>JAIVEN010000023.1:13709500-14946000 GCA_026686845.1 Adenanthera pavonina
GTCTCAGACGACTGACTGCTCACAGATGTGAAAATTCATCTCCCAATTAAACCTTCTTTCTTGTCTTCTTCTTGTCTGTCTCAGACATCTGTATTTGCTTTTTATTTGTGGATAATCTTTACAGAAGCCTTATGCAGCCGTTGAAGTGGAGATGCTTAGTTAGGTTATACATTACAAGAGGTCCCAAGTGGTGTAAAATAATTTAAAACACTTCTCCCCACCTATTTCGGGATTTCGACATGAGATGCTATCTATCTGCTACGTCCCTACAGTTTTGATCTCAATAATTCACTTCAGTTTATCTATCCATCACATGCATCTTCTTCTTTTCCTTCGATTTGTTTTTTTCCTTCTTTTTCTTCTGCTTAAGAGGACCGCCATGACCCAACCTTTTCAGCTTTTCGAGTATTGGTCCCGCCAATTAATTAATTGTCAATCACACTTCATATAACTAACTTGTTCTCTCTTCAGTTCTCATGCAATTGGACTTGATTTGTTTATTGTGCCTCCAATCAATTAATGGAGCACCTTCCTCACTTCCACTTTGGAAACCTCACTCTTTTGGCCTTTTTACTCTCTTTGAAATCAACTTATTATCTCGTAACTATTGTCAAGTTTGAAAAATAAAATAAAATATAAAATGCCTAGCCTTTTCCGTTATTCAACCTTCATCAAAATTAAAAATTCAAAGAGATCAATTCTACATATGTAGTGGTGTAATGTAATTATTAGTGAATTTGGGAAGGAGTCCATTTTCACATAAATCAATCACATGGTGGCTTTCATGCTGAGTGAGGCTGGGAGGACTTTTCACGCAATAGGAAAAGCTAAACAAACATGTTCCCCAACTCAACTTTATTTTCCTCTATCATTCTGACTTTGGTCGATGCTTAAATCTTGCATCTCACTTCAGTATTTCCTGTCGGAAAGCGACTCGCAAAATCCCAATTCAGGGACAAGTCCCTTCTATTATAATTAAGGATCGATCCCGCAACCTTTTCAAAATTTTCTAGTGATAGTGAATACGAAATAACTAGACTTGTCCGTTTCTGGTAGATATCAACCGTATGCGTTTTTCGGTTCTTAATTAAAAACTTCATTTTGATATATATATATATATATATCGAGATCCTCCTGTTGCCATAATTTGTTTTAATCTCACAGTGCGTTTGACATGAATTAATGTTCACAAAAAATGATGGTGGGTAAGAACGGCTCATGTGTACCATATTGATGGCCCAGCTTGTAGTACCATATGTTACCCGTCTACATGTTGATGTAATGGCCGTACACTCATGCTTATGATCACTAACATGCACACATGGAAACCAAAGCCCAAGAGCCACACTAAGCAACAAATACGATTTCATGATTAAATTTAAAACACAAAGCAGTACCCTGTTTTGTCATTTTAGTCCCTCAAGTGAATGAATGAATGTCAACTTTCATTTTATATGGGGCCCATTCACACCCTCCTTGGGTCGCCTCACCCTATCTTTAATTGATAAAATTAGTCATGTTTCAATTATTTTGTCCCTCGGCTCTTCCCCATCACCATACACATTATACACACACATATCCCTTTTTAATAAAAATTTTACTTTTACCCTTCCTCTTTTATTTCACTAATTTCTTGAATTTTTGAAAATTAAACATTTCGAAGACTCCCTCCCATATGTACAATATTACGCTCCATGAAAGCATTTGCATCGTACGACCTTGCGTTATATAAACTAGGCATATCGGTTATATATCAAAGTTAGAATCTTAGCTAGCATTCGTATGGGCTAGTTAGTGGTAAGAGAAATAATGGAATCAATTCTGTGAGAATTTATTATTAATATCAATCATACAAAGCTATTGTGATATTTGATTCGAAGCCTTCAAATTACAAATATCAGTTATACATACGTACATACATATATATATATATATATTAATCACTTTAAAAATTTAAAAGAAAAGGCATGAATAATGCATATTAATTATCGACACTTTTTCTTATTTTATTCTTAGAATATGTAATCTCTGAGGTGCTGTTAATTAAATTGCAAGGACAGCTTAATTTGAATGTGCAAAAATAAAAAATGAGCCAATGTAAACATGAGTTTAAACAAAACAACGTACTTAACAAGGCTTAAATAAGATGTCTAAACCATGTGGTTTCAATATATAATTATTTTTATATATAAATATATATATATATATATATGGGATCGAAGATACAGGGTGGACACCACTTTGGACGACTGGAATATTTTTTTTTTCCGGATTAAAATAAAATTAAACTTCATCGTGTGTGAGTATTGCTGCCATTAAGGGTACCTGTCATTGAAAAGGAAGACCTTTCTTCCATTGTTCCCGCCAGGATTCCACGAGCTACTTTGGGAATACTCATTTAGAAAGCAAACCAAAAAGCCTAATAAGAAGGAAGTTGACAATTTTTTTATGGGCAAAATGAGAAATAGAGTACGTACAGAACCATATTCTGTACGATTAATATTAGTGCATGACCCAATTATTTAAATTTGCTATACCCACTCAAGGGATAGACTGGGAGTGATTCGTAGTATGACACGAAGCACTTGTCGAGTCCTGTGATAAATTAATGGAGCTGAGGGAGATGGATGGATGAGTTTGTCCAAATAATACTAAAGTGAATCACTTTTTTGCAAAATGCAGTTTCTTAAGAATATATCTGCTTTATTATAGTGAGAGGCGGCTAGGATATGGCGGGCTGTGGAAGCTTCAATATCTTTAGTGAGATCAAGATTTTTGTATCCTGCTTTTGAAATCACTTTTTTTTGTTTTTCTTTTTAACGCGTGACATTGGTGGATTTATATGCCTAGGCAGCTCACCTGAAGCTGGATTATTCCTTCACTTGCTTGCACTTTATATATATATATATATATATATATGGTGAAAGTGGAAAAAAATCATCAAACATAATAAATTATTTTCCAGCTCTCTCTCTCTCTCTCACACACACACACAGATCCACTTTCTACTATATATGCACTGCATCACATATTTATTCACCTATGAGGATAACTAGGTTTGCAATGGATGTCTGTTGGCATAAATGCGCCTATGTAGCTGTAATATGATGAGATTTGGCACTGTGAAATTAGGAGGATTTGGGTATATATTTATTTAATTTAATTATTTGACATTATGAGAGGGATGGCTTTTATCAAAGAAAGGTTAAGAATGAATTATTAAAGTTGAAAAGTAGGGTGTGACTGGAGGGCAATGTGTAAACTTACTAGTCAATAGAATTATGGAACTGATGAGAGGGTTTCGAAATTCATGTGCTCGGTAGTTGGGAATTACCTTGGGAGTTTTCAAACAGCCACTTGTCAACGGCTGTTTTGGAGTGGGATGCAAACGCCTTGGCAAATGTTGAGTTAAAATATATAAATATAGTATATGTGAGCATCGCATTAAAAAAAAACAAAGAATCAAACTCCAGAGACGAGGTTCATGTCTGGTATTTAGCTCAAGTCTTGAGTTTTTATCGATGGAAAAACATACCACGATGTATAAATTATTATACAGAACCGACTGGGTCAAATCAGGATTACCACGTTCACATTCTTACACACAGAAGAGGAAGGAAAGAAAAAAAAAATTCAGATGTATATAAAACCACCGTTTAAAATATTTTTAATTTTAACTTAGTTCCGGGTTAAAAACTGCAATATCTGCGAACTTTGTCTCGGAATCATTATCATCAGTAGCCGGCGATATGGTAGAAGTTGAATCTAAATTACTGTAAATCGGAACAAAATCTGAATGTTTGCATAGTGGCAGTCATACTCAAATCCCCAAGTCAAAGCTACTTACCGAATCGCCTAACCCTACTTGTAATCGCATAGCTAATCGTTGATGATCAGGTGACAATGACGTATTTATTATTATTATAGTGATTTGAATAATACTAATATTATGTTTATTTAACAGTCTATATACTAAATAATCTTACTCTAAATATGAACATATATACACATATACAACGTTAATCTGAAGAGGAAGTGAGAAATATCAATATATCATCACCTTACTTGGACATCACAGATGACACAATTGAGTTGGGTCTCAAGTCTCAACCCTTTAACTCATTTGCACTGCTCAATAAAAGTAAAATGAATAAAACTTTACGCAAAGTTGGATTGCCCATCACTCCTTTTTTTGCTTGAAATGAAATGGTGTTCCTCATGCCATTCACTGAATCCGTCGAATTAAATAAAATAATTATATTGAAATCCGGTACAATCATGGTTCCTCCGGATTTCAGAACCTGGACCACCGAATTAGGATCTTCCCCAAGTTTACTTATATTTAAATTAATTAATTTAATAATAATCAAAATTGTGGCCAAAACCAACTTGTCAAAGACGTAGACAGCCAGCCTCCCATTGGGTGGGTCCATCTTCACTTTTGTCACAAGCTCCGTACCATAGTCTTGTGTATCTCCCACTCACAGTATTAAATTTACATTAATTAATTAATTAATTAAAAAGCAAAGTTAATTACAAGAAAGACAATATCATGGCATGATTGGTGTCCCAAATTAAAGAAGTGATGTTGAGATAACGAAACTGACTAATTTTAAGTTATAAATATATTAATCACTTCAGTTATACTAGTATAAAAATAAGTTAAAATAAATAAACTTCATAAAAATAAAATTTAGTAAAAGTAAATTTATTATAAGTCGTTATATTTAAATATTCTTTTTATAAAATTATTGTTTGACAAAAAATCTATTTAGATAATAAGAGTTAAAATATTTTTAGATATATAATATAAAGTCAACATTTCCTCCTTTCCTAAAATTACAGTTCTACAAATAGAAAAATAACTATCTCTCTAATTTTTTAAAATTATAATTCAACCCACATTTCAATTTTTAAAAAGATTATTTGTATTTGTTCAAACACATTTTCTTGAAGAACCATGATTGAAAATCATGTTTTAGTCATGAAAAGGGTAAACCTAACACACCAATTTGTTGTTGTAGTATAATTTGATAGTATATATTTGGGTTAAGCTCTAATCCTCTATTAGCTATTATGCCACGCTAATGGAAAATTCCTAATGACTTTTAGCACTTTTTAGTTCAATAATGGGGAGAAAAGGAATTTTAATATTCTTTTAGTAGAAAAATGAAGGAAAAAATTGTACCTTCCGTTTGGATGAAAGAAAAATAAGGGAAAAAGAAAAATTTGGAGAGAAAATAAAAAAGAACCTAAATATTTTCTTATCTAAATTTATTTTTATTTTTCTTTCTAATATTTTTTTTTCCATTACAAACAAAACCTTAATATTATCTTATTTGATTCAGGATGGAAAGTGAGGGAAAGTAAACAAATATAAATTATATTTACCAACTTTCCCCTAAAAATCCATCACTTTTAGACTATATTTGGTTCAACGGTGAGAAAAAATTTTAATGGATGGGAGGAGAGAGAAGTTGAGAGATTTTAATGGTGAGAGAAAAGGGAAGAGGAGGGAAAATATTTTAATTTTTTTTTGTTTGAATATGTTGAATGAAAGGGAAGATGAGAGATTTATTTATTTTCTCTCTAAATACTCTCATTTTTTAAGGGGAGAGATAGGAGAGTCTCGTGTTTATTAAACCAAATGAAAAAAAATCTCATACCCCTTTTCTATTACTCATTGAATCAAATAAAAAAAATTTCTCTCCATTCAAATATAAGATTAGTGGGGAGGAAAGAAAAAATTTATTATAATTTTTTTTCTCCCGCCTCCCACTTATTAATTTAAAAAGGAAAATTTTTAATTTTTTCTTACGTTTCTTCAGACTGATTGAACCTTTTTAATTTTTCACTTTTCTCCCTCCTCCTCCAATTCTCACCAACCATAGTCAGGGTTAAACAACCATGGTTAATAGTGTTACTACTATTAATTAATAAGGCCTCTCATGAGGGACACAAAAAATGGGGAGAGAGAGGGATAGAGAGAAGTTTCTCTTTTTGACTTGTTCAACGCTCTCTCTCAACACCTCAATTTGGGTTATGATAAGCGGATAAAATATCTCTGCCCCCAAAACTTAATTGGACTTTATTTTAGTATTAATTAATATTAAAAAAACAATAGTGGTTAAACAAAGGACTTTCTCTCCGGCTACGGAAGTTTGATCACCGACTCTCTAATTTTTTTTTCCTTTTCTACACCTAAACTTTAGCAAACTGAATCAATGTTCATTTGACTTTTTTTCCACCTTATTTCTTTTCATTTCCATTGAGATGTTATGTTAGACAACCATTTTGATTATGACAGGTCCATCCATGCCCCCTCCCCACCCATCCCCAACTATATATATCAACCGCTTATTTTTAAATAAAATAATTGTTAATTTTATATATATTATTTATTTCTTTTTGTTTCGTGAGGGTTATTTAACGTTTTAAAATAAATAATATGCAAAATTCCGATGTATAAAAAAAAAAACAATACACATAAATAGTATATTTAATTTGTTCCCTATATAGGATGAGTATATGATGTTTTTCGGATCTCCATAGCTCATCCCATCTTCTATTAGTGGAGCCAAGTCATAAAATCTTCAATTAGAGCTCTGGGGTTTTTTTTTGGTAATACTTGAATATTATTATTATAGTTTCTTGTAGATGGCTTAGCAGAAGGATGCATTCGGGTTTTTTTTTTTTGGTTTCATTTATTTAAAAGTTTATAGTGCTATTGTTATGTGGTAAATAATTATAGATCTTAAATTATAATAATAGATTACTAATGTAGTAGATAAAATTTGGTCGGATAAGCAATGACCATACAATATTAGCCCATATAATTAATATATCTGAGTGAAAAAGGGATTATATATATATATATACTGATGTGGGGAAAATGATTTAAAAACAAAGAGAGGACAGGAGATGAGTGAGGATAAATTTATGACGCAGCAATGAAAACAAACCCAATTATATATGCATGAGTGGGAACTAGAAGTGATCTTCCTCCATCCACCCTGGCCCATCTGCTTTCAATAGTGAATACAGAGCCACATGGAAACACAACACCGAATCATGCATCCGTTAAATTACTTCTAATCAAAATGATGTGATTAATGACCGGGATTAATTGTTCAATAAAATTATTACTATATTCTTAGCATAACATATGTGTGAGTTGATGATTAACTTTGAAGCAAGTGGTGGGGTGATAGAAAGATCTGGGAGGGTGGGAATGACACTCGAGAGTCGAGACGAGAGGACCATTTATTGGACGGTGCATGATATATGTCACCCACTGGTAACTCCCTGAATGGGGTGAATCTGAAGTGACTTTCTCCATTGGTATTTACTATTTTAATTCTTTTTTCCCATTTCCAGAATTCCATATCTGTTAACAGTCTACCCATGTAGTACGTATTCAACACACTAGAAGTGGTTGTTGGGTTCAGTCTCCTCCATTAATCTCATCCAAGGATTGCTATCTCACTTTTCAACTCTCATGCACTGTATTCTCGTACCTCATTTTCTACCCCTTTTGTCTCATTAATTTTTATCTCCGCCTATCTACTGATCACCGGTACTCCGGGTAATTTACCTTTCCAGAAAATCAAAAACTTGTTCTTAATCACCAGTTCCAGTCTCACAGTTCATTACCTTCACACACAGCTATTTTGGGTCCAACACAAGACAAAATACAAAAAAGGGCAATGAATAGAGCATAGCGTTAAGCAAAGACTGTTCGGTAAAAGTGAAATGGGGGAAACAAATACTTTTATTAATGGGTCCTTGCAAAAAAAAAACCTTGTATTAATGGGTCGTTAAATCTTGTTAACATTAAATTTTAGATGACTACAATTGCATGATAATTCCTGAAAAAGAAATTAGAAAGCTGCTATTATTTTCCTAATATATTGATCTAATTATTGACCCGATGCTGGTGACCCAAAATAAAAGGGTTTATCTTGAGGGAATTTTCGGTGTCAGAGTTCCAGTCACGTTGTTGTATTGAAGCTAGAAAAGTAAAAGGAGCTGACTTGCTGATCTTGAATAAACCCAGAGCGTGATGTAAGAAGCTGCTTTACAGACTCACAGACACAGCATAATTTAATGTTCTGAAGCAAAAATTACGATTGCTCATTTGCCCGTAAACCAAACATCAATTTGCCGTCATTTTCATTAAGGAATCAAATTTTGGAGGAATTGTCCACAAGTGCCAGAGGATGAGATTTTTTGTTTAGTACTATTTTGATCATTGTTTTACGTAGTTTTTAAAGTGCTAGATATTATTAAGGCTTTTCCTGAACTTTCTTAATAATTTTCTTTCTCAAGGAAAATTAAAGTGGAGAAATGCATAATTACCTTCATTTCTTCGTATTTTACCTAACATGTCTTGTCTCTTCCTTGTGTTACAGAAAAAGCCAGCGGACTTGGAGGGAGGAGACATGTAAAGGGTGCAAATTAACTTGGAGTAGAAGCCAAGGCTGTGAACACTGGAAATCAATGGTCATCAGAATGCTATTTATATTTTATACAGGGAAATTTTCTTTTTTAAAACAAGTGATTTTTGAGTGTTTTTTGTTGCTTTATTTTTCTCCTTGATTTGAATCCATTTCGGTCAAAACCCATATATTCCAGTTTTCACACAGTATCCTTTGTCGGGAGGAAAATCAAACTTTCTCTCTCCATGCCCCCGAAATTTCTGTGTACAGTTTCTCACCATCTGTCACTTTCGGTGTTTTTTAACAGAAGAAGCAAACTGAACATTAACCCCTCTTACAGCGGCTTCCCACTCTTCCTAGATAATATTCATTCAACACTCCGCAGCACGACCACTCCACCACGAACAAGAAGATTGAAGAATGACGAATAAGCGAAATTACGAAACAGATAATAATTAAAAATTTAAGGGAGATTAAGAAAGTGAGCATCAGAAACATGAGCCAAAAAGCCAGATAGGGTGTGTGAGGTAATAAAGAGGGCTTGGGAAGTCGTTGATAAAGCTAAGGAATTTTGCAAATGTCACAAGATCCTGAGGAAATAAAGACGACTGAGCAGTGGAAATGGTCCGAAATGCAAGGCCTTGAACTCGTGCCCCCTGCTCCTATTTCCGACTCGACAGCGGAAAAAAGAGACTCCAAGGCAGAGGAAGCCACCAAGGGAGAGCTAAGAGACATGGAAAGCTCTGAACCAAAGAAAGATGGCGGAGAGAAGCATGACACTGTTCCGCCCGTCGGATTCGGCGAGCTTTTCAGATTCGCCGATGGATTAGATTACATTCTGATGGGAATTGGAACGGTGGGAGCAATTGTACACGGTTGTTCTCTGCCTCTGTTTCTTCGGTTTTTCGCTGATCTTGTAAATTCTTTTGGGTCCAATGCCAATGATGTGGACAAGATGACCCGGGAAGTCGTCAAGGTAATGCCATGACAGTAATAAGATGCTTTGTGATACATGGAATGCAGGTGTCCTGTATTGAAGCCTTGTGTTTGTGGTGTTTTGCAGTACGCATTTTACTTCTTGGTGGTGGGTGCTGCTATATGGGCATCCTCGTGGGCAGGTGAGTTCTCTAGACATGGCCCTTTGTGTTGCCGGGGGGAGGGATTGTTTTTGGTTTATAGTGGTGGAAATGTAACTAGAAAAACTGGGTTATGTCGCAGAGATATCCTGCTGGATGTGGACTGGAGAGAGGCAGTCGACGAAAATGAGAATCAAGTACCTTGAAGCTGCCTTGAACCAGGACATTCAGTATTTTGATACCGAAGTTCGAACGTCTGACGTTGTTTTTGCCGTTAACACTGATGCTGTGATGGTCCAAGATGCCATTAGCGAGAAGGTGAAGCAAGCACACCCACTTTCGAATTGAACCGATTCATCTCTGTTATTATTTCATCTTGTTTCTATTCTTGCCATAAACGCTGATGCTCGGTGTTTGCTTTATGTGCAGCTGGGTAACTTCATTCACTACATGGCTACATTTGTTTCTGGATTTGTCGTGGGTTTCACGGCCGTTTGGCAGTTAGCTCTGGTCACACTCGCCGTCGTTCCAATGATAGCGGTGATCGGAGGCATTCACACCGCCACGTTAACCAAGCTTTCCGGCAAAAGCCAGGAAGCTCTCTCTCAAGCCGGCAACACTGTGGAACAGGTAAATTTAAACTTTTATGTCATTTTGTAAGAGAAATTTTAAACTTGTATGGTTCTTCCTCTGGGTGTTGTTCATATTGAACGGAATTGCAGACAGTTGCGCAAATTCGAGTGGTATTGGCATTCGTGGGGGAGAGCCGGGCATTACAAGCTTACTCGTCGGCGTTGAAAGTGGCCCAGAAGATTGGCTACAAAGCTGGGTTCGCTAAGGGAATGGGATTGGGTGCGACTTACTTTGTCGTTTTTTGTTGTTACGCTCTTCTGTTATGGTACGGAGGTTACCTGGTCAGGCACCACCACACCAATGGAGGACTTGCCATTGCGACCATGTTTGCTGTTATGATTGGTGGATTGTAAGTAACTAAGTATTCGTGTATCACAATTTTGTTGTTTATAGCAATTCTTTAGTGACCAAATTATATACCTTTAACAATTTCGGCGCAGGGGTTTGGGTCAATCTGCCCCGAGCATGGCTGCATTTACAAAGGCCAGAGTTGCTGCTGGGAAAATTTTCCGTATAATCGATCACAAGCCAGGTATAGACCGAAACAGTGAATCAGGCCTGGAATTAGAGTCAGTGACTGGACAAGTTGAGCTGAAAAATGTGGACTTCTCCTACCCATCAAGGCCAGAGGTTCGGATCCTCAATGATTTCTCACTAGTTGTGCCTGCCGGGAAGACCATAGCTTTGGTTGGTAGCAGTGGCTCCGGCAAGAGCACCGTCGTCTCCCTCATTGAGAGATTCTATGACCCAACTTCCGGTAAGCTGGAAATTTATTCAAATTTTACTAGTTCATTCATTATACTAGTTTTGTTTAATTACTTATTGAACTACGCTTTATGCAGGACAAGTTCTGCTTGATGGGCATGACATCAAAGCATTAAAGCTTAGATGGTTGAGGCAGCAAATAGGACTAGTAAGCCAAGAGCCTGCATTATTTGCCACCACAATCAGAGAAAACATACTGTTGGGTCGGCCGGATGCAGACCAGGTTGAGATTGAAGAAGCTGCAAGGGTAGCTAATGCTCATTCATTCATTATCAAGCTTCCGGAAGGCTATGATACTCAGGTTAGTCAATTTAGTGTATGTTTTGAGAAAATGACTACATCAAGTGTCTTAGCTATCGATTGATCTCAGCAATAGGCTAATCCAATCAGATCAATCATATCATTGGATTTAAAGACCTGCTCAGAAGCATCCACTTGTTTGCATGATTGCCACTCATTTTTGAGATTTATGATAAGATATATGTTGAAAAGAAGAATTTGAAAACTAAAATAGGCATAATCTATTCACAGTTATCACAGTAGGGTAAGTAACATCATAAGGCGATGTCTCATGTCTGTATGGTGTGGAGCCGAACTTTGTGGAAGGTGTGAAACCCAATTATGTGGATCTTGACTGAGAGGTTTCTTGTTTGGTTGTATATATTTGATAGTTTATCATTGCAACTTATACTTTTTTTTTTAATTTGATAATTTCTTTTAGTCAACAAGGAAAGCCCATTTGGTATTATTTTATCGCAATTTTTAGGAGTCAAAGCCAGAAAATCTTTGGTCATCCGAAAAAGAACCAGAGGGTAACATGCTACAGTCTACAGCGCATGTGCATGAATGCAGGGGAATGAATATCTATTCTTAAATAAAGGCTAGACAAACGATGCAGGGATCTATATGTAAACATAGTATCTATTTAGATACGCTCGAATGACCCCTTCTCATAATAAGAATGTATATAACCCTATTCTGGTCTGGTCCGGTATGGAATGAACTTATAATCATGGAATCGACTCCTAGATAAACTGCCTGGTGGAGGATTAAGTTGGTGGAGATGCCCTGAAAATAATAGTACACTTTTAAGAGTCCCAAAGGTTTGCTCTTCTTTAATTGATCAGTCACCATAGGAACGGGAAGATGCTTTTTGTGTTTAACTCAATACACTCCTTATAAACAGCAGAAGTAATCTATCATATGTAACAATTATTTATGACGGGGAAGAAAATGCTAAAATAATGAACATGCAATGTTATTACGCTATTAGCAGATGAAAGGTGCAGTTCCCCTCTTGCTTCGCTTTAAGAATCTTAAAAAAAAAAAAGATCATTATTTGATAAGTGACAAATTATTAAAAAATGGCAGGTGGGAGAGAGAGGGCTGCAGCTTTCTGGAGGGCAAAAGCAAAGGATAGCAATAGCAAGGGCAATGCTAAAAAACCCAGCTATTCTTCTGTTGGATGAAGCAACAAGTGCATTAGACTCTGAGTCAGAAAAGCTAGTTCAAGAAGCCCTTGACCGGTTCATGATTGGTAGAACGACTCTTGTAATTGCACATCGCCTCTCCACTATCCGCAAAGCTGATCTTGTAGCTGTACTTCAACAAGGAAGTGTTTTTGAAATTGGAACTCATGATGAGCTCTTTGCTAAAGGTGAAAATGGAGTCTATGCCAAGCTTATTCGGATGCAGGAAGCAGCACATGAAACTGCTATGAGTAATGCCAGAAAGAGTAGTGCAAGGTTATCTACTATCTTCATAGTTTGCAGTTTAAATCGTGTCATTTTTTGAGCATTAGATATTTTAAGCTGAACATAAATTAATAATCTCCTGACATAATGTTTAATTTGTAGGCCTTCAAGTGCTAGAAACTCTGTCAGCTCACCAATAATTGCTCGGAATTCTTCTTATGGCCGGTCACCATACTCACGCAGGCTGTCAGACTTCTCTACTTCTGACTTTAGTCTGTCCCTTGATGCGCCACATCCAAATTACAGGCTTGAAAAGCTTGCCTTTAAAGACCAAGCCAGTTCCTTCTGGCGCCTTGCAAAAATGAACTCTCCTGAATGGTTATATGCTTTAATCGGTTCTGTAGGCTCTGTTGTTTGTGGATCCCTTAGTGCCTTCTTTGCTTATGTCCTTAGCGCAGTCCTTAGTGTCTATTACAATCCAAACCACAGATTTATGATCCAAGAAATCGAGAAGTATTGCTACTTGCTGATTGGCCTTTCATCAGCTGCACTTCTCTTTAACACTCTCCAGCACTTCTTCTGGGATATTGTGGGAGAAAATCTTACAAAGCGAGTAAGGGAGAAAATGCTGACCGCAGTGCTTAAGAATGAAATGGCATGGTTTGATCAGGAGGAAAATGAGAGTGCTAGGATTGCAGCCAGGCTGGCTCTTGATGCCAACAATGTCAGATCAGCCATTGGAGATCGCATTTCAGTAATTGTTCAAAACAGTGCCCTTATGCTAGTTGCCTGTACTTCAGGGTTTGTTTTGCAGTGGCGCCTTGCCCTCATCCTTGTAGCTGTCTTCCCTGTTGTTGTTGCAGCCACTGTTTTACAGGTTTGCTTACTTTTCATTCTAGCATGCTATGAATTTCAATTGTGCTCTTATTTATATTAATCATTGACTGTATTGAATTATGCACAGAAAATGTTCATGACTGGTTTCTCTGGAGACCTGGAAGCTGCTCATGCCAAGGCCACACAACTAGCAGGAGAAGCTATTGCCAATGTTAGAACTGTTGCTGCCTTCAACTCAGAAACCAAAATTGTTAGTCTTTTCACCTCCAACCTTGAAACTCCCCTACGACGATGCTTCTGGAAGGGACAGATTTCGGGAAGTGGATTTGGGATAGCTCAGTTTGCACTTTATGCTTCTTATGCACTTGGTTTATGGTATGCTTCTTGGCTTGTGAAGCACGGAATCTCTGATTTCTCTAAAACGATCAGAGTTTTTATGGTCCTCATGGTTTCTGCCAATGGTGCTGCTGAAACACTAACCCTGGCTCCTGACTTCATCAAGGGTGGTCGAGCTATGAAGTCAGTCTTCGATCTCCTTGACCGAAGAACTGAAATTGAGCCAGATGACACGGATGCTATTCCTGTTCCTGATCGTCTTCGTGGGGAAGTTGAACTAAAGCATGTTGACTTCTCATATCCCACTCGCCCAGATGTGCCAGTATTTCGCGACCTGAATCTCCGTGCCAGAGCTGGGAAAACTCTTGCCCTTGTTGGACCCAGTGGCTGCGGTAAGAGCTCAGTCATTGCACTTGCACAGCGGTTCTATGATCCTTCATCAGGACGGGTGATGATTGATGGAAAGGACATCAGAAAGTACAATCTCAAGTCCCTTAGGAGGCACATTGCGGTGGTACCCCAGGAGCCTTGTCTATTTGGTGCTACTATATATGAAAACATCGCTTATGGGCATGAGTCGGCAACAGAAGCTGAGATAATAGAAGCAGCAACTCTTGCTAATGCCCACAAATTCATATCAGCATTGCCTGAAGGATACAATACATTCGCCGGAGAGAGAGGAGTTCAACTGTCAGGAGGGCAAAAACAGAGAATAGCGATTGCTCGAGCTTTTGTGAGGAAGGCAGAGCTGATGCTTCTCGATGAGGCAACAAGTGCACTAGATGCTGAGTCTGAGAGGTGTGTTCAGGAGGCTCTAGACCGGGCATGCTCTGGAAAAACAACTATTATAGTTGCACACAGGCTATCAACTATTAGGAATGCTAGTCTTATTGCAGTGATTGATGATGGGAAGGTGGCAGAGCAAGGATCCCACTCACAGCTGTTGAAAAATCACCCAGATGGGATCTACGCTCGAATGATTCAATTACAAAGGTTTACACACAGTCAAGTGGTTGGGATGACCTCGGCTTCAAGTTCTTCCACAAGACCAAAAGATGATGAAAGAGAAAGCTAGTTGTTCACAAGAAATGGAGTATAATATATGACCTATACCCGTTATGATTATTGGCTTTTTTTTTTTTTGGTTTTTGCAAAAAGTATAGATTGTGTATCATCTCTCTCCTCCAATTTAAGAATGTATCTTGTGTTTGTGAATCTTGCCAAGGAAATGACTGGACTAATACACGAATGATATTGAATTGAAATATATAAATAGATAGGCTGAATTTCTGGATAATTTATTCAAGGAATTTCTTGTTGTAATGGGCTGGGCTACTAGATGCATACGTATAGGCTGAATTTCTGGAGAATTTATTCAAGGAATTTCTTGTTATAATGGGCTGGGCTACTAGATGGATACGGTATAAATGAGTTCACTCCATGATACCAATCAATGTCAGTAAAATATTTATAAAAACAAAATTACTTATTATCATTTATTTATTATTTATTTTAACTTAAATATGTTAGCTGTTCAATATTTTTGGACATTTTTTCATAGTTTCTTGAGTCGACATCATGACCCAAACTGTCAATCCATAAATCAAAGCAGTGTAAGATGTTGCATAAAAAAAAAAAAAGAAGAAGAAGCAGTGTAAGGTGGACAGAATATTAATTTCAAAAGCTAGTTGACCAAAAAATATTTTCAAACGCTTTGTCCATAATTATTAATTCATTCTAGCTATATTCGCCTATATTTTTGTTTTTGTTTTTCTATTGATTATGGATGATGATGAGAAATTCTTTTTTCAACTACCTGTTATTCTTCTATGTTACTTTTTTTGTTGTTCCGCTTTTGTTCATCCATTATAACTCAAATTTGTTGTAAAGTTTTTACGATTGGATGCATTTTCGTAGAAATTAAAATAAATATTATATTTACTTATCATACTAATTTGTGATTGTTGGCTAGGGAAAATAAAAAAATGAGGAGATAGTATGTGGGACATAAATGAAGATGCATAAAATAAATTTGATGGTCCTGGAATTTTAGAAGTTGCATCCTTATTTCTTAATGAACCGGACATAAAATTGACAATGATTTTTTATGCGTTTTGTTTAGTATTTAATATTATTAAAGTTCTATAAATATGTCTTTGGTTTGGATTTTTTAAATTGCAATTATATTTCTTATGTGTTTCATATATTTTTTTTATGAATATATATGTATTCTAGAAATATTGCATCATAGATTTTTAGATATGGTAGCATCAATGTATCAGATATGCATTACATATAATACTCGTATCTATGGAATCATAAATAACAAATAATTCCATCATAGATGAAACATAAATCACGTCACTTGTTAGAATTTTTATAAATAGATATGTGGATGATTCAAATCAAGGATCATCTGTGATAAGGGCCCGGCATATGGCTGTTATAAAAAGCGGCCCGTTCGACGATCAAACAACACAACAATATCCAAATCAAAGACACCCTTCGAGTGGGCTAACCTGACAGGGCCAAGCCCGTTTGGAAATTTCCCTCATATTTTGGCTGAAAATTTCATTAATTAATGCTGCGTTTCTGTGATATATTTAAGGGTTGATCAGAATGAGTTGGCAGATCAAAGACGTGATTGATGGCAAAGAGCCATCTGATGCAATTTTTAGTATATTGATGTTTGCTTGTGGGCGGGAATCACCTGAGAGGTAGAGAGAGACAAGCGTGTAATTGAGAGTGCTTCCAAAACACAAGTGGCTCTACTCACTACTCACACTCACACCTCTTTCTTTCTTTCTTTAATCTGAATCTGATGCTTCCAAAACATGACTTGCCGTGCTAACTCTGCTTTTTCTTTTCCACCTTTTTCTTCCCCACAAGTCAATGTGCTCAACTGAACTCTCTTCCTCATTTTTCCTCTAATGCTTCCAAAATATGACTCCCTTTATTCGCACATAGATCGTGAGTCTTTTCAACACTAGCGGTGCACGAAAATTATGTAGTTAAGTTGCTATTATTGCCTATTGACTTCTTTTTCAAAACCCAACAATAACAACCGCTTCCTGCCCTAACAGCCAAATCATGAAAGTTAAACCGTGTGTACCTAGCCCACATTAGATATGTTAACTTTCCCTCTGTTTTCTTTTTGGCATTATTACTTATCCTGTCTCCATAAGTCATCCAAATGGTCTGGCCTAAAATGAGATTATAACTGGAAAATCGTGACATTAAAAAAGAACAGCCTTACAAGTATGCATAGGCTAGGACCAACATATATGCTAATAATTATTGACATTCAAAAACGCGGGGCATTAAGAGATGACGGCCCCACTCCTTTTTCCACAAACTTAGAAGTCACCAGTTTGCTCAATCATCAATGCATACACTACCAAATGTGTCCAGCTTTAAATGCTAAACTTCTAACACAAGGAAGAGAATATTACTAGAGTCATATATTCCATGGATATGCTAAAAGAGAGCAATGACCCTAGTTCCTTCTTAACCATGTTAATATTGCTTTTCTTAACCAAAAAATAAGCAACTTCACGACGCACATATTTATAGTGACAATAATACACTAGTGCACCCCTCCCATGCATAAAGCAATTCAACTGACCAACTTCTTTAATATGTATCATTCCAATTGGCAAACCTGGTAAGGGATATGCATCTCAATATTGAGGATGCCTGCAGACCCTTAATGACTAAGAAAATCCGATCATGGGCTAAATTGTCAAACAATAGACAGGTGAAAAAGGAGGGGGGGAAATTTAGATATTGCAACCACTCATGCACAAAAGCAGGGCCAAATTAAGGTAAACTAATAACAAAACTGTCTGAAGTTCAAACATAGCTTTGTACAAGGTGTAAACGAGAGAGATAACAAAGACGTGGATAAACATAATGCAAAGAATTTTTCTCCATCATTAACTAGCTACAACATCAATTCACATGCTTAAGTTTATTGGTCTTCAACGTTTTTATGTTGGCAAAAGAAAATAGTTTATTGGTCTTCAACATATGTCCAAATTTGTTACATCGAATTCCCAACAGAATAATTGATCCAATAATGAAACATGAAGTAGCATATCCTATATTTGTTCCACAACACTAATAATTGATATAAGATTTGAATATATAGTTCTGTGTCACCGATAACGACATCATGTAACCCATCCTGCAAACTAATACGCTTGAGATCTCAATCCTCCACTAAAAAATATATATTTGGAATGTAGTTAGTATTTTACTTCAATCCCTGATGGTTAAATTAAAAGAGATCAACAGAATGAAGACAACAACCATCTGAAGGGTGCCCTTCCTGTTTCCCCATCATAATTTTTCAAAAAACTAATCATTGATAAGCTAACTCATAGTATAGCTTGCGTATTAGAACAGAGTATAAAACTTGTGTGCATGCAAAATTTCTTGCGTACACGATTCGGTAAATCCATACAAACGTTCTCTGAGGAATGCAACGTGTTGCAGAATAGACACAAGTTATCTGAGTCAGACATGAGCTATCCGTCGTTTCCAGATAGTCAATTCTTCCCTGCAACTGCTTACTCCAAAGCATTCACATTCATGATCTTTGTGGTTGACAAACTCACAAGCCACTTCAGGTCACTTAAATTCGAACCAGATAACAAAAACCACCCATAGGTTAGGATTATGAAAACCTTCACATAACTAATAAGGCAATTTATCAGATTAAGGAATCCTTACTTTTAATGCAAAAGTTTCAGAAAGGGAACTAAGGTACATCATAAGTTTATACATTATAATTATACTCACAATAAATTAGTTTCAAGAAATCATTTTATTTTACTTTTTACATAAAGTAAACTCTTCTACGTTATCTATCCATATCCACCCACTTTTCTACAAGTTTCCTCAACTTTTGCTAACAAGGGATTGCCATCATTCTTCCCCTGCTTACTCTCATTTCTTCCTTTCTCCACAAGTAACTCAACTTGCCAGAACTCAACTTGCCAAGTAATAGTCTGATCTGATATTAGAGCACTTTCCTTTAACGATGTTAATTTTTTAACAGTATTACCTCAGAAATCGTAAGAATACATTAATCCTACAACATTTTATGGTGCAGGAACAGACTATATCCAAATTTTCACTCCCGTATTTCCTAATCTCAGCAGTAAAGCAAGGAGTTCTATGAATAAATATGCTCTTGCCCATGAAAGAACAGAACAAGCATATTGCACCCAATTTTAGCAGATAAGGAAAAGATAAACAAGACTAAATGAACAATTAAAAGACCGTATCTAGTCCTCAGAAAAATACCAATTATGCCAGCCTGATACCGGAGGCATCTATATAATATTTACTCACAAGATAACACAATCTGATAGATAGGATTGATACAACAAGCAATTACTGCTATGATCAAAATCTATCATAGTAAAACTTTTGATCACATTGTCGGCAAGAAACGACAGAGATCCAGCTACCAAGTCGCTACGTTGCAGCACCATTGCTTGCATGAAGAACGTGTGTCTCTCCAAAAGAAGAGTCTCCTCCTCACACCTTACTCATCGTGCTACATTCATCCATCTTAACCCTTATACACATTCTCATTCTCCCCCAGCTCTGTTTTCTATTTAAGGGGAATGGTTCATCTCCAGGATACACCACACCCAGTAGTTCACTGGCTAGTACAAGTCACTGACCCACCGTCAATTTCCTCAACTCTCAGGTAGCTCTGTTCAGGCAGAGTCTACAACCTAACTTTCCATCCTAGCTTCAAGGACCACAGAAACCATGAGAAACCTAATTTTTGAGCAGTCTGATCTGAGAATTCCAGAATATGCTTCAACTAAGCTGCATTATGCCTGGCAATCTATACGATCCCCAGTGATTGTGCCACTCCTAAAACTAGCTGTCATACTGTGCTCAGGTATGTCAATTATGCTGTTCATTGAAAGAGTCGTCATGGCACTAGTGCTTTTGGGGGTAAAAGTGTTGAGGAAGAAAAGATATACCAAGTACAAGTTGGACGCCCTGAAACAAGACCTAGAAAGAAACAAAAACTTCCCCATGGTGTTGATTCAGATACCTATGTATAATGAGAGAGAGGTAAGCATTCTTTCTGACAATGAAGCCATGTACCATCTCAAAATTCTATTATTTACCCAGATGATATTTATCATTTTTGTATCCACAGATCATCCATCCATCCAATACTGAAATTACAAGTTTTAAGATCAGTTGGTAATGGTTAATACTTCTACATAATCATAATCAACCATAAATCATCTTTTTCTCATTAGTAATCAGCAGCAAGCAAGGACATTGTGTCTCTAAATGGGTAAAGATCAATTGGAATTTTTCTTCTCAAACATTTCTATTGCATGCCATTACCATACTCTTTGTTTCCCTTTTTCAATTGTCTATTGTTTTTTTTTTTGTTTTTTCCCCCTCTTTATAATCAGTAGAAACAAGCATCTGGTAAAGGAACATTACCAAGGCTGTCCAGCCTGATTGTCATTTCATATAGTTCAACACCTGCCCAATCAAAGCCTCAATTTCACAGCAAATAATGCCAGGGACAACCGTGGCAATGTAAACAATAAGCATAAGCTCACAGCTAATTGATGAAGTAAAAGAAGCACATGTTGTCTACGCTTGAATAACCAGAAATTCATAACAAAGACCTAGGGTGTAGGAATGGTGCTTGATAAAGATGAAATACCTTCAAGCTATAAAGTTGAATTTCTGTCTCCAGGTCTACAAGCTTTCCATTGGAGCAGCATGTGCACTTTCATGGCCATCGGACAAACTCATAGTTCAGGTTCTCGATGACTCCACCAATCAAGTCTTAAGGGTATCTGATTGAATCCAGCAGATCTTCATTCCAGATCCCTTTCTTGTGTAAATTAGCTATAACCATGTGCCTATAAACATGCAGGAATTGATTGAACAGGAGTGTCTCAAATGGATAAGGAAAGGAGTTAATGTCAAGTATGAAACAAGGAGAAATAGAAATGGTTACAAGGCTGGAGCTCTAAAAGAGGGTTTGGAGAAGGAATATGTCAACAATTGCGAATTTGTGGCAATTTTTGATGCAGACTTTCAACCAGATACAGATTTTCTCTGGAGAACCATTCCTTACCTGCTTGAGAACCCAAAGTTGGGCTTGGTTCAGGCCAGATGGAAATTTGGTACGTAACATCATCTTTAAAAACTATTGCAGTCACATTACTATGAATGCATTCATTATTGATTAATTCAGTAATTCGAAGAATTGCTAAAGTTTTTGTTACATACAGTAAATTCAGACGAATGCATGATGACTCGGATTCAAGAAATGTCACTTGATTATCACTTCAGCGTTGAACAAGAAGTGGGTTCCTCAACATACTCATTCTTCGGGTTCAATGGTAAGTTAATAGCCTAACTAAACTACATTTAGAAAAGTACACTAGCAAATCAGCTTCATCAAACACCCACCGCAATATACAGGGACAGCAGGTGTTTGGAGAATTAAAGCAATAAATGATGCAGGAGGATGGAAAGATCGAACCACTGTTGAAGATATGGACCTTGCAGTCAGGGCTAGCCTTAAGGGCTGGGAATTTGTCTTTGTTGGTGATGTAGCAGTAAGTAATTCTTCTCATGCTATATTGACAACATCTAAGTTTCTATAACCATCAACTAACACCTTCTTTCTGTTGCTTGCTAGGTAAAAAATGAACTACCAAGCACATTTAAAGCCTACCGATATCAGCAGCACAGATGGTCATGCGGCCCAGCTAATCTCTTTAGGAAAATGACCAAGGAAATAATCTTCTGTAGTGTAAGTAAATTCCAATGTTTAAAACAACTGAAAGGGCCCAATTCCCTATAATTTTCATGATTCACAGACTCTTATAAATAATATGCTGATTGACACCTAGTTGTATCATCCAGAGGGTACCGGCTTTCAAGAGATTCCATCTCATCTATGCTTTCTTTTTCGTGAGGAAGATAGTTGCACACTGGGTGACGTTCTTCTTCTACTGCGTAGTTATACCAGCCAGTGTGATAGTTCCAGAAATCAATCTCCAAAAGCAGATTGCCATATACATTCCAGCAACTATTACAATTCTAAATGCAGTCTGCACCCCAAGGTAAATGGTTCTAACATCAGTGCAAGTTTATTCAACAACCCTAATTCATCCTAAATATTCTATAATCTCTTATTTATGGAACAGGTCCCTGCATCTTCTTGTACTCTGGATACTTTTTGAGAATGTCATGTCACTCCATCGAACTAAAGCAGCAATTATAGGACTGTTGGAAGCAAATCGTGTCAATGAATGGGTTGTCACTGAGAAGCTTGGAAATGCATTGAAACAAAAGAACAATCCTAGGCCATCAAGGAATTCACGATTTCGATTTATAGAAAGGTATTTGCACGTTTGCCGTGAGTCTGTCTAAATCATGCACTTTATCCAATAACAGTAACACAGCAAAATTGCCACTAAATCCATCTGTAACATACAGAAAAAATGGTTCAAACATGAAAGAGGGAACAGAATACTGCTTACAATGTCTTAATTATTTATTCTATAAAATTTGCACTAAATGATAATGTAGCATGTAAGACAAGACTACGGGCCCGTTTGGTTCTCCGTTTTGTAAAATTAAGTTAAAATAAATGAAGTTTATAAAAATTAAGTTTAGATAAAGTAAGTTTGTTGGAAGTTGTTATGTTTGGATATTCTTTTTGTAAAAGTAAGTTTGACAAAAAATCCGTTTGGCTGATAGGGGTTAAAAGTACTTTTAGATGTATAATATAGAGTAAAATTGTTTCTCCTTTTCCAAAACCCACGTTTTGTTAAAGGAAAAGTAACTTTCCCCCTCTTTTTTCAAAACCACAGTTTAACCCACTTTTTATTTTTCAAAAAGTCAGTTTGTGTTTCACCTGTGTTTGGCCAAACACATCTTTTAGAAAACCATGGTTAAAAACCATGGTTTTGTTTTAGAAATGAGAACCAAACATGCACTACATTGTTAGGTAAATGATGTAGTCTTAACAATCACTAACTATTACTCATTGTTAATTAATTCTTATGCATGCTTATGATCCTATGATTTTATCAACAGAATCCACCCACTGGAGATTATAATGGGGATGTTTTTGCTGCATTGTGCAATCTATGACCTGCTATTTGGGCACGACCATTTCTTTATCTATCTGTTGCTGCAGGCTGGAGCTTTCTTCACAATGGGATTTGGGCAGGTGGGAACAATTGTCCCCAACTAAATCATAAAAGGCAATGATCAAAATATCGCTGTATTGTGAGACTTAATCAGTAATGCTTGGGCTTGGGCTGTAATTCTACTAGGTTACTTTATCTATACGCATAAAAATGATGGGGTTGTTCCGGGCTATTATTACCTAGCAGAACTAGAGCATATATATTTGGGGCATCTTGGTAGCCATGCATACCAAGCAAGAATAAAATGTAAAAGTGTAGACAATAATGAAGCACAAGTTAGTGTATTGTCTTGTTTGTCATTACACGTTTCCCATTTTTTTCTTCATGAATCGGGGGGCCACCTTTTAAGACTTGTCTCTCGTTTTACACTAGTTTAGTCCCAAAGGAAGCACAGGATGAAAGAAAGAACCAATCCCAACAAAATTTACAACACAAGGGGAGAAAACAAAAAGTTGAAGTTATCTGTCAATCACTGGAAGCTCAATTGCTAACAGCATCTAAAAAAGAGTCATATCCTACCTTCATTTATCACTGTGCTGCAAGGAGGAGATTAGAGAAGACTCTTAGTACCTATTTGGATTACCCTTTGGTAAAAAATCTGTTAGAATAACCACAGTTTACAAAAGTGAAATTTGGATAAAAATAAATAAGTTTACCACAAACCTAGTTGACTAAAAAAGGAAAAAATATGGATAGAAACCATGGTTTGGTTTATTTTTAGCCCTTAGTCTCTTAAGTCTTACCACAAAACAAACATTACTTAGGAAATGCAAAAGATAGAACCTTAAGACAACATGGAGGAAATAAAAAATGGAAATGTCTTCAATAGATTACTTTCTAACCTTTAAAGCATAAATAGAGTTAATGAAAAACTTCACTCAAATCATGTGCAGCTAATTTCAGAAAATAAAGAGACCATCAACAGAATAAAATAAAAGCATGACAGTATCATCCAGCACCCGCCTCTCTCGGTGATGCTTTTTCCTTAAAATAAAAGTGAACACATAAAAAGCAGAGAGAAACCTGCCTTAGCTCAGACTCGACATCGCAACATTGTCACTAAGTTGGTAACCCTCTATCAAATAATGCCAAACCAGAAAGACACTTAGGCCCTGTTTGTTTGGTTGGATTGGAGTTTTTTCAGGGAAAGAGAAGGGAAAGGGAAGGGAGGGGATTTAATCCCCTTCCCCATCCCTTTTTCATGGATTTTTTTAGAGATGACTGAGTTTTATTACTCAATCCCCTCCAATCCCTTCCTCAACCAAGATTTCATTAAAATTCCTCCAATTTTCTCCCCCTCGAATCTCACCAAACAAGAAAATTTTAAAATCACTCCAGTCTCCTCCCCTCCAATCCCCTCCATTAAAATTCATCCCTTCCCTTCCTCCCTTCCCTTCGGTTGAACCAAACACACCTTAAACTCATAAAATAAGTCTAACCATTTACCCTTCTGAAATCGACGGAAAGCCAGCTGCGCAGATGGAGGGGGAATCTCGTGTCCCCTTAGGAGGGTTTACGTCGGTAGTTTGCACATTTCTGCTGAGACTTGAACTGCTTTTGACAAGGGAGAATAGATGCTAGTATTTCGTACCAAAAGTGGGTTGGATATGGAAAATTCGTGTTCTGACTGAGAACAACAAAGAGAATAACTGGTAGATGAGTGGAGCTAACAACTTAACCAGAGGCCCTCAAGACTCTCTCCCGCGGATGTATGGATTAGTCCCACAGACTGCGGGACCGTCCATCCGCGGAAGAGGAACTAAACTCGGCGGGCGGTGGTGTATGGTGTTACTGTTACCACCTTCCTCATTTTTGTTTTTTGAGTACAGAGGGCCTTCTTTAGCTTTTACTTCGGTGAACTGGACTCTTTAGTTTTGATTTCAAGTCCCGAAGCTTTTTTGTCATCTACAAAGCCATTTGCATTTGAGATTGATTGGGTGAGTTGCTGAGCCCATCATAAGATAGCACGCTCGGAAAACTGGCCCAATGAATTATAGTGCCAAATCTTTTCCATGTAAGGAAATGTTTGTTCACTAGTCTTTTGTATTTTTGTCCTCACTGGCTCTGTTATATCTTGTATTCTTTGGGTGGCTTAATAGAAAGTTACTTATACTTATCAAGAAGTTCATGTAGTATATGTTTGTTTAATTTTTTGTTTCCCAGGAATTTAAAATTATTTTTAAATAAATATATTATGTTTTGACATTAAAAACATTAATGCATTTGCTGTTTCATAATTTTCTGAAAAAACGAAGAGGCATTTTGGAAAAGCATAATTTTCCAAGGTTTGCTTAAAAAGTTCAACTTTCCGGGCTAATCTTAACTTTCTAGGAACTTCCATAATTTTTATTAACCAAGTAAAAGTCTTCAATATACTTTTTCGGGAAGTTTAAGTTCGGTTGCTTATTTTTTTATGCCAAGCGACTCTCTCGATTTTCCTGAATGAATTCCCTCATTGACTAGTCTCTCCTATAGGTTTTTGTTATGTTGTTAGTCAACCTCCATATTGACTCGCGTTTAAGAATTGGTACTCTCCATTCCTTAAAGAAATGTTTGTTGTGCAAAAATTTTGGCATCAGAAAACAATGAGAAATATTGTATATATATTTTAAAAAAAAAGTTAATAAAACAAGATCGACGCTATTGACATGGCACAGCCAGATACATTTTAAATATTTGACATGGAACAATTTTATATTTTTAAGTTCTGCAAGTGAGCTAGTAAAAACTGTTAAGTTATAACTCAATGCATTCACCATTAATTTAAAGGATATTCCAACGGATAGAAACTTTTAACGCCAAAGAATGAATAGGTCCAAATATTGAAGGGAAAACGAAGAAAGTTGAAGAGAGTTAAAATTCAAAATTTAATAGGTTTTGTATATTTGTTTGTCAAAGTGAAGAGAAAAAGATAACGAAGTTTCAACGCGACGTCCTCCATCCAAACCAAGACATGTTCTTAGGAGACTTCGGGGTAGATGTAAGAGAGTACGTACAACACCTGAACGTGGGTTCCCATGTTCTGGCACGTTTTCTCATAAGAGCACAGTGAGAGCCTCCCAGTTAACACGGTGTCACTTTATATACCCCTTCCATCCTAATTTATAATATATTTTTAATTATTATACACAAATCAAAATAATAATTAATAATTAAAATTTTTTTTATTTTTTCTCAAATTACTCTTATTAAATGTATTAAAAATAAAATATTTTAATAATAAATAAATATTTAAACCTATTAATTAGAAGTAATTTTAGAAAGAGAAAAAATACACACTATATAATTAGTAAAATACACTAAATTATAAAATATAAATTTCTTAAAATAATACAGCAAAACGGATGGAGTCGAACACAAATCATCATGGTGAGTTACTTATCCATGGTGATGAATATGTGCAACACGGTTTCCTTTGTCTCCTTTTTCTTCGTTTCATATATGTTATCATTGTCTTTCTCTAAAGTTGTCCCATCCTATCAGTGCATTAAAATTTTAATATATATATATATATAATTATAAAAGAGACTTGAACGGGGGCTTGTTAAGAATATGTGCAGAATAATTCACGCAGTTTATTTAAAAAATAAAGCTACTCACGTACGGATCATAATCATAACTTAATTTAAAAGCTTACCACGCATGAATTATAAATTTAAACCTAATTATTTATTTTTTCTTTTTATTTGATAGCCTGCTGATTAGTTAAATATTTCTTAACAATTGAGTAGGTAGAGTGCAGCTTGAGGTATGATTGGACTTTCCAAATTACAATGAGGAGGCACTTTCCTTGCAATACAAGCTACAACTACATGAAGCCAAAAAGCCAAAAAAAAATATTCTTCTTCGTTTCGTCTCCTTCTCCCAGTGCCATTCCTTGTTGGGGTTGTTTGGAAATTTCCAATTTTTCATAGCCAAGGTGCTGAACTCGTAATTCACATTTACAGATAAATTCATACACAATCGCTAGTGACATTTATCCTTCTAGTTCCTCCACATATTTTCCCTGCTCTTCTTCCCTTATAATTCTTACTTCAATTTGGGGTGTTTAGCCTATCAAGTAGCCCCCGATCCTACCCAATATATCATACTAACCAAGAGAACAGGAAGGATTAGACACTGTTTTCATGTCAAACTTAGTCCCGTCCCTCATGTGTATATTTTTAGGTTTACATATTTTTAATTTCTCATAAATATTTATTAATTTTACATGATTGTTTTTCACAGTATGTCATACAAGTATGTAATAAACTAACTTTATCATTATTATATATATTTTTAATATTTCAATATTTTAATTTTATTTACAATTTTAAATTATTTTCTTCATATTATTATTATGTAAAAATAATGGATGATTATTGAGTATTTATAATTTTAGAAAATGTTACTTTTAATCATAATATTACTTTTCAAGGAAATATAATTTAGATTAATGTAATTACATTCTTGTTAATACATATAATTAATTTTTTAATTTATTTTTTATTTTTAAATAGGTTTTAGGATTAGGCTGAACCCAATCTCATATTGTCTCGGCCTCACAAAGATGAGCATCAAATTGACTATAAACAAAGTCTTACTCAATCATTATATACCCTAGTTTCAATTAATTACTTTAATTAAAAATGTAAGCAAGTCAATAGGATTTTAAAATAACAAAGAGATATTGAAATTTTGGTACGAGTAAAATAAAATTGTTGCAGTACATAAAAAGAATCAATTTTTTTTATAACTATACCAAAATGACTATGAACTGGTCAGATTCAATTTGGACGAAGGTAAGGACTAGCCATTTTCTAAACTGAGAGAACCATTCAAACCGGTAGAGAACTGGTCCAATTACTTTTTAATTTTTTTTTAAGTGTTTAAAGATGAAATATCATTACTTTAGTACTAAATTACATTATTTTTTCTTTTTATCTTATAATCTTGTATAAGCATTATTATAATACATAATTATCAATAATAATAAATGTACTTAATAAATAACATGATAATAGATTAATAGTTGACTATTTTGAATTCAAAATGCAATTATAGATAAATATTAATTTATTTAGATTTTAATATTAAGTTATGAAATTTATTAATAATATTTTTTTATTTTCTATATAATATATAATAGATAAAATTAAAAATATATTAATTTTTATTACTATCAATTTAATAACGATTTAACTATGGTTGAATTTTTGAATTTTGAATCAATACCTTAATCAATTCAATAGTGGGTCCAATTTTGATAAGATTGAAAAGAATTTAACATGATATATGAGCAAATAAAAATACGTGACATGGAGTATAAAAAAAATGACAGAGGAAATGAATTAAAACATTTTGTGATGCACAAGTAGAAAAGAGAAAGGAATTCGAGTCATTTATCGTAACGGACAAATAGTTCTGAAAATTCTAGCAACCTATGCGAAGTTTATGTTTGTTTAATAAGAAAAAAGAAGTTTCATGGAAATACGCTGGCCAGTCAAAGAGAGTGATGATATACATACATATATACAGCTCTCAAACCCACATACATCATGCCCACTACATTCATATCATATTCATACACATACATAACATCACACATATCCCACTTGCCTCTCCTTCCTCTCCATCTACTCTCTATATATATTCTCCTTTGCCTCCAATTTTCACTCTTCATATAACAGCCAGGTCTTAACAATCCAAAACCCAACGTTCTAATTCCAATATGGGTGAGGTTAGTTCTTTTTCTTCTTCATCTCCTTCCCTTTCTCCCAATATTTCAATCTCTCTGAAAGTTTTCGGATTCCAATATTTCTTTTCTGGTCTCACACTCTTCCTTCTTATTCTGTCGCTTATTTGCCCAGAAGAAGGACGACGCTGCTCCGACCACTGTCGTTTTGAAGCTTGACATGCATTGCGAAGGCTGCGTCAAGAAGATCAAACGAGCCGTCCGACGATTCGATGGTACGCTCTGTTCTTTCGACACAATCGTTAATTTCGCTTGAGGGTGAATTTTGAAATGGGCAATTCAAACTTCAATCTTGGCCGTTTTGTGGTTTTAGGTGTGGAAGACGCAAAGGCCGATATGTCCGCCAATAAACTGACGGTGATTGGTAAAGTGGACCCCACTAAGCTGCGAGACCATCTAGCGGAAAAAATCAAGAAGAAGGTGGAGATTGTCTCCTCTCAACCTAAGAAAGACGCCGGCGGCGTTAAAAAGCCAGACGAGAAACCGGAGAAGAAGGCCGACGAGAAGAAGTCCGATGACAAAAAAGACCAAGAAAAAAAACCCAAAGAGGTAATTGATTGTACTTCCGTTGCCACTGAAAACAGCAAATGGCTTCTCTACCTAATTCGATCGTATTAATTGTTTGTTCACGGTTCGCCCCAGTTTTTCATGTTAAATTTTAAATTGGTTTCACAAATTACTAACTGGCTTTAATTTGTTTTTGCTGGGCTCAGGGTACGGTGGTTTTGAAGATCAGATTGCATTGCGACGGCTGCATCCATAAAATTCGAAAGGTCATACTCAAGTTCAAAGGTGAGCCATTACCCATTAGCTTTATATTTGACCTTTAACTAGATATTAAATATCCATCTCCCCAATTACCTATTAATTTATTATTATTTTTAAATCACCAAGGTTTTAATCTCTAGAATAGAGAAAAGAAATTGAATTGACACGGCGGCTCAATTAACTAGCGGTACTTACTGTGGAAAACGATGGCGTGCTGCGTGCAGGAGTTGAATCGGTGAACATAGAGGCAGCCAAGGACTTGGTAACCGTGAAGGGCACGATGGACGTGAAAGAAATGACGCCATACCTGAAGGACAAGCTGAAACGAAACGTGGAGGTGGTCCCCCCCAAGAAAGACGATGAGAAAAAAGACAAAGGTGAAGTAAAAACCGGTGGCGGCGGCGGAGGCAAGAAAGAGGATGCAGCACCAAAAGTGGAAGTGAACAAGATGGAGTACTACGGGTACCCACCGCCACCACCGACATACTGGTACGGCGGGAACTACCACCCTGGTGAAAGCAGTTACGCTATGGAGTATCATACAGGAGCAGGAGGAGGAGGAGGAGGAGGGGGGGACCCAAACCACCCAGGCTACGCAAACCAGGGTTACGTGGCACCCTACTACATGAATCCTCGTTATCCCAACCCGCAGATGTTCAACGACGAGAATCCTAATGCCTGTTCCATCATGTGATCCTCTCACGGTGGACCGACGTTTGAGATTTTATAATTTTCTATTCTTGTATACGCACGGAGGCCGGCCGGTAGTATGATTGTATATAGACTCAGGAACAGCAATTGGGGTAGCCTTGAGTAGTAGTTTAAAATTCGTAGAATCAATTAATAAATTGCTGGAATTTTTTTTAATAATATATTTTGAAATGTCTATTTTGGTAGGGTTAGGGCATGGGCCGGCTGGATATTCCTTCCGATTCATAAAAACCTTGTATTAGTTGTCCTTTTTGTTGGTTTGTGTTTGACTTTTCTGTCCCATGTATAAAAAAAAAATCACATGAAAGTATTTCAAGCTACTTTCAAAGTTATCGTAGCCATGGGGAGAAATTATATACTCCCTCCAATTCATATTATAAGGCATATTATATTAAATTTATGCATATTAAGAAAATTACTTTTTTATCTCAAATTCATAAAAAGAATACCCACCTTTCCAATTTTGCCCTTATTTTATCATTGAAGGTTTTGGGCAATGTGTGCCGTCCAACAGTAAATGAAAAAAAGAAGCTCCGATGAGAATCTCTAGAAGGCATGTCTGACCAATTACACACCAGTTTGTAATCCTCTTAAAACCATAATAAACCAATGGAAATGGCAGTTACTGGTGCATTTGCCAGTAATTGGAAACAAATTGAAAAAAGGTGGATTAAGAAACCCAACCGTCGATGAGCTCCAAGTTGTCATTTGAGGGTTATTGAGATAAATGGTGATGTATTTAAGTTGCCAGCAAGATTAAACCATCGAAGAACTGCTTAGTCCCCTGTTTCAACACCAATATTTCAGCTCGTTAGTACCCTGTTTCAACACCAAGATTAACTTCGACATCACTAGTCATCATCATGCTCGACTTAAACTTGACTCCAAGCTTGACAGATGATGATGATTCAGATTTGCATGGGTGGACAGCTGCTGATGCCAATTTTGAAGGGCCAGTCCTCTGTTCTGATGATAAGTTTCCATTAACAGGGGAGAACTCAAATTCACAGTCCATGTTTGATTTAAATGTTGTCCCATTTGCAGAAAACTCTCATGGACATGGTGTGGATGAGACAATGGTGATGGAAGTAAACTCAGGAGGCAATGAAAGCTCTGACCTTCAATTGGCCGAAGTTGGGAACGAGACACAGACGATGGATGAAGAAATTGGTACGAGTGGAATGCTTTATACTTCATCCTTTTTTTTTTATTTTAAACATCCTCACGTGATTGACAGCTGGTAATAGATGATAATTTGAGAATGAGACAAAGATGTGGGTGTTAGTCTTACCCAAAAAAAAAAAAAAGATATGGGTCTTCACGTGATGGTGCTTCTACTAACTTTAGGATCTTCACAGTACTGGTAATATGGGAGTACTCTTTTAAATTGTGAATAATTTTTCTATAATTAAACCTGAGTAATTTTTGGAGTACTGTATCTTGTTTTCTTTATCTAATTTGGGAGTATATTTTAAATTGTGAATAATTTTTAGGTCTTCATGTACTGGTAATTTGGGAGTATGTTTTAAATTGTCAATAATTTTTTTTATAACTAAACATAAGCCACTTTTGGAGTATCTTGTTTTCTTTATCTAATTTATCTAATTTGGGAGTATGTTTTAAATTATGAATAATTTTTGGGTCTTCACATACTGGTAATTTGGGAGTATGTTTTAAATTGTGAATAATTTTTTATAACTAAACATGAGTAACTAAATATGAATAATTTATCTAATTTATGATTAATTTTATGGAGTTATTTTTTAATTAGTGAAATTTTCATTTCTGTAATATTATTCATTTTTTAGTTACTGTACGTTACTACTCCCAAATTATAATTTTCATTCCTGTAATTTTATGGAGTATAATGTTTTCTTTATTTATTTTTTGTTCACCATTTTTTCTTAAATTTTGTGAGTTTTCTTCTATTATTGATAGTTCATGAGTATTATTAGAATGGTGTCTTTTTTAATTATAGTGTTTTTTTTTTTTACTTTTCCAGTTTTTAATTGCCTCTACTAATGTTTTTCTTCAATTGTGTGGAGCATAGGAGTATTATTAGTACGTTGCTTTTCTTTAATTGGGGTTGAGCAAAATTTAATCATCTTACATTAAATAAAAAGACAAGTTGGGGTTGAGCTAATTTTGGATTTTGTGTCTCAGGCTCAGATATTTTAAAATTCATCCTATTGTGTTTTTCTTCAATTGCTTGCCCTGTATTCGCAGAAATAGTATTATTAGTTCTTCAATTGTTAATATTTTTGAATAATTTTTTCCTGTAATTATGGTAATATTTTTTAAGTATGATTTTTTTTTTAAATTTTCTTTCATCTTATGTGAACTATTTTCTGCTCTATTATTGATATCAATTGATTTTTTCAAATTATCAACTTACTTATCAACATTTTTTTCCAATCTATCAATATTTCATTTAACGTCACTTATTTTTTCTTGTATTATTGGTATGCATTGTCATGTCATGCAAATGAACACATAATTTATGAAGGAATGAATGAAAGGAAATTTTTAACAAAAGAAGAACGGGAAGTTGTTGCTCAAATTCTAAAGCACTCAACTCATTTAGGGAGGTTGAAGGCAGGAACGATAGAGATGGTTGTTTCAATTTTTAATACTTCAAGGAGTGTCATCAATCGCATTTGGCGTCAAGTTAGGGATACAGGAGATTCATCTCACCAAAAGACAAAAAATTGTGGTAGAAAGAGAATTGAATTAGGCCTACATAGGATTAGTGAAGTTCCTCTATCACAGCGAACCATGCTCCGATCACTATCATATTCATTGAACATAAGAAAATCTTCACTAATTAGACTTCAGAAACAAGGTTCTATTCGACGGTATTCTAGTGCGATTAAGACATTCATGAACAATGAGAACATGGTTGCTTGAGTTAAGTTTTGCTTATTCATGCTAGATGAGAAAAGCATACCACATGATCCCAAATTTAAATCCATGCATAATATTGTTCATGTGGACGAAAAATGGTTCTACATGACGAAGAAGTCCGTTAATTATTATCTTTTGCCGGATGAGGAGGAGCCACATCGGACATGCAAGAGCAAGAATTTCATTACTAAAGTTATGTTTTTAGTAGCAGTGGCTAGACCAAGATCTGATAGTGAAGGGAATGAAACTTTCTCTGGCAAAATTGGTGTTTTTCTACTTGTCACTCAAGAACCCGCCAATAGAAGTAGTGCTAACAGACCTGCAGGTTCACTAATTACCAAACCCATAACTTCGGTGAATAAAGATGTTAGTAGGCTTTTCCTTATTGAGAAAGTTTTACCGGCCATTAAAGAGAAATGGCCAAGAGACCATTTGGATGAAACAATTTTCATCCAACAGGATAATGCTCCATGTCATATAAGTAAAAATGATTATGAGTTTTGTCGGGTTGCCCATGAAGGTGGCTTTGATATACGTTTGCTTTGTCAACCTCTTAATTCGCCGGATTTGAATGTCTTGGACTTGGGCTTCTTCAATGCTATTCAATTATTACAACACAAAGAAGCACCAAAGACCATCAATGACCTCATTGATGCAGTGGTCAAATCATTTGAAAATTTTTCAACCGTGGAATCAAACAAAATCTTCCTCACACTACAAAGTCGCATGATGGAGATCATGAATAATGGAGGGTCCATTAAGTATAAGATTCCACACATGAGGAAACAAATGATGGAGAAGGAAGGATCACTCATGAAACAAATGGAGTGTCGGTTAGAAGTGGTGCAAAAAGCATTAGATTACTTGAGGGAAGTGAGTGAGTGATGAGAAATGGGGTCTTGTAAATAAGCATAATTTTTGGATTTCTTTCTAAGGGAAGTGCGTGGGTAATTGTATGGGACATGTAAATTGGCTATTAGTACAATTTTCTTCTCTCTCTCTCTTCCTCTTCTTAATTTAAATATGTAAATAAAATAGTTTAAAGTTTTATTTTTAAATATTTTAAAGTTAAGTGTAATATGAATTCGTCATAGTGGGCCATCATTTGCTCCACAAATGAAATGATCAATTAACAGTCAGAGCTAATGAATGATATGGGAACTCAAGTTATTTGACTCAAGAAGATGATGATGTCTCATGGATTCAATACCCACTTGAGGGTCCATTGGAACAACAATTCTATTTAAACATTTTATCTGAACTGCCATCCTGTGGAGTTGAGTCTGACAAGCAAATAAGGCAATTTGAAGAGGGAAAGTATGTTAAATTCGGCCCCTATGGTGCCTCCCACGTGACTGCAATTTCACAAACACCGAATATAAAACTCTTTTATGCTCAGGAATTCTCAGGAAATTCTATGCGTGCTCTGAAATTTTATTGTCCTGATTCAACCCAGAAACACCGAGTAGTTTTGATGGATCACAAAAAGTCCTCAATTTTTCTCAGTCTCAGAACCCTCCAAAGTGGCTTCAACATCATCTAATTTCATTTCATTTCATACATTCTTTCCATTTCAAATAACACCAATAAAGCATACAATACTCTGATTGAATTTTGACATGATGAACAAAAAAACAGAGCATACATAAGCCAACGAAATGGTCTTCACCAAAATAACAGAGCACACTATCTAACCTTCCACATCAAGAAAAACAACACAGCATAGCATCAACAATTGTCCACCAAAAACCTTCTTCAATCAACCTTAAACTAATAGAAGTCAGGAAAATAAATTTTTAACATACTCCGAATGAACTTCTTCTTCGACTTCTCTTCCATACTGTCATCCTCCATGTCATCCTCTGGGAACTTGTTGAGATCAAACCTGTTCACGGTTGAACTTTGCCCCTCGCCTGAATCTAGAACAGCACCTGAGGTCACCTCATCGTCCGATAGCTTATTCAGATAAAAAATCTTCGCAGGTGGAAATCGAACCTCATCGGACCTCCTCCCATCTTCGTCTCTCAACCGCTCTACCTCCTGGTTGTCCGCATTTGCCTCTTCCATTGGAACCTCACCATCCCTGGAATCTTCGACAACTAGATCTACAAGCCCTCCATCCCCAATCGCACTGCAAAAAGAAAATGGGGATCCTCCATCGGCATCACCATCCACCGAATCGTGGCCCACGGCTAAAGCATCATCATCGACAGAATCTTCGACGACCGCCATGGCATCCTTCGGCAACTGCGACTCTCCCATCAAACCCGACAGAACCTCGCCGTCGATTTCTAACAACACCTTTGACCCTCCCATTGGACGCGAACCAAACATTGATTTCAATCGACGCCGTGAATGGGAAGAGTCGTAATTGAGAGGAAGGCAGGGAACCGAGGGACACAGACGCCATGGGAAATGAAATTGAGAGGAAGAGAGGGAAACGAGGGGACGCCGGACGCTGAAGGTCTGCAATCTCTGCCACGTTTCAATAAGAGTCTGAGCCTACCCACAAACGAGGAGCGAGGAAAAGTTAATCAACGGCAGAGGAAAAGTTAAACAAGGGGCAAAAGGGGAAAAATATTATTCTATACCCTATATTTTGGATCAAAAATTTATTATACAATGTGCCTTATAATGTGGATCGGAGGAAGTATTTAGGATTGTTACTTAACACTCGGATCCATTGATTGGTTATTTATAATGTGGGTGCACAGTTAGAGAAGAAAAATGAATCCCTCAATTCATCAATGTTATGGTGTACTAGTGTTTGTCAACAACTTAGGATCGGTTTGATTTTTAATTTTATGAAAATAAAATAAAATAAATAAAATTTATAAAAATAAAATTTAATAAAAATAACTTTGTTATAAATTATGACATTTGAGTATATTTTTTAAAAATTATAATTTGAAAAAAAAAATTTTAAATAATAAAAATTAAAAATACTTTTATACGCATAATTTAAAAAAAATAACAATCCCCTTTTTTTAATTTATAATTTAACTCACTTTCAATTTTTTTTAAAATAATTTATATTTAGTTAAATATATATTCTTAAAAAATTATAATTAAAAAAATTTAAAAAAAAATCAACCAAAAGTAGCTTAATAAACAAGTCTGTCAAGTCAATAAAGAGACTTTAAATGGAGGCGGCTGTTGCTAATCAAATCAAATTATATATGAATGATTGCTGAATGACTTGGGCCCTATTATCTTGACCTGTTATCTTAATAATATTTTCAAAATTATTAATAAAAAATGACGATATTTACATGCTAATAGAATAAGATCTGATATTATATCTCAATCAGGGGGGAAAAATTGTGATGACAGTAAAAATCCACTTCTTACAACATAACATATAAGCAATTATCTTATTGAGTATCAGATCTTATTAACACTATATTAATATCTCAGATGATGCAATATGCTAGATATTTCGTAAACACCTTTTTGAATAGTTCAGCTTCATCCGAGTCCTGCACGATTTTGACACGGTAAGAAGCCAAGTTTAGTGTCCTTTGATTTACCTTTTATTAAAAGTACTTTTAAAATAATTACAGTTTATAAAAATAAAATTTAGATAAAAATAAAAAAATTTATTAAAAAATTATTTAAATAATAAAAAATAATAACTAAAAATACAATTTAATTTTAAAAAAGAAGAACTAAACATGCACTAGTGGCTTACCTTTTCTTTCATTTTACTTTATAGCTACAGAGAAAATTTCCCTAGTAGTCTTTGCATTCATTGTTCATTTTTCACAAACACACACACATATAGATTATTACTTATTTACGTTTATTACAAGTACGTGATGAATAAATTAATCATATTCGGAGGCATTGAATTCGTGATCTCGTAAAGCGGACCAATGTGTTTTCTGTTTCCGAAACTGCATAATAGAAATTTCTTTAAAGACTTGGGTACCATAATCTTAATTAATACTTTCTTCCATGCTAAATATAGAGTATTTTATTTTAATTTTAATTACAAAATTTTTTATAGTATACAATATAATATTTATTATCTATTTTTTTTAAAAAAATTTTTATTTAATATATTCAAAAAGATGGATAAAAAAATTAAATAAAAATAATTTTAAAAAAATAATATGATTTTTAAAGAAATTAAAATAATAACTAACTTTAATTATGATTAGAAAAGTTTTATATTAAGAATAGGAAGAACAATAAATAGAGACAATTTTAAGGAAAGGATGTTAAGTAAAATATTGAGTACATTTGTTTTGCGCGGTTCTTTATCATGATTGGGAATAATGAAGCATCTGATTAAGTATTGCCTCTCCACAGATTTGGATATCTTCTCTATTATACTAGTCATGCGTCTCTCTTTATTTAAAATCGACAAATCCATATAACCATTTTGTTTTCTTTTCACTTGTGGGCTTGTGGCGTCTTTTCATCATTAATGCCTATGGTTGAAGGTCATTGTTGGAGTTAGTTCAACGATAAGGGCATTTGAGAATGTCTTCCGTTGCATCCGCGCATCTATGTATTTATATCTATACATGGTCTGTATACATACATACATACATATACAATTTATTCCACGGTTAGCTTAGTTAATTTTGATTGAAATTTAAATATGATTCTTTTAATTTTGAAAATAACTTAAAAGAGTACCATTCCTGCAAAGTCAATTGTTAAATAGAGTTGGCATCATATATTTGCTTAGAGCCCGAAATGAGACCCATTGTTTATGAATTATAATACTCTCTATACTTTTAATATTTTATTATTATATCTTTCATTGAACGCGCTGCCCATCTTATACTCTGTGTTTTGTTTATACAGGAAAAACTCAATAAAAGGATCTTCGGTGCATGCAGATCATCACAAATACAAATTTGTATTATAGAATCCAATCAATGAGACAAATCATAAGGCTCACGCAAATGTTTCGGCCTTAACGCACCTCTTTCACACACGACAAATTATATAAACTAATAAGGGCTTAAGTGTTTAATTTATATAAGTAAAGATACCTCAAATTGTTTGGAATTCAATGAACTTTAATTTTCGTCCTACCTTATCCCTTCGAATTGCATCGCAGAGGCGTCTTCTCTCACGCCATTAATTATGTATAGGTTTCATTTCAGTTTTATATATATATCACGAAGATTAACCATATATACATATGCGAATGGGACCATGCCCTTCGTTTTATACGATGAAATGGATTAGTCAGAAGTTGAGACTTAATAATAAATATGTCCCCTTTAAATTGAAATACTCTACCTGCGTATGTATATAGACGCATAAAATCAATAAAAAATTAACCTAATGATTAATTTAATTAATGGACGTAAGTGCTTGGAAACAGAATTAAAATTGATAACAATTCACGATCGGGGAGGGCTACCTGTGTTAAGAGTACTATAAAGCCTAACTATACCTCACGCGCTGCGTCCTGCTTAATCAGGGAAGGATTTAATGAGGACGTCCACACCGAGTAAGTAGAACATTATTGGTGGATCCAGATATATACAGAACACCAGTCTCGTTTTTGTTTGATGGGGGTTGAGTGGAAGAAGGTTTGAATTGCTCTATTGAACATTAACCTACTTGGGTATGATGGACCTAATATAGTGATGTACAATATCACTTATTATACATTTGCGATGAAATTTTTTTTAATTTCATTATTGCATATTATTGTGAAGAATATTCAAAAAGTGAAGAAAGAAGGCTCAATTACATGAATAGTCCCAAAGGACCCAAACTAGGTTTTCTTGGTGGGGCGGGCAGGAACTTGGAAAGGAGTCAATTTCGAATGTGTATTCATATTACGAGAGACAATACGTACACGTCGATATATCATTACGTGGTGGGTTTCAAATGTAGTAAGACAAGAAAGGCAAGCAAATTTTAGTACTTCATCTTATCCTTTTTATTAGTCTTTTTATTAGTCGTATCCGGAAAGTTTTTTATTGTTCTAAATATAAGTCATCCTCTATGAATTTTTAAAATATTAATTATTTTATTTTTAAAATATCCTTATCTAATTATGAAAGAATATAGATTATTTGAATTTGTAGTATTTATTAAATGGTAAAAATAGAAAATACATTAATTTTAAAATAATTTTAATAATATAACAAATTATTCTTAATTTTGATAAAACAGTTAAAAGTGACCTATATTAAAAACTGGAAGGAGTATTTCAAAGCTTAGCTGACTAACTAATTAATCAGTTTTATATGATGTCATTATGTACGTGATTACGTAACAGGTACTTCTTTTAATGAAATTTAACAGTGACATTTTAAGACAGATACAACTCTCTCTCTCTCTCTAAAATATATGTATATATATATTTCTCGTTAATCATGCTAAAAATGCATTTAAAAGAAAGAAAACCTGTATACAAGTTCTGCTCTCTAGTTTTATAAACGGTCCCGACTCAAACAAATATAGACAGAATTACTACACCCGTAAAGATCAAAGACTCTTTATCTATGTTGCGGTGCGCTTTCAGGCTTTCCCAATATAGTCAAAGATGGATATACATATCACAATTAAATATCGCAATGAAATTAATTACCATTAAATGATCATGTCCTGCTTACTAATGCGGAACGCCACGGTAGGCATCTTTCATCTTCTTCGAGGTGTGAACTTTGCAATCATCCTGTGGAAAATATTGATCATATATGCCTGCGTCACTGTCCCATTGCTTATAAAACGTGGAAATTGATGATTCCTCATGAAGCTTCGGCGTCCTCCTCTAGGATGGATTTTGACGACTGGTTTATTTTGAACATTGATCCAAAAAAGGTAAAGGAGGAATGGAGGGTCACCGTTGGATACCACTGCTGGAAATTTTGGTACGCTAGGAATAGGAGCCTTTTTTTGCACATCACTCCATGATCGGGAAATTCTGCAAGTGTACAGGGTCGATCGCAGTAATAAAAATATCTCCGGGGTATTCCAGAGGTCGAACCCAAGGGAGGTAGTAAATTTATAGTCCAAACTTTTAATCCCAAAAAATTAACTGATAATGAAATTGAGAATTCAAATTTAAAAGGAAAGAAATAGAAAACAAAATGAAGTATGAGTTTGATTCAGTTCTAGAAGCGTCAAGGGATCAAGATTCACCTTATGAGATAACTAGATTTTATTTCTTAGTTAGACTCTGCATAATTATAGTGATTGTTGTTTCTAAAGCGTCCTAATTACCTCTCAGTCAATTAGTCCTTATTTAATTAGGATTCAATTCGCTCTCGCGCAACTAAATTTTCTAATTAAACCTTGAAAACTACAACATATATCACCATGAATTCCTAATTCTATCTCTAGATTAGTTATTCATGTTTATCTCTCTAAATCTAGGTTCACTCTTCACCTCTCAGTCCATCAAGTTTACCCATTAATTAGATTCTATGGTGATCAAGCATAAAATCCACATGAATGAACAAAAGAGATAAATATAATAAAAAGATAAATTAAATATAACTTGAAGAACAAATCAAAGAGTCTTAACTAGAGAAACAAATCCAATCCATCCCAATCAGGCTACATCCCTACCCCTGACTGGGAAATTTAGCTACTCATGGATATACAAATCAAATCACAACTAAAATCCCAAATCATAATGAAAATAATAAGAAAATAGAGTTATATTAGAGAAGAATAAATCTATCACTAATACTCCCTAAATCTCCTTGCTCTTTCTCTATAAGATGCTCCTAGTTGCTCCCAGATGCGTTTGGAACAGTGTTCTCTGACTTCTGAGTGCGTTTCCGAATCTCCCTTTATGTTTCAATCGTGTATCTTTATATAGGAAAATTTTAGAAGCCCATAAAAGCCCAAAATATCATGAAAACACGTCAAAAACGTGTTTGTACGGACCCCTGTTGCCTGACCCGGCACCGGATAAGCATAAAATTAATCCATACAGCGCCGGATGCTTCTAACTTGCTGAAAAACGTCAAAATCCGAGTTGACCCGGCGCCGTACGGACATGACCCGGCGCCGGGTGGACACTGTTTGTACGGACAGAACACCTCCAGCTTCATAACGTCATCAGCTCGTGTTGACATTTTGAGTTCGATTTTCACCATGATAAAGTTAGAATTTGGGAAAACCCAAAACATAAAAGTTGTAGCTCTGTGTCTTAGCTTTCTAAATCATTTTAAATCACCTCAATCAGAGTTCATATGTGATAGTTATGATCAAAATACCAAAGGGTATCACAACTTTTCAGCATGAACAATTTGTAACGTTTTTGCTCCGAATGTTTCCAACTGAACCTATAAAATCATGAAACACAAAAATATGTAAAATCATGCTAAAATATATCAATATAAATATATTTAAATATAATTTAAAGCTTAAATGTGGGTATTTTATATGTATAAAATGGACACATCACTCCACAAGGGATAATTTTATCTGTTCAGTCACTTGTTGACTGCTCATCTCAAGCTCAACGTGTGACCAATTTTTTCCCTACTGTCACACACAGATAATTGCACAATTGCCCATGCTTTCTTGTCGGGCTCTTGTCCCACTTGTATAGTTCTATTAATGGATCTCCTTTTATACTAAAAAAAAATTACCATTAAATGAACACTATAGGAGAATATACACAACGGTGAGAATGGAGAAGACAGAGGATGTTGTGGATTTTTGGCACATGTGGTTAACGAGTTTGGGGCAAATACATTCATTCTGTGGTAGAAAGTCGTTATGCCCGAAGGCTTCACGAAGATGCAAGTCACTTTGCCAAAAGGCCTTCCATACCGTACAGCACCAATTCTCACCTTTTGATTAATTCATCTTCAAATGATGACGCTCCGCTTTCATATTTTTCTCAAATATATTATATTATATATGCGTACGTGTGTGCGGGGGAGTGGGAGATGGATGGGTCCCATCTTCCCACTAACCACACACCAGGTAGGTCCACCATCCACTACTTGATTGATGCCTCACCCGTCTTTATTACCAAAAAATAAATTGTTGAGCCACTTGTGAATTTCATTTTTCACAATAAATTTATTCCAGTAGTTCCCAAATTTAACATTTTTCACTCATCAATAAATGACATGATAACTGTACGATTAGCCTCCTTGCGTTGCGTTCTTCCCCCCCACTGGTGAGTTACCATCTTTTCTAATTAATTATTGCAACGTTTACAGTGCAAACAACCAACTCTTTCATGGCCAAAAAAAGAAAAAACAACTCCAAAACTGTTGGGATTCGATTGCGTTCCACTTCCTCGTCAATCCGGACGTGAATATTTGTTGGATTTGTTAGTGAGGTCATGCCACCGGCCCAAGCCCACCACACTGAACCTACTTTTTCCTTTTAAAAAAATTAACTTTTTTTTACCAGATAAAAAAAAAACTTTCAAATGCCCAAAAAAACAACGTTCAATTTTTAATGACCCTAACTGCAACTCACAATTACGTCAGAATGAACCTTTGGGGGTCTCAGAAAGCTGGACACCTTTCGTCCCCGCCCTAACCTGCATATGAGAGGTGAACAATTTAATAATAAGCATTTAAATTTCAGGGAGTTATAAAATAGTAATTATCAGATACGGGCCGTATACATACAGAGATTAAAATGAATGTTTATAGAAAAAATGTTGAATAAATAGTTTGACTTTCGAGATCTTTATATATCGTGCGTCAGATCATCAGGAAACAACACGGCTGCCATTTTTTGCTGTGTCACGTTTAAAATTAATAATATTTTAGTTTCTTCTCTCCACTCGTTCGTATAAAAATAAAATTAAACTTAAAATTTATCAAGCTGTTTTTCCGTCCCTTTTGGGTTCTTTGCTCACTGCTTAGTAAGAAAATAATAATTTGACTTGTAAAGTTGGAAAAAAATTATGTGCGTGCACGGTTCGAAAAAGATTGAGTGGTTTTAAACTAATAATACTCGTTTAAGATATTAATTAGAAAGCTTATAAATATAATCATCATTTGTCGAAGAGCATATATAATTCAAGAGTGATGATATAAGAAAAACTAAAATAAATTATCATAAACAAAGAATGTATGGTATTATTAATCATCGTACAAACTAATGACATCACCTAAAATTTCAACGATAATGTAATTTAGGGACAGGGCCTCTCCTACGCGGCTCCCTCCTGCCACAATCCTGTGGTAGCAGGTTTTGTTTGTTTTAATTTTTTTTTAAATTAAAAATCATAGATAAAAAATAAATTTTTTAAGAATAATGTAGATATATATGTTATATAATTTTAAAATTTTTATTTATTAAAAAATACTATACAATAAAAGCTTATCAAACTGAATCTACGTAGTTTACAGTTTTGTGCGTTTCTTAGTAATTGAGAAAATAAATTAAATAAATTTAAAATTATATAAAATATATACCTATGTGATTTCTGAAAAATCTTCTTTTTATTTATAATTAAAAAAAAAAGAAAAAACTATCACAGTAGGACAGTGACAGTTGGGGTCTCTACGAGAGACCCAACCCTCTAATTTAGTGGCTTATTTTTATGTTTTAGGTATAACTTATGTTCAGATATACGTTTTTTAAGGAATAAAGTACAATATCTTACCTTTTAATATATTTGTAAACATATATTTGTCGGAGGCTGTTGTGCTTACATTAACTGGAATTTATATTTTTTTTATGAAAATGATGGTCATTTTGTTTAAGGACTAATAGTAGGCATAATATTTATTGCTAGTAATGGGTAATTTATTTGGTTAAAAAGAAAGGGAAAAGAAAAAGGTTTCGAGGGGCAGTCGCCGGCAGCATCTTACCAAGGGGGTTGAGATTTGACAACTAGATGGTGATTTTGATATATAATTATGAATTGAATTGTTTGTTTTGTTAGGCAGTGTTTGTTAATTACCAAATCGTCACGGTGTTAGTTAATTACAAACGAAATGGAAGAATCGCATTAATGGTACTGCAGGAACAGGCTAGAGGCGATTTGATTAGTAATAATAGATTAATCATGTAACCCCCTACCGGTTGTAAAATCATTTGTGGTAAAATGAGCTTAATCTTTCATTATTGATAAATGTATTTATACACAAGAATAAAGGAAAAGAATAATACAACCTGGCCAATCTAAATACAAACAGAATAATTGAATAAACTGAACTAATTATAACAAATTGCTAGCTTTGAAAAATATTCTAAACTAACCATTTTCTATAGTATCTATTACCCCCCCTCCCCACGCAAGCTAGAGCATATATATCTGTCATGTCCAGCTTGGATAACAACAAATGAAAAGATACAGAACATAAAGGCTTTGTACAAAGATCAGCAATTTGGTAAGAAGATCTTAGAGGCATAAGATGCACTAAACCAGTCTACACTTTGTCCCAAACTAGATGACAATCCAATTCAATATGCCTCATGCGTTCATGAAAGGTTGGATTGTGAGCAATGTAAATGGCAGATTGATTATCACAAAAAAGTGTAGCTGGTGCAGAATGAGGAACATGAAGATCATCAAGTAAATATCTTAGCCACTGAATTTCACATGTGACAGTAGTAAGTGCCCGATACTCTGCCTCAGAAGAAGATCTGGAGACAGTATGTTGTTTCCTGGACTTCCAAGAAATGAGGGAGTGATCTAGGAAAATGCAAAATCCTGTAATGCTACGTCTAGTATTCGAGCAACCTGCCCAATCAGAATCACTAAAGACTTTGATTTGTAAATCAGATTGAGAGGGATAAAATAAGCCTTTACTAGGGGAACCCTTAATGTAACAAAGTACCTTATAGGCAGCTTGAAGATGCAGTGAGGTTGGATGATCCAAGAACTGACTTAACTGTTGAACTACGTAAGATAAGTCAGGCCGAGTAGTAGTAAGATATAACAAACGACCCACCAGCCTTCGATACCTAGAAACATCTTCAAGAGGAGTACCTCCTTCCTTGCTCAGTTTAGTTGACCAATCCATGGGAGTAGAAGCTGGTTTAGATGCTAAGAATCCACAATCAGCAAGTATATCAAGGGAAAATTTGCGTTGATAAATGGAGATACCCTTTTTAGACCTAGCTACTTCTAAATCAAGGAAAAACTTTAGAGAGCCCAAATCCTTAATCTTGAAAGAATTATCAAGAAACATTTTTATCCGGTTGATCTCAGCAATATCATTTCCAGCCAATATAACATCATCGACATATGCTAATAGGGTAGTGAATGAAGAACCAGAAGAACGTACAAACAAAGAATAACCTGAATTAGACTGTGAATAACTAGAATTGATGAGAGCATAAAACAATTTAGCAAATCACTGCCTACTAGCCTGCTTGAGACCATACAAAGACTTTTGCAATTTGCAAACAAGATTAGGATTATCAGAAAATAATCCAAGAGGTAGAACCATGTGTACTTCTTCATTCAAATCACCATGCAAGAATGCATTATTAACATCAAGTTGTTCTAAAAACCAATTTTGTGAATAGGCTAGCGTAAGAAGCAAACGTACAGTGGTCATTTTTACGACAGGTGAGAAGGTATCAAAATGATCTATACCTTCAATTTGAGTGTAGCTTTTAGCTATCAATTGCGCTTTGTGACAATCAACAGAGCCATTAGGTTGTACACCCATTTGCACCCAATGGGATTTTTGCCTTGAGGAAGTTCAGTGAGAATCCAAGGGTTATTAACATCCAAAGCCTTAATTTCTGCAGCTATTGCCTGCTGCCAGACATCATGCTTAACAACCTCTTTGTAATTTTTGGGCTCAAAAGAAATAGAAACAGAAAGACTAAAATACTTATAGGTTGAGGACAATTGATCATAGGACAAAACTAAGGATAAAGGCTAGAAAATACCTGAATCATTGGAAGGGGATTGTGTTGAAGCATGAAGAGAACAGTGGTAGTCATGCAAGTATTGAGGTGGACGATGCACTCGTTGAGAGTGTCGTGGAGGAGGAACTGAATTGTGAGATGTAGTGACTTGTGGTGCCAGGAGAGATGGTGAATCAATGATATGGGAATGAATGGGTTGAGATTTACTAACAGAGAAATCAGAAAAATCTAAAAAATCTGGTTGTTGAGGCAATCAAATATTATCATAAGCAAATAATGGATCAGAAATGTTACATAAGGGAAACATTTGTTCATGAAAAATAACATGACGAGAAATGAAAATTTCTCTATTGTTGATATCAACAAAATGTATCCTTTAGTTCCTGGTTTGAAACCCAAAAATAACACTTTCTAGCTCTAGGATCAAATATTGTTCGATGGTTTACAGAAGTAGAAGCAAAACAAAGAGAACCAAATACCTTAAGTGACTCAAAATTAGGTGGTTGATCATAAAGTATGATAAGGCATTTCATTGTCAAGGACAGGACAAGGCAATCGATTAATTAAAAACACAGCATGAGTGACAGCAAAATTCTAATATAACTTTGGTAGATTAGATTGAAAAATAAGTGCACGAGCTACATTTAAGATATGCTGGTGTTTTCTTTCAACCACATTGTTTTGCTCAGGAGTTTCTACACAAGAAGTTTGATGTATGATGCCTTTTGAAGAGTAAAAAGATGGCATATCAAATTCAATACCATTATCAGAATGAATTATTTTTACAGATATGGAAAATTGATTTTCAATGAGAGTAATAAAAGTTTGCAAATGACTTGTAGTTTTAGATTTTAATTTCATTAAGAAAAACAAGTAAAACGAGTATGATCATCAACAACAGTAAGAAAATACTTATGGCCATGTATAGAAAGTAAATGAAATGGTCCCCATATGTCCACGTGAAGTAAATCAAAAGGATGTGATGTAAATGAAGAACTAACAGGAAAGGGTAAACGTTTCTGTTTTGCATAATGACAAGTATCACATTGTTTATTGTGCAAAGTACAAGATATGAAAGGAAATTTGTGTGTCAAAGTATGTAAAATTTGTTGTGAAAGATGACCTAAGCGATAATGCCACAAGTTAGAATTTGAATTGCATTGAATAGAATTCAAAATTGTGGAATTAACTAGAGATGGAGTACTTGCATGACTATGTAAAATGTATAGCTCTTGTTGGACTTCAGCTGTACCAGTCATCTTCCAATGCCTCAGATCCTGTAACAGGCATTGGGAGGAATAGAAAATGAGTCTACAATCATTGTGAAGGGTAATTTTACGAACAAATATCAAATTAAAGGTGAATTTGAGAATGTAAAGGACATCAATCAAGTAAAAATCAAGAAAAATTTGAATAGTGCCAGAATAACGAGCATAGACGACTGAACCATTAGGCAATTTGATATAAACAAGTGTGATTTGCTTATAAGAAGTAAAGGAGGATAAGGAATAACATATATGATCAGTTGCACCATTATCAATTATCCAAGAGGTGGGAGGAATAAGCACATACAATTTTCCTATGTTGTAAGTAGTAATGGTTATATTTGCAAACTTACTGGAATTGAAAGCAAGGACAAGAGTGTTACTAGTGGAAGGTGAAATATTAGATGAGACATGATTAAGCAAATGTGCTGGACCAGATGATGATTGCACCAAGGCTAGAAGTTTATTGTATTGATCTTAAGTGAACTGAGGAGGTGTAGGCAAAACTCATTTGGACGTAGGTGGCACAAGTGACTTCTCTTCAACATGCATTGGAGAAGTAATGTTATTAGCTGAAGCATTTCGATTGCTGAACTTGAAGCCTAGGCATGCTTCTTGTAGCAGGTTTCGACAGTATGCCCCAATTTACCACAATGTGTGCAAAATTTATTTGCACCTCCCCCCTGATTGCTAGGTATCTGATTAAATCTCTTCACTACATAGACTTTCATCTCACTTGCAAATTGAATTTCTCGTTCTTGTTGCACTATTAATGAGAAACACGGTTGATAGGAGGCATTGGATCCATCATCATAATCTGAGACTTCACACTAGAAGAACGCTCGTTTAGTCCCTTGAGAAACCGTATGACATAGTCTTGTTCTTGATGCTTTTGAACAAGCAACATCGCACCACAGGAACATGACAGATAACACTAACAGATCAGTAGAGGATGAAAAATCAACAATTCATCCCAAATGATCTTTAGCTTAGTAAAATATTCTGTGATAGAAAGATCACCTTGATGAAGACTGTAGAGCTCCTCTTGCAGATCTGAGATACGAAACACATCACCTTGATTGAATCGGTCTCGCAAGTCATTCCAGACATCTGCCGCTTTATCGATCCAGAGAATACTCTGAGCAATTGTCAGAGATAAGGACTTGGTGATCCACGACAACACCACTGTGTTGCAACGCTGCCACGCAGAGTACAGAGGATCAATGGCCTTGGGTGGTGAAAGAGATCTATCGATGAATTGGAATTTGTTTTTAGAGAAGAGCGACATTTTCGTCGCCCTTGCCCAATCATGATAATTTGTACTAGTCAGTGGTAGGGAAATAAGAACGAGTGTAGGATTCTCGTTCGGATGGATGTAGTATGCATTGGAAGGATCCTGCCAAGAAGGCACCGCCAGTGGACATGGAGGTTGGTTCTCACCAGAGGCAGCCATAGCCCTAGCCAAAGAGAGAAGCAAAGAGACTTCAATGTGAAAAAGAAAAGTTAATGAAATTATAGGGATTAGAAACGATCAGGGACTAGAGCAAAGGTTATTTCTCTGATACCATAAAACCATTTGTGGTAAAATGAGCTTAATTTTTTATTATTGATAAATGCATTTATACACAAGAATAATGGAAAATAATAATACAACCTGGCCAAACTAAATACAAACAAAATAATTGAATAAACTCAACTAATTATAACAAATTGCTAGCTTTGAAAAATATTCTAAACTAACCATTTTCTATAGTATGTATTCGGTTGGAATTTGATTATTTATAACAAAAATAAGATTTCATTATATATTCCAAAACAAGAAAAATAGTTTTACAAGTGTCATTTAACGAAACTCTGATTATTTCATTCTTCAGGTTAAGTGGTTTAGGTGATGATTTAAAATAAAAAAATACATACACACAATATACACGCGGACATTGCACGGAATAAGTTAAACACTATATAACAGACGCAATATTTTGTGGGTTAAAGAGAAATTAAGTTGTTGGTGTTTATGGGAAAACTAATGTTTGTTTTGGAGAGGACTAAGCAGGGAATAACCGGCGATACTGATGTTTAAGGAAAAGGAGATTTTGCCAATCCCACTTTTATTGTAGTATTTTTTTTTTGACACAAAAACACAAAATGGAATTGGAATTGGAGGGACCTCCTGAGGGACGATGGTGACTCAGCCTTGAATGTGACCCTTCAATTTGTCCTCTTCCTTTCATGGCCCATTCATGCTCATGCCATCCTCCATCCATACATCCATGCCCATGCATCACTCATCGCGCATCAATGAATCTATTCCTCTCACAATATACTGCCTCTCATCCCATTTATAATAAGATGTTTTTTAAAATATTTATTTAATTTTATTTATAAAATATTAAATTTTTTTATTTAAATTTTTTTAATAATTTTATTATATCATAAATTATTTCAGTCAGTATGTGTAAAATTAGAAATCTATACTAATTTTTTTATAATTTTAAGAGTATAATCAATTCTTCTTAATATCCATATATTGGATAACAATACCTTATAAATAGTATTGAAGAAAGTACATTTTTTGTTTGGATCAATATATACCAACAATCATTTTTTTTAAACTACTAATTCTCCTAATGGTCGGTTGAAATTTCAAATTTTTTTTTCCACTTAGGCTTAGTAATATAAATAATAATTATACACATTTTTTATCCATTATACAAAGTCTGACATCGTATTATTTGAATTATAATAAATTATATATTTTATAAATTAATTTGATTCAAATGTTGGTATTAAAATAATCATTAAAAATAATTTAAAAATTGATTATGAGAGTGTGTATGTTGTGATTAAAAAATTAAATAAGAAAAAAACTGGAAGCATCTAGAAGGTGTAGCTAGGAGTCGTATGTTGCGGACTCATAAATAAGGTTAATTGTGAATGGATAATGATTAAGTGAATATGCCTCATCCATATCCAAATACGAATACAATGCAAATAGTATCAGTCTTGCATGGTGAGTGTATATGTTTGGAATTTTTTTATTACAGAAATAAATATTTGGAATATCTTTATCGTCTATGTCAAATATTGGAGAATTTGTTATCGATAATTTATTAGTTGTGAAATTAATATTGATCATAGCCGACAAAACGTGTAACCCAACAAATATAAATGAAAAATGCACAAGAAACTGGGTCCAACACGAATGAAAAATGCACAATAAACTAGGTCCAGCACGAAACAATCCACGGTTTCTAGTCCTTGAATTAGAGCGGATCTTGGAGGGCCCATCCACGTCAGTAACACATGGCACCATCTTGCAGTTTGACTTGGATCCTGTGAGTATAATTTTATTTATTTATTTATATATATATTTTTTATATTTTTTATTAGCCATATTTTCAAAATTTGTTATGATAGCAAATATAGGTCATATTTCATAAATTTTTAAAATATTAATTACTTTATTTTTAAAATATCTCTATTTATGAGTAAGAGATAGGGCATTACTAAAATTTATGGTATATTTATTAGGGATAATGATATAAATTATATTAATTTTAAGATAATTTTAATATTTTAATACTTTTCTTAATTTCAGTAAATTAGTTGAAAATGACTTATTAAGGACTGGTGAGAGCATGCTTCAACAATAATATTGATTATAATTTTTTTAATTTTTCGTCACCTACCACTCGGACCTGTCTCATGTATTGCGTGGATTAATATTTCATTTAAACTGGCATAAATTGTTAAACAAAAAAAGGTTTGCACTTATCTCACCCTTATCCCATGCCATGCAATGCATTTTAATAAAGGTCAATTGAAATTGAAGGTATCTAAAAAAAATTATTATTTTTTTAATGCAATAATCAGATATTATTAAAAATTCACAAAATTCTTCATCTGAGATGGACTATAATTCCACAATTCCAATTTCTTTTTTTTTAAATTATTTTGGTGTAGCCTGGAATTCATCTTTGACCTTTTTAATTAAATGTGAGATTTGGATTGGAACTTTTCAAGCTGAACTTTCCATGTTACTACAATTCAAAGCAAGGAGTTGACCTTTTTGGCGACCGACACCCTTGAAGACGAGTTATTGCTACAAGTCTCTATTGTTATCCATATGCAAGTTGTCTCGCACTTTGTAATGCGCCAGTGATGATGTGGGGCCTCCCTCATCCTCCTCATTATAAAAAATTTTGGGAACAATAACCAAAACTTCAGAAACACCAGCCCAAAAGAACAGAATGGCTAATGGGCTTTTATCTGTCGCCTACCGTATTCAGGCTCATTTCGTGCAATGAGCCCGAGTTCTTAAATTAGATTCTTCAATCTGAAAAGAGGGCCTGGGTCCATTGGGCTAGAATTTTATGACGCAGCCCGCATAAGAATTCCTTTCCTTTTGCCAGAAGAAATGACACATACAAGAATATCAACGTCAACAATTGGAAAACTCGAGAACACAGTATTCCACAACCACACGCTGCAGCAAATTATATGAGAATCTGAGTCAACTTGATCGAATGGCATCGACAGTCTCACTTCCACGTTCTCTGACAACACTCGTTCGGTCCCGGCCCAGATTCCTTACATCTCGGATGCACCGGAATATATGGATCGATGTTGGTGGTGCTTCTAGACTCTCCTATTTCCCTCATTCTCACTCTCATTCTTCTCATGTTCCTCTTCCGCTTTGCAGTCCTCTTCTTCTTCCTCCTTCTCCTCTTCATTCTCTGCGCCGACCTTGTTCACCTCCTTTTCGACGTTCTCTCTCCCTAATGACCTCTTCTCAGGCTTTTTCCGCCTCCACTGACTCCTCTTCCACCAAAACGGTGTGCTCTCGCTTCTCTTCCTGATTCAGTTTTTAACAATTTCTTCCGCTTCTTCTTCTAGTCGTCTTTCCTTTGGGGGGATTTATTATCACTTATCAAATGCGTTATTATGAATTTTCTGAGCAGGACAGGGTTGTGATAAAGGGTCGGGTTCAGGGGGTGTGGTACAGGAACTGGACCATCGAAAATGCGACGCAATTGGGGCTGAAAGGTTTGGTGAGGAACAGGAAGGATGGGTCTGTGGAGGCTCTATTCTCCGGAACCCCTGATGCAGTGCAGGAAATGGAACAGAGGTGTCGCCGAGGCCCCCCTGATGCTGTGGTCACAGGGCTTGGGGTTTTCCCGAGCAACGACGACCCTGGCACCGGATTTGAGCGCAAGCCTACTGTATGATTATTCTATGTAAAAAGAGATAATTGTTTCTTACTTCCCTAGCTACTATAGATAATCATTGTCCTCACAAATAATATGAATCATGCACCTAAACGGTGCACACTCGAGGAGTATGGATGTTTGTGGACAATCTGATATCCAGTTATCAAGTATTTTGTCAGCTTGAATAATCTGGTTCTTTGAAGAATGTTGCTTTTGCTTCTCCAGTATGGATTAGGATTATAGCTCTGCGTAATGAACAAGCCAGAATGGGCATCCTCTTTACCATTTAGAACAATGTATTTTGTCCGCTTAAATAATCTGGTTCCTTGAAGGATGTTCCTCGTGCTTCTCGAGTATGCATTAGGATTATAGCTCTGCGTAATGGACAAACCAGAATGGGCATCCTCTTTACCATTTAGAACAACAAGTCTGAAGTTCAATTCAGGAAAACATTGTCATTCATGGATCTGGAAGTCACGACTTGCTAAATAATTTGTAGCGTTTTGTTATAATACCCTTTTAGTATCATGTAGATATCCATTCTTTTCTTTTTTTTACCAGAAGAGATATCCATTCTGAGAATTTATTTTTCTTAATTGGGTGTGGAGAAAAATTATTGTTTGACCGTTCACTGCTTGTGACTTTCTGGAATCATGAAATTTGGGTATTTTAGACTTAAAGATATTTTATTCTCAGTTAGTTGCCACGGAAATTCAGGTGCTAAATTTAGTTTGATTGAACAAGGGTATCCTATGAGCTTCTTATTTTGCTGTAGCAAGCTTATCATTGTAAAGTTTATATATCTTGAGGAATTCTCTGGCGGCTGGCACTGATTATGAAATGGTGAAATTCTCGTTTATGCGTTGTTAGTTAGAATGCAGAGTATGTGTAACAGTAATTCCTGCACAGAAACTATGACCATACTGCTCTTATAGCACATCAAAGTCTGTTATGATTTGTGGTGCATATAATAGTCCATGCAGGGTAGGATATTACTCGCATGATGGTTAGAAAAGGTCTTGTGAAGAAGGGTGTATATAGAGGGCCCCCACCTCCTTTCCAAGAATTTTTTAGTGTGGTTCGAGTAAGGATTGTGCAGATTGGTTTTTTCTTTAGTTCTATTATAATAAACATTGTGATTGACTTCATATCCAGTCTCGTTTGCCTTTTGATTTTGTTAAATCTGATCTGTGTGAAATTTAAGGCGTAGCAGCTTTGGAATTTGGAATAAGTGACTAATGTTTCATATGCCCGAGGTATCTTCTGAGGGCAACTAATTTGAAATCAAAATCTTATAGTAGATATCCTGCCCTTCAAAGCATATTAGTTTATAAAGCTTGTGATGGGAACCGGGATTTAAGCTTCGAAAATGGCTGTGTACGGTGTTACATATTAACAGAACTACCAAACAAGCCTTTGATGTAAGAATGAAGGTTTAGCTTCGTTAGTCACAGCCATACAGCACACCAAAGACACAGAAAACGAAAATGGAAAGAAAAACCAGAAAACAAAAAAAATTGGGTGCACTCCCTCTGCCTCACACTAGCATTCGAGAGGTCGGCACTCTCCCCAATCCATTCCTTGCCTCATACTATTCTCTACTCCACTATATTTGTCAGACTTCGTTATAATTTATCCTTGCTAGCTCATCCCCTCTCATTGTCTTGCCTCCGGTAACAACAGTGTTGTAAGACGCGTATTTTACCCCGTTTCATATCTCTGTTTTATCTCTCTACTTTGTTTAATTATTTTATTTTCTCTCAGCTATTAGTGAGAATATTATCTTAATACTATATCCGGGAATATCTCTACGCATCTAGGATAATCTCAGTACTCTTTATATGACTTTTATTAATAAAAGGCCTTGGAACTACGTATCCAAGGTTGCACATACAAGCATGGAAAAAATTTATTTGCAAACGCAGAGCAGCAGAATAATTAGAAGTAACTACCAGGCAAATGATTCTGTAGATTATATAATCCTACTACCTGTAGTGGAAAAATAAAATAGAATTGACCTCAAGAAACTGTCACGTAAAAGGAGGAGAAAATAGTGGAACCTTTGGATCCTCATTAAGACAAAAAGGCCATCATAGTATAGGCAATATAAACATGATAGGTGCAATTTGGGGATTTGCAAGCATCTAGAAAGTACTTCCGAGCTGCTTCAACACCTTCTGTTCTTAGCAAGCAAATGAACTGCAGCATGAACATAGATGCTACATTTTTTTTTAAGGAAATATATTGACCAGCAATGGATAGAACATATCATTTTACTGAGAATGAAAATTTTAGCCAAAAAGAATGCAATGCGTTTAACTAAACTTGTATGAGTAAATGCACTTTTAGACATGAAATTTCTATGGAAGAACTTTTATGTGGATGAAAGGTATGAAAATGGGATGCTTTAGCAACTTTAAAATAGTTCAACACATAGAATACGGCATACCTCTTGCAGAAAATCAGACCATAATTCTAAATAATAAAACATAACATACTGCTATGACTTCTAGAAAATGTCAGAAGAAAATTGTTGATTACTGTTTTGCTGCACCAACTTTAAAATAGTTCAACACATAACATATTGAGATGACTTCTAGAAAATGTCCGAACATCGAAAGCTGAGATAGTTTTGACTGACCTAATCCAAACACCAAGGACTCAAAGATGAAATTATGAGTGGACCCACTATCCACCAAAATCAATACGTGGCAGCCTAGCAAGACTCTTTTTAGCTTCATGGTGGCTGCCGATGACTCCCCCAGGATAGCACTCTGCACTCTCTGGCTCTAGAATAGCGTCGGCATCAGGGAGGATCTCTTTGCCATCTTCAGTGAGCTCCATACGCGAGAAAGAAGACTTGCAACAATGCCCAGGCTTTAATAGATCCCCACTAGGGGTGTGCATAGGCCTGCAAGCTAGACTAACTTGGTCCAGCCCAACACTTATTGGGTTTAAAATTTCTGGGCCAAGCCGGGTTACGGGTTTGGCATTCAGTCCCAAACAACCAGGACCAGCCCTATAAGCAGTAAGGGACATTTGACAAAAAACAAAAAAGACAAGATAAGCTCCCTTGTAAGGGTCACTATAACCAGTAGAGACAAGGAAAGTCCATGCAAAAACTCAAAAAGCAGATTATGATTGAGCATCATCGGAGTGTAGCATAAACGGATGTGAAAATACCAACAAATTTGCAATAAATTAAATAGTTCATATACATCTAGTAAGTCACATACATGTAGGGGGCAACTGCAAAAGAATTACAATTAGAGCACCCATGTAAGGCAAACTATGAGCAGCAGAGATATAGAAAGTCTATGTAAGCGTGCAAAATGTAGACCCCTTGATATATATCTTCATATCTAGAAGAGGCATTAAAAAATACAAATATGATTGAGCCTTATAGGGGTGTATTATAGATAGATGTAAAAATACCATCATGTTTGCAACAGATTAAACCATCAAGATTTATCTCGTTAGCCAAACATAATTTTGACGGATCCCAACACATACATGCAAGGGACATTTGCAAAAGAATGACAATTTAAGCATTCCTGTAATGGGGACTAGAAGCAACAGAGAGGAGAGTTAATGTAAGAGTGCATAATGTACCCTTGATATATTTCGGCTCATCTAGAAGAGGCATCTAAACATACAATTACTATTGAGCCTCATAAGAGAGCATTCTAAGTAGATAAAATACAACCATATTTACATCAGATTAAATCATTAAGATTCTTCAAATAAGCCACATATAATTTTGACATATCGCAAAACATGCATGCAAGGGACATTTCCAAAAGAATGACAATTTATGCATTCATGCTAGGGGTACAATAAGAAGTAGAGACATGAAAAGTCTATACAAGACTGCAAAAAGTAGACCCCTTGATATATTTCTGCACATCTAGAGGAAGCATCAAAAGATATAATTATGATTGAGTCTCATAGGAGTGCATTCAAATAGATGTAAAAATCCCATCACATTTGTATCACATAAAATCATTAAAATACATCAAATAAGCCGCATATAAATTTGACAGATTGCAACACACACGTGAAAGGGACATTGGCAAAAGAATGACTACTTAAGCAACCATATAAGGGGGACTACAAAAAATAGACAAAGAATGTCTATGTAAGAGTTTAAAAAGTAGAGCCCCCTTGAAATATTTCCACACATCTAGAGAATGCATCAAAAGATACAATTATGATTGAGCTTCATAGCAATGCATTGAAAAAAGATGTAAAAATCCCACCACATTTGCATCAAATTATATCATTAAGATTCATCAAGTAAGCCACAAATAATTTTGACGAATTGCAACTTATGCATACAAGGGACATTTGTCGAAGAATGACAATTTAAGCATCACTGTAATGGGGACTTGGAGCAACAGAGACTTGGAAAGTCTATGCAAGAGTGCATAAAGTAAACCCCTTGATATATTTTTGCACATCTAGAGAAGGCCTCAAAAGATATAATTATCAACAAGCCTTGTAGGAGTGCATTGTAGATAGATGTACAAATCCCACTACATTTGCATCAGATTAAAACACTAAGATTCATCTAGTAAGCCACATATAGTTTTAACACATCGCAGCACATATATGAAAGGGACATTTGCAAAAGAAAGACAAATGAAGCGTCCATGTGAAGGGTGCTATAAGAAGTAGAGACACGAAAAGTCTATACAATATTGCAAAAAGTGGACCCCTTTATATATTTCTACACATCTAGATGAGGCATCAAAAGATATAATTATTATTAAGCCCCATAGGAGTGCATTTAGACAGATGTAAAAATCCCATCATATTTGCATCACATGAAATCATTAAAATTCATCTGGTAAGTCACATATAAATTTGACAGATCACAACACATACGTGACGGACATTGGTAGAAGAATGACTACTTAAGCAACCATGTAAAGGGGACTACAAAAAAATATACAAAGAAAGTCTATGTAGGAGTTCAAAAAGTAGACCCCTTTGAAATATTTCCACACATCTAGAGGATGCATCAAAAGATACAAATATGATTGAGTCTCGTAGCAATGCATTGAACATAGATATAAAATCCCACCACATTTGCATCAAATTAAATCATTAAGATTCATCTAGAAAGTCACATATAATTTTGACAGATTGCAACACATACATGCAAGGGACATTTGTTGAAGAATGACAATTTAAGATCACTGTAGTGAGGACTAGGAGCAATAGAGACTTTGAAAGTCTATAGTGCATAAAGTAGACCCCTTGATATATTTCCTGTACATCTAGATGAGACCTCAAAAGATATAAATATCATTGAGCCTCATAGGAGTTTGCAGATAGATGTACAAATTCCACCGCATTTGCATCAAATTAAATCACTAAGATTCATCTAGTAAGCCATATATAATTTTAATAGTTCACAGCACATACATGTAAGGGACATTTGTAAAAGAAAGACAAATGATCAGCATCCAAGTTAGGGATGCTATGAGAAGTAGAGACATGAAAAGTCTATATCAGATTGCAAAAAGTAGATGCCTTGAAATATTACTGCACATCTAGTGGAGGCATCAAAAGATATCATTATGATTGAGCCTTGTAGGAGTCCATTTAAATAGATGTAAGATTCCCACCACATTTGCATCACATGAAATCATTAAAATTCATCTGGTAAGCCACATATAAATTTCACGGATCACAATATATATGTGAAAGGGACATTGGCAAATGAATTACTACTCAAGCACCTATGTAAAGGGGACTACATAAAACATAGACAAAGAAAGTCTATGTAAGAGTTCAAAAGATAGACCCCTTGAAATATTTCTGCACGTCTAGAGGAGGTATCAAAAGGTATAATTATTATTGAGCCTCATAGCAGTGCATTGTTCAAAGATGCGATAATCCCACATTTGCATCAAATTAAATAAATATGATTCATCATGTGAGCCACAAACAATTTTGACGGATTGCAACACGTACATGCAAGGGACATTTGCTGAAGAATGATAATTTAAGCATCCATGTAAGGAGACTACAAGAAGCAGAGACATGAAATGTCTATGCAAAAGTTCAAAGAGTAGATCCCTTCATATATTTTTGCACATATAGAGGAGGCCACCAAAGATACAATTATCATTGAGCCTCGCAGGAGTGCATTGTAGATAGATGTACAAATCCCACCATATTTGCATCAAATTAAATCATTGAGATTCATCTAGCAAGCCTCATATAATTTCGATGGATCACAACACATACATGCAAAGGACATTTGCTAAAGATAGCAATTTAAGCTTCCATGTAAGGGGACTGCAAGAACTAGAGACATGAAAATTCAAAATAAGAATATAAAAAGTAGACCCCGTGATATATTTCTGAACATCTAGATAAGACATCAAAAGATATAATTATGATTGAGTCGCATGGGAGTGCACTTTAAATCATTAAAATTCGTCTAGAAAGGAGCATATAAATTTGATGAATTACAATGCATACATGCGAGGAACATTGGCTAAAAAAGGACTATTTAAGCTACCATGTAAGGGAGACTACATGTACCATAGAGAAAGAAAGTCTATGCAAGAGTTCAAAAAGTAGACCCTTTAAAATATTTTTGCAAAACTAGAGGAGGCATCAAAAGGTATAATTATGATTTAGCCTTGTAGGAGTGCATTGTAGACAGATGTAAAATTCCCACCACGTTTGCATCAAATTATATCATTAATATTCATCTAGTAGGCCACATATAATTTTGACGTATCACAACACATACATGCAAGGGACATTTGCTAAAGAATGACAATTTAAGCACCATGTAAGGGGACTACAGGAAGTAGAGACATGAAAAGTCCATATAAGGGTGCAAAAAGTAAACCCCTTGATATGTTTCCGCACATCTAGAGGAGACATCAAGAGAAATGATTATCATTGAGCCTCATAAGAGTGCATTGTAGATATATGTACAAATCCTACCACATTTGCATCAAATTAAATTAAGATTCATCTAGTAAGCCATATATAATTTTGATGAATTGCAACACATACATGTAAGGGACATTTACTAAAGAATGACAATTTGAGCATCCATGTAAGGGGATTGCAAGAAGCAAAGACATGACAAGTCTAAACAAAAGGTAAAAAAGTAGACCCCTTGATATATTTCTGCACATCCATAGGAGGCATCAAAAGATATAATTATCAAAATATCAATCAAATGAGGGATCCCTTAACTAATAAGGGATCCATAGAACGAATCGCACTTTTACCACTAAACTATACCCGCTCCAATGCGATTATTGTATATAAATGGAAGTTTTGTCCAACAAGGGAATCAGAAACACGATTATAAAAGAATCATGAAATTTATAGTGTTGACGAGTTTCGTAAGGGGATCTAATGAAATTGAGAAAAGGGGGCTCATTTGATTTTTGGATTTTGTTTTGCTAAAGATGTTTTGATAGAAGCTTTGTAGGACTACATTGTAGATAGATGTACAAATCCCGCCTTGTTTGCATCAAACTAAATCATTAAGATTCATTTAGTACGCCACATATACTTTTGAGGATCGCAACACATACATGCAAGGGGGACAAAAAAAGGTAGAGACATGAATGTCTAGTCAAAAGTGCAAAAAGCAGACACCTTGATATTTTTTTCACATCTAAAAGAGGCATCAAAAGATACAATTATAATTGAATTCCATATCCCTTTCTGAAAATTAACCATCTAGCCACTTGCTGTGAATTGAGCTAAATGTTATTTGGCAAAATGTTACCATAGTCATCATGACTTAAAAGTAAAATAAGTATTCAGAAGAAGAATAACATAATTGATTTATGATGTTGGCTCAACCAATTGCAGAGACGCAAAAAGAGCAAAAATGCTTATCAAAGCTTAAATGAAGATTAATCATGGTATGTGTAGGCCTAAGATCAATTGAGTTTATAACCCTCAAGTGCATAGCATATCACACTAGGCAAACCTTGAGTAATTTCACATCATATGGTGTTTAAACCATTTTGATTATGGCACAGCTGCAAGCAACACAAAAAGACAAATGTTTTCAGCAGCATATGAAGTTGGCTCTTCAATATGAAAGTTTTCCAAGTTAGAATAATTGTCAAAAAATAACTAGACTATCCACAACAATGGTGATACATAAGAAATGTCAAAATGAGCATCGAGATTTGCCTTTACTCAGTTACACTGATAAACCAATTGGTTGTTAATTTACAAGAATATGCTTGCTGGCAACTCTACATACTATTACTAACTACAAAATAGTGGACTGGTAAATTACCTGAACTGCACAAAGATTCAAAAGCAGTTCTAGCTTTAGTGTTATATATAGGCAAACCCAAAAGAAACATTCTAAAAATCTTTTAATTTTAGCAATCGTAAATTATAAATAGTAAATATCAATAAAAGAACAAATTAATTGAAGTTACTTTATCCATTATAATATGTAGCCACAACTATTTCTATTTGTCAAGAGCTGTCAAACTTAAGAATAGTAACCTTTGTCCCCACTTTGTTAATACTTTTATGCCTTATATCATTCGTGCAAATAGAGAGAGCATCAATAGATAAACTTATCAACATATGAACTTACCTGAAGTTCAGAGATCAAGTGTAAAACCATCATATGCCCTACTTTGCACTAACAAAAATAAATGATTTTACAAGTTATGATGAAATAATTAAGTTAAAAATTTTAAATAATATAGGTATTTCTATCCAAATCCCATAAATTCTAAATAAATTGAGGAAGCAGGGTCATTTAAGAATGGAACCATCTACCCACTTTCATCAAAGGTATCAACGTATAAAGTAAGCATGAGGGTAACAAAGTCAGATCAGAAGGGATAAAAAAAAAAGAATAAACCAGCAAGTCAATATTAATAGAAAATTAATATAAATTTACAGCATTGCGTAACTATGATACTGAGTGCTAAAAAGGTTGTACATTGTAATTCAGTGTCATTTTCAATATTAAGAATCACAAAACTTATACAGTTTAGATGAAAACTGGTGCTCAGTGCATATGACCAATAGAAAGGACTCCACATTTAAACGAATGCGGGATAGTAAAGTTTTCCAATATCTTGGGAAATAGAAATTAGACTATCCCACTCATCAAATTCCCCTAATATTGGCCAACCCACCAACTTGGCTTTACACATGTTACAGAATTAATTTTGTAACCTGATAACTGAAATGAAGATTTAAATTTGATCTCTAGGTGTAAGTTTATAACACGCCATTTTACAAGTTAAATTTATTAGTAATGGATATCTCAAAGATTCATGGAAAACACAACAATGAAAAAACAGACTGGATCATTATTTGTCTAATTTTCCCGATTCACGAACTAAGACAATGCAGTCGTCATAGCTAGATAAATGCAGCTATAGCAAGGTTTTCCAATATCTTGAGCAACAGGAGAGGAACCAGAATCACCATTATGGCTAAGAACAAACAAGAAACAAAAAAGAATGAAGGAAGAATGAAGAAAGAAGAGGATAGAATTCGTCTTCCTTTGCAATCAGTGAACTGGGAACATGGGTTTCCACCCCTCCAAAAAGGTTATACATACCCCATATCACACTTCACACCCACTAGCGAAACATTCTCTCTTGGCTAGAACTTAAAATTTGAAGAGATCACAACAAAATAACAAAACATGCCAATTGACACACTGAAACATCCCCGGATTTCACACATGCAAGTGGAACAATTAACAGGATAAAGACAAGTCAAATATAATCACTGGAGATGAAATCACCTATTTCCGCATTCCAAAATGAAATAATTTGAGATCTCTTTTCCTATTGTAGATAAACTATATTGTTTACGTTTACTCCTTAACTTAATTAATGGACATTTATATGATACAAGGTAAGCCATAACTAATTTGTTTACCAATTTACCTTCCACTATTGGCTGTTCACAACTGAGTAAACCCATCAGAAGAGGGAAGGAATAGAGCTGATAACAGAAAGGAAAGGAGCGAAGCAGAACAGAAAGGAATAGATGGAAGGAGAACAGAGAACGGGGTTATCAAACCTGAAGCCAATCTGAGGTTGTTGAGGGAATTTCTCCGTGGTTGCTGACATTAATGTTCCAACGGCTAAATGCCAGCAAAGACGTGAAAGGAAAAGTAGGCCCAAAGCTGATTTCCACATCCCCCACCACCACCACCCCCTCTCCCTCCATATCAATCAGTATCATCCCTCCATTGTTACAAAATCCCTTTCACCTCGAATTTCGACTAGGGAAAAATACACGCAGACCATATTATTTCCCAATCCTCTAGCATTTCAAGCTTTTGAATGAGGGAAGAGAGGAAAGAAACTATCAAGGTTCCGAAGAACCTCTTTTCTCACGAGCTAGTTCCCGAGCGCGATTAAAAGCACTATTCTCTGAGCGAAGCGGAAGTCTTTCTTCAATGGTCAAATAGAGGATGTCGGTGGTTGTAGGAAGGCGCGTACTGAGGGATCGAACGGCTAAGTTGGACTTGCGTAATACTCGCGTATGGTCTCTTAACAGACTAGTGGAGTGGCGTTTAATTAATTGTGTTTTTTCCCAACAGTTAATTATAGTGTTACTATTTTGTTTTGTGTAATCTTCAATATGAATATGTAGATTTTTTTTTCAGACTTGGCAACAATGGAAACTTAGGACTTATAAAAGTTTAAATTATAAAAGTTTAGAGCTTATTAAAATCTTTCTATGATAGATTATAAAATAGAGATTGAAAATATTATATATCGTGATTTCAAACCTCTATATTATTATATTAATTATGAAAAATTTGATCTCATAATTATTTAAATTACGATTTAATTGTCTAAAATAATATTTATTTTTTAATTATATATATATTTAAATGTAATATGATCATCAATATTGAAATGAAAATTACATTTGATTATCTAAAATAATATTTAGTTCCTAATTATATATGCTTTTATTTTTTTAAAAAAATTTGATATGATGATAAATATGGACATAAAAGTTAAGTATATATTTATGAAAAAAATCATTTCTAATTATACAAGTTTTCATTTTTTTTTAAATTTGATATGATGATAAATATAATATGAAAATCAAATATATATTTGTGAAAAAAAATACGATTTGATTATTTAGATTATCAATCATTATTTGGTGAGATATACATAAATCTATATTATCTAAGTCTTTTAGCACCAATGTGAAATCATTTTTACTTTTGGAGGCATTGTTTTTATTTGTAAAAATAAAATTTAATCACATTGGTTTTTACAATTTTCTGGTAATAATTTTCATGCTTTTCTCATCTATTTTATTTTTTTAAATAAAACATAGAGGTAATAATTTCTTATTTTATTCTAGCATCTCCTTCTTCTTCCACTTCTGTATATGTTCATTTTATTCTTTTGTTATACTTTATTTTTGTTTGTTTTATATTGTGTAAATTTGACCGAATCTTTTAAAACATTAAACTTTTCTTTTTGAATTTGAAGATTGGTAAAAATGAATTATTCTTACAATTTATTTCTATTATATATCACACAGAGATATATATATTAATTACATATTAGTGATTTGTTATTCAATTTGTTTTTTATATATGTTATATTTTATCTTTTATATCATATAATTATAAAATATTAAAAACATATCATATTAATACTCATTATATCATATTTATTTATATAATTTATTTAAATTTACATATAGCTTACACAGATTTTGAATTCTCGTTATGCCTAAAATTCAGGTTCGTCCCTCATCCATCTACTAAAAAAGCTTTAAAATATAAAATTTTAGGAAGGGTGGCCAAATAGTCGAATGAACTTTATGTTTTCGGGTAAAAAAAAAACTTTATCCTTGAAATAAATATCTTCACTTTACTGCAGCTTGGTACTGATTAGGACGGTGCATTTAGAAGATTAATTTAGATATTTTTTTAAACTGAGAAGGTTAGTTTAGATTATTAGAATACATTATTTATTTTTATAAAAAAATCATATCATCTAAATTAAATTAATTAAAATTTATTCAAAATAAATTATTTTTCAAACAAGAAAACGAAAAAAATTTGAATTTTGCCCAACCGGATCAACTTTGAGAGCCATTCATCTTCACTCAAACTCCATCCTCTTATTAAGAGGAATCAAAATATTATACAAAAAGGAAATAATTAAATATTATTATTTTATTATGATATCAATTATTTTGAACAATTAATTTACTTTTTTAGTTTTTTAAAAATTATATTTCTCCTTGCAAATATGCCAAATTAAAGCCACTTTATATAAAAATTCTTATAAAGCTAGGTAGTTAAGCAACAAAGATAACGTTTAGAAAGTTCAGAAATGACGAACGAATCCAAAAGCATCTAGATTTTTAAAAATGAAATGGAAGTTACGCTTTGAAAGCAGCGAGTCTTCTGGCCCAAAAAAAAAAAAGAAAGCAGTGAGTCTTGACTCTTGACGTTGAAGTTGTTCCAAAACTCCAACAACAAAGAAACCGCAATAAAAAAGGAAAAAGAAAAAAAGCCTGAAAATTGGAGAGGCCCAATCTGCCCAGAAGCTATAGCAAGGGACTCACTACCATGTGCAACGAGGTCAATCTCGACTTTGTACCGTTAACATGTTATTTAAAGCCACCCCATTTATGAATGGTGTGTTAGCAGTTGAACTCTGCAAGCAGAAAGCCAAAAATGGGAAGGACCCAACAAACTAAATTTGAATGAATATTTTTATTTGATTCAGCATACTCGCACTAACGAATGCTAAAGAAGATATATCAAGGTGTTACTTGAAAAAAAAAAAAAGATGTATGTTTATCGAGGACCACCACCTCGAATGGTTACATATAAGAAGGACCGGCGACCATAGTAGAACTAGGCCTTCAAAGCATATACACTAGAGGCTGGAAAGGAACCACATAACTTGTGAAAAGGATTCATATGCAATCTCAGCCAAGTAACATGTTGATCCAAACCTCGTCTTCTATGGACTAGAGTCAAATAACTCGCAAATAAAACAAGAAGCAGGGTCGTCTTTTTGCTAGTGCTTCAGCTCCCAATGTTTCTTATAAACGATGATGAATTCACTTTTTTTATTGGAAAGAAAGAGAAACCAAGTTGTGAGTACAAAACAACAACTTATAATGAACAAAAAGTTCATGTTTTGTTACTCTTTGCCATCTCATCAGTATCCAGTTATACTGCCAACAATGGCGAATCCCTCTGCATGCCAAAGTGACCGTAGGAGTAGAATAATAAACATCAGAGAAGCATCCCTATGTTATGCAAAAGAAATACGGCTTGGAAGTTTGGCTCACCTATTCTGTACAGGGCCATGGTCTACTGATCTGCTACATATCGCAAGCAATATATATGATAGGGGTACTGCAACAAGTAGAGACTTGCTAAAGAATGACAATTTCATTATTTTCATTTAAATATAAAAATAAATATTTTCATTTATAAAGCCATTTCTCCTTGTATTTTTTATTTCATTTCATTCTACATCTCAAGAGGCTTTCATTCACCACGTTTTAGTCTCTATATTTTGTTTTGGGAAAATTAATCATTTTATACTTATTTTCAATTAGATCCTTATACTTTAAAAGCTTGTAAAAAAACTCCTTATAATTTTTGCTATTATCAAAGTTAGATCTCTTTACAAAACTACTCCGTGGCATTAACAGTATTATGTGGCAGAAAAAATAATGACGCGGTGTTTGTCTGGGATATGAAAAACTGGCAGTGGCATGAAATGTGCCTTCACCCTGCTCTCACACACTTTGCTTTCTATCAGAAAGTTAAGGCCACCAAAAACTTGTCCACCTAAACCTTCGCTAGTGGCCCACATAAGCTTCGTTGCCAAAAACCTTTATGCTCAACCAGCTGATTCTCGAATAGTCAGGCTTAAAAAAACCTGGTTCTCAACTACCAACTTCCCTTCCCTCAAACAAACTAAAGTTCGCCGGCACAGCATGCCATCAACTGCCAATTTAATGTCATCCTCATGGCTAAAATTTGATAAACTTCAAAGTTGAACCCATCACTTTCAAACACTACATCCTAGAATGGCGTCCAATGCTGGTTTGATGAAGAAAAAAAGCGCATTCTGCTGCTGCCAAGTTTCATTTAGGCAGGAAAAATATATATCAATATCAATGATCCCATTACGCGTGCTCTCCTCTTCCCCAAAAATCAGGATATTTTTAATTCCTCTATTTAATGAAAAATAATAAAAAAAAAACAAACTCACAGATAAAGTCATCAAGACATACCAGATGAGCACGATGACGATGGCATATCCAGCTGCAGCGAACTTGGTGAAACTGAAAGTAACAGCGATGCACAACACTGCGAATTGAAGGGGTAGAGGCTGAAGTTCCTTATTGCCCACATAGTCTTTTTCTCAATGCCACGTCAGTGTACACATATAAAATTTTTGCCTAATAATCATTAACTTGACACTGTTAATGCCATGCCATGTAGGGGTAATTTTAAAATGTCAGAAGTTCGTTAAAAAAATAAAGTAGCAGTTATGTTAAAGAGCTAGTATTATGTTAAAGCCTCCCATGACAACGTCGGGTTTGAATAAAAGTGACGGACTGTTCCGTAATTGCCAAATCAACCATGCTGGGACTCAGTTCATCATCGTACGTAGCATCCTAAATATCATTTGTTCTTTCTTTGCAGCAAAATATGATAACCACTGCATAACGACTAGAGATTTTGTGCATGTGTGTGAATCTTATTGGCCAACTTTCTTTCTCAAACCCATATACCCTTCAAGGGAAAAAAAAATTAAGTTGTGATTATCTCTTGGCTGTGTGTGAATATACGATCGCCTTTGTGTGCTTGTTTGTTAAGAAGAAAAAATAGCTTGCTTTCTCAAATCCATCTCCCTAAGGCCAAAAAAAATACACTTAGACTGTGATCATTTCTTTGTTGTGTATGTGAATATATACGTATATGTGTGTATATTCCTGCAGCAATATAGGAATCTAAATCCACCTTTTGTAGCTAAACTTTTACGAGAATCCACCTCCGACTATTGATTCTCTCAAATCTAGACGAAGATTTTATTTGATTAGAAAGAAATAAACATAAAAGTATGATTTACATTTGAATAATTTTGATATGATCTCACGTTATATCATTTTTTCCAATATACTTTTTTAATAAGAGTACTTAAAACGGAACAAAATCGATTGAATGAAATCAACCCAACAAGAAAAAAATCGAATAAAACTGATTATAAATAACTTAAACTATTTAACAGAAGAAAAAATGATTAAATATATCTCATTCTGTCATGATGATCTTTTGTTTTTTCCGAAGGGAGATTCATTAATCAATCAACAAATACAAGAGAGGTAACAAAGGAAATCAAAAGAAAAATCCCATTTGTACAGACCAAACAAGAGAAGAGGTAGGATTTAGGGAATACTGTCATGATGATCTTTTAAATTATTTTTTATGTATTCTTAGTTGTACTTATATTATATTTGCGCTTTCCAAGCACTCTATATATATTATGTGTAGGTCTTTTAAAATTTAAAATTTATACTTAAAAAAAGACAAGAAAAGAAATATATTAATTATATAATCTTATAATTTTCGTGTCACTTATCTTTATACATTTTTTTAATGATACTTCATAAATTTCGCACCTTAACAATTTCAAATGAACAATTAAGTATTAAATGTACATAAATTACCTCTATTTCTTCTTTTTTCAGTCAAGAGAATTTGAACTTACATACTAGTCATACTTCGTTTCATTTTTACCACCTTAGTTGACATTATGTGGCTTACATAAATTGCCTCCCTAATTAAAATTGCAGATCACATCCTGCTTATGTCAATACTCAATAGGGAAAAAATATTTAAGTGTTTGGTTTCTTATAAGAGTTAGCGCATGTTGCACGTGAACGCCAGTTTTATATGCATATCTATATAGCATTAATTGGACCAATTATAATACTTAAAAAGGATTATTGATCAATTGTTCACTCCAAGATTTATATATATTAAACCCGAGCTAGCTAGTTTCAACAAAGATTTACATCCAAATGAAATAATCCAATTAATTAAGATCATGATTTTACTGAATGCATATAGTTTTTAATATAAATTTGAACTCTTATGTGTTACAAAAAAAAATTGCACTCTTATCAAATATGGTAGATGCATAGTTTGTTGGTCAATCACTATCTCATTGTTGTTTGCATTAATAATTTTCTGGATAGTTAGGTTTCTAACTTATTATAATTGCAACAGCTTCGGAACATTTAATTTTCTATCATGTAATGTAAAGTCCATGTTGATGTGACTTGAATTTGGTTTCTCAATTGCTCTTGTAAAGTAGCAGTGTAGCATATTAGAAATGGATCAAAATCTTAATGGTCTAAATTTTCTAGTGATAATTAATTATTAAAAGTTTTAAAAATAAACTATTGGGTCTGGACTGTTTAATTAAAAGATGCTATTAAAATATGGAGAAGACTTAAATACTCAAACTTTTATACTTTTTTTGTCAAAACTTAAACTTATATATTTAATATAATTATATATATCAAATTAATCAAATCAAACCATACAACTTTTAAATTTAGAAATAAATTAACAATATAAATAGCAAAAGTTGGTTATAAAATAAATAATACATAAGAAAATTTACTTATCCCAATTTGATTTGATAAAAGTAATTAAGCCAAGTGTATAAGCTTAAAGCTTAAGTACATAAATCTTTTTCCTTAAAACAATGGCACCATTCTATTGCGGTTTCAACCACAGTAAAAAATCCCGTTCCAATGTGATTCATGGGTTTATGGACGTACGACGGTACTATAACGATAAATAAGTTATATTTTAGGATTATAAGCTGTAAGTATTTACTTTAAAATAAACAGGTTTAAAGGATAAAAATTTTTAACCAGAAACGGTTACTTTTCTTAAATAGTAATGAACAAAAATAAAAAAGACTTACTTGGACATCTCCAGCCCGTCTTGTTCAATTACCGGGAGTTAGAAAGTATAATGGAAAGGAAAATAATAAAATAAAAAAAGATGTAAATAAAATACATATAAATTTATTTGGTATGATATGAGGTATGTAGGAAGAGAATTTATTTTTTATATTTAATTAAATATAAATAAAGAGTAAGATAATAAAATGTCCTTAGATAAAAAAAAAATCCTTACCTCCTTGTTCTTCTTTCCTCGTCGGTACTACTATCCATCACCATCTTCCTCCCTAGCCACCACCACCCTTTCAAAAGCAAGCAAGCTTTTTGAAGAAGGAGTTGTTGGTTCATTGCCGTTGAACACCGTATCTTGCTAGCCGTGGTTTGTTGTCATTGTCGTGGCCGTTGAGATATGAGAAAAGGGAGTTTGAACGATATCTAGATTAGTAAAAGAGTTGACAGAGTTTTAGATCTGTGAAGAAGGAGCACAGATCTGCAACTCCAACTTCATTATCACCACCATTGGAGGAAGAAGGTGGAAGGGAAGCTCAAGTCGTCGAAGGAGAAGGTCACCAAAGGGAGATGGTTATTAGAGAGAGGGTTGCCAGAGAGAGATGGTTGTTAGAGAGAGAAGTAGTTGTTGACGGATGAAAGTGTGGACCATGGAGGTGATGGAGAAGGGAGATGGTTGCCATTTTTATTTTGATAGGGGTAATAAAGTATTTTTATTACATTTACATCCATGTAATCCAAATTACATAGATTTTTTTATGTGAAGTTATTTACCATGTAAAACGTAATCACTTTTACATATGTAATTGGAATCACATGTAAATTGACAAACCAGATGCACACAAACCCGTAATGAATGTAAACTCATTTATATCCATTCACATCCTATGTAAATGAACCAAAAGGGATGCTAATGTATAATCAAATCCTCCCAAGAACAATAACAAGAAGAAGAAGATGATGATGATGAAGAAGTGTAACTTTTATTTCAATTTCAATTTTTTGAACTTTGAAATAATTTTGAAATGTAAAATCCTTTAATTTATAATCCTTAATTTTCCCCAAAGTATATCTCAACATCGATCACTTTACAACAGCTACCTGTTTTAATTTGTTCACTTAATTAATCATGTGCCACAATGATCTGATCAGTTAATGTTAATATGTAAGATTTATTAAATCGAAGGAATTTAAAGTCTAAGATGTTGATAGTTGAAGATTCGGATAAGGTGTTTAAGTGGTAGGGCATAACGATGTCCCTAGCTTAAAAAAATGAACTTTGACGAACGGACGGCTCAGCACAGTTGCGATTCATAATATATCACCTTCTTCAGATTATTTTTAAAAAAAAATTCATGGAACTTCAGTGTTCATACATATAAAATTAATTTCAAGATAACAGTGCAAACCATCACACGTTGATGAATTGTCTAAAAAATAACCAAATGAGAAGGCATAAACAAAATCTACAGAAACGTGACTGAAACAAGTATGGAATAAGAAGGGAAAAAATAGTGGAACGATATATATATATATATATACACATATGTAAACGCGTTGAACAGTTAGATTTGCCGACACCGTCAAGAAGACATTGAGTTGGATTACTGGTGAAAATGCACGGATGTCCCCTTCGCAAAATGCAATCTGCAACTTCAACAGCATGCTCTTGACATTTCTGTTGTTCCATAGATGAGAAAATTGGTCTGTACATATATATATATATATACTTATTTCCATAATCATTATGATTTGTTGAAGTCGAATATTTTCTCCCAATATATATAATAATAAACATAGACAGCAATTAGGCATGAGAGCTTTGGTGCCAGCGTATGAGAAGAACAATACAAATAAGCTCCAACGCGTCAAAGGTTGCATTAAATGACGTGACTTTAGCTGCTGCAACACGGAATGCAGAGATCTGGAAGCTTCCTGTATGTTTCTTACTCCATGCAATACAATAAATATATATATATATATATATGCGGTGATTCTCATAGGCCTACGTACTGTAATCATCAGTTCGATCGAGGTGATAGTTTTAAACACACTGAACTGATCTCAACCACAATAATCCAAGTCTTGTGTGAAAGAAGAAGAACAAGCAATTAAGGTGCAGCTAGCAACACTAAGTCTAGAATTAATGAAGATGCTGAAGCACTCAATGATCGCCAAGGTATTTAAGGGTCTGTCATTCTGGGCAATAATAACCATTGGAGTAAGAAGATCAGGTCAGCATCATTCAAGAGAAGGTGGAGGAGCAAGGACGGTGCCGGAAGGGCATTTTGTGGTGGTAGCAGTGAAGGGTGAAGAAAGGAAAAGGTTTATGGTGAAATTAGATTGCTTGAGTGATCCTGCTTTCTTGAGGCTGCCAGAGCTGGCTAGGGAAGAGTATGGGTTTGGACAGAAGGGTCCTCTTGCTCTCCCTTGCAATCCTCAGGAACTCCAGAACATCATCGACAGTCGCATGCGCTGCACGTGACCCCCTTCGTACGTGGTCTCTGCTGTCATTGCTAGCTAGCTAGCTCCGTACTCCTAGTGCTAAATTACTCATACAGGGCCCAATGTTCCCTATCAAGTATCATGGATAATGATATAGTATTCAGTTAGTTAATGACTTGACAAACACAACGAATTAGTGTTTTTTTCCCCAATTAATCAAACACTTGTACGTATAAATCGATTTTTACATATGTCGATTTGATAATGTACTTATTTATATTTATCTCTATGAAGAGTCTAGTTTTTGTGACTGTACGTGTTTTAATCTCATCGGCCCGGCCTCCCTTTTTTATATAAAATGCAATTTTATTGATCAAGAAGCCATATTCATTGGTACTATTAGAAATCCCTTGTGAAAATTAAAACTAAGCTCTGAATATCACGAATGAAAGACTCGCTTCCAAAAGTGCAATGAACAAGACTACGCTTCATTTCAGATTTACCGATCTACTGGAGAAGAGAAAGGGATTTAATTAAATCCCTAAAGTACTATAGAATAATTAGTGCATGTCTTGGGTGGCAAAGCACATATACTTTTGGCATAAGCACTTTTGGGTTGGCCTACCATCATCCTAAACATACCCTTAATTTAACTTTGTATATATTTGGCTCCTTTCCCTTACTAGCTACTCTACTATAGAAGTTACTTCATGAGTGATTTACAATTTGGATTTAACCATCATCATTTCATGCACATGCATTGTGAAAATTAACAAATTTAGAATATGAAAAAATCAGGATTTTTTTAAAATTTTAAAATATATATTTACATCTGATTAAAGTTCAAGGATTTTGTAGTTTTTCTATTTATTTTCATAATGGCACGTGAATATTCAAATTTTTGCTCAAATAAAAATGCATAACTCAAATTAAGAAGTATATAGCAAATGAATAGCTATATATATATTTATTTATTTATTTATTTATGATTTAGTCTTATATTAATATGGATAAACGAATAATAAATGGACAGTGATACACGATTTTAGTTGTATACAGTATATTGAATGATTGCGATATCAAACTTTTTGCATTGCAGAACTTTTTAATGAGAATAGAAATGAGAATAAGAATAGTAGTAGTAGTAGTAATAATAATAATAATAATAATAATAATTTTTGATAAAATGAAATAATTAATGAGAATAAAAATATAAATGCGTTTTAATTAGGAAATGGAATAAAATGTATAATAAAACCATTCTATGTTATTATTAGTACTAAAATATAATAAAATAACGATTTTAAATTACCAATAATATAAAAGTTATAGTATTTTTTTTATTTCTAGTATTAATCTGGCCACGTGAGACATTTTTTTTTTAATTAGGATGGTGATTAGAGGGTATTTTAAATCACCAGTAATGAATGACATATTTTTTTGTCCAATTATGCTCGATTTTTAGGACTTGGGCTCACTCAGTCAATCTTAAAATGGAATCCCACTTTCATGAGTTGTAAGAACGAGTCTACCGTAAAAATGGAATGAGATTGCAAAACTTGAAGCAAACATGTCTAAAATCATCCTCTTTTCACTAGTCTAACTCCATTGCCAAAGCGAGGCATCAGTGACCTAAAATCATCCTCTTTTAAATGAATGAGTGCAGGAATTTCTGAAATTTATTATTGCACCATAATATATATATTTTGTACTAATGTATCGTGAACGATCGAAGAAGGCGTGCGTACGTCCTTATTAATTTTATGAACTTGTCGATAATGGTATAATTGGTAAATGATACGTCGGTCACGTTATTAATTTCAAGCAGAGAAGGATGATAAACTTTATAGCGTTCAAACTTACGGTTCATGCAGAACCACGTACCATGGTTTCCCCTTACTTAAGCACAGAGTACAGACAACATAGACCAGATCGTCCCATGTTCTAACTTTTTATTTTTACCACTTAACCTTAGAAACATTGATTAAAACACTCAAATCCAGAAAAACGTTGGACTTAAAAGTTCAATATGAACAGCTTAACTGATATTTCTAGTTGTTGCCGACACAGTGAAACTATAAATCCCGCGGATCGTTTGTACCAAATGCACGGAAAATTTATTAATGAGCTTGCTCACACCCTTCTGTTTCAGAAACTTCCACATCATTCAAGAATCGAGATCCATTATTGAAAGATTATCCTGTGGGAAGGCTTCAATGGTCACAAATCAACGTTGAAGATAAACAGACAAAAAACAATTGGAGTTCGATTAGTCAACAACAACGAGGAGGGGTCAGCAAATCATGAATAGGAAAATATATATTTGCACCGTTAGAGTCCCGCGTATGATGAGAAGGAAGAAAATGACCCGTCAAATGTTGCATTAAATGTCATGTTTCTGTAACGACAAACACAGGGGCTCCACACTGGCTCTTGAATGTCACGTATGTTTCTCCATATTATGCATGCTATATATCGTTATATATGAATTCATGAAAATTCACAAAATCACTGTTAATTCAGCATACTTGTTTCATTTAGTAAGCCTTTTCTTTATAAATTAAGGAGTCCAACCATTTCATGCAGGATTAAGATGAATGTTAGCAGTTTGTCAGTGCCAGAATCAATATATATTACAGGTTCCCCTTTCTTCTGCTCCAGTTAACAACTCATCACTGATACATCATGACCTTGTATGAGTAAGTGTAAATGCATACGTACTTATAAGATCACGATATATCAGTGATGAGTTGTTAATTCGAGCAGAAGAAAGGGGAACCTGTAACCCTCACGATTCATGTTCAAAGCACACGCTATGTTCTTTCCATTTCGTCTAACTGATGAACTACTTGGAGATTTGATATTATCACTAATTTGTCCTGGTCGATCTGGGATATTTAATAAACTTCTCACGCAACATCTAGAATTATTGGGATTTTTTTTTTAGTAAAAAATAAACTAGTGGAGTTATCAAATGAAGGGAAAAGTTAAATTTTAACAGTTGAACCGAAATTTCCTGCTGCCTTAGTAGTAAACCCTGAATCTTATTGCTCTACAGATATTTCTCATTGATCACTGTGAACAAATGAAAACCCCCACGGATTTTTTTGCGCAAAATGCACTGATCTTTCTCCTTACAAATCTCGCAACCAGAGACATGGAATGTGATCCAAAAGTTTGAATATGATCCTAATTGCATTAGTCAACTATAATATGAAAAAGGACCAACTAATTATGGATCCTTACTTCTTAGAGATAAGAGCGCCCCGCGTAAGGGAAGAAAAGAAAATGATCGGTCAATGGCTTGCATTAAATGGACAGTAGCTCAACACAGCACATGTCTACACTAGTGTCATGAAGCTTCATGCGCGTTTCTCCCTCTCCATTTTCTCAATATAAAAAAGCCATTCTCTCTGTAAAGGACACTGCAAACTCACTATCATATACATCAGCAGGTTGAGAGACAGAGACTAGCTTGAAGATGATTCGGTCTTTCATTGAGAGAATACAGAAGCGTCTCTCGCTCTTAGTGGGCAGAAGATCTGCACTGCCCTGCTTGAATGAAGATGAAAGGAAAGCAGCGAATAATAAGGCCGTGCCGACCGATGTAATGGATGGCCAATTTGCGGTTCTTGCAACAGAAGGTAAGCTAACGAAAAGGTTTATCCTTGAACTAGACTACTTGGGTGACCCTGAATTCTTGGAGCTGCTAGACCGGGCTCGGGAAGAGTATGGTTTTGGACAGCAAGGAGCACTCTCAGTCCCTTGCCACCCTCAAGAATTGGAGAAGATTCAGGAAAATCGCAGCAGGAGAAACTCGCTGTCATCATAGACAAGTACAGGAAGTTTAAGCGTGTCTGTATCAAGTCACGGCTTGGTCTGAAGGAGCTTGTCTTGGAATGAAACTGTTAGTTAGCAGCTTGACTTGAACTGTTATGCAGCACAAATAGTGCAGTAAAGTTTGATCTTGTCAATTGAGTTAGTTCAAATGCATGGGAATCTCTGTTTGATGACTATATATAGATATCTAAAAGACGTGTGCTAAACATAGATATATATACTATAGAATACACTAGTTTCCTCTATCTTCCTCTCTCTGATTCTCTTAATCTCCCTCATTTCTAAATCTTCACACGGTATAAGAGCTTCCTTTGACGACGACTATTGCTAGAAATACCAGTCAGACTACCGCTGGTGTTATCAGATTCTTGCCTCTAACGTTCTATCATCCTTTCTCAATGAAGCTGGAAGAATAGAACTTTCTTAGGAAACAAATAATAACACAGTAGAGGGATATGACCTCCATAATTTCTTGCAAGGAGTGTCATTCGCGCCAGCAGAGTTTGCATCAGAACAAGATGGTGCACGGAAAAGATCATAATAGAATATGCATAATGGAAGAAGCAAGATCGTTTACAACATATATACAGGCTTGGCTCCTGTCTTCGATGTCTGAAGGAATATTGGCTAGAATGGCTGGTTGTGAGCATTCATATGAGGCTTAGGAGAAGCTATAGAATCATCCTTTGCGGAGCTAAGATTGGTTACCGGGGCAGGATTAAAAAGTATATATGTAAATCGAAAAAAAGTTTAACACCTTATAATATATAACTGAAAGTAAAATACACAATTAGGATTTAGGAAAAAATAAAAAAATAAAATGAGAGAGTAAAATCAGTATTTAGTAAAATCCTACAACAGAAAATATCTAATATACCATATAATCTAAAAAAAAAAAGTGTTGAGTTTCATAAATTTTTTACGTATTTTTAGAATAAAGTATAAATTTTAGAACTAAACATATATAATATCTAAATAATATAAAATTCTAGTACAAAAACATACATCATATTAAATAAAAATTGAGAAGTTGGAGAACCATGGCTCCTCCATGCCCCCTTTCCTCCATCCTTGATCCTTTGCTTCATAAACTTGATTGAAGGAGGATTGAAGAAGAATATCTGAAAACTCAACTAAAGCGCTTTCAATTACAACCACAAATCATAAGAAATTTTAATATTTTCTTTTTTGATTTAGAAGAGAAAGAAAAATAATAACAAATTAACTATTATACTTGTATTAAGTTCAAGTTTTTTTTTGTTTTTTAAAAAAAATGGTTATATTACAATTCATTGTTATCTTATTTTTTAAAAACATCAACAACTTTTACCATATTTATTATGCAAATCTCATAAGCTTTTTTAGTAGCGATATACTGCAATGAACAAGCTTTAAAATTAACATATAAATACAATCAAGATTTTAAATAATTGAGATTAAGAGAGTTTACAATTTTATCTACTAAAACAAACTCGTGAAAAGAAAAGAGCTGTATTCCTGTCCAAGGCCATGCATTCCGTTCAAACACCAAATTTTAATGTAGCAGTAGTTTTTATTTGAAAATGCAAATCAGAGAAGCACTGATATTTGAAATGACATTACAGTGCTGAGAATAGATATGGGCACCCATACATTCTGGTGGATACCAAAATAATATAAGGGTTTGTTTGGTTTTGAGTTTATCAAAAAAGAGGCCAGATATAATTGATTTTACAATGTGATCGTGATGAAAACTTTTTTTTTTCATGAGTATTAGGGATATCTCCCAGTTAACAGCTGAAAACTAATTTTTTTGAGACGTAAAAATCATCAAAATGAATTTTATCTCTTCCAACAAGATCTTTCCCATATACACGACTAAATGGTTTTAATATATATAATATGATTTATGTTTGAATACTTTACTTCAAAATTGATTTTGGCAAAATTGATTTATATTTAGATAATTTTAATTAAAAGTACTTTTAGAAATGTAATTAACATGAGTTTTATAATATAATATTAAATGACAAAATAAGTTATATATGCTATATAATATAATCTATTTAATAAATAAATATATATGTGTGTGTGTGTGTGTATTTGTTTGTATGTATAAAACAAAAAAATGGCTTAGGGATAAAAATAAATAAAGATGTTTGTGTATAAATGTGATAAAAAATAAATATAAATGCCCAAAAGTTGGCTGGAGTCAACCAAAAAACTCCATGCTTCTTACTTCTACTTTGACTCAATTTTGAGGACAAATCACGACTCCAATGTGATGACTTGTAGACACCCAAACATCACAGAAGAAGTGGGAAACTTGGCTTTGGGTTGCATGTGTTTTTTTCATTGGGAAACCCATCTGGCGCACTGATAGAACAACGACTAGCTTGCCATAAAGGGATAAGCATTTTTTTTTCTGGTCATAAACTAGGAATACCCTAAAAATTAATCTCTTTTGAAATATTAAGAACAAAAAATAGACCCTTTTCCACTAAATTTGATCCAAACACAAAGTGATAAGCACTAGTGTGTGGAATTCAAGTCCCCATCCCCTATTTTCTTTTTATTTTCCTTGTATGCGAACTCTACAAAACAAGGTATTGAGAGCAAAAAATTAAACCCTTCCCAACTAAACTTACTCCAATTACAAAGTGATAATCACTATTACGTGGGATTCTAGTCCCCATCCCCTGTTTTCTTTTTAATTTCTTTGGATGCAAACTCTAGTAAACAAGGATTGGTTAGGATCTATTTTTTTCTAATGTATTTGATCGTCTGCTTTGGAGTTTTGAATTATTTCTTTGTTATTGGCTAAGAAAAGAAAAAGAAAATGCAAATCAGACCATATACTACGTTAAGTTCACATAATCATTTTGTGAGAATGAGAATAAAAATAGAATTGGGAATGAGAATGGAAATGAAAATTAATTGAATGAGATAAATATGTTTAGTATGTCATACAATAAAATAAACATTTGTGTTTGATTGGACAATAACACTTCAAATTATATATATTAAAACAATTGTTATTATTTACGAGGCAAAAGGACATTTTGGAGAATTCATTGAAATGGTAGCCATTCCATTGGCCTTTCGATGAATTGTCCATTCCCATAAGTGTAGGAATTTCCATTCCCATTAGAATGGAATAAAAACCATTACTTTTAGCCAGACATCCACCCCTTGGAATACCTATTCCCATTTCTTGATGAATAGTGCTGATTCAATCCAACAATTATAGTTTCTAATTTTGTTTACTTCCACAAATCGGATTTGAGTAGGCCAAAACTCCGCTTCGTTTGTCCAGCAATTCAGGCTCTCTAAAAATACGTGTTCAGAATTTAAAAAATAAAAAGACTTTATTTAATCCCAAATACTTGCAAATAGATTTTACACTTCACGGACAATCGGACATCAATTCCTAAGAACAAACTGAGAACCATTTGGGGTTGATGCAGAAAAGATATTTTAAAAATTTTAACTTTGTAATACAATTGAAATTTTTGAAGATTATTTTTTATAATTAAAATTTCTGATCTCATATTTTGTCTTTATCTTTAAATTTTATAACCTTAAAAAATAAGGCATCTTTTTTTTGTTGGGGGTGGTGTTAAAATAAAAAAGAAGCATCGACCCTCTTCAATCGTTGAACCACGGGAGAGCTCAGAGGCTAAAGCTTTAAAAAGCTCCAATACATGAAATGATGGAAGATTGTAACAGCATCTCAACCTTTAAAAAATTTTGGTATAACATGCGGAAATAATTTGAACCACGTAATTAAAAGATAAAACCACATACTTACTTCAATGATCTAAGGGGATTATGAGGACAAAAACCAAGAAAGGCATACTAGTCGTTATCATATTCAGATGCGAAAACAAGAGAGCATAATACGTTTGATCTTCCAACAGAAGTATCATTGTTCTCCAGAATAACAACCAAGCAGAACACAGTGCAATGTCAACAATTAGGCAACCACAAAGAAAAAGACCTAAGGGAAATAAATAGGCCAATTGAAGTAGTACGAATGTCGAAGTCTCTTGTTCATGTTCTGGTTCCACTGCAACAGCATAATTTTTTATAAGGACGCGATCACTTGATGAAGATTATAAAGTATACTAACTCTACCCTTTTTAATTAAATATGTCAATGAAAATTGGATCTAGAAGCGTATAGCATACCTTGAATTTATACGGCTGGTTCTTTTTCCTTGCTTGTTTCCAGTGATAATGCTCAAATAGCATTGCTTTATCATGCCAACTGCATGTTATAGTATCTTCAGTAAAAAGATGAACTAACACGAATTGCAAAAGAAAGCAAAATGGTCAACTCAAAAAGAGTGAGACTGCAGCAATCACATTATCAAATCAGCTCAGCATGTCAAAAGGATAGAGGAACAGCAAACAAAGAACAAAGTAGCAAATCAACCTAAGAAGCAACACATTGCAAGGCCTTTGTTACCCAGAGATGAAATGCATGGACCTAAAGTAAGATATCCTTAATTTTTGGTTCACTGTTGAGAAGTTCTAGTAGCATCCATCACATCCTTAAAAGCGGAATCAACCCAATATGACAAACGTCTCTCACAAAACTCTCCCGCTGAGTGATCATTAACAATCAGAACACTGGATAGGACTGATGCAAGCAAAGTATAGGTCTTCAGCTAAGCCAACTGCACCAGGGGTCTCGTCCTCTCATTTTCTTTTTTCATATCACATAGTGTGCACTTGCATTTGAGAGGATAAAGAAAAAATGAATAAAAGGGTTTCGGTTGAACAAACATGCTGGGGCTAATTTCACTTCGAAGCATTAAGGTGGCAATAACTAGTGGGAACAAATGTCAGAAGACAAGCACAGGGGCTAATTTCATCAAGACAACACCTTCTACCATATTATCTATTTCTAATGCAAAGTTGATTTAGAAATTGAAGCAATGACATGCAAAACAATTAAAAAATGTGTTCTTCCCCATGATAAATGAAAAATATCGTACAAAAAAGAATACTTAAAAAAATTATTCTGTGCGTGTGTGTGTGTGTTTTAAATCTTGCAATGCCTTTGTGTAATGGAATATCTATATATTTATTGAGCATCAAGGATAAAGCTGCAATTTACGCTGCCGATATCAGGCTATCGAGTTCCCAGTGGGTATGTCTATTTGATGGAAAAATAGATTCAATTGATTTCTATAATGACAGAATATTGATAAAAGCTATGCATATGACAATTGACAAAATTGAACTTGGTAGAGGCTAGGTCCCAGATAGCTGGGGATGCAAGGGGTACAGGGGACTGAGGGCTACTCAACAAATCTAAGACAGCCGCATAAAACAACTAGCAAAACCCCAATAACATTTTATTGTTAAGTTGTTAGAGCCAAATAGCATTGCGATGATTATACTGTAGTAGTAATCTGATTAAAAAAGTATTAAGCAATTGATTCCATCACACTGATGATACTGTTTTGAACTACCGGCAAATGAAATTAAAAAAAAAATACTACAGATACAAAATACCTAGAAAGAGAAGTATTATGAGCATTCGTTCCTTTTGTTTTTTTTTGTTGGCCGAAAGCATTCATTTCAATTTAATCACTAACTTTGTCATAGAGTTGTACATCCTTGAAAACAGAAGTAAAAGAACGATAATAGATAAGCCACACACTTTAGTTTCCTTCCTTATAAATCTTTAATCCCCCCTCCCCGGGGTGTAAAATTGGGAATATGCAAAACACATAAATTTATGAATATGTAGGGGAGTAGCCCCAATCAATTGCAGTTACTACTAATAGGGTAATATGAGCAACTCAGCAGCATCACAATAAATAAATCATATTACTTTTCACAAATCGGTGGAGCAGTTTGGCTTTCAGTATTATGTAAATGGGATTTCCTGCACAGTATAGTTACACAATAGTTCCAAAAATTTTGAAACGAGTAGCCAATAGTTATAAATTCTTCCATGCCATAGAACATCAAAATCCGAGCTTCCAGCGGCAAAATTTCGACAGACCAACGAAGACAGGATTAACAAACTTATAACGACAAGAACAGAGACAATAAGCAAAGAAAGTGTACTTGAACTGATTAGAGAGTTGCCATATATAGGGATTGAAATAGGTGATAACACTGAATGCAGCAGACCCGATCCAAATGTTGACGAATCTCTCCGCATCGGCGTGGGGCACGCCCGGGTCACCTCGATAAGCATTTCCGAAGTACTTCTCCATTCCTCCTGCTTGCTTATCCCTTGGTTCGAGGGTTCCAGAATGCTATCCAGCCATAAGCAGAGAATTCATGGATACGGCACCGTTTCACAATTTTTTTTTCCCGGAGTATCAAAAATAATGCAGGACAAAAGGGCAAAAAAAGGTAAAAACTGAAAAAGTCTAATGAAGCAAGGGCAGGGGCTCAAGGGCAATTATGAGCAGGTCGAGGACTCGAGACCTTTCTTTTTTTTTCAGTTTTTATATAATTAGATTAGATTTCTATAGTTAATTAATTATTTAATTAAATTTCAATAATATACTATACTTTTAATCATATAAAAATATTTTAAAATAAGTAATAAGACATATAATATATTAGTATTCAAATGATATAATTTAACAGGTAAATTGCAATATATTAGTATTCCAAACAATCAAAGTGTTGGAATCATTTGTAATGACTTCAAACATGAAACCGGTTTTATCATGTAAAACCAAAGTTTTAGAGATTTATCAATGTCACAGAGCTATCAATGTTTGAAAGTATTCATGTTTCAAGTTGTGAAGTGCAAATTCAACAAAATGATTCTAGCAACTTGCAACACGTTATAAAACATTTTAAACTCATACAATTTTTTTTTACCTGAAAAAATCATACAATTTTAAATCAAATAATGAAAAAGAATTCAGTCTTAATATTATAAAATACAATATATTGAAAGTTTAGTATAGAGTGATTTGAAACAATAATATAATAAAAGCGCCATAGCAAAGCTCCTAATTCTATGAGTTTGTAATTGTTTTCAAAGTCTAATTTATATTTTAAATTAGTCATTTTATGGATTCCTTATATTTCATAAACACAAAAGGAATTATAATGTACTTGTTGATATTTACATCAGATGCTGATATTCGTGAAAATACCACAATTTACTGATTCAGGGATTAGTTTATTGCTATTTTTTTTTTTATATGCGCTAAGTAAATGATAACATGTCAGGAAACAACCAATTAGAACACAGTATCATTTACTTCGTAAGTCAAAGGAAAAATGAGGGAATAAAAAGGAACGAGTACCTGATAAGCAAGTTGACATCAACTGTTTTTGCATTATATCATTAGCAATACTAATGATTGATGATTGAAACCAAGGTAGGCAGAACACACAAACATGTTCTTTATGTGTCTGAGTATCTTGAAGTCAAAACAATGTATGAATTAGCAGTAAATAGAAACATTAAAAAATTAATGAGACAATTTTGCTTTGATAAAGATAGAATTTGTACCTAATGATACTTAATGTCATTTGTGGTGTGAGTAATTGATTGAAAAAGATTTTAGTAGATCTCTTAATAGACAGCATTGATTCATTATTTTTTCTTGAGGCTTTTTGTCAGAATCATGGATGATAATTTTGAAGTCATATATACTTTTAATTCTAGAAAGGGCAACACAAAGTTGGCAATAGATGAAAACTTGACAAATATAAGCATATTGTTTGCAAGGATTTTTCTTGACTATATGTTATTTGTCATGGCAAAGGAGAAAATGAAGGAAAATTATCTCATTTGCATTTTGAATGACCCTCTAACTTGAAGCCTGATCTATGTCAACATTACAACTTGAACTTGGTTAACCTAACTTTCTCTTTAAAGAAAAAAAAAAAAGTGTATTGAATTGACCTAACCCAAAAACCCTTTTAGCCCCATTTTTTCGAGTTGATTTGTTGCAGCTTTCCTCTATCATTCTTAACTGTTAAGGCTATTCCAAAAAACTTGTTTTACCAAAAAATATGGCTTTTGTCCATAATTAAAACACAATGGAAGACAACGATACAATGCAATATATGTTAATTCTTTTTAATAATAACACTTTGAGTTCTCGGTGTGCCAATTTTAAGTAATTTTTTTTAACTATGATTCTTTTGATTGATGAAAAAGAAAATTAGCACGTGTCATTTTTGTTAGATTAAAAGAAAAACCATTGTTTTAAAGGTTATTCTGAATTAATATTTTTAAAAACTGATTTAGTATACAAAATAAGAATTAAAATACATAATTCTGATGATAAAAATCTTTATATTCTTACTTTAACGAACTAATAAAAAAAATTTTTGCCATACAAAAGTTAAAAATATAATTTAAAAAATTCATGGTAAAGCAAATAATACACAATGCAATAAATAATTTTGGTACAAATAGATAAAGCATAAATATTTCATGATAATGTATTGATTCATAGTTTGTGACATTTGATGAAAACTGTTACTAAGCTCTTACATAAACTAGGTTTGTTAAAAGAAGAATCTAATTTGTATTCTAAATTTAGCCTTGGCCGAAATCACACGCATTGGGTGCAACTAAAGCTTGAAACCACGAGCAGATAAAATTTAAAAATATAACATTGGTTTAAATAATTTATCATCAGGTCTATTTTACGATTTTCAGACAGATATAGACTTTGAAAAACAAAATATATCATATAAAATGACATTACCTTAGATGAAACTTCAATGGCTGATTAGGAGAAATTTCATATACACCATAAGAAGTTATAAAAATAAAAGTTTTGTGTTATCTTTTCTTACCTTGTATTATTAATGTTATTATGTTAATAAGATAAATGAGTAAATAAATAATATATTTTATCAAAAAATGAAAAATTAAAATAATTCTCTTGCAGCTGCAATTTATGTACTTGCACTCTAGACAAGTCGAGATGAGCTGTATATACTTTTTATTACTTTAAATTAAATTAATAAGAATATCTCTAGTTGTATTCCATAATTTGATGGCAAGTTAACAAACAAAAGTATTTTCTTTGCCAAGAAGAAACGGAGCTGACCGATTTATTAATAAGAGTAGCCGATGCGTGAGATCCCTATACAGCTCTTCCTGAATTTCTCTTCCTCTGTGGATTTTTATCTCTGCATAGCAGAGACCTTCTCAGTCTTCTTCTGATTCTTGCTTCTCTTCAATTATGGCTAATCTACCTGAATCCTCAGATTCGTGAGTTTTTCCTTTGTTTATCGTCAGATCTCCGGTTTAGTTTGGTGTTGGTTTCTTCTTTTATTGTTCCTTCGTAGACTTCAATTTCGATACTTTTTTTCTTTTAATTTGTTGGGTTTCTATCTTTTTCTTTGGAACTTTTCTAGTAAGGGAACGAAAAGAGACTTCAGCACAGCGATCTTGGAGCGCAAGAAGGCGCCAAATCGGCTAGTCGTTGATGAGGCCACCAACGATGACAATTCCGTGGTAGCTCTTCACCCTGAGACCATGGAAAAGCTCCAACTTTTTCGTGGCGACACGATTTTGATTAAGGTAATGCTTTAACAATTCTGATTTTATCTAGGTTAATACTAGAGCTGCAGTATGCGGGCTTGGGCCATTTATCATAGCGTAATGTAGTGGGAGCTATTGAAATTTATATATCTACATGCTGCTGCAAGAGTCTTAAGTTTTTGGGCAATCGCTGAATGCTTTCTATTTTTGCCCTGAATTTTATCGGAAAATTTTTTGGGAGTTTAAGTCCTGATAATTTTTTCGCAGAAATCTTGTTGTATTGACTCAGCAATTTTAAAGCACTCCTTTTGCTGCTGTTGTGAATAATTAATGTATTGTTCCCTATTTAATTATTTATGCTTCTTGGCGTCCAGGGAAAGAAAAGGAAAGACACAATCTGTATCGCACTTGCTGACGACACATGCGATGAACCAAAAATAAGGATGAATAAGGTTGTTAGAAACAACCTGAGGGTTAGGCTCGGAGATGTTGTTTCCGTGCATCAATGTGCTGATGTCAAATATGGAAAGCGAGTCCATATTCTTCCTGTGGATGACACAATCGAAGGGGTAACTGGGAATCTGTTTGATGCATATTTAAAACGTGAGTTACTGTGTCTTTTTGTTTGTTATGCAATACGGGAGTTTTAATGTTTTATAATCATGGATTCTATCTTTATTGAACACCTAAATAATTTTTTTTTAATCATCCGCCACGACATTCCTGTTGGATTGAACTGCTATAACAGGAGTAGTTCATTGTTTTTGTCGTTACTTTTTTTTTTTTTACTTGGGTAATAACTTATGTTCTCACCTGATGATTCATCTAAGTTGCAATGCATGTCATTTAGAATCTGGCTCATTCTGTCAGTGAATTTCAAAAGAGTACTTTGTTTTCTGGACAATGACCATTTAATTTCTCAAGCATTATGCAGCACCATAATCCCTCGCCCCCAAATTATTAAAAATTCACACTTGTAACAAAGTTAGTTGCTTGCTTGTAGAGGAGGAAAATAATTATCCCAAGCATTGGAAAGCATTGCTGTTTGTAAGCAATGGATTCTTGATGCTGTAGGAAGATCAGCGTGGCATGAATTTATTCACTTATGTGTTTGGAATGTATCTCATTATCTCGAGTTGTAACACCTCTAGTCCTAAATATAGGACATCTTCTAGAAGCAATTTTTGGTCCAAAATATAGAGCATCTTGGGGGGTTGTCTAGTGCATTAATTTTTTTTTTCCATTCATACCTCTAATATATAATTAATAGGTGATGAATAATTTTATAGGAAATATAAAAGATAATGCAATTAATAAAGACAAATAGTAGAAAATATTGGAATTTCTTAACAAATCTACTAATCTAACTTTTTTTCTTAAAATATATGAGTTAGTTAAAAATGTCTTATATTTAGGACCGAAAGAAGTAACATCTAATACTTCCTATAGATTAGGCAAGCATATTCATTGAACTATATCCTGCTGCAAGTTTACATCAACAATAGTCCTAAAATAACTCAGCCTTTTTATTTCATTGGCATATGTGCTTGTTGCATTTAATTCATATAATAAATTCCAGCTCTTTATTTTTGCAGCTTATTTTCTGGAGGCATACCGCCCAGTGAGGAAGGGTGACTTCTTCCTTGTCAGAGGGGGGATGAGAAGTGTAGAATTCAAGGTTATTGAAACTGACCCTTCTGAGTACTGTGTTGTTGCCCCAGACACTGAGATCTTCTGTGATGGAGAGCCTGTGAAAAGAGAAGATGAGAATCGGTTGGATGAGGTTGGTTATGATGATGTTGGTGGTGTAAGAAAGCAGATGGCTCAAATTCGGGAACTGGTGGAACTGCCATTGAGGCATCCTCAATTATTCAAGTCCATTGGTGTAAAGCCACCAAAAGGAATTTTGTTGTATGGGCCTCCTGGATCCGGTAAGACTCTGATTGCTCGTGCAGTTGCAAATGAAACTGGTGCCTTCTTCTTCTGTATCAATGGCCCAGAGATCATGTCAAAACTGGCTGGTGAGAGTGAAAGCAATCTGAGAAAGGCATTTGAGGAAGCTGAGAAGAATGCTCCATCGATTATCTTCTTTGATGAGATAGATTCAATAGCTCCCAAGCGGGAGAAGACTAATGGAGAAGTTGAGAGAAGGATTGTTTCTCAGCTCTTGACACTCATGGATGGGCTAAAATCACGTGCTCATGTGATTGTTATTGGAGCCACAAATCGCCCCAACAGCATTGACCCTGCTCTGAGGAGGTTTGGAAGGTTTGATAGGGAGATAGATATTGGTGTTCCAGATGAAGTAGGGCGTCTTGAGGTTCTACGAATCCACACGAAGAATATGAAGCTTGCTGAAGATGTAAGATCAGATTTCATTTTCCCTTGAGAATTTGTCTAACATTTAATGTTCTACAAGAAATTTGCTGAATGTGTTGTTTACAGGTTGATTTAGAAAGAATTGCTAAGGAAACCCATGGGTATGTTGGTGCTGATCTAGCTGCCTTGTGTACTGAAGCTGCACTTCAGTGTATCAGAGAGAAAATGGATGTGATTGATTTGGAAGATGAGACAATTGATGCTGAGGTACTGAACTCAATGGCTGTGACAAATGAACATTTCCAGACTGCTCTTGGATCAAGCAATCCCTCTGCCCTCCGTGAAACAGTAAGTACCTTGGCAGTTTCTTTATCAATGCTAATTTTTCCTTTCTCTTTCTGTTTCTTTGGATTGTCACCTCCTTGACACATCTTTAACTAAAAGTTTGCTGATGAACCAGGTTGTTGAAGTGCCCAATGTCAGCTGGGATGACATTGGTGGTCTTGAAAATGTGAAGAGAGAACTACAAGAGGTAATTGAAGCTCTTGCGTTAAATCACATTACCTTGCTCCCTTTTGTCTACCTCTGGATTCTGACATTGTTTATTTGCAGACTGTTCAATATCCAGTGGAACATCCTGAAAAATTTGAAAAGTTTGGAATGTCCCCCTCGAAGGGGGTTCTTTTCTACGGTCCTCCTGGATGTGGCAAAACTCTTCTGGCCAAAGCTATTGCTAATGAATGTCAGGCCAACTTCATCAGTGTTAAAGGTCCTGAGCTACTGACAATGTGGTTTGGAGAAAGTGAGGCTAATGTGCGGGAAATTTTTGATAAGGCCCGAGGTTCTGCTCCATGTGTCCTATTCTTCGATGAACTTGACTCAATTGCAACTCAGGTTTGTACTGTACCAATTTGGGATACTGCACTGTGCTTTGTACACCGGGCAAAAATTGTTGGCTTCTCAAACATTTTTATATACATTCTAAATACCCTAAATGCTAGTAGAGAAAACTAATACACCTTGAAGATAATATTGTTTTTATCTCGTCTTCATGTTTTCCTTTTCTTGCAGAGAGGTAGTAGTGTAGGAGATGCTGGTGGTGCTGCTGACAGAGTGTTGAACCAACTCCTAACAGAAATGGATGGGATGTCAGCAAAGAAAACTGTTTTCATTATTGGGGCCACCAATCGGCCAGACATTATAGATCCTGCACTTCTGCGTCCAGGCCGTCTAGATCAATTGATTTATATCCCCCTTCCAGATGAAGAATCCCGGTATCAGATTTTCAAAGCTTGCTTAAGAAAATCCCCCCTCTCAAAAGACATTGACCTTAAGGCCCTTGCCAAGTATACACAAGGCTTTAGTGGTGCTGATATTACTGAGATTTGCCAGCGAGCTTGCAAGTATGCTATAAGAGAGAACATTGAAAAGGTGCTTGCTCTGATCACTTTCTTTTTTGACACAGAAAAGAGTTCCCCAAGTTTTTGTTATTTTTTTCTCTCATGAAAACTTAAACCTTTTTAGGAGAGTCCATCATAGTGTGATACTATGTACTTACTTTGGGGAAAAACCTTTGCATGTTATGTTTTCTTTTGTATAACTTAACAACAGGGGAAAAAATTAGCATACCACTTTTAGGTGACTCGACATCAATAGAAAATATGTGGTACTAACTTTGAAAAAAAAACCTAAGAACAGGAAAATATATATATATATATATATAGCATACCATTAACTAGGTGACTCAACATGAGTAGAAAATTTTCTTGGTGACTTGACCTCAATAGAAAATTTTTTTGCCCCGTCAGGACATTGAGAGAGAAAGGAGGGGAAGAGAGAATCCTGAAGCCATGGAAGAGGACATTGAAGATGATGTGGCCGAGATCAAGGCAGCTCATTTTGAGGAATCCATGAAGTACGCACGACGGAGTGTAAGTGATGCTGACATTCGCAAATACCAGGCATTTGCTCAAACATTGCAGCAGTCAAGAGGGTTTGGATCTGAATTTAGGTTTCCAGATAGCACCACTGCTGGCAGTGGTGGTGGTGGTGTTGCATCAGACCCTTTTGCAATTGCCCGTGGAGCTGATGATGATGATCTTTACAGTTAGGACATGCGTTTATTTACATGGACTGCAATGTCATGTACTTGTTAATTTTCTGTATTTTAGATGTCATCTGGAAGGGCTTCCATTGGATTATATTTATTATTGTCATCGCGCCGTAGGGCGTTGGATCATATGGCTAACGTTTGATGCGGTGCTGACCCACTCAAAAAGTTGGATAGAGTTGATTTGAACTTTTTACGGATTTACAATTTCGACAGCTTCTGAAATTAGATGGTGCCCATTTCACGGTAGCCCCTAAAGAACCTGAGTGCAGTTGCTCTATTGATTGCTTATCATTGATGGAATCTAGATATAATTCTTGTTAAAGGATTATCTTTTGCCGGGTGCGGTACCCCGTTTTCTTCGAGTGCCTCAAAAACTGCATCAATTTTGGAAGCAAAAAGAGGGATCTCAAGGTCATTTCTCAACGGGGAGTTCTTTTTTTTTTTTTTTATCAACATCCGATATTCTAGGCTTATTTTAGTCAAGCTTTGAGGGTTTTAATAGGATCTAGATTAATCCAGATCGAGGCTTGATAGGCACCATAAGAGTGGATACTTCTGACCACTTTTGTCCTATATTCTCAGGGCTCGAATTCAAAATCTCTAATTAAGTTAGAATAATTCCTATCAGTTGATTCAGGTGTCCGTGTTTCCTTTCATAACGAGCTTTGATGCTATTTCGCTTGGTTGCTGGGTGGAGGCCCAAGCCTAAGTACAGGCCCCACCTGCGACATTTTTTTTTATTTGATTTAATTGAGGTAAACCGAGCCCATTGGTAGTTGGCTTCCACTCCAACGCAACCTTTCGTGGTTGATATTTGAGACTACTTTGAAATCTGGTTGCCCATATGACAACATGTAAACTTGGAAACATTTCCCAACGTTGTCTGAAAAGATTTTCAAATTTGTGTAACAAATCCTTGTAAGGCTTATTTTCTGCGGACAGATATGATAAGAGATAACTTTTTTTGATGCATATATATTGTCCGAAAAAGGATTTGTTGATTACGTATTGTCTGTTTTTTTTTAATTAAATCTTATTCTCAGTCAACTAAAGAGATAAATGCATCAAGTAAATTTGAAGAGAGAAGGAAAGAGATGAATATGATTTCTCTGATCTATCCACTGCACCCTTCTTCCACTTCCACTGCAGATCTAGACTATCCGATTAAATTTGGATTATTTAAATTTAATATGTTTTGAAAATATTAAAATAATAAATTATAAAAAGTAAATAAGTTTGGAGTACTAACTAAAATTTGATCTAAAGTTGTTAAGAGTTAAATCTAAGGCATCCTGATCTAAGTGGAGAGTAGGTGTAGTGTTAGTGTAGTGGACACGTTAAACATATCTCATGTCATGGGTGACAAGCGAGTAAGCAGAATCTTCTGGCTTGTGAGTCACATGCGGAGAGATATTTGGGTTAAATCAAGATTTTTAAGATGACTCGAAAAGATGGAGGTAGGTCCTTAATAGCATTTTTAATTTTTTACCAAATCATCACGAGTCCTAGCTGAATACATACAATAATTCTGATTGGGTCCCTCTTACCATCCCACTAATGTCCACAAATGATGAGACAGATCCCCGTCTCGTGTGGTTTCGTGGGTTGCCCCATATATGCTAATGCTATGCTCCCCTGCTCTTCCAATCACTTTTTCCCATTCTTAAAACCACTTACTTACACCAACACTCTGTTTTATACTCGACACGAAAAAGCCACAAGAGCTCAATCGTATTTTGTTGGTTTATTAATCCCATGCCAACAACAAATGTTAGTGATGGTGAATGCCTAAGTGGTTCTATTCTATCATTTGCTGACGATCACATCATCCAATCCAAATATATTATTATTATTATTATTATTCTCTCTGAACAAAACCATCTCAAAGCACTATTAAAATATAACTTTTGATGTATTTTTCTTATGATTTGATTATTCATTTGATAAGAAAGTAAAAGACTTGGAAGACAGGTTCGCTGTCAATATGGGACCATAGATGAATAGATGCATTGAGTTGTCGTCCCTGAGAAAAAGCTAACCATGGTTTGTGAAAGCAACCACTCACAAATTTGTGTCATGCTGACTCATAAATATGTCAAAATAAGAGCTTGCCCAATTTCACCCACGTCAAATTAAATCTAACTTATCTTTACTCTTGGCCGAAAAAAAAAACTCCCTGTTCCCCAATCGAACCGTTCGGGCTTTGTGGTGATTAGTGTGACCAAGTCTATCATTTACTGTTTATGTACGATTTCCACTCCCTTTTTGTTGAATTTTGTTTGCTGCTTCTAATGAAACATTTAAACGAGAGACATGGTGGGATTTGAGGACAAAACCCCCCCTTTGAAAAGTGCAAACATACAAAAGGGATGGACCCCTGAAAACAAATTTTCTTTGGGGATTTCTATTGCCTCGTGTTTCCTCAACCAAACACCCCTAGATGATAGACTCTCACAAAATTGACTAATCATTTGGGATTTTAATTTAAAGGCATGAGACGCATGCTAATTTGTGCAATTTTTATATTTGATTTTAGCTTTCGTTCCCTCTCTTTTCACTTCAATTTGATGTCAACATATATGGGTATAGACTTTAACTGTTAATGCCACTGGAAAATAAACGACAGAAAATAAAAAACACTATGTCAGAGTAGGCAATCTAATAAAGTGTGCACTGTTCATAAAGATTTGAATCGAATTTTCTTCAGTTATTATATATATATATATAGAGAGAGAGAGAGAGAGGGAGAGAGATTTTTAAAGGTGGTTAAGGAATGTCCTCTCCGAATTTGTGTTTAGGACTCGAAACTTGATTATTCTAAGATTCAAATAATCACATTATCTTTTTGACTCAAAAAAAGAATCACATTAATTAGTTGGGACTTGAAAGATGCAAACTTGGAAAAATTGAACGAAAATGGGAAGCAGATAGACGATGATGGTCATATTCATAAACTTGAATCCCCAGAAAAACTAAATTTCGGAGATCAATCTTCACATCTGAAGTAGAAGATCTGCCCACCAGTTCTGAAGGTAGAACAGATCTAAAGATCTCTTCTTTCACATGTCATCTAAACTAATGCACGCGGCAATGTATACAGAACTTGCAGTTTTTAATTAGCTTGATATGGTACCCCATACTAGGTACAATCCTGATTATATATATATACGATGATAATAGATGGAAAAGACGATAACCTGAAGCCTTGTGTAGAGCTCAATGGTCTCCACGCTCATGCCAGCAGAGGAGCATGGCTATGCAACGGCGAAGAATGTAGAACTTGGTTCGTTGCTTCTTCACCAAATGACTGCACTTCTGCCCGAAGGACTCGCAATTTGAGTCATAATCTTGCTGCTGCTGCTGCTCATTACTTTGGCTTGAGTCGCTTTCCTTCACTGCCATGAACCTCTCTCTCTATATATTGCCAACTCATGCAATAAATGTCACTGGTTACTTTAGCTTCACCAAGTGTTTATATATATATTCTCTATAAATAAGATCTGTTTGGGTGGGAAAGCTTAGGAATTCTGGGTATTTTAGATCAAGTACGAACTATTACTATTGTAACCACCACTTGTCACAACCTTGCAATTGAAGTAGAATGGCCCAATTTTGCTGCCATTAATTTCACCTTCTTGGGGACAAAAAGTACTGCGCCTTTTCTTTTCTTTTTTTAACCGCTAAATATATTATTTTCAAGGCGCGGATTTATTGGAAAGAAGAGAGAATATGTATGGATTCAGAAATAATATATAATAAATACATGAAATTGTTGGGTAACCTTCAACGTCAAGGCGAATAACGTTATACATAGTTGGGAGGGGGAATATGCATGGGTTAAGAGCTAGAGTTTCATGGAGTACTAACCCTTTTGCCTTGTTGGAAGGACACAGACGGGGGCCCAGCCTACGCATTTGCTTGATACATTAAAATATCAGAGTGAATGATGACATATAGCAAGCGGCAAGTGTGTAATCGAGTCCCCTGAGGGTTGTTTGTTCCTCGTAGAATGTAGTGAGTTTAAGCATAATAGAGCTTCACCTTGTCTCCTTGCTGTTCTTGCTCGTGGCAACCATGACATGAAATTTCTGTCATCCACCGTATAACTGATGCAATGTCCTCGTCAATTGGTCATCTTATGTCGATTTAACATGCGTACAACAGTTGATCTTTTGGCTCCTTCATTTTCTCTCCTCTACTGCGTTTTTTTTCTTTTGGAGGGTTTGTGGAGAGCATACAATAACGAAAATATTTAAGATGTGATGTGAATGAAGCTCTTAAGTAATTGTCAGTTGTACTACTACGTGATGATGCGAATCAATCAGATGCAGAGGTTACAGTTAGGTTTGGTTTCATGAGGTGAACATCTTCCCACTTGGGCTCCTATTTTGTGCTTAACTTGGTATCACCTTCAGGATATACCATGTTCTTATGATGGGTCTCATACCATAATCTGCTTCTTAAATTCAATGATCACTGTCATCATTTGCAATGATTTATGAATTTCTCACTCAAGCATCTCCGACAAGAACTAATCATGAACATCGTTTTGAAAAGATCCGTTAATGCCATTTCCACAAATGTTGGGGAATTGTCTGTACAAATCAACAACATGTATAGGCACTTGCCTGTGCTATTCTGCGTTCACACACAATCACAATTTGTCACCGTATATACATGAATGCTTTGAGTCAGGGACGAATCACATGTTGTTATTTGGGGCAGTCGCCCCCCTGCACCACAATGTCCCCATTATATCAATATAAAAATGCTGATCTGGACCCCAAAAAAAAAATTACCTTCGCCCACCCTCAAATTTGTTAAACTCCAAACAAATCCTTTTAGAAAATATAACTTTCAGGGATGACAGGAGATTGGGTGGAAGAATGCATCGTGGACGGGTGGTAAGAGATTCTTTAGGGAAATGGATTGTTGGTTTCATTTGTAATTTTAGCTATAAACCGATTACGGAAACAGAGCTTTGGGGGAATTTACATAGAATTGCAAGTGAAGTGAAAGCTGGAGCAGGAATTTCAAGATAAAAGTGTTCAGCGACTCCATGAAAGAGTTAAAACTTTTTACAATTTAGGATTCTGATTGTTAGTCCATAATTTCTATTAGATTTATTTATGTATCTTTTGCCTCTATATGTATAAAACTTGCATTAACATAACTATCTTTATTATAATTTTTATAAATGTTCCTTGATTGAATCATGAAATCTTCTTAAGTCTAATGAGTTTATGTTACATAACTAAAATTTTTACTCATAAAAGTATTTTTATAATTTTATATTATATTTCTTTAATATTAAATTTTAATAAGTTTTAGTATTTTATTAATATTATTTTGTTAAATATTTAAATTTAAAAAACATTAATATTTATTAGTAGAAAATTTCTGGTTCCGTCCAATAGTGTATAAAATATATAACCTCTTTGCAATATGGAAGTTTATTGTTATTTTTGGTCAAAATAAGCACGTATTATTTTCTTTTGTATGCAAAATAAGCTTGGGCTTTGGTGCTTTCAACCGCAAGGATCATGTGAATGAATGTTGACCAAGATTCGACCGATACTGAAAATACGAGGTTCATGCACTTAGCACAAGAGGGGCCATCAAGAACATATGATAACAGATCAATAATAGCATAAGATAATATGATTTAATTTGAGATCGTTCATATAAATTTTGCTGCTAAATTCTCAAAAACTGAATCTCTGATCAATAAAACGTAAGATGCGACCGTTATTCTGATCTCGCTGAAAATGTAACGAGAATTATTAGAGTATGCAATTCTCAATCCCTCTGTCATTTCCATTCCTTATGAAGATTGCATGCACAAATTTGTTTGATTTGAAGTTGAAGCAATGATGATGTCTTAAGATTACGGGTGGACAGACAGCGCCAGAGATCAACATGGTGGCGCCCGAAACCATGTTAGATTTAAAATAGGAGATTCAAAAGGAGTTGGGCGAGGGAGTGGAGACGCAGAGCCTGTGAGGAATCATGAGGTGATTCAAGGGTACAAGTTCCGTGAATGTGAGACACTGAATTTCACAGTGAGGCTTATGGCAGAAAGAACGGAGTGGACGCTCTGATGAGGGTGAGAGAGACAGAGCATGTGTCTGACCTGCGCAGGAAAGTTGAGGAGTATTGGGGAATTCGTCAAAGGATTTTCACCTTTTGTCGTTTTGACAAGCAAATGGAGGATGATCTACCTCCTCTTACTTATTATGTCTCAGATGATACCGAGGTTGAATTGTGATTTTACTAGTGGAACTTGGGAGTTAAATATATAAATATATATAGTTTCCCAACTTGGTGAGCAACAGGGAATCTTTTTAGATCATCATCTAATTTTGTTTTAACGCCTCCGTGAGAGCTACTTACGATCCCGGGTCCTGCGTTTTTAAGTTGAAGGCTTCCATCTATCACGCGCAACAGAGTATCAATCATCTACAATATAATTCGGATCTTCCATAATTATCAGGTATTTCAAGAATGTCATTTCAATATCATCACGTATATTTACTATTCTTCAAGTTTCTTTTCCTGACCGCCCAGCTTTTAGGTACTTATACTATGGACCATGGCTTAGCGTCAGATTTGCCCCCAAAAGCTTCATTCTTACCCTGCTCATGTACTTGGCCATGGGAAAAAAAAAATACGCCCATGAAAGATTAACGGCATAACCTTGTTGTTTACTAATCTACACAAGCAATTCTGCATATGCATCAAGTCCTTGGCTGCCAAGGCACTGCTTCAGCTTGTACAATGCTCGGCTCTCTAACTGTCGAACCCTTTCCTTAGACAAACCAAATGTGTTTCCGATCTCTGATAATGATTTCTGTTCACCACCCTCGATGCCAAATCTTAGCCGGATTATCCTCCTTTCTTTTGGGCTCAGGATACTTAGGAGGTTTCGCACATGGCGCCTCATCATCTGTTTTGCAACACTCACATCTGGGATCTCAATTGCTGTGTCTGCAGTAATCTCCTGCAATAACAAGAAGGTGCTTAATTTTTTTTTTTTTTCCAACAGAAGGTGCTTAATTATTTCTGCTTGGAACACGTACTACATTATGAACAGAATATATTCTTAACCACTAGACATATTGTAAAAGTAATACGTATTCAACAACACCAGAAGACTATCTTCACAGAAAGCCAAGTCAAAGCAATATGACAATAAGTATCAAGGAATGTTGATAAAACATTGCACAAACTACTTAATACACAAGATCTAAGAAAAAGTAGAGGACCAAGTGGTTAGGCTTTGGAATGTCGCAAAAGATTACCCTGGAAAAATATTTACTTCAATAGGTAATAACTCATTTCAGACTGTCAATTAACGTAACACGTCTACAGAAGTAGACATGCCAGAGACGGACATTAATATGTACAGATTTGAATATTCCAGATTTGGCAGTAAACTGAACCTATAATTCATTAACTTGAGTCTGATTATTAGGTATGTATGCCATGCTTCTGTTTCTAATCTGCCAAAACAGTCATGATACATTCTGCCAGCTTCCCCACATCTTTGGGAAACTTGTGTTGCTGCTATTACTTCATTACAGGCAAAATCAAAAGACTTTCCTTACAATCAACTACTCTTCAGCCTATTAGGCTATTAGACTCGCATTAATTTGTTCTTACATTTATCAACACAAGCAAAGCCCTTGATATAGACACTCCCCCAAATTACAATCGAAAGCTAAATAGACTACAGCTGTTCTACACATTCTAAATAATGATTTGGGGCCTAGCCCTTTCATTTTAAAATTTGAGAAACAAGATCATATCATTGGAAATCTAGTTAACTGGAAATCAATACCTGGAAAGTGGTATCTTGGTCAGCCCATACAGTTTGTTGCATCGAAATTGGAATTCTTGCAACAAATAGCAAATTTTCTAGCTTCTCCACTGTAATTCCTACCCTTCTTGCTAGTTCTTCTTTGGTGGGATGAAGATTTCCTTCTCGAATGTACAATTTCTTTGTCTCTGATACCTTGCCCAAAAGGGTGTATACATTCTCCTGCAGATACGGTTCCATGTTACAGAAATAGAATTCATGTTTGATTTATAAAAAGTAAAGATATTATAGAACATTGACCACTTAAGCAATGCAATGGGACTCCATTATTCTTCTGTCAACAAATGAAAAATTCATAAATTCTGACACTTGAAAGAGGATTTTTTTTCTCTGGGGAGTTGCTCCCACGAAAGACCAAAAATGAATATAACCAGTTAAATTAGAGGGAATAATTGACCAAAAAAAATTAGAGAGGATAAATAGATTGCTGTTTACCGGCAGACGAATTGTCCTGGAATGTTGAAATATGGCCTTCCTAATTGTTTGCCTTATCCACCAGTAGGCATAAGTACCAAAACGGCAACCTGCTTGGGGTTTAAATTTTTCAACACTCCTCATCAGCCCCATACTTCCCTCCTATAAGGGCACCAGAAATAAAATGTACGAGTTATAGTAGCTTGCTTATGTTTTTTCATCAAACATCTTTTTTCCTGATGATGGTCCAACTCCAGGCAAAGATTAATTCAACATGTTTTTCCGTGTTTAGAAACAATACAGGTTATATGATGGAAAACGAAGTTTTGATAACAACTGTGCAAACTGACAGTAAATAAAGAGTATAAAAAATGTGAAATGGCACTAGCTGCAGGTGACAGAAGGACTTCAATTTCTCAAAAGCTACCTGCAATAAGTCCTGAAAACTGAGACCACGCCCCAGATAATGTTTAGCAATGTGAACTACCATTCGTAAATTTGCATAAATCAGCTTCTCTCTGCTGCGGTTACCAGAATGAAGCTGTAACTGCAGGGCTCCGCAGGTAAGCCCCACACCATCAGCCCACTCAGCCAAAGTTGGTTCCCGCCCAAATTGTGATTGAAGTCTTTTCTTTACTCCTTCCAATCTCAATAAATCCTGTTACATAGTCCACGTCAGAGCAATTGAAATCCTTAATCCACCATTCCATACATGTAAAGGATTAGGAAATTAGGAGAGACACCTGTAGCTGAAGAATCAATTGAGATTCTTCTTCAAGAGTCAAAAGTTGCTTTGTTTCAGGACCCCATAAAAACAAGCGCAGGGGATCATTTTGATCAAACCCTTCATTTATCTTCTTTTCTACATGTAACCTTCCCTTTACTTCAGCCTTTTTACTAAGATAGCTTTCTTCATCTAAGACTTCTGTCCTTGATTTTTTTCTCTTCTTTGATTGTCTCTCTAGAAGACGTGTTGACCTCACAGTTTTATTCTTTCCAAGTGAAAAATCATCCAAACTTGTGAAGGCCAAACTGAATGGAAGTTTCAGGCATCAGCCTCCAAATAAATTAACCTATAAATAGGAAATATAAATTAAGGATGTTAGAGAGGAATAGCTAACCCTAGAGGAAGTAAAACATCATCACCAACTTTGATTGATTTCAAGTCTTCAGCTGCTGAGGCAGCTTGTTTTGAGGCTGACAACGCTTGCTTAGCAAGAGCAACTGCATCATGATCTTCACCTTCTGCAGGATTCTGTGAGTCAATGGTTACAGGCTGCAGAGTTGAAGATGTTGCAATTTCCTCAGTTGGTAAGGAAGTCAACCTGCATAGATTGTTAATGTACTCTACAAGAAAATAACTTAAGGTGGACAAAAGATTGAAATCAGAAATTACAAGCCAAAGAAAATGACAGGAAAGTACAATTCATTCAATCTTACAAGTTCCGTAAACAAGGCCAAATTTGCAATTGCTGCTTAAAGTCATGCACTAACTGATCAGCATTGCCAGGGTTATTGTCTTCATGAACTGAGGCCATATTCATCTGCCTTGTATTTAATGTTGCCTTTAATAAAAACAAAGGGAAAAAAATTAATGACATGTACATTATATGATGAAAAAGAGGAAGCCTGGGGATTTGAATCTGAGTAACCAATAGTGGCATTTCAAGCAAAACGATGGGATCATCAAATCATATATGAAATAATGTCACAAAACAGTAAGCTGGCCTCAACTTGATTCATTATGATGGCCTGTCAACAATTTCTAGATTTGAAAATGCAAGCAGAATGAGTATGAGGGATCTCATTATATGCATTTAACGAAGCTTTAGTTTGATGCTGTGGGTATATGAACAAAACAAGAACCTGGGATGTCTTTTCTTCCTTATACATGCGCAGTATAGGTCTATACTCATCACGTTGCTCTTGTAAGAGAACTGAGGTGGGAAAATGCTGGGCTGCAAAACTAGCAGACCTAGAGGAAACTGCAGGAGCGGCTTGTTCATGAAACATGAAAACTGCAGATAAATGTGCAAAAGTCAACATGTTGAAGTCTCCCAAAAGAGGGAAAAGGATAAAAGAATCGCAAAGAAGAATTAAATTGAAGACTAAGTGATTATGTGGAGTTCAAAAATCAGCTAAAGGAATTCATTAAGACCCTATGAAATTGGGCAGGGATGAGAAGAAGATTTGCAACATAAGTATCCAGATAAACCAAAGAAAGGAAGAACTGCATATGCAAGAGCTGCAAAGGAAGGAAGGTAGTAAGTTTATTAAATTGGACTGCTTTGGACTTCAAGAGTAATTAATTTTAGAGTGAATGAATGGAAGCAATAGGATGAAAATGAGCAATGAATCTAGCCATGCAAACTGCTCGAATGCTTGATACATTACTTATCTTCCATCCAACCATATTTTATCTCTACAAAACATTTCACGATTTAACTATCCTGTGATGCGAAGATGACAATTTCCTGTGATACTAGCAAGAAAAATCAAGTGTGAATATGGGAACTAAAAAGCAAACCCAAACATCATACGAACCCAACTACCAGAACTTCCAAATATCATACTCATTTGAATTACCGGAATCCCAGGCATTTATATGATAATACCGATGGACACAAACCACTCAACTATTAGGCAGCGCTTCCCTTGCTTTCTTCGTGAAGAAGAAAAGGTGCAGACTTAAATGCCGAAATTTAACTGGTGCTGAAGTAGGCACCATCAAATAAACAAACTGAATATCTAGATTTGTTAGAGCTTTCGCAGCAGAGGAAAAGAAACTCGAAAGCCACCCCAATCCCCTTATGTACAATGTAATGCAGGACGTGGATAATTGAAGTTTTACGGTAATTCTATCAAGTGTACCTGATGTGGAAGAAGATGAAGGAAGACTGCTCCAGTGATTAGTTCTTGATGGAAACGGGGATGAACAAAACAAATTCTTAGCAGCTTCCATAGAGGAATTGTTATAACGTACTATCGCATCAAACAACTATACTTCAGCATATATTGCCGAGGGGTGTCTATTTATCAGATCCTTGGGTTACATTAGAACGAAGATGAAGCATCCATGGTGGATAACATAGATAAAGCTCGAGCAAGAGACTGCGAAATCTATTCCAGACCTCAAAATTTCCTTTTCATTCCAGAAACGGATGAGGTTCACATTCGGGCTAATAATGTTGGGTCATCAGTAACTTCAAGTTGATCTTCCAAATGAGGGCCATTCTCACTTTATGGCCTAACTTTCTTTTCGAATCGGTCAATTTCAACTAGCCCAATTTATCAGTTGAGGCCCAGTTTCCCCATTGTGAATAATTTCAGCAAGTATTTAATTAATTTACCATTTTTTTACAGGGTTACCCACTATGCGATAGTTTTTTTTCCTTTTAAGTTTACATTAATTGTATATATTAATCTTCAAAGGTCATCCAAATTTCAAAAAAATCTCAATATAATTAATTTAACTTTTAAGTAGCTATTTTTTCTACTAATTTTTTTTGGCCAAATTTTCTGTTAATTAAAACAAAAGATTGATGTAGATGTAAATATTGTTCATTAAATTAAGTGTATCCATGGAAACTTCTTTTAGTTGGAAGTTAAAAAAAAAATAACATGAATATTTTGGATTAATTTAAAATATCCTTGAAGTGACAGAGAAAGTGGATACTGGATAAGAGTGTTTAAAGTTCAGTTTTTGACATATTTTTTCTATCCTTCTGTTACTTTAAAAAAAATCACAAGTTTTAAATTTTAGATTATTTAAATCCTAATATAAATAACATGGGTTAGAAAACTAGTTGTCAAATCTATCTATTATATATTATAAAGTAAATATTGAAAGTACGACGTATTATAATTTTATACAGAAATAAAAATCATATATATTTGTGAAAAAATCACAATTTGATTATTTAGATTTATAATGAGATCTATATAAATCTATGAAGCAGAGGTTGAAAGCATGTGTTGTGATTTCAGTTTTCCAAATCATGATACTAACTATGAAAAAATTTGGATCCATGTATTCCAAATAATATTTATCTTCTTATATATTTTTTTATTTTTTTTAAATTTAATATAATGATAAATATGGAAATGAAAATTAGATATACGTATACATATATATATATGTGGAAAAAAAATAAAATTTGATTTGAAAATCATATATACATATATTTGTGAAAAAATCATAATTTGATTATTTAATTTTACAATGAGATCTATATAAGATAAATATGAAAATAAAAATCATATATATTTGTAAAAAAATCACAATTTATTATCTAGATTCTTATATATATATTCATATTATCTGAATCTCTTCTCACAAATGTGAGATTATTTTTAATTTTAAAGGCATGCTTGAAGATAAGATTTTATCATATTGTTATTTACAATTTTCTGGTGGCAATTTTCACTTTTTTTATATATTTTATCTTCTCCATATATTGCAATTGTTAAAATGATTACTTCATAACAAAACTTTAATGATAGTTTAAACATTGAGTTAACAACTTTCTATCCTATTTTTCCTATCTTAAATGTAGTTACTTTGATTACTTTATACTCCTAATCTTTATATCACTTTTTCTCAAAATTCTAAAAGAACTTTATTATTAAGAATTTTAGAAAATCTTTATATTTGTGTATGTTATGATATACTACCATATCATAATGTAGGGCAAGCTGTTTTAGAAAGTCATTCAAGAATACTAAAAAGTTTGACATATACAGTGCTATAAAGAATAGACCATATAATTAATATAAATCTTCAAACTTATATTTTATCACGTTAATTAATCATTACTTTGATGTGTTCCCCTACTTGTAATTATTACTCTTCTTACATAACTGGATGTAAAAAAATTAATAAATAGGTGGATCACCAAAATAATCAATATCCATATTATTATTACATTTAATAATGTAAAATATATAGATTCATGAAATGTATTTGATATTCATATTTTTTATATATTTTCCAATATATTTTAATTTTATAAATAATATCTAAACTTCCCATGCATTACACTTGTGCAAATTCTTGTTGTTTTCTATACTTAGAAATAAAATATTCAATTAGCTTACAAAGTAACATTCGACATTAACTCTCACTTTTCTATTTATGAAATTCGCTATTAAACCAACGATAAAATACATACTAGTGATATTACTCAATCATTTTTTTCACCTCGGAAACAAACTAATTGTCTACCATCTAACAATGCAATTAATTCTATTTGATTTTTTATATTAATCATTAATCTTTCAATTTCATTATTTAAAATAATAAAGTTGAACTAATAAAAAATAACAAAGATATGGATAAATTTTAAAATATCACAATAATATAACTACTTTTTTTTCGAATCTGACTTATGTAAAAGGTAATCTTTAAATTATTGTATAATCCAAACTTTAAGAAAATAGTACTTTGTTTGAATTTATGTTTATTTGTTGCAAAAGTAATCAGATTTTTGGACCTCATTTGTTGGCAATGGGATGGAGACGTGAAGGTGTTTTGTGATGGAAAGGTGAGTGATGGAAGTGGGAAATGTTCAATGAATGTTTTTGGAAGGACCAAACAGAAAAAGCCTCACAATTTTGAAAGAATGGTCAATGCATCTGTCAACTCGTCTGTTCACTCTCAAAATTTGTGACAGACACCTTAACATCCAACGCTCACCCCCGCGCCTCTCTCTCTCTCTCTCTCACTCACCAACCCCTCACCCCTCTTATTACTATCATTACCTCCTAATTTTTCCCTTTTTTTATTTAATAGTAAAATCAACTCCCAATTTAATTATTTTCTTCCTTTCAAAATAATCATCATTTTAATTTCATTTTAAAATATATGGCAATTGAAAATTTTAATGAATTATTAACTATTTTGTACCATTTTATGTTTTATCAGTTTATCCAAGTACTTTATTTTAAGAAAAATTATATTTTAAGATCAAAATAATAAATTTATTATAAAATATGAATTTTTATTACTCATTCTCATAATTTTACTATTATTCCAAATTTTAACACTTATTGTCAATAAAAATATTTTTTTAATTAATTTACTCTCTTGATCCTTTAATTTTAAATGAACAATGTCTTATATTTGAATATTATGTATGAATAAAATTGCTCTTATTAGAGCTTTATATTCATGTTATTTAATCTAATTCAATTCAAATTAGTTATGACTTATCATGATTTTCATTAATTAATTAGTACATCTAAAAAGAAAATAGTGATATATGAAGCTTAAGTATTACAATATTTTAATATGAGCTTTTTTTTTCCTATAACTATATGATATTATCAATTTAAATTCGAGCATGTTGAGTTCAAACGGGAGCCTCTCAATGTGATCTTTTCATCAATAAGGTTTAAATTGATAATTTTATTTAAGAGGTATTGGGTTTCTTTTACTTAACTTAATTACCAACTATCATGCTTAGTATGAAATATTTTAGTGAAGTATTGATGCATTATTAAATTTTACTATAATGTAAGTTATTTATTTATATGAATAACCTTAAACTATAATTATTTTGAAATGAAAAGAATATTTATGGACACAATATAAGTGATAGTTGCCAAAAATTACTGATCATTTTAGAAAGTCTCTTTTGATTATTCATGTACAATCATATTGTTTCATTATGATTAACGATTCTTCTCGAAAACATTATAACCAACGAAGTCTTATTTCTTGTTTCCTAAAATTTATTACATTGGGAAAAATAAACTCTACATTGTTTATAAAAGCTTTCTTAAAACTTTGATATGAAATGTAGAAAAATGACTCACAATTTAAGCAAAAATAATATCACTTTACAAATACTGGGAGTATTATTTAATTGCAATTTGAATTAATTGTAAATCAGGCTAATTATTGTACGTAGCGAATTTTATTTTCACGGTTATTAGGACAAGTACCAAGTAGTTCAAATTTTATTTGAGATATCTTAGGAAAAACATTGGCAACCTAACATTTACGTATTAACTATAAAATGATGTAATGTTGAGCATTCACATGTTTCATGATAAAATACTATAGGCGACCAAGGATATAAATATTATAAATAAAACGTTGATTGTTGTTAAATAACATGTTTAAGTTAAGGATTCATTTGGGATAAAATTAACAATAACATTTATTTTGCCGATACAAATTAGCATAAAATAGTTGAGGATCCATGGATGACCATCACCTCACTCTTGAGGTTGAGTTTAAATCATCATGAAGTTATTCAAAATTTCATTTGGTGGATATTCATTTATAGACAAATTCACTCACACCTCACTGAAATTTAGAGCTTGTTTATTTCAGTTTTTTTTTATAAAATAAATCACTTTTTTTAATCTAGAAAAGCATTTTTACAATTTTTTAGGATGTTTATTTAAATATTTAAAAATAATTAGAATATTAAAAAAAGCAGTTTTTTTCACTTGTTTTGAAAAATTACTCCGAGTAACTTTAAAAAAATAGTTCCAGTAAATGAGAGAAAAAAAGTTGAAAAAGACATAGAGTATAAAATTAACTTTATAAAATTGCAAAATAACAAAATTTGTCCCAAGGGAATGTCATAATACAAATATCATATTTTTCTCTTTCATCTTCTATAGTCCACTTTAATTGATATACAATTTAAAAAGTGTTCTTTTATTTTAACCAAATATAAAATAATTTATGTTTTTTATAAAATCTCCAAACAATTAATCACTTTTTTAAATAATCTAAAAATCACTTTTTTAAAGCTTAAACAAGTGTTTAGTTGAGTAATTACAATTGAGTAAAATCAATTATGATTTAAATATGTTATAATCTTTCAGGCTAGGCCTGTCTTAATATTCTCAAATATTCTCATAATGTTTTTTTTTTTGTGAAACAAATGAGGTCAAATGAGCTAAAGCAAATAAACAAAAGAAAAAACCGACAATATCAAAAAAGAAACAAACACTAAGTAATGTCAACAATTGTGCGTAGAACTCCAGGTCCCGCAATGTCCATAATCATGAGTTTCTGTAACTCAGATGATGGTGTAGCAATGAACTGAGTATCAACATTAGTCCTTAAGCTTGATCTCGCAATCCTGTTCGCACATTGATTTGCCTCTCTATAAACATGTTGGAGAAGAACTTCCCAGTGTCTATCAATCTTATGTTTTGCTAATTATATCAATCTTCCATCAACTCCATTGATCTTCTTGTGACCTTTGATGATTTTTATGAGATTCAAGGAATCTGTTTCCACAATTACCCTCTTTACACCCAGCTCCCAACACATGTTAAGTCCAGTAATGAAGGCCCACGTTTCTGCTTCGAAAGCATTACAAGCACCCAAACTTTGGGAAAAGCCTCCTATCCATAGTCCCTTTTCATTTCTTATTATGCCTCCTCCTCCAGCATAGTGCCCATTCTGACTTGTTGCTCCATCAATATTGAGTTTGATCCATCCCAAAGGTAGGCAAGACCACTTGACAGTAATCGTTTTATATTGGAGATTCCTATCTTCAATTGCATTATCTTCCCTCCATTGCATACTTGTGATAAATTGCTTGATTTGCTCTCTCTGGAAAGAATAATGGATTTCTGTGTCCTCCATGATTTCTTTATTTCTCCATTTCCAAATAAACCAGCAAGTAGCCGGATCAAATTCTTCTTGTACCTGCAAATTATCTTTAAACCAAACATGAAAAGGGTTAGTGAAAAACAGATTTCTTTTTTGTGGGTTCACACATGAATGCCATAATTTTGCATTTTTAGGACAATCTCTAAGAGCATGAGTTATATTTTCCTCTCCAACACCGCATCTTCTACACAAAGTATTCTCATTAGTCCAGTGACTTCGAATTTTTCGTGTCTGTAACCTCCCATTAGTTGCAAGCCAAAGGAAAGTTCGGATTCTTTCAAGCACCTGTAACTTCTATTTAGTCTTCCGAATATCTTCCACCTCACCTTCTCCAGTAATAGTAATAGCTCTGTAAGCACTACTAATAGTAAAGTCACCAAAATTATTGGGAGCCCATTTTATCATATCTTGTCCTTCATTTGTCCTGGGAGGGATTATAGCTTGTATTTTCCTCACACATTGTTCCTGGACCAGTTCTTGTAGCAGTTCCAAATTCCATTCACCATTTGGCTTGAGCACTTCATTAATTTTCAAGTCCAGATTAATCTAATCAGGAATATTTTTTTGTCCAATCATTTTTCTAGCATTTTTAACCCACTGATCAGTCCAAAATAAAATATTTCTTCCACTGTTAATCTCCCATCCAAGATGACTAGCAAATGACTCCCACCTTTTCATAATCTCCTTCCATAAGTTTGAGTCAAATTGCTTAATAGAACTCCCTTGTCTAATATTGAAATCCCTATCATACTTACCTTTTAACACTTTCACCCAAAGATCGTCTTCTTTTGTGGCTATGCCCCAAGCCAATTTATATAAAAAAGCCTCATTCATGGCCTCCATCGATTTTATACCTGCACCTCCCTCATCTTTGATCTTGCACATTTGGTTCCATCCAATAGCATGCCATGTCCTTTTGTTATCCTCCTCACCCCAAATAAACTTCCTTTCAGCTTTTTCAATCTCTTGAGTAATTTTCTTTGGAATTTTTTCATGTTGAAACTGATGCAAAGTCATATTGCTAGTGACAGATTTAACCAAAGTGATTCTGCCAGCTAGTAAGAGAGTTTTAGTTTTCCAACCACTTAGCCTAGCTTTGACTTTCTCAACAATATATCCATATTTATCAGAGGCTCTTCTTTTATTTGTGATGAGAGCTCCTAAATAACGGCCTAGTTCACTGACTTCATGAAACCTACTGACATGACAAATGTCTTTTCTCACATCCTTTTTTACATAAGGGGAAAATAAACATGAGTTTTTATACTGCTCACTCTATGACCAGTCATACTACAGAAATTTTCTAAGCAAGCATTGATTCTCTCCATTTGCTTAACGTTTTCTTCAGCCAATAAAACTAAATCATCAGCAAAGCACAAATGTGTTATTTCTGGAACCCCTTCTACCTACTTTGATACCTCTCCATTTACCTTCTTCATTCAAATCAGTTATCAAATGAGTAAGTTTCTCCATACCAAGAACAAATAGATAAGGAGAAATTGGATCTCCTTGCCTAATGCCCCTAGTTGGATAAAGTTCCTCAGTTCTTTCACCATTCCACAAAATGTTAGTAGATAGGGAAGAAAAACAGTGCATAATTAGACTTATAAAATGATCAGGCCACCCAAGTTCATTAAGGACTCTTTGAAGGAACCCCCAACTTATCCTATCATAAGCTTTTTCTAGATCAACCTTAATTGCCATGAAACCTTTTTTGCATTTCATTTTCTTCATGCTGTGAATCATCTCCTTTATAATTATAATGTTGTTCTGTATATTTCTTCCCGGAACAAAACTAGCTTGTAAAGGTGATATAAGATCAGGCAAAATAGTCTTCATTCTTTTGACAAGAATTTTAGAAATGCACTTATAAACCACATTACATAAAGAGATGGGTCTGAAATGACTCACCCTTTCAGGCTTTTCAATTTGTGGAATCAAGGAAATCAGAGTACTATTGACCTCTCTAACTTTACTCACATTTCTCCAGGTATTTTCAACAAATTCACAAAAAGAAGTACCAACAATTTCCCAATTTTTCTTAAAGAAAATAGCAGGATACCCATCCTCACCTGGAGCTTTAAGATTACCAATTTCAAATAGAGCTTTCTTAATTTCTTCTTTATTCAAATTCACATCAAGAGCTAATTTCCTATTGGAATCAATTATAGGCCATTTACACTTAGTGGTATACCAAGGTCTATTTTCAATTTCTTCAGTGAACAGATTTCTATAAAAACTCACAACCATGTTAACAATTTGGTCTTTATCCTCAACCCAAACATCATTATCATCTTTAATCATAGTAACTCTTTTCCTTTTCCTTCTAATAGCAGTTTTAGCATGATAGTAAGAAGTGTTTCTATCACCATAGTTCAACCATTGTCCTCTTGATTTTTGATACCAAAGAGTTTCTTCCTGATCAAGGACTTTTTCTAATTCAGCTCTCAAGACTAATTCAAGTTTTTCCAGATGAGGATTGTAACTGACCTAGAGTTTCCTCTGAATTCCTTCAATACAAGCAAGCAAAGCCTTTTTTCTAGTGAAGATGTTTCCAAACACCTTTTTGTTCCAATTCTTCAGATATGGAGTAAGGGTCTCTAAGTTTTTCTTTATGTTGCCAGTTGGGTCCCATATTTCTTTGACCGCATTTTTGAATTGAGGATGTTTTTGCCAAGCTGCTTCAAATCTAAATGGTCGAGCTTCTGTTCTACTTCCTGTCTGTTTAAGCGAGATGATAAGAGGATGGTGGTTAGATTTGATATGCACCCCTACCCTCACAGAACCATCAATAAAATGGTTTCTCCAATCCCTGTTACAGAGAGCTCGATCTAATCGTTTGAAAATTCTATGGTAACCCGACCATTTGGTCCTCTCCATGTGAATTTGGGACCATATGCCTTCAAATCAATTAACCCACTATCATCAATCCAGTTAGCAAAATTCCTGCATCTTCTTCTACTCGGGGGAGCTCCACCTCTCTGTTCATCTTCAGCACTAATTTCATTAAAATCGCCCGCTATTAACCAGGCACCATGAACAGTATCCCCAATATCTTTAAGTTCTTTCCAAAGAGTGTTGCGAATAGACTCACGAGGGTGTGCATAAACTGCAGTAAAGAACCAAGGGTCGTCATCTTCCTTAATAATTTTACCATGGAGAAATTGAGGGTGTTTACGGATAGCCTCAAATTTGATACTTATATCATTCCATAAAGCCCATATACCCCCACTAAATCCATGGGCTTCAATTATATTGTGAAACTTGAATCCAAATCGTTTCCGTATCCAGTCTCCCTTATTATCACTAATCTTTGTTTCCAAGAGAACCACCATCCAAGGCTTATATCTTCTCATAATTTCCTTAAGAGCGTGGCAAAAGGAACGACTTGCCACCCCTCTGCTATTCCAGATAATAATCATAAACACCTAAAAAGAAAACAAACACCAAAGAAAACCATTACTTCGAAGACTCCATATTCAAATGGAGTCCTCTTTCCATAGCCAGATTCGATGCTTCTCTGTATTCATCACAATGAAATTGTGTTTCTGGTACCACAGTTTCTCTTGTATCTGGTGGGTCATCAAGTGGTCCCTCAACATCCATAAAGTGAGAGACTAATTTAAGACCCAAAATATTATCTTTTAAATGTGTTGGGCTTATACCTTGTTCACTTTGGTGATCCAGAAGCTGATTTTCTGAACTCCCTTGGTCCATTTCCTCCTCATCTCGTTTATTTGGGCTTCCCTCCATAACACTTTCTTTCATCTCTCCTTGTTGGCCCATTTTCTTTTCCTTGCTCTGGCCTACTTCAGTTGTTTTATTACTTTCTTCAACCTGCATGTCCTGTGGCCCACTCATATCCCTTGGTTTCAGCCCATTTACCTCCATATGTGTGTTTCCTTCATTTTTTATTTGGATTTTCTGTACGTCTGGTATCTTCCTTTTTGCCAAATTCTTTTTTCTACTTAATTCCACTTTGTTAAATACCTCGGTTTCCTCTCTCTGAAATGTAGTCTCTGATGTCTCTTGCAAACTTTGCCTCTTGTCAGTATCCTTTTCAATTCTCTCACTAGTATCTACTTCTGTTTGTAAGACAGTAAACCTTGACTTGTCTTTCCTAGGCTCTGTTCCCTTGTCAATTCCTTGTTAATCACTTTGGAGCTTGTACCTTTTATAGACTCATGATGACCACCTTCGCTAGAGTTCCTCCTGCCACGTCTTGTTCGTTGTACCACCATACATTCGCCATACTGTTCATTCACTGGGTCCTTTCCTTTGTTTTCTGGCATGATTGTACTATTTCCGGTGACCACCTTTTCTTTACTTTTGTCTTCCCCTTACTGCTTCCCTTCTGAGCACTGATCTTTAGTATGTCCATGTCTACCACACCCAAAGCAAATATAATGTATTCCTTCATATTCCACTCTCATCTCTCTACCTTCACTGCAATATGTTGGCATTAATGGCTTCTTGAGATCAAGCTCAACACAGATTCTGGAATACCTTGCCCGTGATGTCTTTAATGTGGTATTGTCAATCTTAATGACTTTACCTATTTGCCTAGCCACATTGATAAGAAACTTCACATCATAATATTCCACAGACACTAAAGGAAATCTAATCCATGCTGTAATAGTATCAATAGTTTCCTCCTCAGGATTAAAATTTGGCTTCCAACTCTGCACAGCAACATAATGGTCAAGAATCATCCATGGTCCTCCAGTTAATACCTCAAGCATATCATCCCTGTTCATAAACCTTGCCAGATAGAATCCAAAGCCAATATCAATTAGTTCAACAGATCCTTTCCTTCCCCACATGGAAAGTAATTTCTTTTGTAGGTAGTAGAAACCTACACTTCTACCCTATCACTTTGATGATTAATGTTTGGCACCATGGTTTCGAAATTCTCTTCTTTTCATCCTCTGATAGGTAGAAATTCGGACCTTTATCTGTCATTTTGACCGTAATTCCTTCTTCAAGATCTTTAAGGCCCATCAAATAATCCATAATCTCTTCTTCTTTATCACTGAGCGGAGATTGTTATGAGAATTTGGAATCCTTTAGCCCCATAGTTTTTGGTGCTAGAACATCTCTATGTGAGAGTAGTGCAGGTTGCTTACAAGACCTCTCATTTCCTTCTTCATGCATCCATTCTTCATCCGTTGGTGGTATTGCTTCTTCCCCTGTAAACTCCTTCCCTGTTTCTTTGTTTTTCTTACTACTTCCCTTCGCATGATCAACAGCCTCCATTTTCTTCCTTAGGTTCCTGCAACTATCTTCAAAAGGAAACCTTCTTTGTTCTTCACTTACAGTTGGTCCCCTGCCTCCTCTATAAGAACTTGAAGGCCTCCGATTTTCCTCATGAGCTCGAGAACGTGGACGTTCTAGGGTCCGTCCATGATCCGGAGAACGTGAGCATTCTCTCCCTAGGGGACGTTCCTTGACACTTGACGGTGATTTCGACGCTGAATCGTTGTCACTAGACATAAAGAAAGTAGTCAGACACACAAATGTAAGGAGAGAAAAGATAACTTGTCAAAAAGAAAGTTTACAGTCGAGCCCAAAAGAAAAAAACTATTTCAGTCATTTACTCATTCTCATAATGTTATTAGCACACTACACAACAGTAAAATTTGAGGTGCCTCTCCTTACCAATTTTGTCACAAAAAAATAGTAACACTTTGTTTTAGTTTTTAGTATTCACACTGGCTAGGGTGAATAAATTATTTAATAAATGGTCTTAATATAATAAGACAGTAAAATTTTACTGAGATAATTCTAACAAAGCATCTTTCAAGTCAATTTGATGTATTGAAGATATCGGTCCAAATTCCAAACAATGCATTTAAAGTAACAAAGTTGTCAATGTACTTCTTACCTACATTACAATTTATAGTGCACTTTTAACTACCACACATATATTAAGACAATAATTAGTAACCAAAATTTTTTTTCATTATTTTCCAGATTATTCTTATTTAATAGTACTTCATACATTAATAAATTGTAGTCATTCTTTCTTTCATTCTTTTTTCTGAGTTTCCATTGGTAATTGATAATTGTGAATGATAATTGTGAAGAGTGAAACTTTTAAGAGAAATTCTCTTTCATTCATTTATGGTTTAACCAATCCATTAAAAATTTTTCATTAAATGCATTGGTAACCATAGAATATATAAGTTTACTTATTAATGACAGTATTGGAAATACAATAAAATACACAATATAATCCACGTAATGCACTATATTTTAAAACATGAATTTCTCAGAATAGTGCACTATATAACGTAATGGAGGGAGTATGACCTAAATTCTTAACATCTGAATTGGTTGAGATTTGTAATTTATTTATCGAAAGATAACTAATTGAATATTGTAACATTTTTTACAAGTTTTTTTTTCAGATAAGAGTATAAAACATAACGAAAATTACCAAGAGCATGTAAAATTTACGCTGTGAAAGTATTGTTTTTATTATTTTGTCTAGATATTGCAACACTAAATTTTTCTGTGCGATATGTGTGATATGTAGATAACATAAAAGTCCTTAAAATATTATTAGTTAGAAGAGGTCTAGTTCTTCTTGTTTTTTTTTTCTGGCCAACAGAAGGGGTCTAGTTCGAGCTCAGTTGTTGGGTGGGATTCTTCAAGTCCACAAAAAATTGCAAAGTTATGATTTACAAATAATAATCCTATGATTTTTTTTTTTACTAATATTTATACTGACAAGTGATTATGGTGGGAGGACAATAGGTCTACAGGTGTAATAGTGATGAGTGATAACATAGCGGAGACCCACTGGACCCACAAGCGTCACATACAGCGAGTCCTAAATGCATAAACTTACAAAAAGGGAAGCGACTCTCACATCCATGCTACTATATAAATGGGCTTAACCTCTCTGTGGGGTCACTAGAATCTATCACTCTCTGAAACCCTAACCTCGCTATTCTCTCCCCCTTTCTCTTTTTTTTTACCATCCCATTCTCTTCCCTTCAAAACCCTAAAATCACTTCATATGAGCTCCGAAGTGGTCCTCCACAGATTCCCTCAATCCGACCCTGAAGCTAACGCAGGGCCACCTACCACCGCTGATTCCGACCCCAATGTGCAACTCTCCCACCCTCGAAAATCCACTGCATTATCTTCCTCTCGCTCCACCAAAGATCGTCACACTAAGGTCAACGGTCGGGGCCGCCGTGTCCGTATGCCGCCTCTCTGTGCCGCCCGAATCTTCCAACTGACCCGAGAACTCGGCCACCGTTCCGACGGCGAGACCATAGAGTGGCTGCTACGCCAGGCCGAGCCATCTATCATTGCCGCCACCGGCACCGGAACGGTTCCCGCGGCACCGGTATCCACCAACAACGCTGCTATATCCTCCTCAGCAGCCTCTGTTCCTTGTCGGGTCCACCCCGTTTCCGCAGGTGGCAGTGGGCTGGGGATGTTCACAATGGCTTTGCCGCCACCGCAGCAGCCGCAGCCGAGTTGTAGATTAGACTTGTGTCAGCCGATCGGAATGGAGTACGCTGCGGCTGCGGCGGCGGCCGCTGCTAATGGGTACAGGAATATGCCGTTCACCGCCTTGTTGTTGCAACCATCAACAGAGGAGACGGAGGATACGCAGCAAGATGAGGCTCTCAGAGAATGAAAGTCTCACGTAGTAGCGAAGCGGACGAGGTTAAGCTTGTGTTGTTTCTAGCTTAGTGTCAAGGCACCCTTAGCTTAGCTTGTTTCTAAACCGTGAATGTGTTTATTTTTTTTTTGCGGTAGGTGAATGTGTCAAAGTTGAATGTGTTCTTCGTTATTTTGTTTTTATTCATTCTAGACAGGAAGAACAGGGTGAGAAAGATGTATATGATTATAAATGGTTTCAAGTATCTTTATATATTATATATATATATATATATATTTAGAGTTTGGAGTCTCGGGGCGTTGCATGTACAGTGATATGCTGCCAAATTCCGAAATAGGATGTGCTGAATGAGCGTTGAAAACCACGCATTATTGAATGAAGCTTCATCAGATCTAATTTAGTCTATTACAACATGTATAAAACTTCATAAAAAAAACATATGTATAACATTTGGTTTCTTAGAGAAGGCATGGCATCCAAAATGACCTTGGTATGCAACAACTATGTCAGCATTACCAGATCTATGGTTACGGAAAGAAATCTTATAATAAACTGGCCAATACAGAATTAAGAATAGTCAGTCAGTCATCAGCCAAGGGAATATGTATAAATTCAGGTATGCTCCCTTGGCGAAGCCAGATTCTAATGCTTGCTCCCAAAGTTCCACCACCTCTTCTTCCTCCTTGACTCACTCGAAGGCATATCTGAATCAAATCAACATAATGAGACCACAGCTATTATCAGTGACTTAATAAAACTCCAACTACCTAAAAATGAATCCACTAAAAAGAATGCCAATTTTTTGAACTGTTGGAAACAGTTCCAATTCATGGCCCAAAACACAAGGGGGAAGCGTGATTCATGGCTCCAATCAATTCCAATTTACAACCATATGATTTGGGTAGGCATATCTTAAACTGTCTCGCAATCCCTATCTATTCATGCAACGGATGAAAAAATTGTTATTGTACCTCCTTGAGGATAGATGGAGTTGTAATGCACCTCTGCCCAAAAACTCAGGAAAATAACTGCAACAAACACCCATGATGGAAGATAATGATATCTCAGCTAAACTGTCCCCAAATGTAAATGAAAATTGTAAACGAATCCGCGGTCGAAAAATGAACACTAGTGGTTGTCTGATAAAAATATTAATAATACGGATAAAAATTCATTTATCAATTTCCACAAGAGACCCAAAAAGAGAAAAGTAAATTTAGCATACAAGGAAAAATCCAAGCCGAAGTAAAATCTCGGGCACTGGCCTCTTACTTTGCCCAAGCAGAATCCTGTGCCCAAAGCTCACCATAGAATAGAACTCACCTCTTTTCGGCTTCTCAAAATGAGGAAGTATCTCTATGCAACAGGTATCCTTGAAAGAAGTAATCAAGAATATTTTCACACCGTACTGAAGGAAACAGGACATAAAAAGCAAGTTATTAGTAAAAAATGATAAGGCATATCAGATCATTGATGAATTCAAATAATACTCAAAACTTACAAGTTAGTTCATGTCAAGAATCAGGCAACAGGAGCTTAAAATGTGGTTTGCTGAGAATTTAAAAGGGGAGAGGGTTCACATAGACTTCACCAGGCAACTATTCCCAAAAAATTTGGCATACCCAACTTTAAGCTCAAGATTTTTTCAAAAAAAGGATTACAATGCTGCGTTGAAGACTAATTTAATCAAGCCCCATTTTGATATGACCGGTTAAAGCGTATTATTGTTTCAAACAGCGTTATATGATTGTTATCCACAGCTAAATTCAATATATCGAGCCCCAAGAAAATTAGGAATGATGGCTGTAACATAATAATGGTTAAGGTGCCACCTAGGCTTGGCTCCGGTGATAGGGTGGAGAAAATTTTGAAGAGACTGAGTAGGAATAGTAAAACTTTTATGATATTGCACTATTCACAAGTATGGAAAATGTAACTCATTTTTCAGATTGACAAGGAGACATGTTTAGTTGCCGAATAAAAGAATGTTTAAGCACAAAACAAACAACCAAACTTGAAAAGCCACATCTTGGGGAAATTAAATTGTCCCACCACTGATTCATATTTGTCTAGATTTTTTTCTTTAAAAAAAAATCAAAGACTATGGCAAAACCATTTAAAAGAAGACAAAAGCCAACAGAGTATCCTACGTACTCTGTTTATCAACGTCAATAAGTCCTGTCTAGAAGTTTTTTAAACAAATTGATTGATTTTTCTCAGACCATGAGAGAATAAGGGAATGTGTTATAAAAATATCTGAGAGAAATAGTAAGTTCTGAAACTCATACCGAATCTGCAACTGCTTGAAGAGTGACATGATCACCCCATTCACCACTCCTAGTTTCATTGACAACAAAAGTAACAAAGGGTTACTAGTTAGCTCTAAAAAAAACAATAACAACATAAGTGGATATATAAACAAGAAAGGCTGTTGGATTATTACTTGGACATCTTCTCCAAATAGTCCCCATAATCCATGGGAACATATCCCTCATAAATCTCAGGATGAGACTTGAGCTGGCAAAAAATACCATTGGAGCCAACAAGAATAAAGCACAAAAGCAGAGCATATATTACATTTCAATCAAGCATAATAAAAGTTAATCCCTAGACAACAAACCTGGTTCACAGCCTGTTGTCTCACAAACTTGTGGTGCTCAGGTGTGTGATGCAATTGATCAGATAATGCATGAAACTGGGGAGAAAAGACATAAATGATGATCATTATTTGATGTTCACAAACTAAAACTAATAGAATATGCTGTGCAACTGTTAAGAGAAACAAACCTGACAATTACCATCGCCTGGTACCTTGTGCTCTACAAAGTCGTATAACTGCAATCTGTTTAAAAATAAGCACATCTTTATATATTTCTGGTGAGAACAAGTAAAGCACGAGGAATAAATAATTCTTTCAACCAATTTCTTTAGCCCGTTGTAACATAAGTTTCATTCTACACATAAACACACAAGTGAATGACAAAAAAAATGACAATTATTCACTTTTACTGGACAAAAGTAATGCATGCATCATGAATGCAAGCATATTGAATTTCCTTGAAGAAAGACAAATGTTCATTAAAGAATACCTATCCAGAAGCCTTTGATGATCTGAGGTTGCTTCATCAATTGAAGGAATATCCCCATTAATTCTGGGAACATGCTACATAGCAATAAGAATCAATTTAAGCACCATGATTCTGATACATGAGTTATACAACTGATTAAAAGAAATAAACGTACTAGAACCATGCCACATGTGGGGGACTATAGCTTGGTAATTAATTGGGTAATATTCATCACCAGGAAAAAAAAATCTACGGATAAAACTTCTGAAACTGAGTAGCTGAAGTCAATTCAAACACGAAGTTGCTTCACTCATCATTGTGTGTGAAGACTTCTGAACTGTATAAGTATGGTAATCGTCAATTAAAACTTTTGTGACCTACTCTGAAATCTGAATGTCATTTTATGTAACAAGATGAAAAAGCAGTCCAGAAAAGAAACTAACCCAAGAAATCAATATACAGAAAACAAAGATAATGATAAATCAATTGTTGGATGGCCATTAAATGAAAATATGTAAATAGGCGACAAGTTCATTTAAAATAATGCTTCACTAACTGGACGGTGTATACAGATATTCATAGAAGAAGAAGATGCTAAACATACAGGAATTGGAGTCATTTGGCTCAGTCTCCTTCCTACTTCATCATCAAGTGTATCAGTTAGCTCTAATGAGTATTCTCCCCCTTCACGAGGACTAGAACATGAACTAGAACGTTCTACATCATCAATTCCTTCCTGGACATAATCATGGTCTGCATAGAGAATTTCTAATCAAATTAGCGAACCCCTGGGAGAAAAATGAAATAAATCCCACAGAGCAAGCAGCAGCTTTACTGGTACCTTCTGAACAATGGTTCATCATTGAAGAGTTATGCCATCCATATGCCAGCTCAGGAGCATGGTACTGCTCTTCACATGCCTGTGAATATCTGGAACTTTCAGCAATGTCTAGCTGTGAAAACTCTTCCTGAAGAGTCCGTGCAATCATCTCATCATTCTCTACATGATTACTCTCAGCATCATAATGGCCATGGAAGTAGTGTCCATCATATATGTCACCAGTATCATGTTGAATTATGCCACCATGGTATCCTGGACCATAATTGGGGTCGCCATCAAGAAGACGAAGACCCCACTGAAGAAAATCTGAATTTTCATATAAAACCATTTCTAAAAGTTAAATTTTGCCAAAAATCTGACGCCTTCTCCTGGACAATATTGGAACTATTCTTCACCAGCAACAATATGCCTGACCAAAAAAGCTGTGCATTAAGAGATTGGAGATCCAGCTGTAATTAAGACAATGATATCCAGCTACTTGCCATTCAGCATAATTCATTCGATATGTAAATTTTCTCACAAGCATTCCCATGAACAAACATGAACCATTTGCTTCCTAGTGTTAGAGGAGAATCTCCATTCATAGTCACAAATAGCAAATCTACATACTGTACCATGACTGGCAGAAGAGGCTACCTTTCAGACACTGAAATGATGGGTATCAATTGCTGACTTTTTTTTTGTTTTTTGGTTACATATTCATAGCTGACTTTAAAACAAAGAATTAACCCGGTGGATATCCCCTCGTCCCCTCGTTCTTTTCTTTCAATAAAAGTGGGCGCCGTATTCAAGTACGACTCTAACTCCATTTTACTCTATGGTTATGTTTAATATCACTATAAATTGGCTAAGTTTAATTTGTGTGGTAATATTTTTAGTTTCTACTTTCTGTATTTCGTAATCCATAGTCAAGCCTATCCAATCTATCCAAAGATAGTGGGTAATGCTTCCCTCAGGATTGATCTCAGGAAGCATATAAGAAAAGAGAATCTATTTAAGCATATCTCTTACTTTTGTATCACATCTCTATTCGATCCGATGAAAGTTTACTTTGCCGCGGTTTCCAGGAGGTGTAAAACCAGAAAGAAATATACCGGTCATTCTTTCTTCCCCTTTCACTCCCCTTATTTTATTTAGTATCTTTAACTCTTCCTTTTATTGATTAAATGAGAGTAGCCTTCTTGAATCCCCTGTGCCAGTTCTCCTTAATCACTTTGTAGATATCAGCCAATAAGATTTTAGATGTTACAAACTTTGAACTCATAAAAGAGTGCTTTTGCTAGTCTTACATAAATGTCTGAAGTCAAAGCACCGCTACTTTGCATGTCATTTAAACTGGAAATCTTCTGCTACTAACATCTAGACCCCCTGTATCTAAGCTATAGAAAGAGCTACAAAAGGTCACATACTCATGCAGCCGATCATTTGTCCATTTCCTCGCCCCTTAACAGAGTATACAGGTGAGTACTTGGGCGCAAGTGTGTTAAAACTTGAAAATTCGAACCGCACCATAATTGAAATCCAGAGATCCAAAGTGACACAGAGAATAACTGTTTCAAACTCCTAATTCAACCGAGAGGATCATTCCAATCCAGACCTTGACATCATCGCTTACACCGATCGGAAACAAACCCAAATATCCTCGAGAATAAAATGTTCGAATTCAAATAACAAATGATCCAATACAATTCAGATAAAGAAAGATTTAAAAGAAAAATAAGCAAAACATACGAATAAGAACGCCCTGACCTTGGATTCTGCATCAACTGAATTCAGAAAATCATCAAGTGTGTGTTTTGAAATAGGAAGCTGCCAGAGAAGTCACAGAGGGATTTCACAAATCGCTGTTTACTTGTAGGAACAGAGAACGCAATAGATGACGATGGTGCATTGAATATATGTGCTGCAGGAAATGGAATTAAAAGGCGCTCTTCACGCGCTTATATACAGTTTGCCACGGCTTTAAAGGTCGAACTCTTGCATTGCCTATTTAATTTGAAGCACTAATTAAGCGGCATTTCCTCGGATGGCTTTCTTTAATCCAAAAATTCATAATCTGAATCTTTTAATCTCCGACCCTCAAGAACTTTGATTAAATACAATAATAAAAATTTTCTGAGGAGGTCGGGAACTCCGAGTCTTGTTTTTATTTTCTTTTGGTCAGAACGGAACTCCGAATCTTCAGTAATCAAATTAGCATTAACGAATAATGATCGTTGATTAAGGAGAAGTTTTCATTTTTCTTCTAACAAAAGGAGCGGTTGGATCTGAGAGAATGGGGAAACAGACGGTTCAGATCGGTTACTGAAGGAAGAAGGTAACGAACGTCTGTGATTGGTGGGGAATGACAACAAATACTGGCAGCTTATTTTGTCAAAAAGACTAATATGCCCTTTTCATTTTTTATTTCTCCCTGGTGGCTAAAAGATGACCTTTCCATTTGAAGCATGAAGCAGCAAGCCGTGGTCCGTCACTGGTTGGCTCAACCATCCATTAAACATTAAAAATCCACCACATGCTTGTCGCCCTTTCCTATCATAACTTGCTTCCTAAGTCATTATACACGTGTACTGAACTAAGAATCTTGACTCTTGATCAATTATATATATTTTGTATTTTTTTTCTTCTGTGTGGCCCGCATCTGTGTTGATGTTACTCCAACGAGGAGAGATACCAAATTCTTAATCAGTCTTGAAAAATTATTATTTTTTAATCATGTTTAGATTTCTACTAAAATTATCAATTCAATGTCACTTTCGCTCGAACAAATATATGAACTTCATCTTGCAAGGCTGAAATTAATTTTCTGCTTCAAGCAGAACTTTGCAAAATGTTGGGCAGGAAAAAAAATGGAGATCAAGAAGAACCTATGATTACAAGCAATAAAAATCAATCAGACTACCTTATATTTCATCAGTCTACCAAGAAAACCGGAAAATCTGTCCCACCATATGGGTGCTGAATGTTCAATCCAGTGGGGTTAATTTGATCCGCAAGTGCCCGCTTGAATGGAATCTGATTTATCGAGTCCAGTCAATTTTGCATGTTCATTCCTTATCGTGCCCTTTAATTATTCTGCTGTTTCTATACTTTCAACGATTGCTCTCTTTTCAACTCTGTAACTTATGCGGAAGAAATCTCAGTGATGCGTGCATTATTAGGAAGAGAATATCTCAAGTTCTTAGCGTCAAAAGTTCATATTTATCAACCTTTAGAAAGAATAACACCTCACTGGCCAAAAAAAAAAAGAAGAAAGAATAACACCTCGTATAAAAACTACTACTATGCAGAATAATTAAGTCAATTATAGTAGTCAGTCAAGTTAGGTAAATGGATGCTTCAATTGAGGTTTTCATGTCATCTCAAAAACATGAAAAAGTTTAGTATTTAAATATCTAAAAACTTGTTCATCAAAAAATATCTAAAAACTTTCTTCTTTTACGTGGGAGTTTAAGTAACCTTGAAAAATCACACCTGGGAGATTATTTTCTTTACTTATTTTTATTTCAGAAGAGTATTTCTTCATATAATACCTCATTCCTCAAGTTTTGGCAATGCAATGTTATGTATAATTTATGATTCATAAATAATACAACTTATTATAATTTTTATATTTCACATTGTAGATTAGGTTCATTTTAATTTTCATAAATATTGGTTGATTTTATAGGATTATTTTTCTTGATATATCTCATGTAATAAATTGATTTATAATTTATATTATTTCAAATTTTAAATGATATTTAAAATTTTAACTTAATATACTATAAAAACAATGTGAAATTGTTGAGTATTTATACTTTAAAGAATGTTACTTTTAATTTCAATATTATTTTTAAAAATATTTTAAATGAAGGTAATTCTATGTTTTATTAACAAAATGAAATAATTTGTTTAATTATTTTTTATCAGGCCAGGAGAAGCCCAAGTTGTTCCTTGGGCCAAGAACCAAACCAGGGTCAGACCTGACCCGACTCATCCACTGCCCGGCCCTATCACATCATTCCATCACTTGAATTATTAATTTTTCTACTTAAATAGCATTTCCTCAAAAAATCTAGACAGGGTAAAATCAACTACAAATGAACACAAGACAGCGGCTTTACACATTTAGTCAGGGGAGATTAGATGAATAATATATTTTGAGACACCATATCATTAGGAAATATACATGAATTCTTTATTCTGTACCAGAACAATCATTCTCATCATGAAAAAGCAGCAGCTTTGCCTTCAATTAACAAACTTGATCGGCCTAATGCTACAATAATCAACTAGCTCTTTGATGTTTTGGTCTCCATAGCCTAAAAAACCAATTACTTTCTCCAGGTTTTGAGTCCATAATCCTTCTCTTGTTCTTTAATTTGGTTTCTTGGGAGGCTTTCGCTGATGCCAAATTCTTCAGGGGTAGCTCTGGACTTGCACTCAATGAAGATTGTGCAATCTGATTCACCATATCTAATACCTCACTCATCTTAGGGCGATTCTTTGGGTTTTTGACCAAGCATCGGTTAGCAACAATAGCTAGTCTTTGAGCTGACTTTGAAAAGTGTTTCCTGTCAAGCCTTGGATCCAATATTAGTTGAAATTTCTTCCCATCTGATAAGTATGGCCTCACCCATTCCAAGAGCTTCTGCTCCCCCTTAGGACGATTTCGATCAAAAGGGCGCCTCCCAGTGATGAGTTCATAAAGGAAGACGCCATAGCTCCATACATCGCTTTTTGATGTGAGACGTCCAGTTTGGACGTATTCAGGAGCTGCATATCCCATTGTTCCCACAACCTGAAAAACATAACCAGCATATGAGCACACATGGCACATTTAATTATTGGAGGCCACCCACAATAGCTGGGAGCCGGTGCTTACAGCATGCAATAGCAACAAAGGGGTAATTTTGACCATCTAAAGTGGACATGTTCAAAATAACAACAATAATAGAAACTAGAGAATCCTGGATTGAGTACTTTTGTAGGGCACAAGAAAAACATTGGTTTTTTAACCACATGCAAGAACTGAAGTGATCACTATCCAAAGGCAACAAGAAGGGATTTATGATTTCCTGTACCAAGTTGTGATTCACATGATGAAATATCAGATATGAAAACTCAGCCCCTGATGCCCCTAGACTCAGGTCCCCAAGCATATAGAGAACTTATCTCTGCTTTTTCAAATAATCAGTCCCAAAGATCAAGTACAGATCTATCTCTATATATGTGAATATGTGAATAATTATCTGTATATTTATTTAGGATATCGTGGATTAAACCAAAGGGCCATACCGCTGTTGAGACGTGAGTTAATCCTTCAGGCGGTCCCAATCTTGCTAACCCAAAGTCTGATAGCTTTGCGTTCCACTGCTCATCCAGAAGGATGTTCGAAGATTTGAAATCTCTGAAGATTATCTATGTACATACACACAGACACAATACAGCCGTCACAACATATTTGAATAGCAATAAGAGCAAGTTCATAAAATTCCAATGTAGCTCCTGCCAACTCCGTTTCCCTTTCAGGTTAAAGAATCTGAAAGGGACTCAAGCCAGTTTGTAGACAAGGCTCAATCAAATTGATTAGGAAAGTTATGTTGTTTGTCTATACCTGAAAATCCATTTCCTCATGCAAGTATGTTAAGCCACGAGCTGCATCTTCAGCTATTTTCAATCTCCTGCTCCATGGGAGAGGAGTCTCTGACCGGGGTGATAAATGGTGTTCCACACTCGTGTTGGGCATATATTCATAAATCAGAAGCCGCTGGATTCCTCTTTCATCATCATCTGCACAGTAACCCACTAGTTTTACAAGATTGGGATGCTCAACAATGCCCAGAACATTAACTTCTGTCACCCATTCCTTATGTCCCTGTAAACCCCAAGTCAAAACACAAGATTTATACATGGTGCTGTAAAAACAAATATTGAAAGGATAAATAATGAATGCGAAATTAGTGTAGCAATAAATGATTATCTCTTTGACTTGACAACAAAAAACTGAGAGCATCAAGAAAGGCTTACCATCTACAACACCAAGAATTCCACGCACCAAGTGTTATAACTTCTAATTGGCTCTACTCAAAAAAACTTATTCTATGATAAGACTAGGATAGTTTTCTATTCTTTGTTTAGAGTCATCTCTATAACCTTAGGTCTAGTTACACATGAAATAATTTTAGCTTTGATTTGAGCTTCCATTTTGTAATTTTAGTTTATTTCATTTCCGTTTGAGTTTCATTTTGGTTTCCTGAGTCGTTTAGTAACCATAGTATTCCTCCATCACAAGTAAAAGCATATTAATAAAATCCAGAAGTTTCATATTCTCTCCAAAAAAAAAAAATCAGTTAGAACAATATATTCATATTAACTTGTATTAAGATATTGGGGCACATAAAATATACAACAGAATAAATTGACCATATGCATCTGTACAACATTGCCTTACATTTTATTAAAATATCTTGTGACATCGCACAAGCAACTAACTTCATATGCATTCTTAAGTAAAAAACCTAAGGCAAAGAATCCTTACCTGCATTCCTCTTTTACCCAATTGTTTAACAGCAACTTCAATTTTTCTGTTAGGATCCTCTACACTTTTGATCAATCCCTTGTATACACATCCAAACCCTCCCTCTCCAAGCATAACAGAGCGACTGAAATTCTTTGTGGCTGATTTTAGTTCAGAAACAGTGAACACTTTCAGGTTGCTGGGTCTTTGAGACAAACTGGGTAATGCAGTCCTCCTAAGGGACGCTGTACTATTTTCTGAAGCATCCTTAGAATTCAATTCAGAACCCGTTCTTCGCACGTCATCCTCAGCATTTATGGAACTGTTGGATCGACCTGAAGTGCTCATTGGTTCTTCCTTCTTCTCTCCATGGTGGAACGGAAAACACTTCATTGCAAAGAATTGGTCTGCAGGTTCAGAAAGGAGATGAAAACTTGAAAATAAAAAATTATTGAAAAGCAACACCTCATCTGCTGTGAAGTTCATAGATGATGATGACGACTGCTTAGATACTTCAAAAATTTAGCAACAGAAAAAGACTTTAATTCTGCATATATGAATAGCACTGTATAAAATAAATAATCGCACCAGGAGTATTACATCTTAGCAGCCTATCTGCCACTCCCAACAAATCTAATTTTAGATGACCGACTTAGAAAGGTTGCTATAAAATGAAATAAAATATTTATCAAAAAAAAGTGAAAACTTCGACCGAAAACCGAGTTCAGTTAAGCGCTACAGAAAGTTTAAGGAAAATAAGATCAGAACTGACATATGTTTCCAAACTCCCCGAACTAGAAATCTGAAAGCAGAGATGCCCGAAAACGTCCATATATATATTTTGGGTCATATGGGACCATCTACACTTTTTTTCCTTCGCCTAGAAAGGGAAACAAGAAAAACAAATTCTGAGTAGGCTCACCTCCAGTAAGAAATAGATAATCTGACCGCAAAAACCTTTCGAATCTAAGCTCCACGAATTCCCCTTTTCTGAGAATCTCACATGACCCTCAGAAGTCTTAAGCCATTGCGCCTCAAAAAGAACTTGCTGCGTAAAAAATGGGAAGAAAGACTTTGGGTCCAAAGATAAAGTCCCCACACGGCAGCTGCTGGTCAGTTTACCAAACGAAAAGATTAAAAACAAAAGCTCGATTCGTGACCTTAATTGAGATATTGAAAATATTGAAAAGCGAGGGGGGTGTGAATGGGGATTCGGATTTAAGACTAACGAAGCAACCAAGGAAACAGATGCAGTTGGGCTTTGATTCGCCGAACACGAGGCAGTATCACTGTTCTTTGAGTAATGAATACGCAAATTTCGGACGTGATTTTTACCTTGATCAACTCGTTGTGCAAAAATCAGCTAGTGTTAAACAGGAACGTGGATGTAGAAGGAAAAAAAACAAAAGGGAAAAAAAAATCTATGAACCACAAGCGGTCGATACCTTTTGTTTCGTTTACAGAACCTTCCCGCACTTTACCACCAGTTGACCCAGATCCCCGGAGTCGCAGTCAGGGAGCTTGACTAAGCATAATGGACTTCTACCTACGATATAACTATAAAAAAATGGGGCTATCTCTTTCCTTTTTTTTTTTGGGCCAAGGACTTTAATATTGTTGCAAATAGGGTCAGAGCTAGAACAACTCAAAATAAGTGACTAAATTAAACAGAAACGAATTATTAGTCTGGCCAAGTTCATCAGAATCTTACTGCAAAACATTCTAATCCTATCACGTTGTGAATGTTGAAATTAGGTCAAGCAATTATTTACCGCCATTGGGTGTTATGTAAAATTTTTCTTCAAGTCGTTGCAATATGTAGACTGTAGAGTCACTTTTGCCGATATGGTGATTGGTGAACATATTAAAAAAAGTCTTTGTTCAATAAAGTAAATTTAACATCAATACTACATTTTTCAAATTTAATCTTTATAATAATGTTTTTCCAGTTATTACCTGTCAATAAATTACTATTTAATCACGATTTCTTGATTGTCTTTAATTTTATATGATTAACGAATACGAAAAATAAAAAATAGAATATCTACTTTTTTCTAGTAAAAAAAAAGCACAAGGGGAGAGAGAGAGAGCGAGTGTCAATTTTTGGGGGCAGGGTCTCATGTCATCTACCAATCAAGAGAGATCCTGCCTCCCTCTTGACACTTTTTTTTTAAATTTTTATTTTTTAATATTTAAGTTTAAAAATAAAAAATATTTTTTTTACAATTATACCATTATAAAATTATATTATCTTTATTTTTTTAAAATTAAATATTATACAATAAAAATAGTATTTTTATCAACATACAATTATATAGTACAAGTAAAAAATATATAAAATAGGATAAAACTACATAAATATATGATTATATGATTTCTAAAAGATATATTATATCATCTATAATTTTAAAATTAAAAAAATATAAAAAAAAACTATTTTTTCTACCATGTCAGGATTGTGGGAGAAAGGGGTGGCCGAAGACACCCCCTCATCCTGAATCTTTGGTCTCATGATCAGATGGTACTATTCTCATTAAACTCATAGATCTATAAATATCAATATATTTGTTTGAAAAGCTTTAAAATAGACCATTCTTCTTAGATTTAAATTTAATTACAATAAAAAAATACCTCAAACTATTATTGTTATAATTTAAAACTAAATATGTTTTCTTGTGTAAAATACGAAATCTGCTGATTGATCATGTTAATTATACTAGTTGAAAATGTTACTATGGGCCATATACATTTTCACATGCATTATACAAAATTTGAAGAATAAGTTGTGCGACACTTTCATAATTTATAAATAATGGAGCTTTTTATAAATGATATTTATAGATTGATATATTAATATTGATTTATAAAATGTTATTTAGACTATTTTTAAATTTTTATAATAAATTATATATGTAGATTCACGTCAGTCTATTTGAGAGAGAACAAAAAAAAACACAAAAAATATCCTTGAAATATCCACGAATATTATTGCATCTAATCTAAATAGCAAAATTTTATGAATCCTTATAGAGCTCTATCTTGCCCAGTATGATTTTTCTATGTCAAATTTTATTATCTTTATGATTCAATTATTTTGTTTTTAGTGAATTGGTCCAAATAGTGTTTGATCGATAGTTTTGACTTATGAAGTACCAATATTTTAAAAAAGTAGACGCAATTATATCCAATACATGGTACGATACGATAGTCGTACCGTACTTATATATACGTATCCATCCGTACCACTTTGTATCCATCTATATCATTTTAAATTTTTGCATTAAAATAGGAATATTTGAAATTATTATAAATATTTTATAGTTTATTTTAATATTTATAATATACTTTTAAAATATTTAATATCTATTTTTATCTTAATAGGTAAATTTATTAATTATACATATAAATAATATTATATATATACATATAAATATCTCTTGCATTCATATTCTAAAATTTTAATAATTACCATATTTTTTATATCATACAGTATCATATCCAATATACATTCCCCAACCAGTGCATGGGTTTTGGCTACAGTGGTACACGGTGGGTGGCAGGATTGAGTTTTTTTTACAAATTGTTTTAGAAATAACTATTAAAAATATAAAAATATACCTTTTGTTTTTATGCAATTTTTATCATTATACTACTATAAAATTGGATCTTTGCAATTATATTGTAATCATACAATTTAGTAACAGATAAAAAAGATATTAAAAAATAAAAAATACATAAATACATGATTTTATAACTCTGAAAAATATATTTTTCTATTTATAATATTTATTTTTAAAAAAATAAAAATTGAAAAAAATCAGAAAACCTGCCACGGTTGTGGAGGGACCGTGGCAGGTGGAGTCCGCTGGAGAGACCCCAATTCCGAGTACGACAGTACGTTATGTTTAAGCAGCATATCTTAGGTGGATTCTTTGTGAGTTTATATCAATATAAAAGAGTATTGGGTTAAAATATATATATATATATATTGATATTTTATATTTAGTCTATTATTTTTTTATATTATTTTTTTAACTTTAGCATATTTTAGGGATATTTTGAGATTGATTGAGATATTTTGGATCTATTGAACTAATTGAGTATTTTCTTGTATTTTTTGTCTAAGAAAACTATTTTTGCAATTAAATGTTATTTTATTAATTTTCTTCATAATTTTTAGAAAAAAATAATACTTGATTTTAGTTTTTAATAAATAATGATAAATAGATAAAATATATATATATATATAATATATTTACCTTTTTTACTACTACTACTACTACTATTATTATTATTATTATATCTTTTTGTTTTTTTTCTTCTTTCACGAAGGGGAGCTCGCGATATTGGAGTGGGTAGACCCATTTTCGCATTCGATTTCTGTGCTCATCACTCTGGTAAAATCTAGACTGTCCAGATCTGCTTTTAACCGTCCAAATTTACAGTTCTTTATTTTGATTTTTTTAATAATAAAATTATTTTTTTAAAAAAGTGACGGTTATAAAATTATCTTTATTTTACATTTTGCATCTAATAAAATAAATATATATATATATATATAATAATTAAATTAAATCTGAACCGTCCAGTTTTGATCTGGATGGTCCAGAAAATTAGGTGCTCATCCTACTGATGAGCATCGAATCCAGACGCCCCATTTTCTGATTCATCTAAAGCTCAAGCTCTTTCACTCTCAAGAGAGATATATTTTTTTTTGGGATGTTCTGGACAGCAAAAGAGGGGCTTCGACTGTAGTTGCTTCGATCTCCACCATGATTACTGCGAGAAAACTCAAATCCGTCGATTTTTATTGGTGATCTTTGGGGAATTTTTCAGATCTCGCCTTCCAAGCACTCCCTACCAGCCAAAACCCGCTTCTCAGCCATTTCCACCGTCAATCGCCCTTTGAGGACCAACCCTTCCAAGTGCTCAGTTCATGCTCTTCAAATTCTTGGCTCGCAGTTGCAGCATTGTCTTTTGTTCTCAGCTCTCCTCACCTAGACCACAATGAGTGCCTCGCCTCTTCTCTTTTTTAGTTCGTTGAAGCTTTGAATTTGTCTCTCACTCTCGATTACATAAATGGAGAGGAGTTTTGAGCATTCATACTATGAGTAGCTAAAATGTTTGATTCCTCAAGAAATTGGATTATCACCACAGGCATTAATATGAGAGTTTTTATTTTATTGATTCCTTCCCTTATAATTGTTTCTTAATTTCTATCTTGTCTGGAACATCTAATTGAAGATGTATTTGATAGATTTAACTATATTATGACTAGATTTTAGTTATAAATGAGGATATCATAACTTTGTTTGAATTGTTAGTGTGCTGGAAAATTATAATTAGATACATTCCCTTGATGTTGTTATTGCTTCTTGCTATCATTGTTCAAGTGAGTCATGATAATGCATTTTGATGATATTTAGCAAGATGTTGTGTTCTTTCCAATCTGATTTAGCATTGGTTAGTAAGGATAGGAATGATTAAAATAAAGCTTATGGTTAATTGGGATATTTGTAGGTGTTAGATGCATTATATATAACTTTAGGGCCCAAGGTTTATGTATTGTGTCTAATGCCAAAGTCTTTTGATAATTAGGCTTCATTAACTCCCAATTGAAGGATTATAGAAATTAATTATGATATGTGATGATGAGGTGAAATCTAAAACTCTTGATGAATGCTTATAATTGATCAAACAAACCAAAATTCCTTATTTGTTTTCTTGTTTCCAAAATAATTGAAAAATTACAAACATTTAATTTCTTTTTGCAAAATTGTTTTTAATTGAGTTTAAAATCAAATCTTCATTGCTTTGTGTTTATAAAGTGTTTTGAATTAATCAAAGTTAAGCTAGAGGTTCCACGAGAGATACGATATAGGTTGCGCTATACTTCATAGTTGCTTTCTAGTTAATTTGCAAGTGATACGACTAAGCTTGATCAATATATATATATATATATATTAAAGAATATTATTCTGGTTCATTAAAAAAAAAAGAGTATCATTCTGGTCTCCTGAGGATAAAGCTAACAATATGGGTTAAACCCGATAGGTAAATCCATTTAATCTAATAAAATTGGCAAGCCAAACTTTAAAAATGGGAGTTTGAATAGAAAACAAACTTTTGGGTCCGACTCTGTCAAGCCCATGGTTTGGATAAGTTAGCTTGAGTGGGTCACGGGTCGGCCCGTTTGGCTCTTTTTTTATTATTTTTTTATTACATTTAATGCTTATATTATAGGGATAACATTGTTCTACTATCCAATTATTCATAATTAGCTTGTATGATTATCATGCCTATAATGTGTTTGTTTAAATACTTGAATCAATAGTATTCAATTTCTTGTCACTTTTTCTTTCACATTGTGCATAGGTTATACCATAGTCTTAACTTAATCAATTATATATGCTAATTTATTGACATGTCTCCTTAGGCATAACACACCTCTAATCCTTAAGTGTGACAACTAACGTAGTAGGCTTCAACTAAACTCCTCTTAGGCAAGCAAACATTGATTTTGGCATGACATTAATAGCTGCATCCAAATTTGCTAAAGCATCTAGAAAGTCAAATTCTCCAGGGAATCAGGATGCTACCAAGGTCCTTGTATTTAACTAGCATAGGCATCTAGTATAAGCTTGAAACAAGCGCTCTTAAGCTTACTTTCTCATCAATTTTAGGTCTCCTCCTGGTGGTCACCAAATCAATGGAATGTTGATCTCTACCTTCTTGAATATATCAAGAATATCCACATCTTTCTTCTTCTGCTTAACCTTGGCTACTTTAGTAGGAAAAGGTAACACCTGATAATTCAGTTCCTCCTCTTTCTTCTCTATTAACTCTAATGGTGTTACTTGTGTTTTTGGTAAGGCAAAATGATCCGGTGGAGTTGAGTCAGAGGGAGAACTAACAACCTCATGCTCAATCCCAGAAGTCGAAGGGGAATCATCAATCACTACTCCCTTGCCCTTTGAGATAGTACTCAAGCTCTCAAATGCAAGCAGATTAGATAACTCAACATGCTTGCCATTCCTCAATAAGACAACATTCACAGCATTATAACTTGGGCTAGGTTGGCTAGGACTCTATTGGCTCTAAATACTCGGATGTACTACAATCTATAATGGTAATTTATCTGATCCCTAACTTTACATAGAACTCAATGAATTAGCCAACAACCCTAGTTGAGTGTGTGCACCTTGTATTTCTTGTTTGAACTGAGTCTAAAGGTTTTGAATTTCCTGTTTATGTTGAAGCTGAAAACTTTGGAAATCATGCTTAATAGTTTGAATTTCTTGCTTTTGCTGAGTATGCACGTTTGAAAGCATCTTTATCATAGTATCCAGCTTGTCATCTCTCTTGGAATCATCCTGAATCGAAATCATTTATCTTACAAGAGCTGGAGTAATCTGAGAGGAATACCCATTACTCTGATGCACCAATGATTGTTGTTGTGTCTGCTGACAACCACATATCAAATTAGAATGATCTCTCCACCCAGGATTATAAGTGGAAGAATAAGGGTCATACTTGGGCTGGGCTGGCTAAAATGGCTTGGACTAGTAGATGGCATTGCAATTTTCACCCTATCTTCCAGTAGTTGACATTGATCAAATCTATGTGTAGCTAAGGCACAAATACCACACAAGGAACCCACCAATGCAGTAGATGTAGAGGATATCAGTGTCTAATGATAAGAGCTCTGAGGTGGAAACCTAGGAGGTGGAGAACTGTAAGCCTAAGGTATATATGATTGCCTCTAAGTAATAGTCAATTGCTTGATAGTTGAAGAAAGCTCATCCAACTTGAGATGCAACTCATGTGGAGATACACAAATCTCACTAACTTATTTAACAGACTATACTGAATCTCTAGTGCCATACTATTGTGAATTTTGAGCCATTTTCTCAATCAACTGACAAGCACCTTGAGGTGTAAGCTCAGCCAAAACACCTCCTGCAATAGCATCAAGATTATTCCAATCTTGTCAAAACAATCCTCTATAAAAGTATTGAACATGGAGGATGTCTTGAATTTGATGATGTGGACAAGATCCCAACAAATGCTTGTACCATTCCCAATACTCATAGAGACTCTCCCCTACCATCTGTTTAGCCCCATAGATCTTCTTCCTAATTGTTGCTATTCTAGTAGCTGGAAAGTATTTCTTAAGGAAGACCTTCTTCAATTGCTCCCAAGTTATAATCATGGTTGGTGGAAGATAATAAAGCCACTCTTTAGCTACTCCCTCCAGGGAAAAAGGAAAAGCTCTAAGTTTAATGCTCTTCTCTGAAACACCTTGAGGCCTCATGATGGAACACACAGTATGGAAATTAGTGAGATGTCTATAAGGGTCTTTACCTACATGTCCATGAAATTTGGTCAACAAATGAATTAATCCAAACTTAAGTTTAAAAGCAGCATCCAAATCAGAGTATCTAATTCCTAACTCCCTATAATGTAAATAAGGAGCAGATATTTCCTTAATAGTCCTACCCTAATTAGCATTATCATTTCCATTTTCAATCATCTCAATAGAATCAGCAAAATCAAATGCAACAGAGGAACTAGAAGAAGAATTAATAGAAACTACCTCTAAAATAGAACTATTAGAAACAACTAAACTACTAGTCTTAATCTATCTCCATCGATGTAATATCCATTCAATTTTTTGGGTCAAAATCAAGTAATTTAGAAAATGAAGAATGAGTCATACATCATTAACAAAGTTGAATTGAGCTAATATACATAAAAAATAAATGAAACATATGAGAAAAATAGAAAAACCCTAATTTCAGTTAGATCAAAATCTTAGTCACAAAACCAAAATAAAAATTACAAAACCTAATTATTTCTTCCCAGAAACACAAATCCTTAATCAAAATATTCAAAGCATGCATCGATTCTTGAAAAAAAATAAAGTAGAAAATATCAATAAAATAGAAAAGTAAAAGGTCAAAATAAAAAAGTCAAACTCAGACTAAGATTAAGTAAAATCAAGCTTAATTAACCACTAATCACAAACTAAAATTACCAACCATAATTACTACCAATCATAGACAAAATCACATGCTAAAAACACAAAAATAAAACATGAACAATTATAGAAAAATTAAAATTAAAAATCTGAAAAATTAGAAAAATCTAAGAAAATTTGAAAAAAAATAAAAACAAATTTGAAAAAATGGTCAATTTCAACTCAAACATCATACACTTGTAGGTATGAAAATTGCTCAGGGGACCAAAAAACCAAGAAATGCAAAGTTTCATAATTTTCTCTGTAGATCAATATCTAGTCCAGCAAGTAGTCCAATGTATGATTCAATCGAAAAACCAAATTCTAAGCAAAAATGGAAGAAAAGACACATACTAAAAATAATCCTAATTACTTGATCACTAAATTAAGCCAAGGGAAAACAAGTTGCTCCTTGGAAATGGTACCAAAATTATTTTTCAATTTTTATGATTTTTCAATAACTTTTTTAGGAACCTAAAAACAACAAACATATCTCTTACGCTTCCTATAAACAAAGAAAGAAATCAAAACAAGAAACAATGCACATGTAAGCATACAAACCCCAAAAGATCAAGAATATATCCCTTAATAATTGATAAGTCACATTCTATTATTTTTGTCTTCCATACTTAGAGTTTTTCTAGTGCAATTTTGGTTAATTACGGGTATTTAGTGTAATTTTTATATTTTAGTCAGATCCAGAGTTTAATGAAATTTAGGGCTAAAATTGTGGAATTAAGTTCATTTTATGATGATTATACATATTCCATGATATTGGGATTTAATTCTTTCTATCAGAACAATTTCCACAGATTTTGGGTAATTTAGTGTTTAATTAAGTTTAATCGAGTGATTAATTAAAGAATTTTAAGGTTAGGTCTTGTGAGTTTTCTCCAAGGGGATACTATTCCGTACACCGTTTGATGATCCCTACCATATCATTTCATTAGTTTTTCATTCATATTAAACTTATTTTGAACCACTGTTTTTACCATTTTTCACTGAACCATTTTACCTATAGTTAGAAGTGTGCTTGATTTTAATTTTAATTTTAATTTTCTTTAATGATTTTGGATTAATTTACCTAATCATTATTTTAAGCACTTAATTAAACATGATTCCAATCATTAAGGTTGGCCAAAACCATTTAGAGTTTTGTTTTAAAGTCAGTTAAAATTTGGTCAACCAATGACATTTTGTTTTTTTTTTTCTTTAGATCCCTATTTTCTCATTATTTTCTTAGAATTTTTAATTGCATTCTTTTGCATTTATTTTAGCATATTTTTCTCTTAATTTTGATGTTAATTCTTGTTCCGATTAAGCTCTTAATCTTGATTAAATTTCAATTATGTTTTTGTCCAATATTTTTATTGAATTATATTATTTGATTATATGTGCACATGATTTTATTTTTGTGTAACATTTTTAATAGGACCAAGGGCATGGATAAGTGGGTTTGACATGGATTGGATTACTTGAATTATTTTATTTGTGCTATTGGTCACTCATTCCATCTAATCCTACATGTCAATTATTAATTCATCTCACCTTGTTACCTCATTATTTCACTCCACAATTACCCTTATGCCCTTTGTAGCCCCCTAAACCTAATTATTATTCTCATTTGTAGCTCAATCAAGGGAAGGGGCACACACACACACAAGGCCGCAAGAGGAAAACGTGTTCTTGATTGTCTTCATTGTTTTCTTGTCTTCACTGTGAGCTTCCTTCAATTTTCATCAAATTCATGCCAATTCCTTCTCTTCTACTATCAATTCGTCCTTCATTCTTCATCTTATACACCTTGTAGCTACCAATTTAGTTGATTAATCCTTCCATCTATTCCATCCAAGTTTTGACCATGAAAGATAGTTGAAGTAGTTGTCGGAAAATTTTAACCAAGGAAGAATAAGTATCAATCACCATCTTCAAGTGCTAGCTCGTGGATTTTGCTCTTCTCTTGACATGGATGAAATTTGGATAGCTCCTCCTCTCCTTGTTCTTCACGTGACAACCATGGAAGCTTAAGGAATTTGTAGTTCTTAGCTTGAAGAGGGAGATGACTTGAAGGGACAATCATTCAATCGGCCAGGGAAGCTATGTTTTCACTACTCTCTCTCTCTTTTTGTTAATTTTGTTGGAATTAGGATTGGCTCAGAACTGGAATTTTGATGAAATTAGGTTGTTAATTAGTTGGATTATAATAAAGATTGTTACAACCTATGTTAGAGGATGAGCTTGTATTGAATTGGGAATACGTTTCAATGAATTTCATTGTTTAATCAAATTTTTTAGTTGCTAAACCTTGTATTTTTCAAATGTTTGGTTGTTTAGTTTTATATGCCTAATTACCTTGCATTTGATTATTGTAATGTTGTCTAGTTAGGAAATCAAGTTAATTATCTTGTTATGGCTTGGAGAAATTGATTGGCAATGATATATTAATTCAATTGTTCTTGACTAGTTGCATTTTTTATATGCCCTTTAGATGTTTCATAAAATGCCTAGACGATTGGTATATGGTTTATTGTGATATTATCATGCATACTAGTTAAAGGTTGAGCTGTGTACTTGAATTGAACAAGCATGCATTCTAGTCTCATTCATTGTCTCCCTATAAATCATTTTTTAGCCTTATGATTGTCATTTTCCAAATCAAGTTAGAAACCATACTCATTCATATATTTATGCATTTCAAGTGTAGTTTTCTCATTCATTATTCCTAGGCTTAGTTTGTGTCTTATCCATTCTTAGTCATTGTCTTAGCAGTTTGTTGCTTTTCATATTAGTTTATCTAGTTCATTTGCATTACATTTAATCTTAAAACCCCCCAAAGTAAGGTTTAGTCCATGGCATTTGCATATAGATCATTGGATTAGCATTACATTATTATAGTTCTAGGAAGTTGCATACATAAGCATGCATTTAGATATTGCATTTAATTAACTTAGGTTGCATATTAGTTTGCATTCTATATATTTGCATAAGCATTTGTGTATTCATATAATAGTATCTAACTTGCATTTGCATTAGTTTTAGAATTCCTATTTGCTTAATCACTATCTTAAGTAAGAATAAATGATTTACTCCTTAGTGAAACGACCTTGCCTATAATTGTTTAATCCCTGGCAATAGCACCAAAAATTGACAACCGTGTTGAAGGTTCCAATATAATAAACTTGATTGCAAAAAAATTTGTAGTAGAATAGTGTAACTAAGGTCATTTCACTAAGGAGCAAATTGTTTAGTCTTACTTGAGACAGTGATTAAGCAAATAGGAATTCTAAAACTAATGCAAATGCAAGTTAGAAACTATTATATGAATGCACAAATACTTATGCAAATGTATGGAATGTAGACTAATATGCAACCTAAGTTAATTAAATGCAATGTATAGATGCATACTTATGTATGTAACTTCCTACCATGGACTAAACCTTACTTTGGACGCGCCCCACCGGGGGTGGTGGTGGTTAAGATTAACTATAGTGATAGTGATTAAGCTAATCTAAGAACAAAGTAATGCAAACTAATTTTAATACTAAGAAATAAACTTAACCAACACTTAGCTTAAAATTGGAATGGGGAAACTAGGAAAAATATGTAAGAATTTAATGAATGAATGTGGCTCCTAGCATGAACGTGGAAGTTGGCAATTCTAAGACTCTAGAATGATATCTAGGGAGACATGTCAATAAATTAGCATGTATAATTGATCAATTCAAGACCATGACATAGTCTATGCATAATGTGAAAGAAAAATTAAGAAGAAATCAAATACCATTGACTCAAGCATTTTCACACGCACATTACATGCATGACAATTATATAAGCTAATTATGAACAATCGTATAGTATAACAATGCCAATCAATTTATCCAAGTCATAACAAGGTAATCAACATGGCTTCTCAACTCAACAACCTTCCAATAATCAAAAGCAAGGTAATGAAGCCCATAATTCATCTAATAAATCAACCAATCCAATGATAATTGCAAGGTACAATAGCTAGAAAATTGATCAAACAATGAAATACCATTGAAAAACAACTCAAATTCAATACATTCTCAATCTCCTACATAGGTTGGATCTTTCCATAACATAATCCATCAAATTAACAACCCAAATTACATCAAATCCATTTAATTTCAGATCTGTACAGGTCTTAGAAACCAAGGAATTTGAGTAAGAAAGTAAGAGAAAAAGATTAGAAACATAGCCTCCCTTGTATCTTGTAATACCTTGAGTCTTCAAGCCTTCTTCCACCATCAAGCTAGGAATGCCACACTCTCTCTATTCCATAGCCAAAGCCACGTCCAAAACAACAAGAAGGAAGGAAAGACATCCAGCAATGATCAATAGGTGTGAAGGAGACATGATGATCACTTGATATTCACCTATGAGAATTGCTTCCATTGATCTTGAAAATTCTTGCACTCTTCCTTCTTGAACAACCACTGTTTTGATTGGATGAAGTAGATTAATGGAAGAGAAATTGATGAGAGGAGATGGAAGAATTGTGCCATTAACCTACCGATATGTCTATTACTTTTTCCTATCCTTAATATAAGGAGTAGGCATTTTGCGCTATCCATTTTGGGCCCGCTCGTTTTACTGCCTTTACCTGAAAAGAAGTTTGAACTTGATCCCTTAATTATTTTTTGTTGGAAATTTAGTCATTAATTTTGAGATCTTTTTTTTTTCTTTCACTTTATTTCTCTAAATTAATACAATTTTTTAGAAGCAAAATATTTCTATATATTAAGATTTCAATGTTTTAGACTCCGTCCTTGAAAGAATTATACCAACTGTTATTGCAAAATAAGAAATTAACAAAATTTTAGGAATAAATTTTGTTAAGTGTAGCATGTGATTATGCCACTAACCTATTGCTATATCTATTACTCCCTCATATCCTTAATATATGGTATTTTATTTTGATTCTAAATATATGACTATTTTCAAATTAAAATATGAGGTTATATTCATTATAAATTACAAAAAATACCTTTATTTAATTTGAAAGAGAGTTAAAAAAGATATGGAATAAGGATAGTTTTCAAAAACTATAATTTTTGAAAATAATAAGGTAATTTTGTAAAAGGACCTATATATATTTAGGATGGAAGGGAATGTTAAGTATTATCATGGGGTGCCTGTTGTCGCACCCGGAAAAATGCGACGGAAGGAAAAAGGAGAACAAATCTGGTTTTCGAGGGAAAACCGACTTATGAGGAGTCGCCACCAAAATTTTGAGGAAAAATCTTGGAAAACCGAATTGAAGAGGGAAAGGATGGTTTGCGTAATCAGAGTTGGATTCGGGAATTAATTGTGTGTGGGGAAGGTGTTAGGCACCTCACAACACCCGTTCCTAGGAACGGTTACCTTACATTGATTGTGTAAATTAATATGGCTTAAAAATATATCTTGGTTTTCTTTTTATCGTTCACATGCAAGAAAAAGGGTAGAGAAGAAGAAAATTTGAAAAATTTGAAAATTAAAGAAAATAAATTGGATTAGAATTGAGGATATTTGAGCAAAATGAGGAAAAGGAATTGAGAAAATAAATTGAGAAACATTTATTAAATTAAGGAAAAAATACCAAATAAATCAGAAAATATTTATTTATTTACAAAGGCGGACTTGACCTAAGATTAGAGCCTGGGGCCTACGTACCATGCGGTGGGGATCAAAGTCCATGTAGTTCGGGACTAGAAATGCGTGTCTGTTGGTTGATATTTTTTAATTATTGTAATAAGAGAAAGTTAATGGAAAATAATTTAACTTTTTGCAAACCAAACACTTTTCTGAGATTGAGTTAGTGCGTTTTAATTGGCAAAAAAGATAATTTAATTCCTATTACTTACTTTTATTTCATTTTGTTCGAAAATATTTTGTTTTATTTTTTCATTATTATTATTATTATTTGAAAATGCATTTATTCGATTTTTTTAAAAAACTATCATTTTTGTACTTTTGAAAATTTTTCTTTTAAAAAGAGGAAATCGACCCACCTGTTACAGACTCGCAGTCATGCCTGATAGATCAATACCTTAGTTACCTGCAGAAGTTCTAAACCTCGCGGCATAAAGGTTAAAAATTCGGAAAAATAAACTTGTTATATTATCATTTTTTTTATTAAATATACTTATTTTCTAAGAAGAAAATTATTTAATTGATTTATCTACGTGGATTCGCAATCTCACGCGATAACTCAGTAAACTCAAATACCTGCGTGGGTCCCGAAAACTCACGTGGTATAGTTATATGAGTGGATTAAAAATATTTTTACTTGATAACATTCGTATTTTCTCAAAGAGAGTAATTAAGATATTTGTATGCAGCATTCGGGGCCATCATTTTTATTTCTTGATTCCCAACCAATTTAACATGCCTATTATTTATGAACCAAGCATACACCAACTCAAAAATCCCCTTGACCATTGGGAGCATTGGAGAATGTTCCTGCCTCCAACTTAGAACCCATTTCTCAAGGCTAGTCTTTAACTAATCAATGCATCCATATGTTATACAAAAATGAAATGATAAAGCATTGTTCACTTACCTTTTATATGATTTTTTTTTATTAATTGACATCACATCATATCACCAAATGATAAAGTTACCTTGTTTTCTTGTTTTCTTGCATCAGAACAAACTTATGGCTGTCAAATTAATCTTGGCAAACAAACTATCAAATGATACATGAAATTAGCCAATTAGTTTCTAAGCAAATGTGCACATAGAAAACTGGAGAATTTACCTCAAACCTGATTAAAATGGGGGAATCAACATTATATATATATATATATTTTTTTTATTTTATTATTATTATTTTTTTTTTTTTAAAGGAACCACCATATGAATTTCATGGAACAGATCACTGAACCTCAAAAATCAACTAATCGAAGTCACAAGTCTATGATATGTTAAGAAACATCATTGCACATGCATGCAAAGTTGAAGTTGCATTGAGACGTGGATTTGTGAAGCTGCAAGCACATGCATGCTCACGTGTTGCTGCGTACCCAGCGTCTTCCTTTGTTTATGGTAAGCAAGACAATTGCAATAATTACCTGAGCCATGAGCGTGTTTGGCATCCCTCTGTTTCGGTTCTTCTCCTCGGCATCCCTCTGTTTTCCATCCCATGCTCGGCATCTTGATTTTTTCTTCATGCTCGGCCTCCCTCTTTTCTTTCTCGTCCACGCCTCCCCGTCTGGTCTCCCCTCGATTTTTCAGTTTGCTGCCCCCCTCTGTGCTCGCGTCCCCTGTTTCGCCTCAGCTCTTCCCCCACAAGTCCTCGGCCTTCTTCATTTTATCTCCATCGTCCTCCCTTTCCTCATGTGTGCTTCCCCTTTATTTTCAACCGTGCACGTCTCCTTTTCTTTTTTCCTCCTCCTCGGCAGCCCTCTGTTTTTCTCCTCCTTGGCAGCCCTCTGTTCTCTCAAATTTCTCTGGCTTCCCCAAGATCCCCCTGTGTTTTTTGCTCCTTTTTCTTCGGTTCTTCACCTCGGTTTTTCCCAGAATGCTTTCGGCCTCCATTTTTTCGTGCTTGCGTGCTTTATCTTCCTCCCCGTTCTCCCGCGGCTGCTTCGCTTTCTTGCTTTGCTTCTTCGGTCCTCCCCTTTTTTTCAGTCACCCTTATGTGTTTTTGTAAGCTCCTTTGCACAGTCTGCTTTCTCTCCCTCTTTTCGGTGCACGGCTTCCCTTTCCTTCTCCTTCTCATCTCCCCTCTGCTTTTTCTTTCTGCGTGGCTACCTCTGTTTTCTGCCCAGACAGCTTTCGTGCACGCCTCGGTTTCTCGCTCCCTCATCCTTTTTTCCTCTCACGCTACCACCTCTGTTTCCACGTTTTCTTCTAAGTTCTTTTTCTCAGACTGCTCCCTTCATCTCTTGCTCTGCCGTTGTCCTTTTCTTTTTTTCTGTTACGCTGCTCCTCGGCTTTTCTTTTTCTTTCAGTCTGCCACGTATGGTTTTTTTCTTTTGGTGTCAGCTCTTTTCAATACTTGGGCTACACCTTCAACCCAAGTTCACAAGTCCACAATTGGGCTTGTGACTTCTTGGGTTGAGATGCTGAAAAACACTTTTTTGTTTTAGTTTTTTTTCTCCTTTTTACTTTTATTTTTATTTTCTTTTATTTCATTTTTTTTTATTTATTTATATTATTATTATTTTTTTTTGTAAAATGTCCGGACAAAATGGGGTGTTCACACCTATGCAACAAAGGCAGTGGAATTTACAGGTTAGGGCATTTTTTTGCGTATGCCAAGTCTAGCTTTCTTCTTTTTGTTTTGAATTTCTTGACTTGAAGCAAATTCATTATAATTTGTTCCTCTCCACTACTTCTTTAACATGATGTGTCTAAAGAAACTAGAAGAAAAAGAATGTGTATATTTTCTCAATATTGAAAACAAGAGTTTACATAAGTATATATAGATATATGGTGTGATTAGTGACTGAGTAGTGAGTTGGTTACAATAACAAATACAATGGCTATATTGTTAGGATTCTAACTACTTAATCATAAGAGCTATATTATTTTAACAACTTAATCTTTACTAACACTTTCCCTTAATTCCAAGTATTCTTCTACTCCTAAACTTCTTCTGAACTCTTCAAATGTTGTACTTGAGATCGGTTTTGTCATTCCATCTGTTATCTAAATAGAGGCTGGCACGTGCTTTACTTCTGTCTCTTTCTTAATTGTTCTTTCTCTTAAAAAATGAAGATCAAGCTCAATGTGCTTTGTCCAATAATGAAGAATTGGATTTGTAGTCATTAATACCGTACTAAGGTTATCACAAAGAATTTGTATTGATGTATTTAGCTCTGTTCCCTGCTCTTTCATGAAGGAATTTATCTATAGAACTTTTGCTATTATTGCAGCCATGCTTCTAGACTCTACCTCTGTATCAAATCTTGCCACTATAGGTTGCTTCTTTGAGGAACATGAAACAAGACTTGACCCAAAAAAAATATAGTAGCCAATTTTACTCTTGCAATCATCATTATTAGTTGCCCAATCAATATCATAATAAGCTACAATATAGTGATTTTTTCACTTAGTCAATATGAGCCCATAAGTCTTTGTTCCTATTAAGTATCTTAAAATTCGTTTGACAACTCTTATTTTTAGGATAAATCACTGATTTTTTATTTTCCCTTATCTTTATACTTAATTTTCATTATACTCTTTTTTTCTGCAAATTTTTACTTTCACTATAATATTTGTATTTTTGTAGAAAAATTTCACACTTTCCAATTCACTTCCTCTTGGAAAGCTAGCATTCTTAACATCATCAAGCTTTACTAAAATCATATGAGTGAAAGCTACAATACTTCCTCTTCTTGCCATATTTTGAGCTATTGAAAACCTTGAAGAGCTTTCCATTCTTCAAGATTCAGTGCTCTGATACCGTTTAACGAAACTAGAAGAAGAAGAATGTGTATATTTTATCTATATTGAAAACAAGAGTTTACATAAGCATATATAGATATAGGGTGTGATTAGTGAGTCAGTTATAATAACAAATACAATGGCTATATTATTAGGATTCCAACCAATGTTATCAAAACCAGACTGGACCGGTTGGTTCGATCGAGAACGGTGTTTGGTTCGATTTGGTTATAGAGTACTATATGTAGGTTTCGGAACCAGTGAAATTCAGTCAAGAACCGGTGGAATCGACTATGAACTAGTCCTGAACCAATTTAAACCGATCCCAATTTTATTTTTAAAAAATTAAAATATTTTTTAGTTTCTAAGATAAAATAACATCATTTTTAATATAAAATATTTTTTTATATTATAATATTATATAAGCACTATTATGATATATAATTGTTGAAAATTATAAATTTACTTAACAAATAATATAATAATAGATTATTAGTTGACCATTTTGAATTTAAAATGTAATTATGGATGAATATTAACTTATTTGTATTTAAATATTGAGTTATGAAACCTATTAATAATTTGTTTGTGGTGAATAATATATTGATAATTCAATATTATTTAGTTTGAGACTTTAATTAAATTATAAAATTTGTTTAAACTTGTATTATTTATTTAAAATATATTATTTTAATCATTATTGGTTCAACATCGATTAAATATCGGTTGAATCATTGAACATTGAACCAATCTCATGCTTAGTTCAATGTCCAGTCACTTTTGACAACAATGATTCTAACTACTTAATTGTAACAACTATATTATTTTAACAACTTAATCTTTACTAACAATGTGTTTTGATCTACAGATGATGTTGCACGTCAATTGTGTACCACCATTGAAACAAGATTATCATTCTTCCTTTCCAAGTTTTCTTGACCAGGGAGCATCATCTTCCGTTCTCTGAAGTCTAACCTAATAAGAACTTGAGTTTGACTGGTCAGGAACCTAATTGGAGTTGTAGTGTAGACTAGATTGTTGACATAACATATATATAAAGGATGTTCCTATTATAGCTGAGGATTATCAAACCCTAATGTGTTGGGACTCGGAGATTTGATTTGTGCATTGCCTAATGCAGCATGCTACTAGTTCAGTATCTTTAATGCCAACAAAAAAATGCGACCCAAAATCTGCATGCATGTTTGGCTTTGGTTATTGTAAGTGGTTTCTTATCATTAATTAGTTATACCAACGAAAAACTTGAAATCACAACTCTTGTTGCTTGTTCAAGCTCTATCCATGTCTATACAATTTTTGTTTATGGATGCATGGTGTGAACACCATATTTTATCTGAGCCCCTTTAAAAAAATAATAAATAATAATTTTTTCTATAAATATGAAATAAAAAAGGAGAGTTTTCATAAGACAAAATAATAAAAAATAATAATACCTTCTAAAGATTACTATATTGTGAGGAGTTATGATTTTTGAGATTTTCATAAAAAAATAAAAATAAAGAAGAAAAAGAAAAATCAATAATTGAGATTTGATATTAAGGTAATAATGAGAAAAAGAAAGCAAATCAATTAATCTTACTGTAAATATCAAAGAAAAAAATAATAAAAAAGGATATTTGTGATTTTGAAATATTAATTGAATGATTTCTTTTTAGTATTATAAATAGAGGAAAGATAAAAAGAAAATCCGCAACAAGAAAAAAAAGAAAAAGATCAAGAGAAAGAGATTGCAAGAGGAAGAAGAGGACGAGAGAGTGATTGAGAGAAGAAGAAAAAGAATGAAAGGAAGAGTGAGTTGGAGAGTTGGAGAAGCAAATAAAGAAAAGCATAAGGGAGCCTTGGGAGAGAAAAAAAAAAAAAGAGAGTGAGTTTGCCTCTTTATCATTTTTAAAATCTATTATTCTTCTTTTCTTCTTCTTTATATTTTCCTTATTGTGAGTTATGTTTTGAGATGACCGTTCATACCAATGAGTATCTTTAATAAAGAAAAAAACATATGTTATACGTCTGAGAGATAATCATTCCTTTTTATTTTACTTTACTTTTTTTTCTTATTATTTTGTATTATATCCACAACTCAAAACTAGTAATTTCATGTTTGAAATTAACTTTGGGTAGTGATGACACTATATTTCTTTCATTATTTAATTTATTTTACAGCTTTGAGGCAAAATTTTTATATGTGTAAACTAATGACTTATGTTGTTTATAGTCTCTCTATTTGTATTTGAGAAAAAAACAATAAGATGAAGTAATATGATTCTTATTGACAACTGATTTTACTTCTAAAAAAAATTAATAGATAATAATGAGTGTTAGTGAATGTACGTAACACCTTGGTTGAATGATTTCTTTATCTTTGATAATATAATTCAATGTTTCCTCCTTTTTGTATACACATATTTTTGGTGGCTTTAGAATGATATTCTTGTACTTGGAGGCAAAACATGTTTGGCTTAAATATTATACAATATCAAACCATTAAGATTGTATGGTTTATTGCATTATTTTTCTCAGCTATGGTAGCAAAACTCTTTAATCTCTACTTTATAGTTTATTTTTTATGATATTACATCATCACACAATCACCATTTATGAGATTGATACTTGTTATTAGAATATCACTATGTGAGATTTGTAAAACTTCTGTAAATATTGATTTACTGTGTGTGACATAGTTCTATCTAGTATATCAATTTAATTGTATATGTATATATGTTTTTTGGATCTCGTTATAAAATATTCCTTAAATTTGAAATTAAATATTTATCATAAATTAAATATTTTTATTTTTATAATAATTTTTTAATACATTTAAAAAAAATCGTACTGCATGAGGTTTTTGGAACCTCAATGGGTATTTTGATTAATGAATTTATCGTATGTTGTGTTGTACTTCCATTGAATTATGCATTTTCCTTTTGGAGAATGTTTTTGAAATCAAAATAATAAAGATTTTTTCAAATTTGATAAAATTTTACATTTATCTTAATTAAAAGAATTTTTTTAAAACATAATTTTATAATATATTTTCGAGTTATCCTATGTGAGGTTTTTAGAACTTCTATATGTGTATAGGTTGGTTAGTTAATACGTGAGATTTTGGAAATCTTCGTGAATTTATTAATAAATAATAAATAAATAGCTAAATAATCTATATATAAGTGTGTGCGCGCGTGCGTGTATAACATGAATAATTTGATTTTTGAAAATAACAAAAGAAACCATTTAAAAATTATTTTAATAAAAATATATTTAAAAAAAATCTATTGACACAAATTTTTATGTCTGAACTATGTAGATTTTAATCCATGTATTAAGGTATATAGGTTGTAAACTCTTATTTTAAGTCAAGTCCATTTTTGTAAACAAATTCACTTTATTTATTTTTGTTTCATTCCTATTTTTCTATACATGTTTTATAAAGGTAATTAAAATAATTTTAAAATTTTGTATAATTAATTTAAGGTAACCATTCTTATGAATAAATATTATGGGGGTGTCTAACATCTTCTTCATGATATAATCGACTCTTGAGTTTTTCATGTTTTGTAAACCATTTCTTTTAAGAAAGATTTTTTAAAATTTTTTATTTAAAAATTTTGGTGATGATTGTACTTTATTTTTTATTTTCTATTTTGAAAAATTTAAAAATCGGGTGTCAGCGTTTGATGACTTTACTCTGTTTTTCATTTTCTGTTTTAAAAAATTTAAAAAACGGGTGCGACAAATGATTTGTCCTGAATGCTTGTATCAATGCCTTAACTGGTCAGGACAGTGGCATCTCCAGTTACTTTCATTGATATCTCGTCTTGTTTTTGTTGTGATTCAGCTATACTCTGTTCCCAACGTTGGAAGACGGTTTAAAAAATTTGGACATTTATGAGTTCATTTCGATCAATTGCTAGATGCCACCGTTGCTGGTCTTTTTTGAAGGCTTGTTTTCTTTCGTAAGGTCTTTAAACAACAACAAATTTGAAGCCTTTTCGGTGTTGGTTTTGTTTATTTCGGTCGGATATGATCATCAAAGGGCTTCTGTATATATTCTTTAATGATGATGCTACTGCTCATCCGTGTTCTTTTGTGTCTCCAGGGATGAGTTTGGTGATTTCAAAGACGTAAGAAGAAAATATACTTTTTTCCTTCACAATAATAATAGGGACATGAAGAAAATAATTAACTTGTTAACCATCACAATGCCAAGTTTTATAGTGCCAAAATATAATGTTGTGAGCTTAATAAAAATCGGAGGAGGATAGAAGGGGGAAACAGGCAGGACAGTTGGGAACCATGGGCGATCCAATTATTAACCGACAACGTCACGAAGATTGAAGTATGCTCGACAACATCACGAACCGTTTTGACATCAGATAGAAACCGCATGTGCAGGTGTAGGCAAGTTGAAGTTACTGGTAAGTCTTACAAGAGTCGAGTGACTAGTAATTATAATTAAATATGCTGTCCTTCCCGTATTATAATTTCATCCTACCCGTAAGTAATTGGTTGCTTATTAAACTCCGTCTTCTTTTCCATTTGCTAGAATGGTGATAATGAAAAGAGATTCCAGCAAATTAAATGGACTGATTGCCTGATCCATCAATAATAAATCACCAGTAAATTAGTGGAACAAGAATATTGATATTAATGATAAACAGTACTTCCTCTTAATTTAAAATATAAGTCTTATTTTAAAATTTTTTTATTTAAAATATAAATCTGATATGATAATTTTTATGATATAAAATAATTTTTTTATTTTTTTATTTATAATTAAATATAAAAAATAATAAATTTTAAATATAATACATTTAATAGAAGTATTATTAAAAAAATATATTTTTTTAATAAACTTAATAAATAAAATTATTATTTTTAATTTATTAAATATAATTTATATTTTGGTGTTCAAGAAAATAGCATGTTTGTTTCTAAAAATTGTCATAAAATAAAACACCGAAACGGAGAAATCCTGTTGAACGCCGTCGGACAACGTTGAAAGGACGACATGACCAAATCCACGTGTCCGGTCACAGCGGACTTGAAACGCACATTTTATTACAACCTCAGTCATAAAACCTTTTGGATTCCGTCGAATAAAAAAAAAGCGCACCCACCATTTCCCTCTATCCTTCTGTTTCGTGTCACTCTTTCGCGGTTTTAGGCTTTTCAGTTTCGAACATTCGCTCGAATTTCTCTGACAGTCTTTTTTCCCCCTTCTCATTTTCTCTGATTCTCTCTCGCGCTCCTGCTCCCTTACTCTCCTCTTCAAGGTTAGATGCTTTCTCTCGTTCCTGCTTGATCTTAATAATCTCTGTTTCTTTGTTTTTTTTTCCTCAAAGAATGTTCGGGTGGTTTGAGCTTTCTTGCTTGTTTTGATGAATGAGGTTGGACTTTCCTTGCATCATTTTGTCTGTGTTTATAATTTGTCACCCAGTTTTTACTCTGTCTGGGTACTGAGAAACACAGGAGAAAATGAAAATTGTAAATATTCCGCTACTCTCTCTGCTTACTATGCATGAGCTTAGATACTCGCAGGACCACTAGTTACTTAGCTATTCGCTCTCTGCTTGTTTTTTCTTGCGGCTATCGTCCACGAAATTTGTTCTGGGATTTTGTTTCTTTAAGGTAAAGCCTACAATATTTGAAGTTGATCTTGTATTGATACAAACCTTTGTCATTTTGGTTTTTTTGACAAATATTTGGAAATACCTAAAAGGTGTAACTTATACTGCTCATATAATGCTGTTTAAAATTGGAAGTTGTTAGGTGCAGGCTTTGAGCCTATTCAACCAACTAGTCAAAAAGTTGATCCTCGCTTTGTTCATCGTTGAATTAAATTTCATCCGACGGTTGTATGTGCTTATGCTTTTTTCACACAGCAAACACAGAGGGCTTTGAGGGGTTCCAATTAAAACTGTTGGGTTTGATGATCCTTGGCAAAAGTTACCTAAGTTTCTTTAACCTGTTAGTCTCATAATATTCTATTTCTAATGCGTATTATCATTGTTACTAGTTATACTTTCTATGTTTAACTTCTAACTGATAAGCCATTCATAGGAGCTTGTAGATAGCTTGAGATAAGGCAAATTGTAAAAGGGAAATCAGGTTAGATGAGTCTTAATAACCTTAGAAGTAAAACTGACAAGGTCTGGAAGTGGTGGTAATGAGCTTCCTATTAATGCACACACTAACTATTGAAGACGAGTTTTACTGTGTCAAGTCCGAACCAAAATCCATGCTGGCTACATATAGTTTTAAATTATTGTGTCTGTTCAATATTTCAGATTAACTTGTTTATTAGTTTTCTTATGCACTCAGATTGAATCTTGGGACATAGATACGCATGTAGTTTACTTTTATAGGAACATTGGAACTGTTCTATATCTGCCATGTCCAATCTAAGTTGCATCCTGACAGTTTTAAATGTGTGTAAATATTGCACTAGCGAAAAAGATGTTACATGTGTAGTAATTACATATAGATGCATTTTATTTATTAATGTATCTTTCTTCTGACTGGTAGAAGAGAGAGTAAATTGTTGTGCAATGAAATTCTAGGATGTACAAGAGAACATGAGATGCATTCAGAAGATTATTTGCAGAAGTGTTCCAATATGAAACTCCAAAGGGTATGGATTTGGTCATTTTTTGTAAATGTCTTTACTCTTCAAGCATAAAGAATTTCTACATTATATTTTTGGCTCAGCTGTTTGACATTCTTCCCCAAATTGCAGCATCAAGTAAACTATCTCTTTGCATTATGTCATTTTCTGTCTATTATAAGCAGCATTTACAGCACTAGACTATTGAAAATCAAGAGATCATGTGAACTAATAATTGTAGTTATTGTAATTCAATCCATGCCTGGAAAACTTTCAACACCCTGGCATCTAGAGTTCATTTATGTAAAATATTGAAGTTTTGAGCTTTGCAGCATTACATTCTTATGTAGGATTATGAAGGAAAATGATTGCGATCATTGTTCAGTTTTGTAAGAAGTTTGTTCAATTTATTAGAAAATGAAATTCAAGCTTGAATGTCTGTGGCGCATGCTGATTCATATGTGATGTTTATATTTTTGGAATTCTTGAAAACTATTATGCTTGGACTTGTGTGTACACGAGTTTCATTTCTTGAGTACACTGCTATTTCCTCTCATGACGATTTTTTTATATATCCAAAGGTTCATGATTTATGATATCTCTGTTGTATGCTTTCCTAGATTCAGGTAGATGGATCATTTGCTCCTGCTATTCAGGATGAATCAGTGGAAGTTGAACATTTGCTTGCAGAACCTAGAAATGATCATGTTTCAGTGGATGGCATTTTGTATTTTCATGAGGAGAATCTAGGGAATTGCTGTGCTGTTGAAAATCTTTCCCGTGGATTAGAATTTGGTCTAAGAACAAGCATTGGTAAATCTAAAATGGCTCATGTGGTCTGTAAGTCTATTGTGTTTACATGTTGAGAAATGGAGCCTTGTTTAGAGTACTTGTCTCCTAGCAAGGTTTTTGGGCTACCAGCTTACATTTTCTTGCCGAAAAATTGGAATAATTATGAAAGTAGGATGAGAAATGAAAGGATAAAATGGGCAATAAAAATCACAAAGTGAGCAACGATCGATGAGACTGCTTATAAATTTGAATGAAATGTTGCATCTTTAAAGATATGAAAGTTCATTTGTTTATTCCGATATTTGATTAGATTATTTTGTGACAAAGGCTGATGATGGTCTATTGATGTTGTCTTCTTTTCTCTGAATATTGAGAACTTCGAGTTTCAAATCTTGGTTTTAATTTTTACTGATTGCTTACTACTCATATTTGTCAGGTGGATCAGATTCTAATACAACTTTGAATGGAAAAGATGATTTGAAACTTGAGGTATCTGTCTTTATTTACAGTTATTATTGTAGTGAGATCAAAACTACTAGCTCTCTCTCTCTCTCTCTCTCTCTCTCTCTCTCTCTCTCTCTCACGTGCATGCACACACACACACAAAATAGAGAGAGGTGGGAAGTTATTGTTTACTTCCTTCTGGGCCACACCACCTCATTTTTTTCTCAGTCCGTTGAGATTTCTGTTACTTTTTGATAAAGTTATTTTTCTCTGAATTTTTTTTGCAAAGAAATAATAGATAAGATATTTTTTAGGTACTTGATGGATTGCTGGATGATGTTGAAATTGATGATCTTAATGCGACAGATGGATTTTCATGTGAAGATTATCTTTTGGGTAGATTATTAACTTTCATGAAGTTGATTTCTGCTATGATGCTTTGATGGAAAGGAGAAGATAAAACTATTTATGTTTCCTGAATCCTCTTATGTTTTTTAATTTTAAAATTACGAACTTCTTTTCAACTACAGATTTTGAATTTGCTGACAAAGCTTTGGGTCTCTGCGGAGAATCACTATTACAAAGTTCAAGCTCTGAGAGCCATTCTCCAGGATTAAGTGGGAGTAGCAATGGTGTTGGTGGGGTAGCTGAATCATCGAAAGTGGCCATTGAACAATCTGAATACCAAAATGATCTTCTAGATAATAGAGTAAACCATGACTTACATGGTACGGTCAGGAACAATTCCTGTCAATCAATTGGAAATGGCATTTGCAATTCCCTTGATATACATAATCTAAATGAGTTGGATAATGATCCCCCTTTAGGTAATAGTATATTGTCTTGCAAGAAGGAAAAGGGGTCTGTAGACGAATGCCAAACTGCTGCAGTTAGAGAGAAGAGATTCCGCAAGCCTACTCTGAGGTATATTGAAGAATTTTCAAGTTTAAGGTCAAAAGAAAAGGCTTTGAATGCTGCAACCAAAAGTAAACACTTGAGTGTGGTATCACATCATGAACTTCGTCATATGAGGTTTAGAGCATTGAGACACGTTCCAGGCAAGAATTCTGATAGTGGAACAAGTGATGTGGCACTTCCCAAGTTGCAGGTTCACAAGGGATGCCTGAAAAATGAGGTATTGATTTCAACCTGCATTTTAGGACACAAACTTGCTTCATTGTACTACCTGCTTGCCTATGCCCCTTGTGTCAAAGGAGATTATTACATTTAAATTTTCATTCATGATTCATAAAGTATGATATTCAGGTGCAATTCTTTTCTGCATCTCTTAAGATCTTTAGTTGTTTTGTGGTTCGACCTTGGTGACAGAATGGTTCCTCTAATTGAGATAGATATTTAACAATGTATGAAATAAATGTCTGTGTAAGTAGTTCCAGTCTGTTTCTTGAGAAGATGTTATTGATGTAATGAGATAGGCATATTGATGTTATTGCCTAATATTTATGGTTAATGGTCTGCAAATCTGAATTGTCGGCCCCCTTTTGATGAGGTCAATTTCTTTCTTAGGAACTTGAGTATGATGAAGAGTCTTCTGCGTCCGAGTCTGAGGATGAATGTATGACACCAAAAAGGCATAGAAAAAATGATCGGAGAAAGCATCAGAGAATGTGGACATTGTCTGAAGTGATCAAGTTGGTTGACGGCATTTCTGAATATGGAGTTGGTCGATGGACTGATATAAAGAGGCTTCTGTTTTCTTCCTCCAGTTACCGTACACCCATAGATCTCAGGGTACTTTACAAAGCTTCCTTCGCTCATTCAGTTGTCACCCTTTCTTCCAAACTTAAAAACTACTTATAATGTAATTTCTGCAGGACAAGTGGCGGAATCTTTTAAGAGCCAGTTCAGCTCAGAAATTTAACAACAAAGAGGTTAACTATCTGTTTATTGATTTTCCATGCATATTTAAACTCAGTTCGTGTGAGGAAGTGTCTTCTTGAACCTATAGGCGCGAAAGATTTTATCTTTGTATATCAGAAAAAAAGATTCTTTGGTCAAAATTTCATTTGAAAACTGACATAATGACACTGAGTTCATTGACAACCATCATATGATTGCAGACTGAACAAAAGCAGCAGCATGCCTTTCGATCCTTACCAAGCACTGTACTTCGCCGTGTCCACGAACTGGCTAAAATCCACCCATACCCGAGGGAGCGTTGCTCAAAAGAATCATCTGTTAGTCAAGTTGGTTCCTCTTCCCTTCCAACTCGGACTAAAGGTAGTCCAAGCAAAAGAAATGTCCGTAGGAAGAAGTGTACTTGAATATTAGTAATCTCTGCTTGTGCGTAGACGTAGTGCATCGAAGCTCTTGGATATTAGTTACCCATACATACTGCCTCGCCCCTGCAATAGTACTCTGCTATGTGAGAAACAGAACCAAGTCATGCCTGATTTGTAAGAATCATCCATGAGTTCTCGTAATCGATAATTGTAGGTAGAAGAATTTGAACAACTAGACGTTGTGTAGATTGTAGTTAAGGTTGTCAGACACAACTGTGTCATTTGAAGAAAGCCGCGTCGTTGAATTTTTCAAAATCGAGTACGTGATTATTCGGCGTAAATAAAAGTGCGAAGGGTATTAAAAATGTTATTTTATGATGATTATGGTATTTAGTACAGAATCTTGAAATACCTTAGAAATATAATGTCTTTGTCATTCAAAAGATTTGTTCAATACGGAGGAAAACATGAAATGCAATGAAAATTTCGATCATTCTCGTGTTGGGAAGTTGACGGCGAATTTTCGTGAACAGTTTATGTATGGTAGCTATAGAAGTCATAAGTTTTGACAATTTGTTCACAACGTAGCAACAACTTGAAAATATTTATCTGGGAGTAAACAATCTAACACATGGGTGAGGATTAGAGCCTTAGTGTGTGTGTGTATATATATATATATATATCATCAGCTAATCGCACTATTTATGAGGGGCATAAATCTAGATTCTTGTTATTCCAGTGAGCATGATGTTATCAGTCTATAGGCTTCATAACGTCAGAACAAACCACAAGCCCCATTATTTACAGCAAACTCGTTGATTATATGCCACTTCTACTATGCATGCCCCTCCATATGTTGGAACTTTAGATCGTCGTCTTCTCGGGAGGTGCCAGCCCTATCGCGGAAGCTCGCTTTAGTGCATATTTGGGGAAGATTTTTTATAGCCCAAACCTCAGTTTTGAGCACAAAAAGTGATTCTTCAGTTATTTTATCATGTTTGGATGCAGCAGATTGAGCTTCAGAAAAAAGTGATTATGGCCCAAAATAGATTCTGGGCAGAAGCTGAGAAAAGAAGCTTTTTCAATATTGAGAATAGCTTTTTTATCTGTTGGAGCATTTAATGCTCAATATTTATAGGTTTTCTTTCATATTATTTATAATTTATAATTTTAAGTAAAAATTATCAATCAATATTTTAAACATAAAATTATTACACATTCAAAAGTGCTTATCAATGAGATAATCCAAACATGTTTAGTTTTGCAAAATCACTTTTGAGTTAAAAACATCCAAACATAAATTAATTTTCACAACAGCTATTCTAACTAAAATCACTTTTACAAAATCTATTCTTCTCAAAATCACTTCTACAAAAGTTTTTCCAAACATGCCCTTAGCCGTTGCAGAAGTGCTTTTTGGGCTGTTGATACTGATATTCATTTTTTCACTGCCTTCTATTACTTTTCCCCTTCCACCGTGGAATCGTTGCTCTTTGCCATATATACCACCCAGCCCCAACGTACCTGAGTCTACCAAGCTGGAGTTCACAATTATGATTGCAAGTAACAGTGCGATAAGCTTCATTTTGAATCAGTTGAGCTGCTTTGCTTTCTACACATGCAAACGATCGAAGCCTTGTATATATTATATAGGGAGAACTTGGCTTGTCCTTATTTGACAAGAGAAAGTGGGTTTTCATGCAATTTCACTAGGACTACTTTTTTGACACTCGTGCAATCAGGATCAAGACAGATCTTCGTCCAAGATAAGCATGGAGAAGGATAATACCATCTTTATAAGTGGATGATCTAAAGAATTGATCATGCTTTAAGGGGTCAAATCATACCATGGGAGTCTGCTATTTTTTATGCACGCGTTGCTAATCTGACTTGTTCATCAATCAATCAATCTCCTTTCAATCTTCCTTATGTTTTCTTTTTCGTACTTTTAAGGGAGGACTGTACTTATTGTCCGCCTTCGATTTTTATTGAGTAGTACACATCAATTTAAGCATTACATACTATAAAATCATATTAAATTTAATTTGTGTCATGTAAGTTAATTTGTTGAATAAGAATAAGTTTTATTAATGGCATGGTAATTTAAATGGAAGAAAATATTTAAGGATTAAATTTAAAAAAAATAATTGAATGATCAGATTGAAAGGAAAAAAATTCATCTTTCTAAAATTAATTAATTGATAATAATAGGAAAAGGAATTGTAATGACAGCAGTAGTAACTGTAATAGCAGTAGTTACAAGTAGTAGTAGGACATGGATATATCCTTGTTCTCGGGACAAGTGCTGAGGACATGAGATTGGACATAGGATACCCCTCTTCCATACCTGAAACCCGTTTCTAACGAAAATGCACATCCAAAAGTACAAGGTAAACTGATACACACACAAATGCATGTATGTATGTCTGTGTTTGTCTTGCGTGTGTAATATGCATATGTATATGCGTTTGTTTAGTAATTTTCGCCTTCTAAGTATGAACCATGTTGGGTTGGGTTGATAATGAAATGTGAAGAACTGAAGATGCATTCTTAACACAAGAAGATCCGCAGAGAAAGTGAAGACTTGGCTTCCCAATAGAAGGCATGGAGAGAAATGAATGGACAGATAAAGTGGGGCAGTTTATGAAAAGAAAGAGAATTGATAATGGGAGTGGAGTGCCAGTTCACAATAACACAGATATGCACGTGGAAGGCAGTTGAGTCAGCCTAACAAGTCAAATCAAATAATAATGCCTTCAAGCACACAAAATGGCTGGTGGGCGGCCAAGCGTCTCAGTGCCTTGAGGTGTCACCAACCATTTCTCTAACCCTCTGCCTCTCACTCTTAGACACACCCATCTTCCTCGAATCATGTGCTCCCTCACTCGTTTTCTGCACGTTTCGCTCATCACCCTTTCAACACTTGGGTCCTCCATTCGTCACACAAGCAAAAATGAAAAATCTCAAAGCCACAAACCAAGCACATTTAACTCTCTATGGTCTGTCTCATATCTGGATAAACTGTTCACAGTTTACTGCATCTGATGTGACAAACAGGACGCGCTATTCTTTTCAACCAACCAGGCACAGCACACTTTTGTCTTAAGAGGGAATGAATCAGTGTGCTGGCTCTCAATCATTTCTGCCCCATCTGCGTAGGATGATTAGACTCAGACCACCGCAAAGGGAACCTCAATATCCTATCCTTCAACTTTTTCATCACAATTCCTGAACCTCTTCTTGGTCAAGCAAAATTAAGTTTCCATAATATTGGAAAGACAGCTAAAATGTTAGTCTCAACATCTGAAGCAAGTGTGATGGTGCTCCATGACAGAGTTGAGATTGGTAGTAATGACCGTCAATATAGGTTCTAGTTAAAACTTTTTAACAGACCAGAAATTTACGGCCAAGTTGAAAGAGAAAGGGAATCAAATTGAGGATAACACATCTATCGAGGGTCAAAAGTTTCTGCTTCTAAGAACTACGACTTTTTTCTCTTCTGAGCAGCCAAAGATACTCTATTTTCCCCCCCTTCTTTTTGCTTTGCACAGCCCATTTCCTGTATGCCTAAGAGCTACTTACAGATAAGTCGTAAAGCATATCTCAAATCCACATGCAAGATATTGCTGCTACAAGATTGAATAAGAAATACTAATGTACGGTAGTGCACCGTTAATCCCCATAAACAGAGAATGCTGCAGCCGACATCCACTAATTTAATTTCAAAGATTATTTTATAAAGTGGTGAGGGCCTAGAAAACTTGAGCTGCTTAACAGAAACACACTAATAATTATAAAAAGTGAGTAGTGGCCCTTTACTTCAATTCATCTCCCGTCATTTATAAAACATGATTAATTGCAGTGTCCAGAATGCGATCAATCCCACTTTCATTTGTTTCACTTTCAGGCACTAAATCAATGGTCTCAGTGACGTTTAGCATTTGACAGTACAAGACGTTGATTGAAAGATTACGACTCACAAAAGCTAAAGCAGCAAAAGCTCCTCTCAGGATGAAGCACTACATTTTGTAATCTTTATCCTGATGTATTCGAGAATAAGTGGGCTCGCCCTTCACCCAAGAAACTATCCCATCCCTCTTTCATATCCTTATCTTTTCCTCCTCCAACTAGTGGGGCCTTAACTTTTTGAGCTTCCAAATATCAGTGAGCAAGTACTAGTACCCTTCAAGAATTACAGAGAAAGACAGAGTCATTATTTAGGAGATATATTATAATGTATACATATGAAATCATTGCAATGCATGATCGTACAGTTTCGTATCAAGATGCAATGCCCTAAATGAAGAATAACAATGCCCGCACCTAGCTGTAACTAGCACGCTTTAATAAATATTATATTTAGATCTCCACATTTGTATTAGCATTGATTATTTATCATGGCTGCAAACCATTTAATGCTTCGCAGAAGTACTACCTCCCATGCCACAATTATATATACCTTTTCACTTTCGTAGTGTTCGCTGCACTTTTTCTTCTATCTCTCTCACAGCAGTACAGCACACACCCAATAACTATGAAGAGAAAGTTTCTGAGAGGGTGCCTTAACAAGTGGAAGAGAATAAGGAGTCGAGTCATACCATGTTCTGCCTGTGAGAACTGCTGCAAATGGGCATTATGGTCTTCCAAGCACGAAAGATCCATCCCAAAAGACGTCCCAAAGGGTCACCTTGTTGTCTATGTAGGTGAGAACTGCAAGAGATTTGTAATCAAGGTCACATTACTCAATCATCCACTCTTCAAGGCATTGCTGGATCTAGCTCGGGATGAGTACGATTTTGTTTCAGATTCAAAACTTTGCATCCCTTGCGACGAGCAACTTTTCCTCAGGGTCCTCCGCTGTGCTAGCTCTCCAAAGAACAAAGGAGTTTGTCTGTGTTTTTGAGAAATCACACATCGAGATATTACGTCGGGTGAAGTTTCTTTCTAACAAGTATGCTGATATGTAATATGTAGCCACAATATTTTGTCAGTACATGTAGGCACAAGTGTCACCTAGCTCACCGATGTAAATCAATTCTATTTCTTCCTCTACTCGGAATAAGATATATCAAAAGATTGTAAATTGACCAAAGAAGCCAGTTCTTCGAGATTGAACAGAGTTTCTAAAGTAGCTCTAAGAATTTTACATTTAAAAAAAAATGAAAAGAAAAAGCTCTAAGAACACATTGGCGCATTAATGATGACTTATATCATTGGCTTGACAGATTTTGAAGTGCTTAAGATTGATTTGATAAGAAATTGAAGGAGCCTTAACCAAGGAGAAATATTAAATTGGACCAGAGAAATTTCACCAGTCAAATATGTAATCTAAATTTACTGTTCCGGTGTCAGAGGCCATGGCAGCAATAGATCTATTGAAGAAGTTTACTGCTTGATTTGACATGACGTCTAGATCAACAGAGATTGCGGGGGAAAAAGTAGTGATTGGACTAATTTCTGATGCTCGCCAAATTAGCAGAACGTTCTTAAAACATAACAAGATGAAATGCTTGGCAGATGTGGCTCCACGGTGAGTCCCTTTTTGGGTGAAAAGTAGGAATATATTGAACAAAGAATATTACAATAGGTTAGCCTTTTTACAAAACATCAAGGCAACCACAAAAGAACTATACAGAAAAGCAACAGCGAGCAACTGATTAAATTTGTTAAATGCTTTAATAGTGTGGTCAGTTAAAGCCTGAATTGAATGTGGTATGCTCGTTGCAGAGAATTTCTCTTCTGTGAAGATTCTTCGATTCCTGACATCCCATAGCCTCCAACACATGAGACCGAAGGATATTCTCCATGTGATGTTGTTGCTTTGGTGAAGAAGGTTATGCAGCAGCCATTCTACAAAGGGTTTGCTGAAAAAATCCGTTACCTGATGCTGTGGAACTATGTTGATCCAACGAGCATAGGCAAGTGGGCATCTTCTCGAGTTTAGTGGCAAATGTGGCTCCATGGTGAGTCCTTAATAGTTAAACCACGGTGTTATGGGCTCTAATGCTGGTACCAGGTGAAAGAGAACGAAAAAACAAGCTAGAGTTTCTATAACCTTGAGGAGGACGTGGGAATTGAGCGGTTCAGAGTATATTCCGGAGGATGGCAGCGCGTACAAATTTTTGTACCCTCGAATCAACGGGTAAAGGATCTTCACTTGAGCTCGTAAGAAGGTAGGAACAAGCAATATAATATTATGCCTTTATAAGCGAAACTTGGGCAGCGATGCAAGTAAATACCTCACTTTCTTGGATACCCCATATTCGGAATGCCGCTTAGATACCTCGCAAATCCCTAACATGTCATCGTAAACTAGTCCTTAGAAATGTTGAATATTTGAAGAATCAAGTTTTCATATTTTAGGGCATACAAGTCTTTATCAGAATATTTCCCCTGTTGGTGTGAGAACGAAAGCCGCCGATACGTCATCAGACTATATTTTTGAGCTATCAAATGCGCGAACATCAGTGCAATATAAAGTCTATACAAAAAGCAGGAGCAAATTGCAGTCAACAAGTCTTGGATTCAATAGATCCAATGTCCCTTAAGGCCAAGCGACATGCTCGTCAAAGGAAAATTTTTGCTGTTTTCTTTCAGAAAGAAATGCAATACCGACGTAGAAAACAACATGGGGTGAAATACAAATGAAAAAACTACTGTAACTCCAAAATGCAAAACCAACAGATATAACATACATACATACGTTCGCTGGCAATGTCTTCCGCTCCACGGTTCAAAAACTCATGCAAAGGATTAGTAAATGGTTATTTCCCCTCATTCAAGATGCGATCCCTTCAATCAATGGGGATTTCGTCACCCATCCTGCAAAATAACACAAGAAATAACCTCCTTGATTTGCATGGGGCTGTCATGAGCTCAAGGTCAACCCTCAATAGAATTTAGTTCTACATGCTTTCCTGTTTGTTAACAAGCTGGCGCTGGCGTAGGAAACACTAAAAATATTATTTTCCACCATTAAAAGCGTCATAAACAGTTGATGCCTATTACCAAACATAGATTTTTCTTTGATTTGATTACGACTTTACATTTCAATAACAAGTCAAAACTACCATTCAACATAGATTTGATTGCAATAAGTAATCTAGATACATCAGTTGACTATTCGTATCATGATCACCCATCTCCTCCAGTCCACTTTAAAGATTATAAACATGCAAGTAAGAAATCTGGACTCCTCAATTCTAGGAAAAGAATGATGAAATTTGAAACTCGAGCAGCCACCAAATAAACAATTATTAGAAAATCAATAACTTAAAAGGGGGGAAAAAAGATGTTATCTCTGACCACTGAACATCAGACTCATGGAGTGAAACTCACTGCTCATCAACATACATGAAATCGGCCTCATTGTTCCCTTTCAGCCAAAACCATGCACAAGTAACTCCCCCCAAACTGCAAAATAAGTTTATCTGCAAGGAAAGTTTATGGATGCAGCTGGGAAGTAATCATGCAAAACAAATGATAGGTAGTTTAGTCTGAACCAGCTCCACAGTCCATTGAGATTCTGAAGAACTGAAAATGCATAACTCACAACATTAATTTTTCCTGCACATGCAGATAAATGTTCTTTTCCCCGTTCTTCTGGTTGTAGATTAAGCCAAAGAATGCCATAAGTTGTCCTAATTAAAATAAAATATAACAACAAACAGTTCTAATGAGGTTAACATGCTAGTTACAACATAACTCCTTGCAACTTTGAGAATAACACTCTATTTCAAAAAGCGAGATTGACTATAATCACCACAAGAATTGGTTGAACCAATTAAATGATTGCATGAATAATATACACATGATGTATTCTCGTTAAGAATATACAAAACTAGTATATTGGCCTCCTTGTGAAATACATAAAATACTCGTTGGTGACAAAACTACATATAGGCAATGATAGCCAGCAGAGCTGCATAAGTGAGAAAAATTAAGAAGTGAAAGATTGCAGCAAATTAAGCATTCCAGTTGAAGCCAGAAAGAAAAACTGATCCCGTCACCACCGTGTATCATCTATGACCTTCAATCAAGCCTTCCAACTCTCTCTGCCCAAACCTCCTACCCTGTTGATTGGCATCCTTACACCTAGCCGCAAGGTAAAATATCAGCCAAGCAACCATGAAGTAAACCTCCATCGTTGACTGAAACATCTTAGCAAAAGATCTCCCACAAGCTCGGGCTAAAACCCATCTCACGAATGATCCACAACATATAGCTTCCAAGCATTTTATTTGTATAGCTTGGTTCAACATCGTCGATATCAAATAACAACCCTCCTTCACAATTTCTCTGCCACTCCTCCTAGAGTCCACTATAGCAACCCAGGCATCTACAGAAAATATGAATGCCACAAATGTATCAAGTACAAACCAAGTGAACAAGAACCCGGAAATCTCCTTCTCAAACACTCGAATCCACGGGGACATAACTGAGAATGGCATCAATTTCAATCTAACAAACAGCTTGAAAAAAGAATACTGATCATCAATTTCACCAAAGTACCAGAGTCCAAGAAGCTGAGTCAAGGCGTCCCTGACGGCCCACTTCATCAGAATGAACCCCGAAAGCCTCTTAAGTCCCAATCTGGAACCATCCCAAGTCATACCAGCAATCGAACCAAACCTCCCCAATAGATCGTTAACAACAGCAATGAAAACGATGCCTAAGACCCAAGAATATGTAACAAGAAAAACTAAAATCACCCATCCGTAAGCCGCAGATAGAAAACTCACAAGAAAAAACAGCGCCGCAGCATCACGACGACCGATTTCTAATCCTTTTATAAAGAACTGAAAATCGACAGCTCTATCTACCTCCTGACCACTTCCCAATTCAACCTTTTCATTTTCAGCTTCTTTGTCGTTATCGATCTCCTTATCGTCTGCAAATGATAGACCTTCAGCTTTAAAGGTGATTCCAGAGCGAACCACTTCCGAAACCCTAATCCCATTATCGATAACAAGATCCGAGAACCCTGATTTCAAGTTAGACGAGCCAAAAAACACGAAACTGCCATTGACAGACGCTTTCTTGTTGGACCCGAATAAGGAGCGACCATCGTCATCATCGCTAGAGAAGAAGTCATCGTCTAGAGTCCCGACGCGAGTGAGATGGAGAAAAGGGCGACGGCGATGGCGGCGAAAGGCCGCAGACGAAGGGTCTTCGGGAGATCGGAAGCGGTGGGAGTTGGTGTTGCCCGCAAGGTCAAGGCGAGACAGTAGGGCTTTGAGGGAGGGATCACGATCAATGAAAGAGGTGACATGGGTGGAGCCGTTCTCGACGACGATACGGAAGGATAAGATGAGGACAGAAAGGAAAAGGAATGTGACAATATTGGAAGAGAAAGAAGAGGCAGCTTCTCTGAGGAGTTGGGCAGTGGATCGTAAATTCTGCAAGCGAGGATGATGGTTCATGGCGGTTCTGCGATTGTCTGTTGCCTTCGAATTCGCGTATGTTGGGTGGAGGAGTTTTTTCTATTCGAGGTTTTCGTCGGTGGGAGAAAGGGAGGTGACTATGCTGTGAACTTCCAGGTAAGAGATGGACGTTTTCACGCGCTGAAGCAGACCGTGAAATGGACGACCGGGGCGGATAGTGGGTGGACAGTTCGGAATTAAAATGGGTGGAGCTCCAAGTTTGTAAGAAATGTTTGTGGGCCAAACCTTCATTAGCCTCCGACCAAATTTTAGCACGCTACGTTAAGTTGTGCAATAATTTTTTATTTTTTTTATTAGGATGAGAGTGTTTTTTTTATTTACCTTCTTTTTTTTAATTTTTGTTTGTAACAATTTTATACAACAAAATGCATGTAGGAGATAATGTTTTCCTTTTCCTTTTCCTTCTCCTTCTTTTGTTTGACAAACTTACTTTGTTTTTATACTCTTAACATTAAATTATTGAATGAAAATATAGTAAAATATAGAAAGCGTATGATTTAATTATTACAGTTATATACTTGTGAAGTTTTTTTTTTGGGCCTGATATACTTTTGAAGTTTTAATTTAATAATTTAGTAACAGATATATAAAGAAATATATAAAACAGTTGTCCCTACATCCGATAAAATTATAAATATTTGAAACAGTTTAGCAGCGGTACACAAACAAATCAATAGAGTGTATCAGCGATTGGTTTTTTCTGGGCTACTGATATTCTGATAAAGTTAGCAATATAAATTTGTTTTATTTACTTCGCATGAATTTGTGACTTACCCATGTCATGTGCCCTTGTAATCTTGTACTTTGCCTTTCCTATAATTTTACCAAAACAAAGAACTACATAAATTGTTACTCTACCTTTTAGGAGAAAAAGACATAGCAGATAGTTGGCCAGAAAAGCATTATATCAATAGGCTCGGTCAGAGTCGATGATTTGATATGATTTTGTTTTTCTTGGTTCAAAACGCTCAACTGAACCAAGAAAAAGAGATAGAACCGAGAAAAAAAGAAAAAGTTTGGAACAGGATAATGTTTTTTTTTAATCCTGTTAGATATTATCAATTATCAAATCTGAGAAAGGATCACACGCTAGTCAGAAGGGTCCACGTGCCAACTGTGAGGTTAAAATCTGCTGATGCAAATTATTATTGCAAAAATAATTTATAAAACAGGAATTCCCTTGTTTGATAATTGACCTTCCAGAAGGAATTATCCAACAACTTCACGCTAGTCAGAAGGAACCCCCCTGTTAGATGCAGACCTACATCATCTCTCGCATCCCAAATCGTCTTCAATTCTTCATAGGACCATACTACATTAGCCTTCTCTGCTACTATATTCTCTAGCAGGAGACTCAAAAATCCCAAACCCCAAGAGGCAAGAGCCATAGTAAAGACCAGCCATTAATTCGATGGCTACAAATACCACTATTAATTAAAATACAACAAAAGGCTTCTAACTTCTCAACAATCAGGACCGCAACAGAATGGGGAGTGAGAATTACTCAGTTAAAATCAGGCTTCTCTGGGAATTTACAGCCAGACCGTTGCATGATAACACTTGCTGCATAACACCCAGCTCTGACACATTCTTCAATGGGCTTCTCCTGAACTAACTGTGAAAGGAATCCTCCAACAAATGCATCTCCTACCAACAAAACAACAATAGTATATATCACCTTGATTTTTCCATGTCGGTTATATGTATGGTCTCCTTCTTCATCCACTTTAATGCAGTGCTAAAGGGATATACATGACACCTTGCTTGACCTCACTCGGATTGAGCAGATATCACGACTAATGAATAATTTTCCTTCTTTATGTCAGAGTATATGCACATAATTGTGTGTGCAACTTTATATCACAACGTAGCTCCTAAGAAATTGGACACGTACCTGCTCCATTAGTATCAACAAGTTTCTCTTTAGGTAATGGTGTCACTGGGAACTTTTTCACCTTCCCATCCTCAGCAACACACACAGGATCCGCTCCTTGGGTTATAACGGTTATCCTTTTGTGTGTTCCTGATGCCTTTGGCAATTGGGAAATCTTCAGAGCTATCTCCTCCACATTATCAATCTATTCATTAGGAAGAGATCTAACAAGTCAATAAATATATAAAGCCCACAAGTGCAGAGATATGCTAGCAAGTAAAAATTACCTCCCATCCATGCATTTTAGAAAATGACCTTGCCTCAGTCTCATTTCCGAAAACAAAGTCCATATACCTGAATCCAGAAAGGGCATCCTTTAGACCAGTGTATAAATTTTATTCACTTGAATTTAAATGAGAAAATTCCTTACGGCAAAACTTTATCCAGTGCATCCCTGTAGAATTCACACATAAACGGAGCAGAAAGGTTCATTATGAAAACCTGCATATAGAAACAAAATAGGCATCAGAAACAGCTAGGAAGAAGACATTGCCAATTTCATCTTATCATACCTTGTTATTTGCAGCAGCATGTTCAGCAACTAACCGTATGGAATCTGGGGACACAGCGAGGAAGAAGCTAGCAATATAGAAATACTTGGCCTTCTCAACTATTTAAGAAAAGATTCCATCATATGAGATGTCAGTCGCTGGCAACTACTCAGAGATGGAGAGAAGAAAAGAAAAAGAGATCCAGCATAGACCAACAAGGTACCCAAAGCCCAATTTTCTGGTCGCTTCAAATGTTCAGACTTATAGCAATTTGCAGCCGCTAAATTGGCAACAAGAGACCTAAAATTTAAATCCAACTGAAGATTATTTTAAGAAAAGGTAAAAAAAAATATCCAGATTGTTAGAAATGTCTTGAGGCTGGTGATGTAGGTTCACGGAAAACAGCCAAAAAAAATTATTTGAGGAGATAAGAAATAATCAGATTGATATAGTACCTTTCACCACCAACTACACAAACAGCACAAGTTCCAGTGGGCGTGGTTTCATCTATATAATATTGAACCTAATTTTGAATGAACAAGGTAATTTTAGAAAAGAGGATTCCAGGGTCCACATCAACGAAGCAAATTACAATAAAGTATCAGACAAGATAGAACCCACATTTACACCAGCATCTTTTGAGCACTTTGTCATCTCCTCTCCAAACTTATCCTTTCCAATGCAGCCAATAAAAGTTGTTAAGCCTGGTGTTTGAAGCATCCACTACAAGAAACAAAAAGCAAAAGGTAAATTATTTTGATCAAGACTCCAGATGCTATAATTAATGATAAAAGTTAAGTACATACCTGTGCAACTCTGATTGAATTCTGAGTAGAACCTGCCAATAGGAAAATTTTTGAAAATGCAACAATGTGTACTTTGAATTTTCTTTTGAAGTGTGCTTATGACATGACAAATAAATCAATTTTCTCAAACCCAATGTTAAATCTAATGCATTACCTCCAGCTATGTACTCCACATTATATTTTGTCGCCATTTCTTCATACCTGAGATGATCATATGAATAAGATTGATCCATACTTCAACTCATAAATTATCTTATGTCAGCACAAATGATTCCAAGATGATAAAGAAAATGTAGAGCGAAGATTCTCTTAGGAACCGACTGTTCCGAGGTTCTATCTTAAGTCCCACACTATATTCTGTTTTAACTGGGGAAACAAGTAATATACTGTAACTTTCACAGAATGATGCGGTAAGAAACTTAATCAGAAGCTCATTGGGCCAAAACGAATTCACTTAGTTAATTTGCGGAAAAAAATATTAGTAACTCATATTAATCATGCCTAACCATAACGAGGGAATCTGTAATTGAAGGATCACAGTTCCTACAGTGACTAATGCCAAAAATAAGTCAGACAATGAACAATATCAGCAAGAACGTGAAACTGTAAACAACTGTAGTGTCGGCATCGAGTGAGATTTCTTACATAGGTTGATGCTTTTCGTCTGCAGGAATAGCATCGTTCAACTTAAGGTCGTATCTGTCACGCAAAACCAGATCAAATCGTTCACAAAAGTGAGAGGTAATCCTTGACATTGATTGTCAAATATGAATCAATCATGTATTCTTCACAAATCAGATATTAAGAGGCCTCAGATACACACAAGAGAACAAAGTTTGAAATAGAACTGATCATTAGATATTATCCATCCATAAACTTGTGGAACGCAAGCCCAGAAATACCTCACTTTTACCGCAAGAACCAACAAATTTTCTGAACTTGCCATTTTCTACATAATGAGTTTCTGCTTTTCCCAAATGAAATAAACATGGGAGGCCGTCTCTAGTATATGGATTCAAGAGGACACCGCAGGTGAGTGTGAGACGAAGGTCATAGAGACATGTCAAGACCAACTTACACAGATTGGGGGACTATTTGATATTTAAAACAAGAATATTACCGGAGAACCAGCCACAGAAAAAATAAAGAACAGAGACCACGTAGAGAAAGAGAGGCGAAGAGAGGAGATGAGATCTAACGTACTTACTTTTGCAAGAAGTCAGGATCGACGACGGATGAGATGTCAAGGAGGGGATTACCCATTCCCAATAGAATGCATTGGGACGTCATTGGCGGAGATTGAGAGAGACAAAGCAGAATCAGGCGCCAGAGTTGGCGGAATTTGGAGCCATTTACTCCTTTGTGGTCTTTTTATTAAATCAATTTCGGATATATCAAAAAGTTATTAGTTACTACACTCATCTGCAATTCTCCTGTTGAGAAGTCAACAACAACACCTCCACCATCTGGCCACTGATCTCCACCTACCCACCGGTTTCCTCCCAATGTTAGACTAATTTTAGTTCAAGATATGCTCAAAAGAAATTCTAGTTTTAGATTAATAGTACTTTTTATGGATACTTTTGATTTATTCCAAATTAATAATATTTTCACATCAGATGTATTTTAAAAATAATAGAAAGTAAAATATATCCACCTCCAATATTTTCACTTAAAGATCACTTACTAATTTTACAAACATATCCACACAGTACATTTTATGGAGAATTTTTTAGAGGGTACTTCAGTCATTGCATGCTCTCTATTCCTAGTACCCGTTTCACTTTGGATGGAATGTGTATTGTTGAAGCTCCAGTAATCATCATTCTTGATGGAATGGATTAATTTTATAAAGAATGAATCAAACGCACTCATGGATTAGAATCATAGCTATTCCATTTCATACAGTGTTTATTATCTCCAACGAAATGTAACATTAAGATCTTGGTGTGGATAGTATAATTATTTTTTTAATTATTATAAAACGTGAACAGCCATCACAATTCTAATGAAAATTGAAAAATGAAGTAAAGCTTATTAACAAGTGTGATTTAAATAATCAATTTTTTTTAACATTATCCGCGGACTACCCATTTGATGGGACAGACGAGTGGAAGTGCTATTCATTTAGAATGAACGGTGTGGGTTTTTTTTATATTTTTTTTTACACATACACACCCAATCGCCCATATATATATATATATATTGATGACAACATCACCCACTCCTTTGAAAAGAATAATTTGCATGTATAAAACCATTTGATAGATATGAATTTGATTAAATATGTGGTAAAAAAAGAATATGATTAAATAAAGAAAATTTAAGGAGTAAATATTCATGACTCTCCTATACGTTGGCAAAAAGATGTGTCTAACAAAGAAAAGAGTAGGTAGAATCATAGCGAAATTTAAATATATCAAGTATTAACAAATCAAAATGGCCAGCTATTAAAAAAAATCTAGAAATTGGTCTCATGCATTGTACCATTCACAAAGTTTAAAGAGAGTGATATTATTTGACTCAAGTCAAATTAATGTGATTTTTTTATAAATTTGTTGAACTTCAAGAAATTTAAGTGATAACTCTATGATATTTGCATTGTAAATGTCACATATTATAACTTGTTCATATAAATTAAATCAGGATTGAAAAGAAGATATCCTCAAATCAAGTAATAATAATCTTAAAAGTCCTATGTAATTTTTAAAAAAATTAAGTGATAATCTATATCTATATCAATTTCTTTATATTTATAAAATAAATATATGTATAGGAAATAAGCTATAACTCGTACAAGTATGATTTTCACAATTTAATCAAGTTATCAATATAAATTATTGAAAAAGTCACATAATTCAAAAATTACGAATAATGAGGCTTATTTCTCATATTCAATATAATACAAGAAAAAGGCATACTTAGTATATAATTAAATATATAGAAAGTTATACTACTCGCAAATGTGAAACTCATTTCTCACTATTAATGTACCAAAAAAATGTTTCTAATTTACATAAATATTAACTAGCCCGAAGCTTGATTTATCATTTTATTAAATTGTACCCTAAAGACATGAACATGGAAAGTAGAAATTAAAGTAATTTTTCTCCTGAGAAGATAGTATATTATCCAGTATTGTCATACGATATATATTGTTAGGACATATGGTTTGGATGATGATGTTCTATATACCACGTAGTATGTCAATCCACTAAATAGCACATGAGGCCTTTTGTTTAGATAGTGCAGCTTATGTTATTCCAGTCATTAAATAGTCATCCTATGGTCAGGAGACTCAAATGACTGTGAATTGGGGTGCACTTTCTCTAAATAGCCACAAATTTAGATGGTTCAAGGGAAAGAGAGAAATGATCCAACCTTTGATGCAGTGGTTTTTGATCGGGTCATGACTATTGGGATGAGAGTTGAGTGGTGATCCCAGAATCAGCCGTCTCAGGTAGTTGGAAGGGGGCTACTGGTTAAGATTACCTTATCATAATAACTAGCTCATAGTTCTAGTCGTGTATTGATGGGATCTATGTTTGCATATCATGCATTTGGCATTCATAGTGAGTTTGCATCTAAATACTATTATAGAAGTATGTCTATATGTTTATTTTGTTTGAATGTGAAAATCCCTAGTTACTAGAACATATATTTCACCCCGTGGCTCACAATCCAAGGTGAAGGATCCAACTCTAACAAGAAAATGACCAAGAAAGGTTTGGGAAAAGAGGACTGAGAGTATTTGTGGGTGTTGGAGATTACCTGCCATTGTTGCTATTCTATTAAGTAAAGTGTCATTTGTATTGTTTGTGTAATAGTATGTGTATCATGGTGCATTTATGTGTTCGGGGGCAGAACTGATGTGTAATCTCTCCTATACTTTCTCATGTTTCATGAATGGCCTTTCGTGTGCTCTAGGGCCTATGGGTATATTAGTAGTACAATAAATGATAATTATGTTCTATATAAGATTTGTGATGTCCCAAGTGTCATTGTCTTGTTGTTTTGGGCCATGGATCCATGGTCCTAAATCTCTTCTTATGTGATTGGTTGAGATTATGAATCCGGTTGAGTTTATAGGTCTTAGTTGCCTAAATTAGGTATTTAACCCCTCAGCTTTGTTTGGGGTTTAAAGGGGTCAAAACTCGGAAGAGTGATTTCTCCATAATGAAACCTACTTGGTCATGGTTCTTAGGTCTTGTGTGACTTGTGGGTAGAGTCATTGGCGGCCAATTGTCCATTAGCAGTAATTGGAGGAGTTTGATTCTTAGTTATGGTCAAAAGTGACCAATTTTGTTTCAGGTATCCAATTTTTTTATACGGAGGTGTTTTGAGACGTGGTTGGTGTCTATGGTTAAAGTATGAGTAAAGTGACTTGTGGATTTTGGAATCGAGTTAATCGGAAGTTGGAGTGAGAAGTTGTGTGTGTCGAAAGTTTGCTCGTTGTATCAGCAAATTGCTTATGCTTCTGCTGTTATTGGCGTCGCAACACCATAATCGTGGCCGCGACAACATGCATTACTTTTCCTTTCTCGTTTTGTTCCAAAAGTACTTCACATGGCGGTGCCAGATAGTGAGGCAGCAGCCATCCCTCTGCTTTGTCTTCTGTTCCCTGTTTTCTTGCCTTTATGTATGTGTTTGAGGTTATAAAGTTTAGGATGTTATATTGAAATTAGTGGTCAAAATAATCAAGAGTGTATTCTTTGGCATCTTAGATTAGGTCATGCTCCTTCAAATGTTCTTACGCATTTAAAAATTGCAACAAGTATTGATGATAAGGAGTATGAAACTTGTTTGAAGTCCAAGCAGACCTTATTGCAATTTACTTCTAGTAGTAATAAAACAGAGTGTTGTTTTGAATTGATTCATATGGATATATAGGGACCTTATAAGAAATCTACACATCAAGGATATAGATATTTCTTAACAATTGTTGATGATTTCTCTAGAGGTACTTAGGTATTTAGGATGATTAATAAGTTTGAAATTGTAAATTACATTAAGTCATTATTTGCTTATGTTATCAATCAGTTTTCAAGTAAAATAAAAAGAGTAAGAAGTAATGATGGAACTGAATTTGATAATAATGAAGTAAAGATTTTTTTTGAATGATAAAGGTGTTATTCATGAAACTTTTTGTCCTTATACACCCCAACAACAAGGGGTGGTTGAAAGAAAGCATAGACACTTGATGCAAGTGGCAATGAGTTTAATTTTTCAGTCTGGGATGCCATTGAAATTCTGGGGGGAAAGCATAAAAGCTGTAGCTTATTTGATTAATAGACCATATAAAATTCTTGGTTACAAAACGTCATTTGAATTGATTCATAATAAAGTTCCTGAAATTAATTACCTCAAAATATTTGGTTGTCTTGCATTTGCTACTAGTTTACATAACAATGTTAAGTTTGAGTTGAGATTTGATCCTGTGCTTTTATGGGTTACCCAACAACACAATCTATAATTGTTAGTAGGCATGTCAGATTTGTGGAGAATAAGTTTCCATCTAAGGATGCAATAAGTGAAGAAAAGGGAGGAGAAAATAATCTGTCAAATGAGCCTTTTATGTATGATTATGATACTCCACCTTTTATTACTAGACGTGGTATAAGTTTAAGGGCCAAATCAAATGCACAAAATGATGAAGAGAAGTCTCAAAGTGAGGGGGAGGAGCCAAGAGGCGAGGAGGTGCAGAATATAAGACCATAAAGGAGCATACGTCCTCCTGCATGGTTGCAAGATTATGATTGCAACATGGTTCTTTCAACTGAATTCATAAACTCTGGTTTGATTAGACATCCCATGAGTAATTATATGCAGTATAATAATGTTTCATTTTTTGATAGAGATTTTATTTTGAGTCTGGATGCTAATACTAAACCTGTTACATCTGAAGAGGCTCCTAGTGGTCATAGGTGAGTTAAGGCTATGAAAGAAGAATTAGATGCTTTAGAAAACAATGATACTTGGGAAATTGTTGATTTGCCTACTAATAAAAGACCTGTAGGTTGTAAATGGGTATTTAGAATTAAATATAGGGTAGATGGTACTATAGCAAGATACAAAGCAAGATTAATAGCAAAAGGATATAATAACAAGGAAGAGATAAATTATTATGACACTTTTTCTCCTGTTGTAAAAATGGTGACTGTAAGACTGGTTCTATCCTTGGGCAGCATGTCCTACAACCAAAAGATCTGTTACAGGATATTTGGTCAAGTGGGAAAATTTGATGCTACGAAGGAAATCAAAGAAGCAAAGTATTGTTTCAAGGTCTTCAGCTGAAGCAAAATATAGGGCCTTGGGAGTAGTTGTTGCTAAGATAATTTGGCTAAGAGAACTGTTAAAAGAGTTATGTATTGGAGAACAAGAGCTAGCATTAGTCCATTGTGACAGTAAGGCAGCAAATCATATAGCCAACAATCTTGTGTTTCATGAAGAACAAATGCTAGGTTTGGTACACATGAAAGAGGTCTCATGAAAGGAAGAATGAGAGAGAAATTTCTATGAAATTTGTTTGGTACACATTATTCAAATTTTCTATAAATATAAAATAGTCCTTTTATGAAATTCTTCTCTCATTTTCCTTCTTCCTTTCCATTTCCCTCAAAATAACTTCTTCCTACCAAACATAGCAAAAACACATGGAAATAAACTGTCACTTTGTTATAGAAAAGCTTCAGATGAATCTGATTAAGCTTGTGCATATGAGAACAAGTGAATAGCAGGCTGACATCTTGACGAAAGCACTTGGAAGGAAGAATCATGAGAAGAATCTATGGAAGTTAGGAACCTATAACTCATTGAGTCCTAACTTGAGGGGTTAGAAACGTTATTTCTTTTATATTGTTTGTGGGCCTAGGCTTATGTCTCTAGGCTATTGCTTTCTTGATTCATTGTAACGAATAAATTATGGGCTGTATATAAAGTCTGGGCCAAACCTTTTTGTATTCATTCATTCAGAAATAACAAAGAGCATTATTCAGGAAAGCTCCGATCCAACAAATTCCAACAACATCAGGAACAAGTAAATGCCTCAAAACCAGCTGGAGGGCCAGTGCTTATAGTAATCCCAGCTGCATTAAGAAAACTTGTCTCCATCAGCGATTAATCTGCACCTACCAGACTACCTGTCATTACCAACAAGGCAACAAAACGAAAATTGCACTACAAAGGGCCATAACATCAGTTACATCTTACCCCTCATAAGCAAGCCTTTGGACCAGAACTTGGAAATTCCTGTCTCTGCTCGTAATTTGGCTGAGTCCATAAACTTATTCCACTGCTAAATCGCACGGGAGGAACTCCCAACTCTTGCACAGAGATGGCAACACGCCTCCTCCCCAATCCATTTATTGCATACATTTCCTTCTAGTGTCAAGACGATTGTGCCTCGTTTGCCAATTCAGCTTCCAACTCGAGGCCTCAAAAATATTCAGAAAAATCTGGGTCAGATTTCAATTCGTTCTTTAGGATTATCGCTACTGGCCAAGAATATTTACATGTCTAGGAAAACAAGATAATGAGTTTTTTTTTAAATGAATAAAGAAAATGTCAAGATTCACTCGAGATTGTTGAGATGAAGGTTGAGAGTTGTGCACAAGGATAGCTATATTGCCAAACTCTTGAAGAAACTATAAGTGTGTGTGTGTGTGTGTATATACACACTTATTCCTAGGTAGCTGCTGCATGCACCAGATTGCTGACACGACCGATCACAGACTAGAACAATCATATACGAGGGCCCTCCCATATTTCGCCTCACACATGGCCCCTCAAACTATGAAGGTTGTTAATCCTTCAACCCTTCCAGAAATCAAAGCACATACACACAGACCATTCCAGCTTGCTACAGTCCCACGATTTAGCTGTCGGCAATTTCCACTTGGCTATTCCAAAGCAATATCAGTAATGCTAGGTGAAAAAGGTTATCATCCCATATTATCTTCTAATGGGTGGTAAGATATTTAAGTTAAAACGATTCTATAAGAAAATCTTAATTTGCAGTGATAAATGAGATATAGCATCGTATGGTGCTTTTATTTAGCTACATTATTGACAAAGAATAACAATTAAAAATAGCCAAGGGTTCTCCATCCATCTGGTTACATATTAAGAGTAAAGACCCCATCGCCCTCATCAATGCCATGCAAATGCATTGGCCAGTGAATAATTCAAGCCACGTCTACCCATTCCTTGTCTTTTGAGGTAAGGTGACATAAGCAGATGAGTTGTTCATTAAGTGGATGTAATCCTACACTCCTTGACAGAAACAGAAAACTTGTAAATAAATTATAACTTGGCTGAAAAAAGGATCACATGGAGTTTTCTTTTTTTTTTCCGCTGACACTAAAACATAGTCTAAAGATGATCACAAATTGCTTTTGTAAATTCAGTTGTTGTAGAACTGCCACCAAGGTCAGCAGTTCGGTACTTTCCTTCGGCAATTGTGTTGAGTATGGCATTTTGAATCTGCTCCGCTTTGTCATGGAGCTCAAGATGGCGCAACATTGTGACAGCACTCAGCAGCAAGGCTGTTGGGTTTGCCAAGTTCTATATAAATCCAAAGGAGATAGGAATAAGCAACATGACATCTTGAAAAGAGCATGTATAACATTATGACCCAGATTATGTTTTAGGGGTAAATAAACTGACAACTAAATAACAACTACAAAATCATACAATCTATTTCGGTTTTTATTATCTAGCCTCAGTCTGCCAACCAATGTACACAAGAACTTGAAAGGGGATCACGTTCAATTAACGGAAAATTTCAATAAAAATGTTAAAATATATTGAGCACATAAAGTAATTACTGCACCAGAATTTTTCATTGGTTGCACGGCAAGAATGCTAGCAGACAATTGGAGCACATGGATCACAGACATTTCAAAAGACCTCATTTGCAAAAAACTGCCACCAAATTTGACTTCCTAGTTGCAAAAGGCGTGTCCAATACTCCTACACCCTAAGTCTCCAGTATACAACTAATACCCATGATATTGACAGAACTTTAACTCTTCCTTTTCAACTTTCATACACTAGTCACATTCCATATTACAGGAGCATCTTATACTTTTCATTATTTTTGTGAATTGCCGCATTCTATAGAACTTTACGGGCATATAGTATATCTAAAACATGTATAACTAAACTTGTGTATAGATGTTAGACCTCAGATTGGAAAAGGGGAAATGTTCATTTTCAGCAACCAAAATAATTGAATTAAAAAAAAAAAAAAACTATAACTTCACCCTCAATCTGGATGGCAGCAAAAAGTTGTGCACTTGGGCTATTAATTCCTCCAATTACATCACAAATCAAACATGAGTAGAAAACAAGCACCCCAAAAAATGCAAATTCCACAATAACAAGGTGAAAAGAGGGAGAATGGATGAAGATAAGGGAGTACTCCGAACAGCTCACCTTTCCAGCAATATCAGGTGCTGAACCATGTACAGCCTCAGCTAGTGCAATACCACCCTCACCAATGTTGCAGCTGCAAACAATAGAAAATTGTGTCAGAAGGTATCCATAACATGCTACATTTTTTTACTCAAAAAAAAGATAAATAAATAAAAGTACCTTGGTGTCAAGCCCAATCCCCCAACCAAACCAGCACAAAGATCACTGATAATATCACCATAGAGGTTAGGCATTACTAATACATCAAAGAAGGCTGGATTCTTCACAAGCTGTAAAGGGGCAAGAACATGCGTCATTCCTTTTCTGACCCAGAAAACAATTTTCAAATGCAATTGTATCACACATCCAATTTGCAAATATTCATATAGCGAGACACCATACCATCATACAGCAATTGTCAATGACAACTTCCTCATAAGTTATCTCAGGATACTTCTCAGCAACCTCACGGCAACACTGAAAACAATTCAAGATACAAGTTAATAGAAGGATTCATGAATAAAAATCAAAGCAAATGATTATATATGCATTTCCATGTATCTGTGAACCTTGAGGAAAAGTCCGTCAGTCTTTTGCATAATGTTGGCTTTGTGTATTGCAGACACCCTCTGTCTTCCATGTGTCTTGGCATAATGAAAAGCATACTCAGCCACTCTTAAACTTGCTTGACGTGTAATAATTTTGAGACTTTCTACTACGCCTCTCACAACCTGAGACCAGAAGATGGGAGTTGATAAGAGTTAGTACCAACCATACATTCAATGATAAATTGTAACATCAATTGCCTAGAAACTTACCTGATGTTCAAGTCCACTGTACTCCCCTTCTGTATTTTCACGGATAGTGATAAGGTCTACATTATCATAACGGGTTTTGTAGCCAGGAAGGCTGTAACAAGGTCGAACATTGGCATACAAATTAAGTTCTTTCCTAAGAGTAAGGTTTAATGAACGATGACCTTTTCCAATTGGGGTAGCCATTGGTCCTTTCAAGCCAACCCTGTTTCGCCTAACTGATTCTAAGCTTTCCCATGTTAAAAAGCTTTGTGTTCTAGGGTCAATCGTATCCCCAACATAGTGCTCTTCCCATTCTACAGGCACTTCTGCTGCACTTAACACCTGGTTATTGCAAACAGATATTGAAAGAACATCACATTGAATTCACTAAAGAATCAGGTTTTATTAATATACATAAGCATGAATATACAGAGCACGAGAGACTAGGAAGACTAAACCACAGCTTTTATCAATCAATCTCAGCAGCAACCAAATAAATCACAGAATTGTCAATCAAATATAGCAACGACCAAAAGAAAATGACCAGAGCACAAAAAAAATTCCACAATCCATATACAAGCCTTCATTAGCACCCTTTGAAAGTCTAAAGCCTTGATCATGGGACACAAAAGCCCTTCTTACTACCTCAATCCATATTTTATCTTGGCACCAATGCCTTCACTGATCACTATTAATATTAAAATTAAGATATTCAAAGGATATGTACCTTAAAGATGGTATATGCAGGCCATGCTAAAAACAAGAGGTCACATTGAGAAACTATCTTTTGTATATTTACAAGCATAACATGAACTGATCCATCCATCTCCTATGAACTTATCCGTCCATCTTCTATTATCTTCAACTTGAAAGAAATTACATGAATCCCATTTTCAAAATGTTTAGGATGAACAAAGCAACAGTTTTATGATATCTTCAAATTTCAAACTACTTACACTCACATAGTTACCTTGCGATCTAGGGGGCACCAAGAAAAATGATTTCCTGAAAAAGGTTTCCAGTATTTCCTAGTGCTCAGAAAAGAAAATAGTTACCTAAAAAAAAATTTACATTTTTTTGGTGCTGAAAAAACATTTTTCTGTGGTTGGTGTAATAGTCAACTGGAAAATATTATCACATTCAATTCTTACAACCTACTCCAACAAGGAAAATTCCCTTTCAAATCAACACAAACTATAACAGCAAGAGCTTCGACAAAATACGTTTCCTTTTAAGATATTTTCTTTGGGAAATCTTCTCTGAGAATGCTTTCTAAGTTATCTTCAGCAGAAAATATTTTCCAACTCTCAAGCTCTTTTCCGTATAACAAAGGGAGCATGTGTCAAATAATCACAAAACAGATGCCTCATTTAAACAGAATAGCATTCATTGGTGCAAAGTATACTCCTCAAAGAATTGTCTCGGATGCAAACTAAAACAGCCAACCAGAAATACAAAATTAAAACGTGAATAACTACAAATCCAAAAGTCCAAGATTAAAAAGAAATTTTAAAAAGATAGATCCGCCAGCATCAACGCAGAACTGACAATTACAGCAGATACTCACAAGTTTAACATTGAACTGATGAATTTGAGGTCAAATTAAACCCAGGGCATCCGTATAATTTGGAAATTAAGAAAAATATGAATCAGCAATGGAGCTCTCCATAATTAATTCCGATAATATAATCGAAACAAAACAATGAAGAACTATCAATCGAATGAGAGGTGAAGAGCATGGAATGGGAAGTAAGGAAGGGTGGAAGAGAAAGACAAACCTGTTTGACGGAGTCGGCGATCTCGGGACCAATACCGTCGCCAGGGAAAAGAGTGGCTCGGATCGGGGTAGAAACGGAAGAGAAAGCCCTAGGATTCGACAAGGAGAAAACCTGGCCGCCGTGCCTCCCAAGTGCTCGTCTAAGAAGTTGAGAAGCCATGGTTGACGACGCCCACTGATGGAGATGCCAAATCACTTGATCCTTCCCAAAAGTCGGAGCTTCCAAGTTCCAACGCGTGGGTGCGCAACGCCGGGCCAATCATAGGAGTCACTCACCACGCTTCTACTCGGATTCGTAAAATTTGTGACGTGGGGCTTTTTGGTGTGAATAAAAAAGTTGTTAAATCACATTATGATAAAATTTAATAATATTATTACTAAGATATTCTGAATTAATTTTCTTTTAATTTTCTAGTCAAAAAATGTTTTTTAAATTTTTATAAAAACATTTTTGAATAATTTTTAATATTGATGGTCAAACAGTTAATATTTTATTAAGATTTTAAAGTGATAAATTTTTTAAAAAATTTAAATTTAGAGTAAGCTTTTTTTATGGAAAATAATACTTCTTTTGTTTCCTATGAGATATTTTTTAAGAATTAAAATTTTAAATATAAATTATTTTATGAAATATATATATCATTTAATATTTATTTTTTATTTTTATCTTTCTTAAATATTAAAAAGAGTTATAATAAAAAAAGATGAAGAGGGATACATTTAAGATGATTTATAATTTAATAAGATTAATTTTAAAAAATTATAATAATTTTTTAAAATATTAAGATTTTTAATTAATTTTTTAGTTATACATCAGGTAAATAATAAGATAAATAAATATAATTTACTCCCTCCGGTCCTATATGTAGGATCTTTTGTCCTGATCCTAAATATAAGACCCTTTACAATATATGAGGTAGTATTTATTATACATTTTCAAAAAATACCCCTATTTAATGTATTCAAAGAGAAAGAGAAATATATTAAATAAGGGTAGTTTTAGAAAAATGCTAAAATTTTTAAAGAAATCGAGATAATTAATTAGTTTTAATTCTAATTTTTAATCCACGTGATTTGATTAAAATAATTTTATATTAAGGATAAGAGGGAGTATTAAATTTTGGAAATACATTACTTTTTTCTCTGAGAACTCGTGTTATCAGGGATCCGAGTTCCATGATCATTCCTCCCAAGCGCATCCTTCCAAAGCCCTAATGCATGTTTAGAGATGTTCAGTTGGGCTCCTCCATATAACTAGAAAATTAGCATAATTAACTTATTATATACTGTCAACTTTTATGTCCACTTAGCTGTTCCATCGTCCCTTCAACTTCAGTGGTCAATACTTATTTATAATAATATGTAAAATATCAATATGTCATGTTATACATGTTTAAATATGGGTTTCAATTATGTAAGGAAACTAGGGCAGTTTTTTTTTACAGTGTAATTCTCGGATAGCTGTTAATCAAATTTTAATGGGTAATTGAAAGAAAATGACTAACCTAAAGCTTTATTTGGAATGGGGAGCAAATAGAGAGAGAGGGATAGTATAAAGGAAAATAATGATATATCTAAATAAGAAAATGTCTAAGTTTTTTTTTATTTTCTCCTCAAATTTTTTTTTCCTTGTTTTTGTTTATCCAAATGGAGAGTAACTCACTAACATTACCCAAATTCAAAGGACAAAAATTTATTTTGTAGCATTTCACCATCACATAATTTGCTCCTAATGTAATGGACTCTGGTATATGGATTGTTTGGGGTAAAAAATGGTATTATAATTGTCAAGATTCTCTTTCACTGCTAAGCTGTATGTCAGAAAAGAGGAGAGCATCTTTAAACGATAAGATCACTTGGGCATCTTTCCATGATCCTAGATTTAACCGCACTTGAATTATTTGAAGAGGATATCCAACCTTAAAAATCCATATGTATCATCGCTGTGAAGAAAGTATTCACTTGACAAGCTGCGTAAGAGCAGTGAGATCGAACAAGTCAATTGGGTGGTGAAAACAGAAAGATTTAGCAGGAGTGTTGTTCAAAAGTAACATCCTTATTTGCATGAAAGGTATGCATATATTCTATTAGCTCTCAAAGCGATGACAAACAAATTAAATTTCAATTACAACGTAAAATTACAATATCCTGGTGACATCAACCAAACTAAAACGACCACTTTAATTTGTAGGTTGATTAGCCTGTGGCTTTTACCATCAAACTAACAAACCAGCTGTTCATCACTGCACAAAGAAAAACATATAAAACGAAACCATCTCCCTAATCAAGCTGTGGAATTAACAGATTGGGAGAGGGGCACCATTCCACTCGCCAAGGCATTCCAGAAGAGGATCAATGATCTTGCCCTGGCACAATGCTGTGAACACCTTGTCACACTCCTCACCTGGTGAAGTCACCCTCTCTCCGGTTAGCAACTCAGTCCCCAACTCCTCTCTGACAAACTTGTACAGAGGGTAAGACCTGCATTCCTTAATCCTGTTTGGAATTGCAGAATTGCCGGTCTCATATGCTGCTCTTGCACTCTCAACTTCCTTTGGCAAGACATTCTCCAACTCCTCCTCGAAAGTTCCAATCTTTTGGAAGATTGATGTGCTTGGGTTCTTCTCGTTTTCAGCATTGACCAATGCATGGTCTACGAGCACTTGCCTTAGCTTCTGCATCAATGGGTATATAGCGCTGCAGGGATCATCAACATAGGCAAACACATGCTCCCTGTCTACCACCTTCAGTAAATCCTTCTCGCAAAATCTTGAAGGGTGGAGTTCTCCATTCACACCCGTGGTCAGAGTTCTCTTAGCGACTTGGCTAACGGTGTTCTTGACTGTGTTCTTCAAGTTCTCTTCCAAATGCCTCAAGTCAATTGCTTGGCAAAGTGCAACCAAAAACGTGGAAGACATGAGCTTTAAGATCTCAATAGCTTCGTTTGTTTTCCTAGACGAAATCAAACCCAAAGAGTTCACGTCCTGGTTGTGCTGCTCGGCACTTTGGACGTGGCTTGTTACGGGATTGGCAAGGTATTGAAGTTCAGAGCAGTAAGAAGCCATGGCGATTTCAGCCCCCTTGAAACCATAATCCAAGCTGGGGTTTCTGCTGGCAGATAGATTGGAAGGCAAACCATTGTTGTAAAAGTCATTGACGAGCTCAGAGAATTGAGCGAACATGAGTTTGCCAATGGAAGCAAGAGCCAAACGGGTATTGTCCATGGAGACTCCAATTGGGGTACCCTGGAAATTACCACCATGCAGAGCTTTGTTCCTTGAAACATCAATCAAGGGGTTGTCGTTCACGGAGTTGATCTCTCTCTCAATTGACTTGGTGGAGAATCTGATAACTTCAATGAGAGGGCCAAGCCATTGGGGTGAAGTTCGGAGGGCATAACGATCTTGTTTAGGCTTCTGCAGGGGATCCATCTCGTGCAACTTCTTGGCTGCTTTAACATAGGAGCTTCCATCCAAAATGTGTTCCATGATAGCAGCAGCCTCAATCTGGCCAGGATGGTGCTTTAATTTGTGCGTCAAGTGGTCTGTAAACTCAGGCTTGCCTTGCATGACTTCAGCAAAAATTGCGGAAAGAACCTCAGAGAGCACCGCCAGAATGTTAGCCTCAAAGAGAACCATAGAAGCCAAGCCAGAACCAACGGCAGTACCATTTACAAGAGCAAGGCCTTCCTTGGGCTGCAGTTCGAAGAACTCAGACTCGATGCCTGCCAATTGAAAGGCTTCCTTAGGATTAAGGGCTTCTCCGTTGGGTCCAACGGCTCTGGAGTTAGGTCTGCCTGTAAGTAAACCGGCGATGTAAGAAAGAGGGACGAGATCGCCGGAAGCTGTGATTGTACCACGAAGTGGCAAGCATGGGGTGATATTGTGGTTAAGTAATTTGGTGATGGCTTCTAGGATTTCAAATCGGATGCCCGAGTATCCTTGGAGAAGAGTGTTTATTCGGACTAGCATGGCGGCTCTTGTGGCTGAGTGTGGCAGTGTTTGGCAAGACTCGGTGCCATTGCCAAATATTCCGGCATTCAAAAACCTGAAATATAAGCACGCAATGATCAGAAATATTCACGTGGTATTGCCATTCATTTCTAGTAACCGTCATATACGGAGATTAATTAACCGCTAGATGTACACTAGGTGAAATTTAATTAAGACTTTCCAAAGAGGAGTCAACGGCCAAATTAAAAAAATTACAAAAAGGAATATTTATGATCACCAATCATGTGGTTAAGATGCGACATCGACCGACCGAACCATTCTCGTTCTTGAGGCCGGCATGCCGTGCCAACCGGTGATGCATGTTGTGATGTGCTTGTCCTAATACCAGACATTTACCCTTTGGCCAAAAAAAAAATTCCAGACATTTACCCGCTAAAATTAGTTGTGTTTGTGTCCGTATTACTTTTTAATTATTTTTTTAAAGCAGCTGTGTTCAAATTACTATTTTTAATAAGAACTATTTGCAATTTATTGCTACCGACCTCCGTTCTAGTTTTTACCCCTCACGTGGATTTTTTTTTTAAATCCAATTACCCCTTCACGTGTAATTTCTGTGGTAGTTTTCGAAAATTATAATTTAGAAGCATAATTTAAAAAGATTTTGAAAAATAAAATTCTAATTATTTAGATAAAAAATTAATTACAAAAAAAAATTACACGTCATATTGTCAAATTCATATATTCTTTTTTTCCTATTCTCTATTTTTTTAAAGTTTCACTCATATTTATTTAAATTGATTTATTGAAGTTGAATTTATTTATTTTAAATATTTAACTTGATTTTAAAATTTAAAATCCCCTGCGATAAAATTTGTAAATTTTTGCCATAAAATTTTTTCTTTTTGAAAAAATCGACACGCAACCTCTTTACTTTAAAATAAATATATTAATAAGATTATGAAATATAATATTTAATTTAAAAATATTTTACACTCTTACTATGATGTAAACATTCCCCAAACGATTATCCCCTATTTTTCTAAATTAATGTTTTTCACCAAAAATCCAACCATTATTTTCATATATACAATAACTAAATAAGTTCTCTGCCGGTTTAATTTTTACAGATCAGGTGGCTTTTTACCTTTTTTTTAATTATTTTTTAAACATGTGATGGAGGAAGGAACTGGATGCGGATCATGAATCCAGGACACGGAGAGAAGTAGACGGGAAGAGTAGGTACCTTATGAGCTCTTTCTGCAAAGCAGCACCTTGTTTTGTTCGCCTGTGAGAGGTAGCACCGAATCCGGTGGTGACACCGTAACTATCAGTTCCCTTGTTCATGCTGTCCATGACCCAGTCGCTGCTGGCCTTAACGCCGGCCCTGGCCGACTCCGACAGCTCCACCTTCACGCCTTGGTCATGTGCAGCAATGGCAGCCACCTGAGAGATGGTGAGAGTCTCGCCGCCAAGGCGGACCACCGGCTTCCGGTACTCAGCCACCATGCGCATCACCTCGTCCAAGTGGCTGCCCTTGAGAGACTCGGCAGCGACTCCCCAGTTCAGTGGATCAGCCGTGCCATTGCTCAAGCAGAAAGAGCCATTCTGATGGTGACCGTTGGCCTTGGCGATGGGCTCCATGATAATGAAGTAATTAAAGGAGGTAGTAGTAGGGGAGAAATGAGGAAGGAGATTAATTAGTGAGAAATATAGAGCTTGAAGATGGGATAGAGGGAGAGGAAATCTTGGGGATGAATGAAGGATGGGATTTCCTGAGTTGAAGGGGGGAAGAGAGTTGAGTTATATAGGAGGGTGATCATAAGGTAAGAGCGTGTTCCGGGTAGGTGGGCATAAGGAGGGGCAGAAATCCACAAGGAGGGGGGGTTGGTGGTTGAAAACCATTTTCTGCCGTGCGATGCCCAACTATTTATCTGACGGATTCTGTATTGCAACGTGGAAATACAGGATCGCATTATAAGAAATTAATTGGTGGGTAGCTGCGTGCCATGTCAATGCAAGTGGACGACGAAAGAGTAGGTGAGTAAGTAGGAAGGGGCATATTTGGAGAATGAGGACGTGAACGATGCACAAAAGAACCTCCCCCTGGACCGGTAAACGACCTCATATCTTTATCTCCATGATTTCATAATATAACATACATACAGAATAGAGTTAGTCTAAACCCCTTTCTCCTTTCTTTTTTATGTTAAAATTTTATTTTATTTCTCAACACTAAAATTAATAATTCCATACTAACTTTCCTAATAGCAAATACAAATGACAAAAATTATAGTGGAAAATTATATATCATAATTTGAACATTTAGCTAGAAAGTATTCCTCCCATCTTTAATTTAAGAATTTTTGTAAAACATGTGTGATTTCTATAAATACTCTTAATAATTTTGATTTAATTTGCTCTCTTTTAACATTAAATTTGAAATAGATGTTAATAAATTTTATTAAGAATGTTATAATAATTTTATATAAAATCAAAATTTTTATCTAATTTTAGCTACTTTTATAGATTAAAAGGTTCTCTTATAAAAACTAAAAAGGACGAGAGAGGATGTAATTTAACTCAGATATTTATGGAGACTCCGGTGTGTTACAGGACATACCGACCACCAAATAAAAAGTCGCCTGCCTTTTTAAAAAAAGAAAAAATTTAAGGCTTCCTCTCTTTTAATATTTTTAGCCACCTCGCCTACGTACAATGATTTATGACTTCATTACGTGTATAGCCTTGACTTGCTTATTGGGCACTGCCCTAGTGGTTGGAGTGTCACCTTATAAAGTAAGGGGTTATCATGGGTTCTAATTCACTTGGTGCCTTAATTCCATGGGTAGAACTTATACTTACAGGAAGCATTTATGGCCCCGTTTGGATCGATTCCTAAGGCTTTTAGGAATGGGAGTTCGGATTCCATTCCCAATGTTAAGTTGTTTGGTTGACATATTGAGATAGGAATAATAAGGATTCCCAAGGAATGTGCATGCCCAAAAATGAGGTCTCCCATGTTGAACCGCATCTTTGATGTTTCCTAGGGGTTGGAATCAGCCTTTGGACATCACTACCCCTGCAGCCTCTTCATTCTCAACCTCTTTGTCCTCCACACTGGAACCCTCATCCTTCACAGGCGACCCATTCTGTCGACCTCCACCAACAACCCATTTTGATGATCTTCACCGACCCATTTTGATGAATTGAGAAATCAAAATGAATATATCTGAACCAAAGATGTTCTTTTTGAATTTTTTTAATTATTTTTGTAGTGCCCAAACCCCTACCCTATCTTCGCCCCTTCTTTCTTCCATCATGTTCACAAGCATCCTCTTTTACCCCTCCATCGAGCATCACGTTAGATCCACCATTGCATCTCATTCATCTCCGTTAAGCATCATGCCAAAGCCACCATCGCATCTCGTCTCATCTGCTTTGTCGAGCATCATGCCACAAGGATTCAAGCAAATTGTATATATATGTGTGGGTGAGTTACGTTTTAGACGGATTCAGTCGACAATCTAGTTGAATCTAGTGATGGTGTTTTGCTGTATTCATATCTTCAATTTGGGTATTTTCATCAATTTGGGTCTTCTATTTTCTGCATATATATCCAAATCTAATTAGTGATCTTGAATATGGCTTTGGACCTAGTTGATCAACAAGTAGAGACGAAGAGGAGGAAGTTGCTGAAGAGGGAGGAGAAGGGAAGGGAATAAATTGCTAAGGGGGCATATATATCTTTTTAAATTTATTTTTATCTAATTAAATATAAAAAATAAATTTATTTCTAATCTTTTTAATATCATACTAAACAAACATATATTAATTATCATTTCATTCTCCGTCATGTCATTCCATTTCATTCCCTTCCTTTCTAAGAACCAAATGAACTCTTAAACTTCTGAATGGAATGGCTTGATTAACCTGGTGTGAGCTATTGCGAGCATTAGAGCTAAACAACATGACCCGATGTCCGGTTGTCCCAGTCCAACTCGGCCACTTCGGGCCAACCGGGCTAGGGTTAGGGCCAAGCACTCTAACCCCGGCCTAGCCCAACCTATCTATATTAATTTTCTTAATTTTTTTTCTAATTTTTTATATATCTTAATTAATTTTTGTAGAATTTTTTTTTATATATCTAATATAATACATTTACTATGTAAATATTACGGAAACTTTTTGAGATTTTAATGTTTCAAATTTTTTAAAATTTTGAATTAATTTTTTAACTTAATATTTATGTAAAAATAATGTATAATGGTTAAATATTCATAAATTTTAAACAATTTTATTTTTTTCTAAGATTATTTTTTAAGAAAATCTATTTTTAAGTATAAATAAATATATTTTTTGTTATTAAATAATTATTTTTTATTTTTTATTTAAAAAAATATATATAATATTGGGCCAGCCCAGTACTTGGCCCGATATTAGCTTGAGACACTTTGGGCCGGATATCGGGCAAGGGTCAATCCCGGCCCAACCCGATCCATGATCACCCTAGCGAGCATGATTCACATATAGATTTTACCCAATTTACAATAGGCCTCCACCCTTAGAAGAGGTTGGACTCTGTCAGTTGAAATTTTCTTGTCATAAAATGTATATATATATATATATAACCAAGAATTCAGCTATATTAATTTTCTGATTTTTTTACCTAGGTATTAATTTTCTGATTAGACTAACATAATAGTGGGCATTGTGTCGTAGTTTTTGTGACTTCAAAATGCTTAACATAAAAGCAAACCAAAAACTGTAAAAGTTTAGTGTAGGTGTAGTGGGTTATGTTTTAGCCAAGGGAGAAGAAAAATAAAATTAAAAAAATATAGATATAAAATTTTGAAGATGCCCGCAAGAGAAACGGAACAGACAGAGAGGCTTGGAGGTAGCTAGCTGACATTGCGGCTGTATGAGTGAAAAGTAAAGTGACTCGTCAGTCTGTTTTTTTTTTTCGAAAAAAATGGAATTTGAAAGTCAAGCGAGAAACTTCAAAATAAACATGGGCTGCCCCCTTTGAACGATGACCCATGACACCCCTGACATGCTATTTTAATAAATTACATGACATATTGACACGCGCATTCTCACAAATTAATTTATTTAGTATGATATTAATATTGTTAGGAAAGAACTTTATTTTTTATATTTAACTAAATAAAAGGGAAAAAAATACCCTGAAAACCTTTCTTTTTATTTCCTCCATTCGAACACACCAGCCACCATCAACAGATCAATGATACCCAACGACAAATCAGAAGAAACGAAACTCGCAAAACCATGCAAAGCAACAAATTATTCATCCTTGAAGCTTCAAACCAACATCAATTACTAACCCTAATCAAGACCACATTGATACCCAGCAAACAAGAAGCTCAAAATCTAAAGGAAAACCAGACAATGAATGCCCGCACGATTCTCGTTGGTGGTTGTATACGGCATCGCCAAAAACCTGCGAGATGGTTACCGGTGGTCGTTAACACGACGTCACCGAACGCCTGCAAGGATGAGACAACATAAGCTTCCAGATCTGGCGTTCAACACCACCTAACCCTCTGAAAAAGATTTGAGCCTCCTGGCGATTACAGATCGGGCAACGACACCCTGAGGAACACTTCCATAGATAAAATCTCACATCAAATTTGAACACTTCATAATAAGACTCTGATGAGCTTCCGAGATGGCACCATCGTAGCTTCAACGTCGTCAAATCACTTTCCTTTGCCTCCAATTAATCCAACGTTTAGTTGCTCAAAGATGAGGGTATTATGGTAAATGCAAGCATCGTTCCCACACTGGAATTAGCATTCCTCCCCTCCCGCTGAAGTAGGTTGTCCGCATTCCCTTAAATGCAGGAATGGGCGTTTAGTCCACAGTCAAGAATGGTCTTGCTGGAGCATTGGAGCAGCCAAACCCGCTTGCCGATGCAATGGAGACATTCTTCCGATACCATCTGCAATTCCCGGAACCAAAAGCGTCCTAAGTTTAGTTATCACTTCTCAAACATTCTTAATAATATAGTACATAAAATAAAAGAAAAAGATAAAATAAAATATCATATAAGTAAAAAAATACTATTGCTAAATAATAATCACGCAAATATTATAAATATCACATATTTTAATTTTTATATAATATGCTATATATCAGCGAATGTTAAACTTTGAAAGAATAATAAGAGCACAAAATGGGAGTAGCAGAGATGATAATGTCAAAATGGATGTATGGTCATATAAAAATAGGTAAGATCTAAATGATTGTATAAGAGGGAAAATTGAAAAAGTATCTATTGAGTAGAAAATAGTGAAAAATTGTTTAAAGTAATTTGAACATGTATAAAGAAAATGACAAGAGAAACCAGTAAAGAGAGTTGATTAAATGGCTTGGAGTCTTATCAAGAGGGATAGAGGAAGACCAAGAATAACACTAAAAGAAATTATAAGGCATAACCTCTTAATAAATAATTTATCTGAAGAGATGGTGTTTGATAGAGTACATTGGTATCGTATGATTCATGCAGCCGATCTCATTTTGTGGAATAAAACTAATATTATTGTTGTTGTACAAGTTCTTTCCTGCACACCAATAAATTAAGTGAGATAATGGCAGTTTAACATACGCATTCATTCATTAGTTCGAATGAGTTAATTAATTGGTCAAAAAAATGAGTTCATTAAATTATATATGTAAAATCATGACTAGGATTTATCCCGCAGTGCTATGTTATAATTATAATATTAATCAATTACTACGCGCTTTGCTTAATTTGTTGACCGGAGATAAATTAACAGAAATTGCCGGGTTATGATTGCCATATACAAAATAGAATAATTATCATATCGTATTTAAAATGAGTTAATTAAGAACACCAAGTGAGTGGAAAATTTCAAAGCAAATAAATAATGCCAAGCCCACGAGCATAAAGACGAAGAAGTGGGCAAATGGTCCACTTGATCGTTATTCGCATTTTCATTGATATATCAGTGCATTGCCTTTCTCGATATGTTTAAAGGGATAAGCCAGCAATCCATTTGTTGCTAAACCTTCGTTAATGATGATTAATGTTCCAACTTTCCTTCTGGAATCAGCTGGTAATAAAAGAATAAAGTTGTTTATAAAAAAAATAATAAAGTTAATATGTATGGTTGTGCTCTGTATGTTTATGTATGCATGCATGGGATGCTGCCAAATCTACCAAGTATTGGGTGTCTGATGAATTAGAGCGGTAGTGTTAGTGGGATTAATGAACCTGACACTGTATCTTCCAGATGCAGGCTTCACATTATATTGATAATGGCCACTGATCTTCTGGAGTGACCATGAGAGCAAGTTATGAACTGAGTTCTCCCTAATAAATTTATTATTTATAAAATAAAATATGATTAATCAATATATCAAATTATCAATATTGATATAAAATATAAAATTTATAGCAAATTATACTATTTATAAATTATTAACAATGTGACTACTTATCTCAATTTCAAGCAATGTTTAAAGAAAGATTTCTAATTATATATATATATATTTAAAAATACTATTTATTGCTTCGAAGTATAAATCATGGTGCTAAGGAAAAATAAAAACTCTTTATATTATATTTAAGTGTTTAAATATATTTTTAATATTTTGTTTTTTTAATACAAAATTCTATTTTGACTAGGTTAATTCAAGTGGGAGGAGTATGATGGGATTTGAATGTGAGCAATAATGTTCAAATCCTCCTTATGCGAAAAAAATAATATATAGGCAGAAAAAATAATTGACTTATCTCTTAAATTATATAAAACAATTATACTTTATCGATTTGTAATTGTCTCATTTAAAACTTAACTTTGTATTAATTGGAGTGGCTGAAGTTCAAGTACAAATTCTAGAATTGAAAGTTGTAATATTTATTCCAATATTCTGGAAAACAGATTAAGAGGACACTTGATATATTTTCCAGGATATAACTTCATGGGAAGTATATTTTTTATGAAGTTAATTTCTCAAGAAGTTTATAAATAACATGCTTCATTAATTTTTTATTTTTCAAGACGTTTAAATTTTTTTCAAATAAATGTATTATATTTTAATATTAATAACATAAATACATTTTTATTTCATAATTTTTTAAAAAAATTAAGGGTTTGGAAAATTATTACATAACATTTAAGAAGTAAAACTTTTCAAAGTTTTGCTTTAGGCAAAAAAAAGAAAACTTTCCAAAATTTTACTTAAAAAGTTCAACCTCTTGAGTTAAATCCAAATTTCTAAAAAAGTCTACATTTTTTTATTGACCAAATAAGAGTTTATTTATCTACTTATGGAGAAGTTTAACTTCTCACTCTAACTTCCTCATATCAACTAACCCATAATACCTTCAAAATGGAATTAAAGAAAATTAAATTGTGCCAATTTTATTATTATCTCGTGTCCCGAATTTATTGTCTTTGTCCTTGTCAATTAAAATTTTTCCGTTGCACATACACGCAAAAAGGATCACTCTTGAACTGTCCACTATTTAATCGAAATCAAATTCTATTATTATCTTTTGTAATTTCGATACAGTTTAAAATTCGTGTCGTCGCATAATGCATTTTAATTAGAGCTTTAGGTTAATTTGTCCAGAAGCTTAGTTAAATTGTTGGGCTTATGCATATATTAGCAAATATTCGATCAGACATTTTACATTGTGAGATAATCAGTGCCATAACAAGGTGAAAATAGATAAATAAACATATTACACATCACACACACACACAAATGTGTATAATCAGTTACTCCCTATGTTTGTTAATATAAGGAACAAAAGAATAAAATTACACAGATTAAAAAAATAATGAATTTATCTGAAATATAAAATAATTTTTAAAAATATCCTCATTTAAATTAATAATTTTTATATTATGTAATTAATACAAATAAATTATATTAAAAATATCATATTAATTAGAAATATTTTTTAAAAAAATTATTAAATACACTAAACAAATCTATAAATTTTTTATATTTTAAAATATAAAAATTTTCTTATTCGTCCTTATATTAAGAAATACAATACTGGTTTTACAAATAAGCCGTCATGTTTGACACAGACCGAGAATGAAAAAAATTATGTGCTGATTCTTAGATTAGTTAGAGAGAATGAAAAAAAAAAAGTGCTGATTCTTAAAGCAACAATAAAACGAGGAAATTGAGTTATAACTCTGAAGTCAAATGTTGATAATTATATTGGTCAAAGCGAATACTAGTACATATAAAATAATAACATATAATAGTCAGAAGCAATAATTATTCTCTTTATTTTGTTATATAGTATATTTTAAAAAAAAAATTATGTTTTAAAATATAATACATTTTATAAATTACGCAGTATATTTTTTTTTTAAATTATCCCTAATTAATACTCTCTCCATTCCTTAATATAAGAAACAATTGAAACAATTTTTATATTTTAAAATATAAGAGATAAAAAAGTTTATCTAGTGTATTTAATAATTTTTTTAAAAAAATATTTTTAATTAATATAGTATTTTTTATTTATATTAATTACATCATATAAAAATTATTATTATTAAATAAGAATATTTTTAGAAATTATTTTATATTTTAAATAAATTTATTATTATTTTTTATTTATATAATTTTATTTTTTACCTTATATTAAGAAATGAGGAAATAAGTCTAAATATTTGCGGAAGGAATACTATTAGTAGTAAAAGATTATTTTATCATCCCCTCGTAACTTTGTAAGCGTGCGGGTAGTAATCAAGTGGATCATTACCTACCTTTCGTACGATGTGGGTTAGGTGTAGGAGGCGGTAGTTGAATAAATTGTGATTATAAAGGAAATGTGTACGATTTGGCTGTCCATGTCAAAATCAATGACTTGGCAGTCTATGTTCGTTTTCATTTAATTTTTATCAACCTTAGAGACACTTACGTACGTGGTTCTTGTCTTGCTACCATTTTAAAATGATTAAACTATGTAAAATTTTATATTTATTTTTTTTAGTAAAAAATATATTAAAATAACTTATAATATAATATTAAAAAATTATAAAATTTTTTATAAAATTTAAAAAGTTTAATTAGTTTTAAATTATTTTTTTAATATATATAAAATAGTTAAAAGTAATTTATAAAAAAAGAGAAAGAGAGTAGAAAAATAAATGAACAATAGAGCTACAGGGAGCTCCTTCCCATAACTTCAATATTAATATTAATACTAATAATAAAATTACACGCACGCTAACAGTACGTTTTCCCTTGTGCTGTAATTTTGTAGCTGAAAGACTACAAATGAGGTTTCAAAATTAGTGGAGTCATTAAGCTGTAAAAAAAATATTTAATCAACCTATATACATTGTAGCTTGTGTTCTTTATTCATGTGTTAATTTTGAACTGTCATAGAGTAGTGCAAGTAGTAAAAGTATGATATAGGATGAGGAGATGTATATAATAGCCCGTGTTTGGAATCTTCTGATCTGAACAAGGTGTTAGTTTTGAATTCTAACATGCAACAAACTACTATTCTTTTTTAATATAGTAATTACCGATCAGCTAGCAGGCACCTATCAATCAAAATTACATTATTTATTTTTTCAAAAAATTATAATGTGTGCGTACGTGTGTATATATATGTATATGAGATTTATATTCAATAAGAGTGTTACCACTGTGTATAAGTTTTATCACTTGGAAAAATAAAAAAAAGATTAACATGATTGATTTCGGTTTTTAAACATAAAGGGAGGGACCAAGTGAGGAATTAAAAATTTAAAAGACATGTTTGGTGAATGACTTGAAAGTAAGATATTGATGTATCCCCACTCACCAACCCTATTCAACTTTTCATGCCGGATATGTAAAGGCGAGTGTTTATGACTTTCTAAAGTGAATTTTATACATGGAATATAGTATCAGTTTTCACTTTTATATTGATATATTATTTTTTTTTTCACGAAAAATATAAGTCTGACATATAAAACGGCTTACTGACGGTTTTGTCTTCATTGAAGTCCTCTCTCCCGCATGACTTTATTGCGTTTCTGCCCAACAATCCTGTTATTATCCGGATCACCTACCACTGAACATCATTTTTATCCATACAAATTAAAACATATTAATTAATACCGACTTAAGATGACATTTCTTATATTCCTCTAAGTGAAAATAATCCACAAAAAAGTACGAGAACTTATTATAACTTATTTACTAGTATATTATAAATTGGACTAATTAATTATTCTGCCCTCTCAAGTTTAGTCTGTGTGAAATTCAAGTGCATGTTTTATAATTTCTTTCTGTTGTTATGTGATGAAAATGAGTATGCATTGTGTCATAAACAGAGTCACAAATATAGAATAACAAAAGAAAAATTTATGTGAATGGAAATAAAAAGAGAAGAGTGGTTTGCATACCATATGTCTGTGTAAAGTAAGTTGTAGATATTGTGAAATTGGGAAATGTCTGATTATTTTTTGTTGGCCCATAGAAAATGTCTAATTCACATGACGTCCGCATAATTATTCAATGCAATAAGTCGGTAGGTCCCTATTTCTCTTTTCTTGTACTGGGGAGGGAGAGAGAGTACCGGGTTTGGTCCATTCATGCTTCTACCTGCCATGCTTGAAGCCATTGTATTTGGCTGTCCATGGAAGTCAAAGATGATCAATACTTTTCTGTCTTCTCTACTTATGTTAAAAAGGTCACCTAAATTATTTTATTATCTTAAGATAAAATATATTTAAAGCATATGTTTTTTTTATTTATAAATTTATATTTCTAAATAAAGATACATTACACTGATCTACTTTTAGTAATTAAGAAATAAATCACAATTATATTTACTTTGGTCGAAACATATTCATATTTATGTATATAATATAACATATAAAATATATATGAATCATATAAAAATTTAATTTTAATATTAAATTAAGATAATTATATATTAATTTAAAATTATATATTTTATAACAAGCAAAATAAAAGTGTAATTAACTATTTTTATAATTAAAAAAAGTGATTCGGTTTGGGCTCGCCATTATTCCTGCTCATATATATTCTTAAAGAAGACGGAGAAAATCACAAATGAAAGGATAGAATAAAAAGCAAGGAAGGAAAGAAATGTGGTTCATAATCCATATCATACCTACCACCGAGCAAGAATAGGATTGTGCAATTGTCTCACTTTATGTATATTTTTTCCCAATAAAATCAAATTATATTAAATAAGGTCTACCATTCCTTTTTGTTTTATCGAAATTTCTTTTTCGTCATCGTCATCCCATTATTCACACTTGTATAAAAATATTCTATTAATTATACGTGGGTTTCACATTTAAAAAGATAGGAATATCTAGGAATTCCACTTACACTTATTAATATGGCTGAATACCTTTTTATTTAAAAATATAAATAAATAAATAAATAGTACAATACTATTTCACTATTTAAGAATATCTCACAATAATAATGATGGATCCAGAATCCGAAACACGAAACGTTTCTTCCGATCTCCACCATCCATCGGACGTCATGCCACATGCAAACTCATTCAACGCACCATTTATCATACTGAGTGAAAATAAATCTGCATACAATTTTATTTTCACATTATTTTTTCAATTTATAATCATGGTTATGAATAATTTAATTTTACATTAAATGAGTTTGCATTGTAAAATATGACTGGATAAGGAAAGCTAAAGACATAGCTGATATGAACTTTTCTTATAGAATTTTACGTTTTCACGATTTCTTGGTTATGTAACTTGTTTCCTGTCATTAGAAGAGTGCTAAGTCCATTCCATCTATGCAAATCACACGTCACGCAATTGAAATATTCTGCTTGGAGCTGAATTGGCATCATGTACTGCTTGGATGGGAAGTTGTTAAAATAACAATAATTAATTAAAAAGCTCGACAAACCCCTAATGTTGTTTAATACTATACCTCAATTTGTTTACTAACTCAAATCATTTACTTTATAGAATTCGCAACTCACCCATCTACTTTTTTGTGGTTTGCAGTAATCCCCCAAGTCTCATTCCCAAACACTAGATCTTGTCTAATTTGTTAGACAGAGCTTTCATGGTTGTTTTGACTTTTACCGATCCATCGTTAGGCCGTAGGGGAAAATCACGTAAGATAATTAGCTAGGGAGCTTATTTTGAGTTTTGACCCCTTAATTCTTTTATTGATATTTTCAATCCTTTTATTTAATTAAAAAAAGAAAAGAAAAACTTTTGTCATGAGGTTTTCAATATTTTGTTGCCAATTATCTACATAATTTGATATATACCAAATTTTCAATTTATTTTGTTGGCAGATATATATATTTTAGTTTTGAAGCGATCAATTCGACTCATTAAAATTAGGAAGAATTGTCGCCACACGCAACAGCACTCTCGCAGCTTGGCTTTTACTAATCTATTTTCTTGCTTCCAAAACCCACGAAGCACATATTTAGAATCTTAGCGTTGAAGCTCTAGTTCAATCTTATCCACGTAAGGCTAGGGCTGTAAGGTTTGGTTTTGAGTTGGGATTGAGAGTTTCTGATGTTTAATGTAATACTATTTCAGATTTTAATATTTTCTCCTAAAGGGTTTGTTTGGTTTTATATAGCATATGGTTCTTTAAATAAGAAGCTCCATAAGGGAATATCAGTTGCTCCTTGTGATATAATCTTTTTATGTCTAAAAGACTTAATTAAACAACAGGTTGGTCTTTTGCAAGAAGGCAGATTTGGTGGAAATAATGGACTATCTAGATGTCTTCAAATGGATTCAGAGATTTTGGATCCATGATGGATATGGCTGGTAACTTGCAAACACATTCGTAAAAAAAAAAAAAGAGAGAGAGATACAAACAGTGTGTATATATATATATGTATGTATGTATGTATGTATGTATGCTATCTTATCCACGTATACATGATGAACAAGAGGCTTTCTCCTATCTATTAAAATTGTGCAAAACTGCATTTTTAATCTGTATTTTATGATCATTTGTGTGAAAAAAATATTTTAGTTTAACAAAGTCATTAAATTAAAAAAAAGATACAATATTATCAATTAATTTATTCAGTGCCATTTACACATACTTAAGGTCACGTAGTACAGACCTGAAAAACTCGCTTTCTTTCACTCAATAATGATGAAACTTGAGTGAATGTAACCTAATTAGTAAATAAACTCACGAAAATTTTGTCTTCCTTTCCTTAAATGCTAAGAATGAAACCGATACAGAAAGTTCATTTTTAGCGTGGGAACCATTAACAAAAACAAAGTAATGTAATATAGATTTGAATTATTATATTAATATCATTCATTAATCTATTAAACCACATGTTATGGGATGATAATATAGGACATAGCATACAGGATAAGAGCCGATAAAGTAAAATCTGATAAGATTTTTGTACTATATAGTGTTTGGTGTCACTATACATATGATATTGTATTGTATAAAATAATACTGTTATATATTTGAAAATGTAAGATATAACATTAGATAAATTAAAAATGAACTTTCTCTCTGTTTTTATCAACAAAAAAAAAATCGAGTCCAAAATGTAATATAGTCATCTAAAATTGTTAGGTTATATATATATATTTTTTAAAAAATAGAGATTAAGATAATTATATTTTTATTTTTCAATTTTAAAAGTTGGCAAGAAAAGAAAGAAGGTCATTATTCCTTTTTTTTTTTCCCACCATTATGCCTTTTTATTGAAAAGAAAGTGATCTATATAATTATTGCCACTACAACATACCTTGAACTTGGAACATATTATTGTGTTGTGAGGAGTTTTTGAGTTGGGTGGCAGTCTTATTCTTAGGTAAGGGTAACAGTCCAAGTCCAACCACTACAGAGTGAGTGACCAGAAGGTGGGTTTAGTAATTCCCAATCCAATCACGTGGTTGGGTGGGGTGGCTAAACGTGTGTGTTTAAATTTAATTATATTTATAACAACACCATTACCGATCATAATATGTATTACGTACTATTCATATCTTCATTAATCCGCCCATTCTTCTCTGATCTGACATAACATTATTATTATTCCACTAATTATATATTACTACAACCACCAACTACATCCCAATTATACGTCATAAACAAGATCCTGATCACTCTGGTTTAGCACTACCACGTGACTCTAGCCTTCCCACTGATCTACCACTCCACTCCTACAAGTTTGTGAATCATTTCTGTTTCAGCTTAAAAATTTATAGGAACTTCAAAATAAGTCATAGTTTGTGCCAATTGGAATCCTACAGCCATTTGTGATTTTTTTTTTGGAGTTTGCCCCGAGCTTCGAAAGTTTTGACGCAGGGCAAATCTATAAATTTAAAGAGTCGCAATAAATTCTTTGAATATGACATTTTTTAAGTAGAAAGCACATGATTAACACTTTAAAACAAGTCTTAATTTGCCCCCATTTAGATATCCCTATGCTGAGTTATGAAATTTTAATGTTCAGTGAGTTTTAGAATTAGGTGCAGGGGCAATTTTGCTATTTTACGTTTTTTTAGGGGTGACTAGCCGCCAAATCCCAACTCCAACCATAATTCATGGGTCTATCATCATCATTATACAAACTGTATAAAATAAACCCGAGTTTATTGTTGTACTACATTTATTACAATTTTCTTATGAATAAAGATATTTTTATGTGATATGAGCATAAATATAAACAAAACATTCATTTTTATCATTTATTTCTGAATATATACCTTAATATAAGCATAAATATACATTATCTCTCTTTTTGAAGATCATCTATAATCATATACTCCCTCAATATTAAAATATATGAGATATTTTTAAATATATTTTATTTCAAAATGTAAAGATAAATAACTTTTATCTGATAAATTAATGCTTATTTTTTTAATTTTGCTTTTAACTAAAATAGATTTATTGTTGTAAAAGCATGAGTTAAAAAAAATTAAGTAAAAATATTAAATGTGAGCATTGGTGGAAAATTTATTTTCTTTGTAACGTATTTAAGATGTTTAACTTTTTTACTATTTATGATAATTTAATTATTTATTTCTTACATTTTAGTACAGAGGTAGGTAGTATAATCATGGTACAAGAAAAAGATACTACAAGTTATTGTAAACTAACGGAGACATAAATAATACACTTTCAAAAGTGTCATAAAAAAAGAAAAACAGTTTCTATAAATACTGCACCGAGTATTCTATCGTACCCAGACAAAGTTTAGTTTTCCAAACCCCGTAAATAACACACCAAGCATTTCATACTACTTAACAATAAATGTGAGAATTGAGTTTTACAGTACAGTCCAAGAGAAAACTATTATACTTGCGTATTGTAAAATATTGTAGTCACCATAAAACAACGAAACAATCCAAAGGAGATAAAATTTTAAATAATTCAGGATATAGGAATTAATAAAATGCATAATCAAAAAATTACTATCCACAAAAAAAAAAAATTTTTTCACTTCATTCAGCAAAATTCTCCTTCTTGGTTCACTATCTTACGCCTCTCACTAAATTCCTTTGACCTAATTTTCCTTACTGTCAATGGGGAAGTGCTTCGGTACACACAAAGTGAAACAATATCATTGTCGCTGTGCTCATTGTTGGAGTAATATTACCATGCTTAACTAATTAGTTTAAAACTTCCCTTAGCATAACTACCCAAATTCCCAATTCTGTTCATGCTTGACATAAGACACCTGAGACATGAGATGTAAACTTGAACCTTAGAAGAGACTGCTACATTATGAAAGTTAAGAGCTCGGGCATTGCATCCACAGCCTAAGGTGCAAAAGAGATTTTAAATATTTTATCAAGTGTGGAGTTGAGCTATCATAATAACCTTGCTTAGTCACTATGCATGTGTCAAATTTATGATGCAGTGTGGGATACTCGATGTGTTAGTTTATCCATTGTCCACTGGCGCACCCAATACTTATATTTCACTTCATTTCCTCTACTCTCGCATGCATACACTTGAAAAGACAAAGCAAAGATAGGCAACAAAACCGAAGAAGTCAGTTTACATCTAACCATTTTCCCCCTTTCATTTGCTGCAATTACGTAAAGCAATTGTTAACCTATGTATGTAACAAACATACAAACACATTAAAGCTGCAGCGAGGAATCTGGTTGAGGGAGACAAAGCAGTGAGGGCAAAATGCTATGAGTTATAGGGCGCTGAAGAGGGCATCTTGCGCGAACCACTGCCTTCGGGAGTGCCAGATGATTTGTTGGATAATCTGCGCTTGTAGCGTTTGAGAACAGAGGCCAAATTTTCCTTTCCCTTGGGGAAAGCGACATCACCAGCAGCAGTTCCCGTGCGCCCTCTCCGACTGGAGATTGCAATTTCCACATCCTTGATGAGGTCAAGCATCATTGATGCAGTAGTGAATTTTCCCCTGCCTGCTTTTGAAGCAGGTGGAGGAGGCAACACTCCATTAGACAAAGGAGGACTTGACTTTTGCTGGTGTGCTGCTGGAATTTCAAGGCAAAAGCATGGGGGCATCGCGCTACGAGGCTTTGAAAAGGCCGGGTCAATCACACCCTGCACATAAAAGCAAAATCAATTATGATGCCAGGGGAATAAAGAAAACAACTAGGATGAAATGAGAGAAACTGGCTACGTCAGCAGATTATGGCATGCAACAAATACCCATTTTTATGAATTAGTCAACAGTTCCCAGCTAGCATCCACAATTGAGAGCATGTAAAAAGAGACTAAAACTCAACTGACTACATTGGAAAAAGATAGCAATTTCTTTAGACATTTACCTGGAGGCGGTTGAGTACATAGGTGTACTTTCCCCAAAGCTCAGGACGGCTCTCCATAAGTGAAAGTTCAAGAATACGGTGAATACACCAAACCCCAAAACTTATTATCAAATCTGATCTCCATATACAGCCCTCCCCACAGTGAGGAACTGATGACACTGAAAAATTAGAGGAGTTAGTCTCCCTGGCTTCAACCTCATAGAGGAATTTCTCCCTTGCAGCTACACGGTCTATTAGGTCCTCATCAACCCCACCATTCTGTCTAAACAACCAATCAGACCCTTCCAATTTTAAGAGCCGGATAATGCAATCTCTGAAAGACCGAAGTTTCACCTCAATATCAACAACTGAAGCAGTCGCTTGAGAATTTGAACTAGCCCGTGTTCCAACACCTTCCATTCCAACATTATGGATTTTATCTGCCACACCAAACTGCTCAAAAGGCTGTGTTGACCATAGGGATCCAGTATCAGAACCCGAACTCAACTGTGAAGAGAGGGCCTCTCTGTAGACATTAGAAGGGGATAGTTCATCGAAGGCCAAAGGTGCACCTCTTCTGGATCCTGAATTTGAATACAAAGGTTCATAACAAGTTCTAGCAGATCCATATCCAACAGAACCCTCAAACGGGGTATTCTTATCAGATGCATAAATATCCCTGCGGGGGATAGCATATCCTGAAATATCTGGCAAGCTGTGGTATTTCTTCGAATTGACTGAACTGCCTACATTATCTGCAGGTCCAGAAAAGCAACAATCATAGTAGGACCTCTCAGATGGCAATGTGGAGTTTCTAGAGATTGTGACATTTTGGAATCCTGGGGGTTGAGCTGCACCTACACCATTTTGCAGTTTTTGCCCCAAAGCAAATGCAAGTGGATCCCTGTAGTACATATTAGCTATTGAAGGGGATTTTAATGATGACAATTCCCCTTGACCATTTAAATTATCTGGAATTCTGTCTCTACCAACTCGGCTAAGGTAGGATGCAAATTGATAACCATGTATGGTCGCTGGCTGACTATCCCAAACCTCCGACGAAGGCATATTGCGCACACTGGAATAGCGCCTCTCCCCAGAGTCAAGAACCTTGCGGTTGGAGTTCTGCACATATGCATCTGATAACTCAATGGGGTTTGCTCGCAAAGAGGAGGAACTCCTCTGAGGGCTATATGAAGATTCAAAGGTACTTTGCATCCTAGGCAACTTGGGAGAGTCATATAGGCCAGAGTTCATTAAAGTATCTGATGCTCTACTTCCTACAGATGCTGCGTACTCAGAATAGTCATTTCCAGGCACATTCACTTTTGGCAAGGAACTGGAAAATGTCAAATCTATTCCAAATAAAACATCCAGTTTCTTAGCCTTTGCATCCTGGGTTGCTTGTCCATGGTAATCATACAGTTGTCCCCAGAATTCATCAAGAATAGCAGCTAGCTGACGCCTTGCTGCACGTCCTAAGCCTGCTAATCTTGATAGACTTCCAATGCTATGCCCCCCTTCATCATTTTTCCCACTAAGACTCCTGAATGATGCAGGGCCATCTGATGTTGAAGATAGGGCCCCTGCAGTAACCACTTTGGATGATTCATCAGCTTCCCAAGAGTCTCCATCATCATCATCCCTCTCAGTATTTGTATCTACCTCAACTTCCACAGTCTTCTCGACTTGAGCACTTGCTTCCAGTTCTTCAGTTTTGGTGCCTGCCAATCCCAAATCAGAAGTCTCATTTTCAATAGTTGATAATGCCCCTGACTGTAACGTGGAAACTGATTCCTCAGCAAGATACCTAGGGGGACTAGGCAATTGTCTAATTGAATGACTGTTTTCTTCAGTAGTCACATGAAGATCTGAAATCTCTAAAGGTCTTGCTAGAGTTGAAGATGGTTCCTTCACCTTGAGAGATGCATCTCTATGAAACCTAGTTTCAGTTAAATCTGACTGCTGACTCTCAATTGGTGGAACAGCTATATTCTCTGGCTCATCACAGTTCCAAGCCTGAGCATCTAAATGGGCACTTGCAGATTTTAGAGGTGTGATAGCTAGCCAAAGCATCAAGCCAAATAATACACAAGCAGTGCTGATAAGAACTGAATAAGAGGCAGACATGCCATTACCCACATTCCATCTCAAATAATCCACCCAATTGCTATTGCCAAATATCATTTCTACCACAAAGATAATATTTAAGCCAAGTATTGCAATAAATACTATCAATGCCAAAAATTCCACAAACTGAGAGATCTTGTGGGCACCCATTATTGATGAAGATGTAGCAATTCGAAAAAGGGGAATCACAGAAGATGGAAGTTGCAAAGCTACCACAACCTGAGTGAATACAAGCAGTTGATACATCCCTTCAGCACCAGCACTCCAAACACAATAAAGGGCAGGAAGAACAGCAATCACCCTGATTGTAGCATAATGAAGCCAGCCTGGAATATCTAGTTTCAAAAAGCTATGTGCAACTACTTCTCCCCCTAAACTCCATGCCAATGCTGTGGTCTGATTTGAAATAAACAAAAAGAGAAGAAAGGCAAGGAGCACTATTGGACTTTGCAACATCTGCAATAAGAATCTTAGATTGGTTTAGCAGGTGAAAGACAGATGTGATAGTATAACTAAATATTCTGATGTAAATCAAGGATGGAGGGAAGGAGACCTGTTCCAATGGTGACAACACATCTTGAAAAGTAAGCAAAACAAGACCTGTACCATTGAATTCATTTGCTGCGGCACTCATCATCATATTGTTTACCAAATAAATGCCACTGAAGACACAAAAGATGGCCAAAAAATGGTTATGACACATAACATCCATAGATAAGTCAACTGATCCCCGATGCCACTGCAAAAAAAGTGGACAAAGTTTTAGATTGACAAACCTAAATATCTAAGATAAAAAACTGCATCAATATGAAGTAGCACACAAAGTATATTCTTTTTCCTCCAAGGTCAGCATATAATGGAAAGTGTGAGAAAGAAATCAAACAAAAACTCATCATAATCAACTCCAATTAAAAAGCACTCTAGCATGATCATTTGATTTAAATATGGCTTGTAAGAGATCTTCAAGGGAACTCTAGCGAAAATTCTGTATGTAGCAACATTATCTAGCGTGGTCCACTACTTTATTTTTTTCGGGTCAATGCGAGAAAATTTACTTATTCAGGATACATTCCTGTAAAGGGGCTGCCTCACGAAACTAACCCATAACTTGATATCAAGTAAAAAAGGTCCGTTAAAGCCATGCTGAAAACTATTTCAAAATCTTACAATATATATAATATATAGTTATATACAATTAGAAACAGAGACAGGTGTGACTATGAAAAATAGAAACCATCCAAAAATACATCCCATCTTTATTATAGCAGCAGATGATGCCACAAAAGAACTGTCACTGTTTAATAACCTGTAAACTACTATTTATTTTTTGAGGGTAAAAAGTCTAAAATTTGAGTATAACAACCTAATTGCCATAACCACAGATGTCAAGATAAAGCCACATCAATGATACTTACTCAGGTGAAACCTCTAATGTCAGACGGAAATAAGACTATAACAGCAGATTAAAATGATTGAATGCGAAGAACTCAGAATATAATAGGTTTTCTGAAATGAATCAAACTTACTCACTGTTCGAACTCTTAATCATAAATATTTTTTCATCAAGCATTTATTTTAGGGGCATAGAGCTGAACAGAAACATGCTTAAAAGCCATGAACACTAACAACCCGTTTGGTTCATTCCTTGGGTGTCCATGGAGTGAGAATTCAGATTTTATTCCCACACTTGGACGGTTTGGTTAGACATGAGTGTAGGAATCTGGATTCCCATGGGAATGAAGATGGCTAAAGATCTGGGAGTTAGCTTTCCTATGTTGGACCCTGACTTTGCTTATTGTACCATTGGGAATGGAGACCAAATAACATAAATGATCTTAATTATGAAATATCATTCTTAAAAATGTATTCTATTTAATATAAACTTAAAAATGTATAAAAATTTGTAAAGTTATAATTATTGCAAAATATTTCTTACTTAAAATAAAAAATAATAAGAATTAAAATATACGTAAGTTTCCTTCCAATTTTTATACTACAATTTATGATTAGATATTTTTTATTTAATAAAAATAAAAAATATGTAAAAGCTTAAAATATAAGGTTATTGTCTAAAAAAAAAAAGAGGTCACCCATTTGTAACTAAAAGAAAAAAGAAAAAAAAACCAGTCATGTTATGAATACAGCATTAGAGAAACTGATATTGGGTTAAATTTTTACTTAGAGGCAATTTTGACTTGTTGTACATTATTTACATCTCATTCCATCCTTTTCTTATATCCAACCAACAAATTCAAGTTGTTATTTATGATTTTCCTATGGTGAACTAAACATGATTTTGGCTCATAAGATTCCATTCCATTCCATTCCCAACCATTTCATTCCAATCCATTCCCAATGATTCTGCGAACCAAACGGCCCTTAAGTTAGCAAGAAGTATCCATTAGTAGTATGGATAACTTAAGGCATGAGTATATGATTCAAAGGAGACAGGTAAAACATGCTAAGAGAATGGACAATGAATCAGATGAAGGAGGGCATGCTTCAGTTTAAAAGTATAGCACGGTGACAGAAATATAATTTCCTATGTATCCTTCTTCTTTCTTGTGGAAGAAAAGATGTTTGTGAATGAATGGCGATAGGAAAAATCTATCAAAAGAGGCTACAAAACAAAATATCAGTTTGGTAGGTACCTAATGCAAACAGTGAAAGGAAGGTAAGTAGAGCTAAATAGAAACATGCCTAAAAGCTAAGAACACAAGTTCGCAAGATGTATCCATCAGTAGTATGAGAAACTTAAGGCATGAGTATATGATTCAAAGGAGACAGGTAAAGCATGCTAAGAGAATGGACAATGAATCAGATGAAGGAGGGCATGCTTCATAAACCTGTCCTCTACATATTAATTGCATGTACAAGATCACAATATGAAAATTGTTAGACTTGGCTCCTTCTAAGATAAAACTCATTTAGGCCAAACTAGAAACACCACAAAACTTTAGGATCGAAGAAGTTGCTTAATTATGTTTAGCCAATACTAACCACTCCGAATACAATGATCTTGCTGAAAGTTCTCACCAAAATATATATATCGGTGAAAGTATAAATAACAAGATTAGCAATAGGGGTTTGAAAAGTACAGCCTTAGGTAGTCCAAGGAAAAGGAGGAAATTACAAGTACAAAATGATTGGCACTGCCCAATGAACTTGGACACAAGATGAAAGAAAAATACTACATACACAGCAGAATGGTATCAAGCTATTCAAGCCAACTACCTTATGAAAAGGCAGATACTGCATTGCTATGAACAAGCAAAATACATGAGATGCACATATATACACAAGCACAAAATAAGAATATGATTGGAAGCACAGAAGTGTATGTTCCAATATATATATATGAGAATTGGGAGGAATTGATACCTGTACAATAGAGGAATAAAGGTAAAAATTGTGGGGTACAATAGTTGCTCCCAAAAGACTCATAAGCACAAATGCACTCTCCCCACTCAACTTTGTTAGTACTCCACCCATGGATACTGGAATTTCAGGTCGATTTATGACTACTCCAGAAGCAACGAAAAGCAGTACAAAACCAGCAATAAACAGGCCCAGGACTTTTGCCTTTCCATTGTCCTAGACAAAAGGAAATTTAATAAGTCACTGTTGATCAAACAAGTGATGAATAAGCAAGTAATAAGACTTACAAGAAGGATGTCAAGAAGCAAGTGAAAAGCAGCACTACTAGCAGCCAGCAAGACACAGGTGAACAAGTCCCACCCAAAAATGAGATTTAATATGTGTGCCATGCCCAGGATCTTGGAAAGCAAGTAAAACAAGTGTCAAAGCAGAAAAAGAAATTTCAACAATGAATATTGCTGGTGACAGAAGCCAAATCCCCAATGATTAGCAAGAATGAGATTATTACCATATTAAGGTCGAGCATAATCACTGAAAGTTCTGTTTGAATTCCAAGGAACATGCATGTCCATGCACCATATTCATCCCTGCAAATCTTGACACAGATAAAGTAAAATTAGTCTATAAGCATTATGCACTAACTAATTGCATGCATGTTCTAGATTTGCTCACGCAAGCATGTGTTGGTCTGAGTCTATATTTGTATTTCAAGGTGGAGACAAAGTTAAACACCCCCCCTCTCCCCCCCCCCCCCCAAAAAAAAAAAAGAGAAAAGGGTAGCATCAGATGGAATGCTCTAGAAGGGCTCAATTTGGAAAAATAAAAAGAGAGATAAAAAATAATATTAGTTCTGAACAAAAATGGGTTCATTTATGTTTCCATCTCCATTTTTTTCCTGTTTTCTTTATAAAGGTGACATAACAAATAAACGAGAGAGGAGAAAAAGAAATGAGGAAACACAGGCAGGTGAGAAGGATCACCTAGTGTTCTCTATAATTGATTTTAATATGGATGAAACAACTAATAAGCGTACTTTCTCTGCTTCCAAATTTATGTCCAAAATGGTGGAATACGACATAAAAATGGCCTTAATTAATTACCATAAACTTACAGTTTAATCCATCAAATATTAATATATGTATAAGTAAAGGATGAAATCATCTAGTTTCTTTAACCTTGTATTCTACCAACCACTGGCCACCCATGTTTCAAATAATAAGATTACTTTAATTCATTTTTTCCACTAACATGCACTAGAATTGGAAAGGGAAATTGAAGATATGGTACCTCAGCTAGATCTTTTCCAGTAATTACACCAATCCTAGCTGATATGTACTGACATAAGATAGCAGCAAAATTGAAAACAAGCATGAATGCCATCAGATCAAACCCAAATCGTGCACCACCTTCAGCAATTGCAGCCCACTTTCCAGGGTCAATGTATCCCATTGAGATCATAAGCATAGGTGCAACAGCATGAAGTGACTGATGAAGAAATGAAGGCAGGTGGTTAGCATTCATTGTCTCTGCCTCCATTTTATTGTTCATCACCTCCGATAATAAGGGTTCACAAAATTATGATAACACTTTGAAGTTGCAAAACTTGTTACCAAGTCATCTATCAATTAAATTGCTGTCTGCCACTAGTTTTTTTGTATTACTAGTGAAAAACTCATCCATCACCAGTCATTCATACAAATGTCAACTATTTCAGTAATCAGCTTAATAGAAATTTTGCTGATAAAAAATCTGAGTCTGTCAATCACAATTGCGACAATTACACATATAGCTTCTCCTTGTATGCCAGCCCACTATCTCACAGCATCAACTGCAACCCTCATATGCCAATCTAGTGTTTTTAATCAAATCAACCACCTTTGAATTTTTATTGCAGCACTAGTACCAATTTATTATCCATGACCTTATGTCCTAAACACGACTGAAAGTCAACCCAATTTATGACAACTTCTTTAAGACCTATTGACAAAAGGGTCTAATGATCCGTGATTGATCCAATCGCCACCTCCTGAGACTTCGCCATTCCTGTAATTGATTGGTAGGTGTAACAATATTAGTACCAAAAAATAGAGAATGAGAGCACGACTACCCCCAATGGAGAATACAAACACGATTGGATTCAGAGAAACACTCAAAAAACAGAAACAGAGGAAAGCTGCATGCAGCGTAAAACTCTGTTTTGACCCCAACACTGTACTAAAAAAAAGAACGAAGCAACCAAGGAGTACGAAGTACTACAAAAAAGTAAAAGCAAAATTATATCCAAATATTTTAAAAGGCCACCTTATACAACTCTAAAAGATGTTGGCTTTGGCAATCTTCATGATCACCACAGCAGCAAATATTCCAACATCCAGCAAAGTAAATAGAATGATCAAATTGCTTATCCCAGAAAAAAAAAAAAAAAGAATGCTCAAATTCTCATGGGGCTTTACAGAGAGGACATAGATAACCAGCGAGATATAATCCAGTTCCCAAAAAATGCAGCTAAGGGCAAGGGCAAACCAAAACCCTACATTCAAAGCTTGAAAAACTATGAAAAGAGGAAAATGAAAACGTTACCCTGGATCTGATGAATGCAGATGATGATCATGTAGATGATTTTATCAAATAAAGACCGTACAAATAGCTAGGGTTCTGAAATCTTTACGCTTTTTCTGTTCATCTGCAGCTTTCGTTCACTTCTGCGAGTAGATCTTAGAGACCCAGAATAACCCACTTGATCATGAGATAAATAATCAAACTGGGTATAATAATATAATATGAAGAGAGAGAAGGGATAGCTCGATTTTCCGGGAAAGCAGAGAGAGAAAGTAAACACAAAATATTATGGGTTGAGTTTCGAAGCCAGATTGAAGAGAGAGAAAGGGTGAGTGGAGTGAGGAAAATTTTCAGCTCTAAAAAGAAAAAGATAACGTTCTCCCCATTTTTTTTTTTAATTCTGATTGGCACTGTAACACCCTCTTCATTGTCTCTGCCACTTTGACTATTCTCTTCCCCTCGCATAAAAGAACTATATTTCTCTTCGAGTCTCCGGACAAAGCCTACTGCGAATAAAAAGTTATAATCTTGACAAGCTCCCTCAAAGAAGCGTAAAAGTGGTATGTATTGTTCGACAGACTTCTATATCCTATCAAGTCAATATATGAATTTCTACGAGTAACTTATTTTTTACAACTTCCATATGCAGTTTTAAGAAACTACTTTTTCTTCCAATTTTTGTTTTCACCGATTTAACTTCATATTTGAAACTTACCTATTTTATACTATTATGGCGTTCCAAATGCAAAATATCTTCTGTTTGTATTTTAAATGTTTATATATTAATATATACTAAACAATTAGACATATGCATCAGAGACTTTGAGCTTCTTGTTAAAAAAAACTAAAATAATTTTATTAGACAATTGTCAGACTAAGTGCCTGTTTGAATATGAAAAACAAAGTGATTATGAGATCCAATTATGTGTTAGAGTTGTCAAACGGAAGTAGCTTTTCAATAAGTATTTATATCTCAAATAAGTACTTATGGAAGAAATTGATTTTTTCTACTTATGATAATCACTTATCCTTACATAATCACGTATTTCATTTCTCTTTTTCATTATCCATCCAATAATCACTTAAATCACAATATCTAAATATATTTCTTTTCTCAAAATTACTTATAAGGTAAAAATATCCAAACATAAATCACTTTTGATATAAGCACTTATTCTCATAATCACTTATGAATGAGTATTTATCCTCATAATCATTTATACATAATCAAATCCAAAGACACCCTAAGATTATGCCAAAATTTTGATGCTCTTTTGCCAAAGAGGTAATAGATGCCAATAAATCAACAATTTAAAACATGAAATACGTATGGGCTTAAGATAGCTAGAATTAAATGCAGTTTTTTTATTAAAAGAACTGAAAGGATGAGGATGACAAAGAGTGGGTGCCTTTAGCTAGTGCTGGTCGACACAGGTGGTCAAAGAATTTGGATGAAAATTTATACCTTATCATAAGATTGGATTTGAATCCTTCTGGTGCCACTTCAAATTCTTATGTTGGTAGGCAATCCTTTGGAAGAAGATTCCCCATCATCCAAAGGCAGTGTCAAAAAAAAAAATAAAACAAAACAAAAATGGATGGCCTTGAACCGGCACAGTCAGTGAGGCAGTTGTTCTAAACTACTCTTCTTGAAGTAGCTCTTGAAAGTGCTTCTCCTGATCAAAATATTTTTTGTACACACAAAAAAAAATGATGGATGGCATTATCCAAATTAACAGTATAAATCCCAGAAATGTTTAAGCACTGAAAAGAGGTGAAAGAAAAGGGGCGAAAGAGATTCCATCATAATCCAATTATGGTTAAGTGCAATAAGGAGGAAAAGGTTGACCATTTCGAGGGTGTGAGGGGGTAAAAGTTTCCTGAGATCTACAAATTTTAACTAGTCGTATTATTCATACATTATGCAAACATTGTCATGCATCATCAATATCTATATTAATGGTAAAATATAGAAGGTACAGACAGTTATTAGCTCATTTTAAATTTCATGCAGATGCTAAAAATTTGTATTAGTTCATCAATATATAAATAATAGAATTTATATGAAACCGCATTATTTATCAATTATAAACATCATAACTCATCTCAGACTCTTGATAATATATGGAATCTATTTATAGTTTGTTAAAAATCATGTTTTAATATCCTTGAATCTCAGAGGGTTTATCATCCTAATTTTCATTAAAATTGTGAAATTTAGGAACCCATAATTTTTTTCTAATGTATCAAGAGAATTTGGCATAACAATAAATAATAGGAGGCCTCCAGCACTAAACAAGTTCGAAATAAATTCCACTCTTCACATGATTTCTAAACCATGTGAGTCTCATATTTAATTAATATTGATATTCACGAATTAGTTAAATTTTGTTATATTGATTCCCTTTAATTTGAAAGCACATTAGGTACCTACCACCGAGTACTCATCATAGATATAAATCATTTAGTTTTAATATAAACGATTTAGATTTAATTTTATTTCATTATATATAAAATCTAAAATAGAGGTGATTTTATAACTATTACATCTTTAAAAAATAATATTATTTTTTAAAAAGTCAAAATAAATAACTTTAAATCTGAAGCCCAGATTTCATCGTAATGATAAGCATGCATACACGTTGCTATAATGGGCACCAGAAGAGGGACCCTTCAATTTAAATGGATTTGGTTCATATTAAATATAACTTTTATAAACAAAATCTTTGTGATTATAAATAATTAAAATTTGTGCTGAATTTTTTTAAAAATTTCAATTGCCAACCGAAAAAAAGACTTCACATCTCTAATGTCTAAAAAGACAAAGAAATTGGCAAAAGCTTATATGAAAAATACAAAAATAATAATATAATTTATTTTAAAATTTAATAAATATAAATACCATTTCACCAGATAAGTTATAAACTTCCCAGAGTCATCTCCTTTTCTGGAGTTGGAGTCATCTCCTTTTCTGGAGTTGGGTAAGTTAAAGAAAATGAAAACAAATTTCATCCAACCTCAATTGTAATTATATCAAGTAATAAAAAAAATTAAATGACCATTATACCCTCATGAATTTCTAGTATATTTAATAATTTTTTACAAAAATATTCCTAATTAAAAAAATATTTTTTTCAAAAACTAGTAGTACAATTTATTTATATTAGTTGCATAATGTAAAAATTATTAACATTAAATGAGGATATTTTTAAAAATTAATTTATATTCTAAACAAATTTATTATTTTTTTTAATAGATGTGATTTTATTTTTTATCCTTTATATTAAGAAATAAAGGGAGTAATAGGGAATCCAATGAGAATATCACATGATGTGAGTGTTTGGATTAGTTTATTCGTAATTAATTATAAAAATTAGTAATTATTTATAATTGATTATATGAATAAGTGATTATATCAAAAGAGATTTATATTTAAATATTTTTATTGTATAAATAATTTTTAAAAAATATTTAAATTTTAAAAATTTAAATAATTATTGGATAGATAATAAAAATAAAAATAAAATAAATAATTATGAATAAATAGTTGATTATAAAAAAATAAAAAAAAATAGTTTGTGGGAATAATTAATCATAAATAATTGTTTTATTTTGAAGTACGATAAAAAGAGAATTTTCAAAAACACCCTGCTTCATATTTGGCGTCAATTTTGTCAATAGAAGTCAAAGACGCCGCAAATTCCTTGCCCGGTCAGGGTAGCTTCTGCAAAGGCCTCAACATAGCCCTTCTTTTCTGAAACCCCCATAATTGCCCTCTCCCACTCAAAACACTCTCCTCAAGGCTCAACAAACTTATGAAACAACACCCCAATTTTAAGTCTCATCCGCGAAACTGATAAAAAAGCTAGCCTTCCATAATTGTTGTTTAAGATTATGGCATATGGATTAATGAAATCTTAATTAATATAAAATAATATTATATAATGACTAAAATATTCTTATTTAGTCTCCTTTTATTAACAAATGACTGAGTATAGTAAATAAAAGAAAAAGATAGACAGAAATAAAGAATTAGCCGTGCATTGAATTTGTAAAAGAAAAAACTTAAAATAACTATAATTATGCGGTGAATTGACATTTCATTTAAATCATGAAAATTTATAGTATTTTTCATTTTTATATTAAAAATCCTCTCAGATGTCCAATATGTTTTTTCTTTATTTTGGGTCATCATTTATAGTTTATGTTTATATTTTTAAAATTAAAATCCATTCAAATTAATAATAAATTATTAAAAATATGAATTTGATATTTTTGAAAAATAACATTTTTATATGTAAAATAGAAGACACATATATCATAAAAAAATAATTAATAAAATAATGTATATCAAGTTTAGTTCAAGCCTTAATAACTTGAAATTGAATTAAACCAAATCAATCAATTTTTATTATTTAAAAAACTAAATTAAACCCTAATATTGATTGGTTTTGATTGATTTATATTAGTTTGGTTTGGTTGAATTCATTGTAGTTAGTTTAATTTGGTTTTAAGCACTCTTAGTCATCAATTATTATAATATGTTAGAAACCAAGCCCAATCAAACTTCTTAAAAGAGACAAGACATGACTATGTTTGTTATTCCATTTATCTGGTTTTTTATCATAAGTAAACGCTTGCTCGTTAATATGTTTTAAATTAAAAGAGGTTCTATTATTGCTTTCATTTTGTCCTTTTTTTTTTGTGCCTATTTTTGGTAGGCGCATGCTTATTTTGGACCGAGTTTTGGCAGAGCATTGAATTTGGCAATCGTCGATCAATTAATATAAATTAATAATAATATAAATAGTGTAGGAAATCAAACCATCCACTGAACATAAATACTAAATACTCCCTCTGGTCTTATATATAAGAATATTTTAACCGAATTATGTGAATTAAGAAAGGGAGTTAAAACTAATTAACTACCTCAATTTCTTCGAAAATTTCAACCTTTTTCCAAAACTACCCTTATTTAATCTCTCTTTTTTTCTCTTTGAATACATTAAATAGGGGTATTTTTTTGAAAATGCATAATAAATACCACCTCGTATATTGTAAAGGATCTTATAGTTAGGACCAAGACAAAAGATCCTATATATAGAACCGAAGGTAGTAGTACTCTATGGTTTATTTCAAATTTTGTACAAATGCATGAAACTCGTCCGCTCTAATACATTTTTAAAAGCCATAAGAAGCTTTCATCAAAAATAAAATTATAGGACGCCAACTTGTTTGGCCTGTCTTGCGAACAATAATAGCTTTTAGCTTCATGCCTATTAATTATCTTTATTTATTTATTTATTTTGCCTAAAACTTTTAGTAATTCATTAGATATAAGGAAGAAACTTAGGATAAAATCAATCACAATTGACTCCATGGCTAATAATAATAACTTCATCTGTCTCTTCTTGTCCCAGACATATTATCCGTTTGGCACAAATTTTTTTCCCCTTTTGGGGGGTAAAGAACACATTTGATCTCTTGGATTCATGCCCATTCAGTGCATCTCATTATAACGTATAACATACATTGAACCGGGCTAACTCACTAACCTTAACTATTTCACAATCTCCAATTCATTATTTGAATATATACTTCTATTTATTTATTTCACAATCTCCAATTCATTATTTGAATATATACTTTCATAGTTCATGAGGCCTTTCATTACTTGCAACATAGAAGTGCAGCTAAGTGTGAATTTGCACTTAAACTAGACATGAATAAGGCCTATGACAGAGTTGAATGGGACTTCCTTTCTGAGGTTATGTTGAAATTGGGTTTTCATTCTTTATGGGTGGCTAAAATCATGCAATGTTTGGAGTCTGCTTCTTTTAATTTACTGATGTCTGGACAGAAAATTACAGAAATTATTCCACAACGGGGACTTTGTCAGGGAGATCCGCTCTCACCATGCCTTTTTATTATTGTAGCTGATGTTTTGTCTCGTATGGTTGTTCATATGGCTGAAAATGGTGATCTGATGGGTATAAAATTGTCACGTCACTGCCCAGTTCTCACTCATTGTTTCTTTGCAGATGATGCAGTATTTTTTTTGAAAACGGATAGATCTAATTATCTCACTTTTAAGTCTTTGTTGGAATGTTATTGTACAGCTTCTGGCCAGATGGTAAACTATGCAAAATCTGGTATCTTCTTTTCTAAGAACACTTCTCATGAGTTGCAAGATGATTTATGTCAGATCCTTGGTGTTGATGGTACATCATCTATTGGGAACTATTTGGGACTGCCTGTCTTATGGGGTAGATCTAAATCTAAAGCACTTGCTTTTGTGTGTGACCGAGTAGAGGCAAAAGTGCAAGGTTGGAAATTTCAGTTACTTTCTGAGGCTGGTAGAGAGACACTCATTAAAGCAGTAGTAGATGCTATTCCAATTTATCCTATGTCATGTTTTCTTTTCCCTAAGAAAACATGTCAACAATTAGATAGCATTATTGCTCGATTCTGGTGGGGACAAAAAGAGGATGAAAGGAGGATACACTGGGTTGCATGGTCTTGTATGACAAAAGCTAAAGCTGATGGGGGCATGGGTTTTAAGGACTTCAAGTGTTTTAATCTTGCACTCCTAGCAAAACAATGTTGGCGGATATTGACATCACCTGATGCCTGGTGGGTGAGAATTTTAAAAGGTGTATATTTCCCTTCATGTGATTTTATGGGTGCTACTAAAGGTGGCAGATCCTCTTGGGGTTGGCATAGTTTGCTTACAGGTCGAACTTTGCTTCAGAATAACATTATTTGGCGGGTGGGTAGTGGCCTTTCTATCAACTTTTGGAAGGACCCTTGGATACCTTCGTTACCAAATTATAAATTGTCTTCCTTGCCTTCTTCAGATTTTCCTGCAGGTTTTACTGTTGCAGATTGTGTTCTAAAAGGTTAATGGCATCTTGATCCTGTACAACATCTCCTCACTCATGAGGAGATGCAAGCGATCAAGTGTATTCCTATATCATCTTGTGGTATGACTGATGTTTTATGCTGGACTAAAGGACGAAATGGTGTATTTTCTGTCAAACAGGCTTATCAGGTAGCCACATCTCTTGCTTTAGAAGAAGGTACCCATCGTCCAGGCTCCTCATTCATGGTTGATTCAGAGTTGTGGATATTTTTATGGCATTTAAAGGTCTCACCAAAGGTACGAAATTTTATGTGGAGGGTATGCACTGGATCTTTAGCTACCAAGGAGAATCTTTGGAAAAGAAATTGTAGTGCTGTTCCTATGTGCCCTTGTTGTACATCTAATGTGGAAACCATTGAACACCTTTTGTTACTTTGCAATTGGGTTCAGTTAGTTTGGTTTGAGTGTCCCTTAAATATAAGAATTTGTCCCCACTCTATTACCAGAATAGATGTATGGCTATTTTCATTATGGCATGATTTGCATCTACCTGAAAGAAGTTGTGCGTTGATTGCTACCCTATGTTGGTATATTTGGAAGGCACGAAACTCATTTATTTTTGAAAGTATTCCTCTTAATCCAAAACAAGTGATCTGTTCAGCCATGGAGTCTATTGATGAATTGTGGCACCAAAATGGATGGGATCAACCTTTGTTAGATGGTAATGAATCTGTTTTGCCTACTCCTACTTCTTGGCAACCTCCACCTTTAGGAGTAATTAAGATCAACACAGATGGCAGTTTTCAAGGAGCTGGGCATGCTGGGATTGGCTTTATCCTTCGTAATCATCTGGGTCAAGTGTTGAAATTTCATAGTCCTAGATGTTTAGCCATTTCTAGTTTTATGGCAGAGTGTATGGCTGTACGTGCAGGTTTACAGATGGCTCAAGCACTTCATTTGCAGCATATTCTTTTGGAGTCGGATTGTCTCCTTCTTGTCCAAGCGGTAAATTCTGGTTCCATGGGACCGGAATGGGAGAGCTCCGTATTTGTGGCCGATATTTCTCAACTTTGTCAAGCTTTTGCTTCCTGCACTCCTACTTGGATTCCTAGGACTTTGAACAAGGCAGCTGATTGGCTTGCTACTAATTTTAATAGTGGGATGTGTCTATCTGTTCGGGATCTTTATCCCCCATCCCCTTTATCTGTTATTCTTGTTAATGATTGTAGTGGTTATAATAGGCAGGGATTCTCTATAATTCCTTGAACCTTATTTTTTATTAATATATTTGAACTTTCATGCCAAAAAAAAAAAATGGACGCCAAGAAGGCCATGATCCGTCTTGACTTGTATTAATTGAAACATTGAAACTTAATTGAGGCGACAAATAACGCAGATCTCTGAACCACTGCTGAATACAACAACATGGCCTCCAAAGTCTGCATGTTTAATTATTAGATTGATAATTCTGGGGCTCCATTATTTCTACGGTCGTTATATATAATTATATCAATAGCGTAATATTGATTGTTTTGATCTCTCGATCCTAAGAACCAAGAAGCGAATTTGTTCATTACATCTTATCCAAAAACTGAGTTTATTTTATATTATGTCAATTAAGAATTGTTTTTATTTTTATTGTAATCATTGACAGATGTATATTAATTCTTCAGTCGATTCTTTTTCCTGTTATATTCACTTGAGTTGGCAGATATATATTTTCGTATTGAGGCGATCAAATTTTACAGAATTACCATGGGGATCAGTACCACTACTTTCTTTCTAGGAAGCCTTTTTTTTCTTTTGTTTTGTTTATAAAAAGTTATAGCAAAGCCATGCAAGAGAAAGTGCAAACGTTGCGTATATAAAAGGGTATACTATAAAAACTGGAGATTGGGACTAGTGTTGTATCGAATAGACAGTATGAAATGACTAATGTGATGAGGAGTAAAATTGACTGATGTGTTTCTGAGGCTTGAAAAAACTCTATTCATTGCCGACGCAAAACAACTAGAAGGAATTGCCCATGAACTCATAGGCAGTCAATGCAGACAGGCAAAAGCAACGAGAATTGACGGTTTTTTGAGCAGTAAATAATAAAAAAATACAAAAATTTAGGAAATATAACACACAAAGTTGATAAGTGACAAACACGACTTGGATCCATATAAAGAAGTCGCATAGTTAGCCACGTAATTTCAGATCTGACAAATTTTTTTTTTATAAAAAGAGGAAGTCACATAGATGGCCATGCGACTTATCCTTTGTAATCTCTAAAAAGCATCCATGGGACTTTGCCTTTTTTTTTAATAATTAATTTTATAGTTGTTGGATTATTTAAATGTGTTCTTTAATTCTATTTAAATGACCAATGTTTACTACTATATTCAGATCAACTTTCTACCCTATCCAAGTGAGTTTCGACCATTCCCAAATATGATTTGTTGTAGGAAATATTTTGTATAGGGATCTAAAATTATCTTTTTTATATTAAATAATTATTAAGAAGATATAAATTTAAATAAAAGTGAAATAAATATTAATTAATAATTAACTATATTTATGTAAGTATTGTCTCAAATTTTCTCATCCCTAAACTTATATTATATACACATATTTTATTTTTTAAACATTTAAATATCATTTTAAAATTACATGAAGAAGCAAAAAATCCTTATATGCTATGTTAATTTTTATGATAAGGGATTACAAAAAATTCTTGATCTGAGTATAGTAAAAAATATTGGTCATTTAAATAGGATCGAGAACACATTTAAATAATTCAATAACTATAAAATTAATTATTAAAAAAAAAGGAAGTCGCATGGCCATCCATGCTACTTCCCTTTTTTTTTTTAAAATAAATTTGTCAAATCTGAAATCGCATAGTTAACTGTGCGATTTCTTTGTACGGATCCGAGTCGTGCTACCACTAATCAATTTTATGTATTATATTTTGATAAATACTCTCTGATATGTTATATTTTGATAATTTTTTTAAATTTTTATTATTTAATGCTCAAAAAACCGTGTTACTCCCTTCATCCACGGTGAGGACCGGCTTGGCTTTATCCATCAACATTTTCCTTTGCCCTTGTCCCCTCAATACAGTTCCCCCTCGTCTCCAATGTTCTCCTTGTGATGGCTTGGCAAAGGGGTTCAATGCAGAAGGATTCAATGGTTATATTATTTAACACGACTGCATAACTAGAACTTCAAAATAAAACCCACTAATTAAGCTAATACAACTCCCTCTCCATTAAGTTATAAACTTGTTGACCTTATTAATTTTTTTATACAAAACACGACATTTTATATTTTAAAAGTCACATTTTTATATCATTTATTTTTTTTAATTCTATTTCATTCGAGATACTAATCGAGCCCTTAGTACTTGCTAGGTATTAAAATAGAAAATAAAAAGAAAAAGAAAAAATGATTTCATTGCTTAAAAAAAGCATCATGCTCTAATTTAAAATAATAATAAAAAATAAATATAATTAAGTAATATTGATGACAACAAAATAGACAGTTACACATACCAATGATACCATGCAGATTCCTACACCTCGACAAATTATGCTACAAACAGCAGGCACATCCCAATGATAGATCATAAACAGAATCTCAATCAATTTGGTTTATCAGAAGCACTTGGTCGTGGCCTTCCTTTTAATCTTCCACTCCACTCCAAGAAGTTAGTGAATTATTCATCATCTATCATCATTCAACTTTTTTCTAACGTACACGGACAACATTAATTACTTGGTTTACATCCATTCTCCAACAGCGGACCCAATAATTATTTCAATTCATCTCCTCAACCCTCTCCCTCTCTCTCTTGTATGCACAAGAAAGACAAAGCAAAGAAAAATAAGCAACAAAGCAGAAGCAGCCAGTTTAAATCCAGCCATTTTCCCCCTTTCATTCAGGGCAGTTACGTTATCCTGGGTACGTAACAAACATACAAGGAAATTAAATCGCAGCAACGAATCTGGTTGAGGGAGACAGTTGTGAGGGCAAAAAAGCTACAAGTTATAGGGTGCTGAAGAGGGAATCTTGCGTGAACCACCACAGCATTCTTTCATGCCAGATGATTTGTTGGATAATCTGCGCTTGTAGCGTTTGAGAACAGAGGCCAAATTTTCCTTCCCCTTGGGGAAAGCTACATCACCCACCGCAGTTCCTGTGCGTCCTTTCCGACCAGAGATTGCATTTTCCACCTCCTTGATGAGGTCAAGCATCACTGATGCTGTAGTGCATTTCCCCCCGCCTGCTTTTGCAGTGGGGGGAGGGGGCAATATTCCATTCGAAAGAGGAGGGCTTGGCTTCAGCTGGGGTGCAGTTGAAACTTGAAGGCAAAAGCATGGGGGCATCACACTACGAGGCTTTGAAAAAGCTGGATCAATTACACCCTGCACATAAAAGCAAAATCAATTATGAAGCTAGGGAACAAAGAAATCAAACTAGGACGAAACGGAGGAAACAGAGTTTTAACTATGTCAGCAGATTATGCTATGCAACAAATACCCATTCTTTTATAAATTTGTCAACACTCCGCAGCTAGCACCCATTATTGAGTGCAGACAAAAAGAGAGAAACTGAACCTTATCCTACCGCATAGGAACAAGATAGCAAACTCTTTGGCCATTTACCTGGAGGCGGTTGAGTACGTAGGTATATTTCCCCCAAAGCTCAGGTCGGCTCTCCATATGTGAAAGCTCAAGAATACGGTGAATACACCACACCCCAAAACTTATTATCAAGTCTGATCTCCATATACAGCCCTCCCCACAGTGAGGAACCGATAAAACTGAAAAATTAAAGGAGTTTGTCTCCCGAGCTTCAACTTCATAGAGGAATTTCTCCCTTGCAGCTACACGGTCTATTAGGTCCTCATCAGCCCCACCATTCTGTCTAAACAACCAATCAGACCCTTCCAATTTTAAGAGCTTGAGAATGCACTGTCTAACAGACCGAAGTTTCACCTCAATATCAACAACTGAAGCAGTCTCCTGAGAATTTGAACAAGGCCTAGTTCCAACACCTTCCATTCCAACATTACGGATTTTATCTGCTACACCAAACTGCTCAAAAGGCTGTGTTGACCATAGGGATCCAGTATCAGAACCCGAACTCAACTGTGAAGAGAGGGCATCTCTGTAGACTTTTGAAGGGGAAAGTTTATCAAAGGCCAAAGGAGCACCTGTGCCAGATCTCGAATTTGAATATGGTGGTTCATAACAAGTTCTAGCAGATCCATATCCAACAGAACCCTCAAATGGGAATTTTTTATCAGATGCAAGAACATCCCTGCGGGGAATAGTGTATCCTGAAATATCTGGCAAGCTGTGGTATTTCTTTGTATTGACTGAATTGCCTACATTATCTGCAGGTCCAGAAAAGTAAAAATCATAGCAGGACCTCTCCAATGGCAATGCGGAATTTCTAGGGACTGTGATGTTTTCAAATCCTGGGGGTTGAGCTACACCTACACCATTTTGCAGTTTATGCCCCAAAGCAAATGCAAGTGGATCCCTGTTGCTTGTATTAGCTATGGTAGGGGATTTTAATGATGACAATTCACCTTGACCATTTAAATTATCTGGAATTCTGTCTCTACCAACTCGACTAAGGTAGGATGCAAATTGATAACCATGTATGGTAGCTGGCTGACTATCCCAAACCTTTGACGAAGGCATATTGCGCACACTGGAATAGCGCCTCTCCCCAGAGTCAAGAACCTTGCGGTTAGAGTTCCGGACATATGCATCTAATAACTCAATGGGGTTTGTCCGGAAAGAGGAAGATCTCCTCCGAGGGCTATATGAAGATTCAAAATTACTTTGCATCCTGGGCAACTTGGGCGAGTCATATAGGTCAAAGTTCATCAGCATATCTGAGGCTCTACATCCTGCTGATGCCACACACTCAGAATGGTCATTTCCAGGTGCATTCACTTTTAGCAAGGAAGCAGAAAATCTCAAATCTACTCCCAACAAGGCATCCAGTTTCTTAGCCTTTGCATCCTGGGTTACTTGTCCATGGTAATCATACAGTTGTCCCCAGAATTCATCAAGAATAGCAGCTAGCTGACGCCTTGCCGCACGTCCTAAGCCTGCTAATCTTGATAGACTTCCAATGCTATTCCCCCCATCATCACTTTTCCCACTAAGACTCTTGAATGATGCAGGGCCATCTGATGTTAAAGATAGGGCACCTGCAGTAGCCACTTTCGATGATTCTTCAGCTTCCCAAGAGTCTCCATCATCATCATCATCCCTTTCAGCATTCATATCTGCATCAACTACCACAGTCTTCTCGACTGGAGCACTTGCTTCCAGTTCTTCAGTTTTGGTGCTAACCAATCTAAGATCAGAATTCTTATTTTCAACAATTGATAATGCCTGTGTCTTTAATGTAGAAACTGATTCCTTAGCAAGATACATAGGAGGGCTAGGCAATGGTGTAATGGAATGACTCTTTTCTTCACTAGTCACATGAAGCTCTGAAATCTCCAAAGCTCTTGCTGGAGTTGAAGATGGTTCCTTCACCTTATGAGATGCATCTCTATGAAATCTAGTTTCAGTTAAATCTGCTTCCTGATTCTCAGTTGGCTGAACCGGTATGGCCTCTGGCTTATCACAGTTTTGAGCTTGTGCATCTAAATTGCCACTTGCAGATTTTAGTGGTATGATAGCTAGCCAAAGCATCAAGCCAAATAATACAAAAGCAATGCTTATAAGAACTGAATAAGGAGCAGAGATGCCATTACCCGCACTCCATCTCAAATAATCCACCCAATTGCTATTGCCAAATATCATTTCTACCACAAAGATAATATTTAAGCCAAGTATCCCAAAAAATACCACCAATGCCAAAAATTCCATAAACTGAGAGATCTTGTGTACACCCATTATTGATCTAGATGTAGCAATTCGAAAAAGGGGGATCACAGAAGATGGAAGTTGCAAAGCTACCACAACCTGAGTGAATACAAGCAGTTGATACACCCCTTCAGCACCAGCACTCCAAACACAATAAAGGGCAGGAAGAACAGCAATCACCCTGATTGTAGCATAATGAAGCCAGCCTGGAATGTCCAGTTTCAAAAAGCTACGTACAACTACTTCTCCTCCCAAATTCCACGCCAATGCTGTGGTCTGATTTGAAATAAACAAAAAGAGAAGAAAGGCAAGTAGTGCTATTGGACTTTGCAACACCTGCAATAAGAATATTAGAGTTAGATTGGTTTAGCAAGTGAAAGACAGATGAGATACTAAGTATTCTAATGTAAATTAAGTATGGAGGGAAAGAAGACCTGTTCCATTGGTGATAATGCATCTAGAAAAGTAAGCAAAACAAGGCCTGTACCATTGAACTCATACGCTGCAGTGCTCATCATCATATTGTTTACCAAATATATGACACTGAAGACACAAAAGATGGCCAAAAAATGGTTATGACACATAGCATCCTTAGAAAAGTTTATTGATCCCCGATGCCACTGCAAAAAAAGTGGATGAAGTTTCAGAATGACAAGCCTAAATATCCAAGATCAACAACTGCATCAATATGAAGTAGCACACAAAGTACATTCTTTTTCCTCCTAGGTCTGCAGACGATGAAAAGTGTGAGAGAAAAATCAAACTTAAATTTGTCAGACAAGTTTCAATATGAAATGCTTTATTTTGATTAGGTGATTTTAATATTGCTTATCAGAAAACTCTAGGAAAATTCTTACTGAAATTTTGTATGCAATGCATAGCAAAGTTTACAAAATATAACAGGCTTTCAGAAATGAACCAAACCGTTTCACTGTTAGAATTCTTAATCATAAATATTTTCCATCAAGTGTTCAGTTTGACGTGCAGAGTTGAATCGGAAAAGTGCTTATGAGATAAGTGCACTGAGTGAACAAGATGTATACATAAGTAGCACAAATAACACAAGGCACGAATATATGAATCAAAGTAGACAAGTAAAACACGCTAAGAGAGTGGACAATAGATGAGGGAGGGTATACTTAGGAAACCCTTCCTCTACAAATTAATTGCACATACAAGATCACTACATTAAAATACTAGACTTGGTTCTTTTTGAGGTAAAACTATTCATTTAGGCTAAAAGAAAAACACGTAAAACATGAATAGGACAAGGCATAAATATATGATTTAATGGTGACGAGCAAAACATGCTAACAGAGTGGACAATAGATCAGATGAAGGAGGGTATACTCCAGAAATCCTTCCTCAACAAATTAATTGCACATACAAGATCACTACGTTAAAATTGTTACTTAGTTTCTTTTGAGATAAAACTATTCATTCAGCCCAAACTAAAAACACATAAAACTTGACAAACAAGGGTTGAGTTGAGTGGAAGGATCTTGTTTGAGTTGAGTGGAAGGAACTCGATGTCCCTTAAGATCTTGAGTCCAGGCTTTGAGGTTGGAAAACACTACTCTGATAGAGCTACCCTCATTTGGCCATTGACAAAGCTCGAATCTAGATCAGTCAGTAGTGTTAAATGATTATCACTAAAAAAAAGCAAATAAAACTTTTAAGTTTTTCTTTTTAACCAACCACATAAAACTTCAAGTTTAAAGAAGTTATTTCATTATTTTACAAGCAAAAAATTCTACACCAGCATCCTCAGTTAACAAAAAAAAATTATTCCTCGTCTGAGTATATATATTTGTTGTCTACGATACTAGAGTATTTTCTTCGACCAGTATGATACTAGAGTATGAACATCATAATGTTAACAACAAATAATCACATTTAAAACAATACCATAGTATAAAATTCAGACCGAACACCCCCAGTAAACACACAGACTCCCATTACAATTGTATATTTTTATTTTAGGCATTTAATCACAACTGCATTACAGAAGGAGAAGCTTCCACTGTCACTGTGCCTGCTGGTAGCATTGGGCTTGCCTGCCCAGAACTAGATCATTGTACTTCTCCAAAACATTAAAGCCAAGTAATGATCCTTATAATGAATGTTAAACTTTCTCCCAACAAATTATATAGTCACTAAGAACGTACCTTACCCCTTTTGCTATACACGGTGACATCCCATTCCAAAATAACTCCTAAGCAAAATGAATAAACTTATTCCATCCATGTAGCATCACTATTACATCAGAATCAATAGCACAATGACTTTTTTTCCATAATAAGGGAACTTGGATAACTGACCTTGACTCTCAGGTGCTTAAGAAGGTATACAAAACCAGTTAATATGCATTAGACAGTATGGAAAGATCCAAAATTATGCTGATAGATATAGCCTTTGAGACAAACAGTCTAAGCAATCTTTAGATTTTGTCCATTCAAATTAGCAACATAGTTCTAGAACTTACTAGATAAAACACAATCGAATTTGTCAGATAAATGAACCAATAACAATTAGACTTAGCTGTATGTTCCATGAATTCAGAATTAATTCCCTGATCCCTGAGTAAGAGAGCTCTTACTCCAAATTTGATGATGTAATAGTTGCGACTTGTGAGACTAAATTGCTAACCACCCAAAATACAAGCATCTTGGCAGAAGCATACAAAACTAGATTACTAATAGGGGACAAAAAAAAACAGCCTTTCGAAAGAAAAAGAGAAAATTACAGGTACAAAATGATCAGCTTTGCTTAATGAACTTGGACATGAGATCAAAGAAAAATACCACATACCCAGCAGAATGGCATTTGACTGTGCAAGCCAACAACCATATGACAAGGCAGTTACTACATTGCTATGAACAAGCAAAACACAAGATATGCACAAATATACACAAGCGAAAAAAAAAAAAGAAATGATTGGAAGCATGGATATGGATGTTCAGGTAAATATGTATAGAAGAACGATGAGAATTGAGAGGAACCGGTACCTGTACAATAGAGGAATAAAGGTAAAAGTTGTGGGGTACAAGAGTTGCTCCCAAAAGAGTCATAAGCACAAATGCACTCTCCCCGCTCAACTTTGTTGGTACTCCACCCATGGATACTACTGGAATTTTGGGTTGATTTATGATTACTCCAAAAGCAACTAAAAGCAATACAAAACCAGAAACGAACAGGCCCTGGACTTTTGCCTTCCCATTGTCCTAGACAAAAGGAAATTTAATTAGTCACTGCTGATCAAACAGGTGGTGAGCAATCAAGTAATAAGACTTACAAGAAGGATGACAAGAAGCAAGTGAAAAACAGCACTAGTAGCAGCCAGCAAGACACAGGTGAACAAGTCCCACCCAAAAATGAGATTTAATATGTGTGCCATGCCCAGGATCTTGCAAAGCAAGTAAACCAGTGTGAAAGTAAAAAATTAAAGTTCAGTAACGAATATTATGGGTTACAGAAGTTAAATTTCCAATGATTAAAAAGAATGAGATCTTTACCACATTGAGGTCCAGCATAATCACTGAAAGTTCTGTTTGAATTCCAAGGAACATGCATGTCCAAGCACCATACTCATCTCTGCAAATCTTTGACACAGAGAAAGTGAAATTAATCTATAAGCATCAGGCACTAATCAATTGAATGCATGTTCTAAGTTCGTTCATGCAAGCATTTGCTGGTGTGAGTCTATGTCTATTTGTATTTCAAGGTAGAGACAGAAAATCCAGTATTCAAGGTTCCCACCAACCCCTCCCCCCTTCCCACAGAAAAAAAAAAGGTCACAAATAGCATTGGATGGAATGATCTAGATGGACTCAATATTTAATTCTGCATGAAAGTGTGTTAATTTAGGTTTCCATCTCCATTTTTTCCCCTTTCTGTTTGCTTTATAAAGGTAACATAACAGATAAATGAGAGGAGAAAAGAAATGATGAAACAAACGCATGTGGGAAGTATTACCTTATGGATGAAACAACTAATAAGCACTTCCCTAGCTTCCAAATTATGTCCAAAAGGGTGGAATACCTCATAAAAATGGCCAGTAATGAATTTCCAAAAATTTCAAATTTAATCGGTCAAATGTTAAAATATGTACTCGCAAAGATTAAATTATCTAGTTTCTTTAACCTTGTAATCTACCAACAACTGGCCATCCATAGTTTGAATAATAAGATTACTTCTCATTCATTTTTTCCACTAACATGCACTAGAATTGGAAAGGGGAATTGAAGATATAGTACCTCAGCAAGATCTTTTCCAGTAATTACACCAATCCTAGCTGATATGTACTGACATAAGATAGCAGCAAAATTGAAAACAAGCATGAATGCCATCAGATCAAACCCAAATCGTGCACCACCTTCAGCAATTGCAGCCCACTTTCCAGGGTCAATGTATCCCATTGAGATCATAAGCATAGGGGCAACAGCATGAAGTGACCAATGGAGAGATGAAGGAAGGTGGTTAGCATGTAATGTCTGTGCCTCCATTTTATTGTTCATCCCCTCCAACAATAACGGTTCACAAAATTTATGATAACACTTCGAAGTTGCAACAATTGTTACCAAGCCATTTATCAATTACATTGCTGGACTGTTGCTAGTTTTTTTTTTTTTTAATTACTAGTGAAAAACTCCATCAATCACCGGTCATTCATAGACAACTCAACTGCCTCAATAATCAACTGGTTATAAAATCACTGATAAGAAACTTGTGAGCCTGTCAATTACAACCGCAACAATTTAACAAACAGCTCCTCCTTGTAAACTGGTCCATTATCTCCCAACATTGACTGTGACCATTAGATCCCAATCTGGTGTTTTTAATCGCCTTACTACCAATTACATTCATTACACTAAGTCCCAAGCATAATTGAAAGTCAACACAATCTATGACAAACTTCTTGAGGACCTATCTGACAAAAGTATCGAATGATCCATGATTGATCCAACTGGGGCCTCCTCAGATTTCGCAAATCCTGTATTTGATTGATCAATGTAACAATATTAGCATCAAAGAAAAGAATGAAAGTAAGACGACACGCATTGGAGAATACATTAGCAAAACGCGATTGGATTAATAGAAAACGCATGGGAAAGCCGTCTGTAGTGCAAAAGTCTTTTGACCCCAACAATGTAAAAAATGAAGTAACCCAGGCGAACCAAGTACTTCAAAAAAGTAAAAGCAGAATTATTTCTAAATATTTGATTAGGCCACCTTAGAGAACTCCAATATAAAAGAAGTGTCAGTTTTAACAATCCTCATAACCACAGCAGCAAATATTACAGCACCCCAGCAAAGTAAAAACTACTAAGAGAATGATCAAATTCCCGAGGGGCTTCGAAGAGAGGGAAAAAACAAAACAACCAGTGAAATATATTCCAGCTCCGAAAAAACGCAGTTCCCGAAGGCAGGGCAGAGGCATACCAAAACCCTACAATTTAAAGGTTGAGTAACTAAAGAAGCAGAAGATGAAAGGAAAATGTTACCGTGGTTCTGACGAAAGTTGATGATGTTATCAAACAAAGGCCGTACAAAGTTGCTAGGGTTCTGAAATCCTTATGCTCTTCTGTTCATCTCCAGTCTCCGTTCACTTCTGCGAGTAGATCTCAGCGACCCAGAATGACCCACTTGATCATCGGATAAGTAAAATTGAAGTGGACAAACTAATATTATATGGAGAGAGAGAGAGAGAATATGAGAGCTCAGTTTTCCGGAAAAAAGAGGAAGAGAAAAGTAAACTAAACAAATATGGGTTGAGTTTCGAAGCCGTATTGAAGAGAGAGAAAGGGTGAGTGAAGTGTGGAAAAATTTCAGCTCTAAAGTAAAAAAGATAACTGTGTCATTCCCCTGTTTTTGTCTCTGACTATTCTCTATCGCGAGCGCCAAGGGAAATATATTGTTCTCTTCGGGTATATGGACAAAATCTTCCGATGAATAAAGAATTAGAAACTCATCAACCTCCCTCGAAAGAAATATAAAAATGGTTTGTTTTGTTCCTCAGACTGTTCCGTCTTATCAGGTCAAAATATAAATGCCTCCAGGTAACTTATGATTTTTTTCTGTGGATTTGCTTCCTTACAACGTATTATATATAAGATTTTTTATTTTAATTTTAAATATAAGATTCTTTATAATATATGAGATAATATTTATTATATATTTTTAAAAAATATCTCTATTTAATGTATAAAAAAAAAAGAAAAAAAATTAAATAAGAATAATTTTAAAAATTTTTTAAAATTTTTAAAAAAATTGAGGTAGTTAATTAGTTTTAATTCTAATTCTTAGTCCACGTGATTCGATTAAAATAGTCTTATATTAAGGATTAAAATAGTCTTAATATATGAGAGGAAATATTTATTGTCACTGTATTCTTTTTTAGCCAACTTTCACTGACTTAACTTTACATTTGAAACTTAATTATTTCATAATATTTGCGTTTCAAATACAAAATATCATCTTTGTGCACCATAAATGATTGTATATACAATAAACAAGTCAGCAGGCTGACAAAGGTAGGTTTAGTTGGTAATAGTTAGCCCGTACTTCACTGTGATTTATGGATTTAAATTTCACTATCAATTGAAAAAAAAAATAAAACATTTTGAATAATAATAATATTTGATATAATAGAAATAAAAAAGAATAAAAAAAATAAAATACAAATGACAAAAATACTTTTGTATAAAAATAAAATTAAAAAAATTAAAGATATTTCTTACTTTTTCTCCCCGATTTCACAATGAACCATAACTTTCCATTATTTGAACTATAAAAAGATTAAAGCTTTGATTCTCTCTTTAGACTCCCACGACCAAGGGGAATCACCAACTTCTCCATTTTTTCTTTCATTTTTGTTGTCCCAGACAGCGCCTTTGAAATTCCATTACCGTTTTCAGTTGGTCCTTTTTTTTTTTGATCAAGTGCTTGTGCTGTTTTTCTTTTTTTGCCACCAGATTGCTTCTCCTGTTAAGCTCGTTGAATTTGGCCTTTTTTTGTTTTTCTAGGTGGAATGAATTTGGCATTGTTAACGAAACCCCTGTCGGACTCCGAAACTCAAATCTCGATCTCTCTTGTTCATTATGTGGCTGCCCCATACAGTGAATACATTCATTGAACCGGACTAACTCCCTAACCTTAATTAATTCACAAATCTTCACCTCAATAATTCAATGCTCCTATTTAATTAGTACTATTTTCTTAAATCGGCATCACGATACCATTATTCGTCTTTATACCTAGCTAACATTGAACGTTGTAACTAATACCGTGTTGATAATTTATACAGCAGAGATCCCTAAAATACTAAATATGGCCAGCCACGAATCCAGTCCACGTGAGTTTTTTTTTGGTTGGATTGATATATATTTTTGGGATTCTTTTACTATTTCTGTTCCCGATATATTAATACCCTATAATTACCATTGTTTTGAATTTGATCCCTCTAAGAATCCATTTCGTTCATTGCATCCTATCCGAAAACTGAGTTTTATTTTAATTATAAATAAATTGACGCATTCAGTCTTAAAAGCCGGAAAAAGTATCATTATTAATTTTGAAATGATTATTTTGCGGTTATCACCATACTAAAATAATACTAACTCCTAACTTTTTTAATTAATTGAATCACGTGAATTAAAAATATGGTTAAAATTAGTTAATTATTTTTTTATTTTTTAAATTAAAATATTTTTTTAAAATTATTCCTATTTAATCTTTTTTTCTATTTTTAAAATAAATTAATTATAAATTTTTTTTAAATATGTAATAAATATTATCTCATATTATAAAAAATATTTTATATTTAAAATCATGAACAAAGAATAACTACATAAGTATCAGGTGTCCAATTTGCTCTGCATGCTATAAATGTCTTCCATTGATTAATCGAGCTAAACTTTCAAAGTGATACTATGTTTTAGCAATGGGCCAATGAGAAATTGCAAAATGGTTGACTGGAGTGTCGCTTAAATCAATATAAAATATTAATTAAATCTACAGGATAGGGATATTTATGTATAGTTTAGCTTTTCTTGGGTTCATTGTAATTTTTAACTCATTTAGTAATTTTTTTGTGCATTCTAAAAAGTTTTAAATGTTAAGAAAATAGTATAAACCTTTAAAAATCTTTATTATATGTTCCATATATCACACAAAAAAATTAAATTAGAAATTGTATGGTTAGGAAAGATTTTATGTTTGATACTCATCACAACAACCAACACCGAATATTTATTATACATCTAGATCATTTAAATTAAAATTAGATAATTTAGATTTAATCTTATTTTATTTTTATATTTTAATATCTTTTCATTTTATTAGCTGTAAAATCTAAAATGGAGATAAAACTATAACTATTATTTTTTAAAAATGCGATCTAATTATTTAAAAAATAAAATTTAAAGCTCTAAATGTGAATGCGCCAAGTCTCATCTCAGCCGTATGTTCTCATCCCAATGTAATGTAAACTTGTTGGGGGAAATAGCGTACACACCGTTAAAACCCATATGTTGTAGTCTTCTAACCTGGAGCACTCCTGGCATGCCACACGGCCTCTCACACAACACAATAGATATGCATGGGTCTGTATTCAAAAAAAAAAAAAGAACAAAATTAATGGAGATCCAAACATTTTACTTTTTAAAGTTCATTTCTTTTAGAAACAGGGAGCATGTAAAGGAAAGAAAGAAATGTTGGAAAATTACAGAAAAATCTCAAAATATTAAAGTAATTACTAAAAGTCCCAAAATTCTAAAAAATTATATTCAATTCATATTGGTGTATAATGCTAAAAAATAAATATAAAAAAATTTATTATTGAGTATAAAATTATGAGGTATAAGTATAAAATATTGGGATAGAATTTTATACTCAATAATTTAGTTTTTTATACTAATTTTCCAATATTTTACACCAAGAGAACTTGGGTATAATTTAATATTATAGCATAATTTTATATTCAATATTAAAGTTTTTTATACTCATTTTCAATAATTTTATATTGATTTTACACTAATAGAATTTAAGTGTAACTTTTTAAAGTTTTAAGATTTTTTAATAATTATTTTTGTGTTTTAGAATTTTCATACGATTTTTTCAAAGGAAAAATAAGTTTTTAATCCCTGAAGTTTTGATCAATTTTGAAACTAGTCATTGAAGTTTAATTTTTTTAATGACATCTCTAAAATTTTAACCCTTCAATCTGTTTATCCCTCTTTTTTAAGATGTCTTTGAATTAACTTATATGTAAGTGATTATGAGAATAAGTGTTTACTCATAATAGATTATAAAAATAAGTAATTTATGTTTGAATATTCTTATCTCATAAGTGATTTAAAAAAATATATTTAAATATTAAGAGTTTAAGTAATTATTTGATAAATAATAAAAAAAAAAATAAAATAAATAATTATAAAAAAATAAGTAATTATTATAAGTAGAAAAAATTAATTTCTTATATGAGCATTTATTTAAAACATATATTCTTATTAAAAAGTAATTTGTGTGTAACAATTTCCACGCATAATCATTTATCAGTTTCAGTTTCGATAAATGGTGATTTTACAAATCCAAAATTGGCGGAAGGATGATGACATGGCAGTGATAGGCGTCAAATAAGCTGAGGTGGAAGATGGAGAAACATATGGCAAACGCAAGATAAACCCGAGGGCTCGCAAAAGGAAGGAAACAAAACGGAGTTTGATGAAGATGCAAAGCAGAGGGAGAGATGAAGTCAGAAGGTGAAGGTATGGACCAAAACGCAAAGGGAAAGAGGCCACTGAAGTGATAGAGAAATGGTGCCGTCGAGTGAGAAGGCATAGATAGGAATCGGCAAGAAAGAGAAAGACAAAGGTTAGGGACTAGGGTTCGCTAGAATGATTCAATCGGAGATCCCATCGGAAGCTTCAGAAATACCATTGAAAGAGGTTAGAGAACATAATCCCCAACGTCGATTTTGCTATACGTTGCCATGATTCTCATTGGAAAAGGGAGAAGAAAAAGGTTTAGGGTCGCTATAATCATAGGTACATGATTCCTCCTTCTGTTGCTGTGATTCTTCCCTCTATGTTACTCCAATGTATGTTGTAAACTCACCTTTCATTTATTACTCCATAGTTGCTTGTCTTCTATTTAGAATAGTAAATCAAACAATATTGAAACCCTTTTTCATGGCTTCTTTTTACAAGGTTACCTAAGAAAAGTATCAATGAGTTTTCATGTCTTCCTTACATCATCGGACACTTGTACTATCTCTTTTTCACTTGGTATGGTTTGCCATTTGCAAGCTACAAACGGGAAAATTTTCCTCTATTCACTCAATGACGTTGGGATTTTAATTTATTTCCCCAACCTTGTTATGGACCAATCTGGTTAGAATTCCCTTAGCATTTTAGAACTTGTACTCCGTTGCAAATATTAGAAAAGAAGGATGGCCGAACAAGCAAACAGGAAGGACCTAGAAAAGGGAGATTTGGTGAAGGGAGGCTCAGAAATGATCAAATTGTTGGCTATTGCTGTGGTGTTATTGGCTATATTGATGGTCTAGAAGTAAAATTAGGATGTCTGAGGCATTGTACTTTCCTATCTAGGTTGCTGTGGTATTATTGTCTATATTGAATGGTGTTCTATGTATTATACTGAATGAAGCCTTGTATTGAGTTTGGCATTGGACTAATATTTGTTGTACTTGTTCATTTTGGAATTGAAAATGCTACTGTTGGTTGCACATTGAACTTGACATTGGACCAAAATGTTTGGTAGGGGACCAGCATTGTGATGATAATGAATTGAAAATGCTATCATGATTATAATGGATTGGTTATGAATTGAAATTCTTGTACAGGGACCAATATTTTCAAAAAAGGTGGATTGGAAAGGCTATTGTGAGGATAATGGATTGGTAATGAATTAACAATGTCTTCTATAGGGGACTAATTTTTTTCCAAGAATGGTGTGTGCAATGTAGGGGATAACCATGTTTACTAATTAAACTTAACCAATTAATGCTTTAATAGTGATATCAATTTATTGGATCTTTTTTCCTTCATTCTTCCTTTTCTTTTATATTTTTTTTTATAGTTTCTATTTTAGTCTAGGCACCTTTGTTGATTTCATCATCAAAAACATCTGTTTTTTTTAAACCAAGGATCTTTATACATCCTTTATTAGTTAATGAAAGGTAGAATATTCTTTTTTTTTTGTCAATTGTATTTTTTTTTAATTTTAATAAATTGTCAATTGTTGTTAATTGTAAGTCTTTATTTCTAAAACCTTTTTGATAACTCTCCCATCTTCCACTTGGGAATTTGTTATATTTGCCTCACTGTATACAATTAGATTCTTTAAATCTTCATGATCATGGACTTTTGTTACTACTAATGCAGGGAACGAAAGAAATTCTTCAAATTGAGAGGGGTAAAATGAATTATACTTTTTTTATACTTTGCTCAATATTCAAAGTATATCAGTTTGCAAAAGAAGAGAAAATATATATATATATATATCACAGTCCAGTAGAAACCTAGTAAATTTCTGTGGGCTGCTTACTAGCGCTTTAGTCCAATGATTTGTTATTGCTTATAAGGTTAATTGTGAGTTTCCATTTCACGCACCAATTCTTGATACTAAATTATCCTTTTGTAATAACCATTTTGTGAGAGTCTTCAATCATGTTTATGGAGAAGAAATTACCCCATAGGTTATATGGGTTTTGTCTTCCAACTATTAATATGGGGGCACTTACATGTTCCCCTTTTGAATCAGTTTTGCCAATATCACTTTCAAGTTTTAGTATTCTAGTGCACTTGTATTCCATTTTTAATCACTTTCAGCATTTCAGTTTCAAGTGCACAACCTTTTCCTTTTTAGTGTGGTCCCATAATGCATAAATAATTCAGCAACACAAATCTGGACACCAAACCATCATAATTCCATTAAATAAACCAAGGCTTCTTACACCATAAAGTACATTACATGACCACCAAAATAACACAGTAGTTGGAACATCATCCAAATGAACAGCATCAAACTACAAATTCCCTAACTGCATCTAATTATACCTCCTTAGTCAATCTATAAGGGATTACAACATCACATCCCAAACTATAATAGCAAAAAACTACATCCAAAGTACACAAACACCAAAAACTAAATTAGCTCTTAAATGCTTTTCACATCAGAAAAGCATCCACAACAGTCATGGTCACAGGTGTATGAGATAAATCTTCATCTTTCTCTTGCAATTTGCAACATCTTGCTCTTGTTGCTTAATCTTCTTTAATGTTTGCTTGGTACTAGTCCATCAAGCCAATCAAATAATTGCAGCACCATGCCTCCTAGAATGAACACAACCATAGTAAAATTAGCACTACACAAACAGCCATAATAAACTAGAAGCCTTCTTAAAGTAACCATCGTCACAAGTGCATGAGTTAAAATTTTAAGGAAGTTGACTGAGCCAATGATAGTACTGAGGCTGATGTTTTATTTTTAATATCATTCTTCTACGACCTTTTTTTGTGTCAGATTTGGAAGAAGCAGCCCATAGATGGCTACTGACCATGGCCTTCGATTTTTGAGATCAACTTTCGATGGCTCTTTTTGAGAACTCATAGCGGAAAACCAATGTTGATTTCAGTCATGTTTTATGTTATAATATCTTGAGGATTAACTTTTAATGGCTTTTTTTTTTTTTAATTTTGTCTTGAGAATCAACTTTTGATAGGGTGAGAATGTTGTGTATTCTGATACTAGCGTTGGCTCGGTACTAATTTTAAACACATAAGCTGAAAATACCAAATAAGAAGATGACAAGAATGATAATAAGCACTGAAAACAAGTAAATGAAAGAGAGAAAAAGAATAGGAAAATTGCCGTGTATATTAATCTGAAGAGCTTACAATATATAAACAAAAGAAATACTGCGTGTAATAAATACAAAACGCATCTAATCAATACAGAATATTTTCTAATGAATATAAAAGATATACAAACCAATCAAAGATATATACAAATCTAGCACAATAAATGAGATTTTGTTAACATCCCCTCTCAAACTCAAGATAACTTAACATGAAGCAACTTGAGTTTATCTACTAGAAACTGAAAGTGATTGGGATTAAAAGACTTAGTGAACAAGTTAGCCGGCTGGTGCTTGGTTTGAATAGGAATAAGTCGAATAGTGCCACGAACAACATATTGACGAGTAAAATGATTGTCAATATCTATATGTTTGGTTCGCTCATGGAACACGTTATTGTGGGCAATCCTAATGGTTGCTTGACTGTCACAATAGATATCTGTGGATGATGTCTGTGATGCCCCCATCTCATCAAGTAACCAACAAAGCCAGAGAACCTCAGAAGTCGTGTCGGCTGTTGCACGATATTCTGATTTAGCACTAGAATGAGAGGCTAATATTTGCTTCTTACTTCTCGAAGAGATAAGAGAAGTACCAAGGAAAATACAGAAGCCAGTGGTAGATCGTCGATCAGTATGATCACCGGCCCAATCAGCATCAGAGTAGGCCAGAAGAGCAAGAGAAGAGCCAACAGAGAAATGAAGGCCATGATACAATGTACCTTTGACATATCGAATAATCCTAAGAACAGCTGCATAGTGGATAGTCTGAGGTGCAGACATAAACTGACTGACAATATGAACTGCATATGTAAATATCCGGACGAGTCACTGTAAGATAGATGAGTCCCCCAACTAGTTGGCGATAACAAGTGGGATTCTCTAATAGAGTGCCATTAGTAGGTGTAAAGTGAACATTTGGCTCAATAGGAGTATTTTCAACCTCTTCATCAGAGAGATGTGCTTGAGATATCAAATCAGTTGCATATTTAACCTGAGAAAGAGAAATGCCGTTTTGCTCATGATGTACCTCAAGCCCAAGAAAGTAGCTTAGTTGGCTAAGATCCTTCATTTCAAAATGCCTTCCCAAGTAAGTCTTAAGGTTCTGAACACCCATGACATCACTACCTGTGATAATCATGTCATCAACATACAAAAGGAGTAGAACAATACCCTGAGCTGTACTCCGAACAAATGGTGCAAAATCATGAGAGCTACAAGTAAAACCTAATTGACTCATAGTTGTGCTAAACTTAGCAAACCAGGCACAGGGTGCCTACTTAAGCCCATACAAAGCTCGATGGAGATGGCAAACCTTGCCATTTGGATGTTGATACCCAGGAGGAGGCTTCATGTAAACTTTTTCTTCTAAATCCCCATTCAGAAAGGCATTTTTAACATTCATCTGATGAAGAGACCAATGTTTAATAGCAGCAATAGCAAGAAGACTGAGGACAGAGGTAATTCGAGCAACAGGAGCAAATATCTCTTCATAATCAATACCATACTCTTGCGTGAAACCTTGGGCCACCAAGCGGGCCTTGCGTTGTTTCAGAGAACCATCTGAATTAGTCTTGTTCTTATAGATCCATCTACATCCAACTAAAGTCTTTCCAGGAGGAAAATCAACAAGATCCCAAGTGTGTATTTTCTCCAAAGCCTGCAATTCATCATTCATAGCTTGCTGCCAAAGTGGATCACGGGAGGCTTCTTTAAAGGATTGGGGTTCCTGAAACTGAAGGAAGGTGGAAAAACAATGATAATAACTAAGGTAAGGAGGAGGATGTCTTACACGGGTGGACCGAAGGTCGTTGGATGATTCGGACTCAGTATTGGATTGAAGGTCGTTGGATGATTCGGGCTCAGTATCTTGTGTTGGTAGTTCAGAGATAGGAGGATCATTTGAAGTGGGTGCAGAGTTAGACGTAGAATTGAGCTCAGTAGAAGAAGCAGTACTTGAGTCATTGGGAAAAAGATCAATAGAAGTATATGTAAAAATAGAAGGTGAAGGAGGAGAAACAGAGGAAAGGTTAGTCAAAGATGAAAACGGAATATGTTCCCAAAAAACAACATGACGAGAAATATGGATATGTGAGAGAGGGGGTCCCAACAACGATAACCCTTATGCTTAGAATCATAACAAAGGAAACAACAGACACAGGCACGAGCTTGTAGTTTAGTAGTCTCATGAGAAGGAAGAAGAACAAAACATACACAAGCAAAAACTTTGAGAAGACTGTAATTTGGAGGAATGCCATGAAGACATTTAAACGGAGAAATGTTACCCAGAATAGGAGTAGGGACTCTATTGATACAATGTACAGCAGTCGAAGCTGCTTCTCCCTAGAAATGTTCAAGACAGGAAGATGAAATAAGCAGGGCTCTAATAGTATTTAGAATGTAACGGTATTTTCGTTCAGTCCGACCATTTTGCTAAGAGGTATAGGGACATGAGCACTGAGAAATGGTGCCCTAAGTGTCAAGAAATCTAATTAATTTAGAATCACGATATTCCAAAGCATTATCACGACGAAAAACTTTGATAACTTTTGAGAATTATGTATGAATCATAGTGGCAAATTTAATATAGATAGCAGGAAGCTCAGATTGATTTTTCATCATATAAAGCCAAGTAAAACGCAAGAAATCATCAACAAAAATAACAAAATATTGTGATCCTCCTATAGAAGGAGTAGGTGCTGGGCCCCAAATGTCAGAATGAACTAAATCAAAAGGCGAACTTGCAACAGAGTCATTTTTATTAAATGATAAAGTAGGCAGTTTAGCTGTTTGACAAGAGATACAATCCAAAGACTGAACATCAACATGACCTAAAAGACCACTAGAAAGTAAATGATGTAAAGCAGTTAAGGAAGAATGAGCAAGACGACAATGCCATAATTCGAAAGATAAGGCTGTAAAAGCAGCATACAATCTAGAATAAGTGACTTCATGAAGATGCATTGAGTTGAGCTCAAACATACGCCTAACCTTACACCCAGTCCCGACAATTTGTCCTGTCTAAGAATCAAACACAGTACAACCACGCTTGTTAAATAATACGTCATAGCCCATATTAACAAGTTGTCCAACAGAAATAAGGTTAAAGCTAATGGCAGGAACAAAGTAAGTGTCATTAAGGGATAAAGAGGACAAGGAAACAGTACCAATATCACTAACTGGCATTTGAGAGTTATCAGTAGTGTGTATAGATTGAGCAGTGGTATTTGGTGATAGAGAAGAGAAATGATTTTTCTGACCAGTCATATGGTTGCAACAAGCAGAATCAAAGAACCAAGAAGATGTACCTGAGGGAGTAGCTAAAGCGGTATGTGGGCTAGCGGTACCGGAGAGAAGTTTACGAAGGAAGGCCTCAATGTCAGTAGTAGAGGATCCCAGATCAGATGCAACAGTAGATGTATCATTGGTAGCAGATAAAGCATGCTTAGAGAAAGAAAAACCAGAGCTAGTTGATTTCCCTTGGTCAGATCTAGAAGGACGAGTAGGACACTGATCAATAAGATGCCCAGTCTTCTTGCAATATCGGCAGAACAAAGTTGGACAGTGTGCAGCAATATGACCCTTCTTTTGACATGTTCAACACTCAATAAAGGGGCACTGATCGAAGGCGTGAGTGGATTGAGGGCAGCAACGACAAGCCTTAGAATTCCTTCCAGACGCAGCAAAGGCCATCTCAGGGGTTTACTAAAGCAAGCCCAAACGGGTTTTCTTAGATCGGAGACGAGGAAGAGCATTTTCTAAAGTAGGTAGTGGGCTTTGGTGTAGCAACGAAGCCTGAATAGGCTCAAAGTCATCCGTAAGAGCCATCAAGAACTGAATGAGGCGAAGCTTATCTCTGTACTTAAAGAAGGCTTGAGCATCTTCCTCACACTTGAATGTAGGTTCGGAGTAGGCCAATTGATCCTAGATGGATTCAATTTTGGCAAGAAATTCAAACAGTGGTTGACCTTTCTCTTGTTTAAGAACACTAAGATTCTTCTGCAATTGAAATTAATTAGACAAATCAAAAGAGGTGTAACATCTAGCTAGGTGATTCCATACCTCTTTGGCAGTGTCAAAACACCCAAATTGTTGGTGAATACTGGGAGTAGAAGTATTTCGGAACCAAGTAATAATCTGATTATTTTTGCTATCTCATTCATCCAAGTGCTCAGTATATTTCAAATCAGATTCAGCAGCCTCGCGAGTAGGAAAAGTAATGTCACCAGTAACATATCGCCAGAGCTTTCTACCCTTCAAAAAACCTTGCATACTTTCTAACCATAAGCGATAGTTGGAGCCATTGAGGATAACAGAGATAGGCTGAGTAATATTGGACTTTTCCATAATAAATAGCAATTTCTGGAAAATCTGAAAATGCAAGAAAGTACCCAACTAACCAACGGACTCTAGGAACAAGGAGAGCACAAAGAGAGGAGTGTGGCGAGTGAAATAGAGGCCGGAACAGAGCTATCACGTGTCATCAGAAGATGCTGGTGTAGAAAAATGTGCACGGCACGTGGGGGTGCGTGCGTGATCGGAAAGCTGCCGAATTTGGAGATCTGGCCAAATGGAGGACGGCAAGTACGGAGGGGCGGCGCATGTCTGAAAAGGAGGATGACAGTGGCGTAGATCAGAAGCCCGTGAACAGTGACTGTGATGAACAGTGACATTGAAGAAATTTCTGGGTTTTTTTTTTCTGTTTTTGCTGGAAAATTTTTTAGCTCTGATACCATGAAAACAAGTAAATGAAAGAGAGAAAAAGAATAAGGAAATTGCCATGTATATTAATCTGAAGAACTTACAATATATAGACAAAAGAAATACCACGTGTAATAAATACAAAACGGGTCTAATCAATACAGAATATTTTCTAATGAATACAAAGATATACAAACCAATCAAAGATATATACAAATCTAGCACAATAAATGAAATTTTGTTAAGAAGCACCAAAGAAAGCATTATCTTCCATCCTTGAGTGAACTTTGCATTTGATCGACAATGAAGGAAATCAAAAACTCATCAACAAAGAAGACGACATCAAATCGAAAACTCACCTGAGTAAACTCTGCATCTGATAGACGATGAAGAAAATTCAATCAAATCCCTCACCCAATCGAAAGCCTTGTGCCTTTAATTGAATGCTGAGAAGCCTTGTGCCTTTAATTGAATGTTGAGAAGCCAAGAAGTCCTTCACACCCTTCACTAGATAGACCCCAACCTCCTTCCTTTGCACTGGTTCACAAAATCCAAAAGTTAAGCATTACAGAACCTTAGAGTATATGGATCGATTTTATTTATTAAGAAGATCCAATGCCTATGTAAGCATCCAAGTCATGTCTAGTCAACAGCCACATATCATTAGTAATCTTAAGGTTTAATCCATGTCATGCCAAGTCAGTAGCCATTTGCCAAATAAGCCATATTTAATGCTTTGTAAGCACTCAAACTTGATTTCCTAAAATATAGGGATTAACATTTATAATTTTGTAAAATGTAAGGAGCATTTTAAAAAAAATTTAAAATATAGGATCTATTTCAAAACTTGCTAAAAGTATGAGAATTAAAAGCTTATTTTTCCCTTTTTCCTAAAACAAAACAAAATAAAGAAAAGAAAAGAAAAGTAAAGAAATAGGGACATATTTTTACTTTTGTTTTTGGTAAATTTCCATGACATTTCCTCATTTCTGTTGGACTTATGTTTGGATTTTGATTGAGAACTGAGTTTGGGGGTCCAAAAATCAATTTGGCAATTTATTAACTTGTTTAGCCAAAATCAGTTTTGCAATTTATTAACTTGTTTGGCAATCATTTCACTTCATGTTTGAAAAGCAGCTGGGCCTGGAAAAGGAGTATTCACTTAAGCAAGCAATTTGGAGGGTGCTTTTTCGTTGGAAGAACGTGGTTAAGGGTTAATTATGTATCAATGAAAATAAATTTAGATAAAAATGAATCAATAAAAATGAGAAAAAATAAAAAAATAAAAAAATATAATTTTTATTAAATTCTTTCTATCTAATAATTAAAATATCTGTTTGAAATTTTATTTTCTATGGATTATAATCTGTAAGAAAATATTACATTAGATATATTATATTCTCAATTAAATAAAAATTAAATTTTAATTTAAGTAAATTAAATTAATTATGAGATAAAATTTAAGCTCAATTTAAAAAAAATTGTAAATTTTATTAAAATCAAATTTTAAATAAATCATTCAAATATAAATCCATTAATTTAAAATTAATTTTTATTATTACTACGTTTGAAAATCAATTGTATCAAAAACTCACTTTTTAACTTTAGTTACTGAAATCCAAACGGTGAAAACGAAACGGGCACTTAATCCGTATCTGACTATTTCCTCTACTTCAACAGAGCTTGTTCCAGTTTTCCTTCTCATTTGGTTCCGAATGTCTCCCTTTCCTTTGAGTTCCGAGTTCGACCAAGAAGATGAGACTGTGAGTGAAGGAGACGAGCCCAGTAGCTCCCCCGACCTTAAACTCTTCGTGGGTAATCTTCCATTCATTATCGGCAGTGCCTAATTCGTCGGATTGTTTGAAAGCGCTAGAAATGTAGAGATGGTTGAGGTATATTTTGTATCATTTTTTCATTTTGTCTAATAAGTCGTCCCCCTACGAAAATCTTGTTAAAAATGCAGTATTGGAAATATTGGCATTTCGGTGAAATTGCGCCTTTTTTTTTTGGTTTGGATTTATCATTTTTTGAATGTTGCATAAGTTATTGATTTTGGCAGGTAATTTATGATGAAATCACTAGAAGAAGCTGGGGATTCGGTTCTGTGACCATTTTTTCAGCTGAAGAAGTTGAAGCAGCTACTCATCAGTTCAATGGCTATGCAAGCACCTATATCCCGTCTTCTAATGGACGTCGCAGTTCGATTATGTATGTTCTAAGTTTTAATTTCCTGACCTCTTAGCCATTAATTACTTAGTATCAGTTTATCAGAACATGAACATTGACCCCTGCACTGAAGCTGGCTGCTTGGCTATAACATTCAAATTCAAAACTCGGATGCTATGGGTTTTTGTGTTATGGCAGCCTCTTTGAGCAATTATTTTATCCCATCGAAGTCAAGGTTTCTTGACATTTTTAGGAACTGGAGGGAAGGTCATTGAGAGTAAATTCTGGACTTCCTCCTCCTCGCACAGAGAATACCCCTTCTAGAGGTGCCAGGGATGGTTCTGCTTCACGTACAGGAAACCGTGTTCATGTAGGTAATCTTGCATGGGTTGTTGATGACGTGGCACTTGAGACATTGTTTAGTGAGCAAGGAAATGTTCTGGAAGCAAAGGTAATCTATGACAGAGAAAGTGGGAGATCAAGAGGATTCAGATTTGTGACTTACAGTAGCGCTGAAGAGGTTAACAATGCTATTGAGTCCTTAGGTGGGCCGGTAAGCACACCAGACATTTGTCACATTACCCTTGAACAATTGCATATGAATATATATAATGATCATCAAGTTAGCATATTTAGCTTGTTTTTGGAAATGAGGTAACTTTCTTCGTTTGTTTCTCAGAATTCTTTTATCATTTTTTTAGTAAGCAGCAGCATGCCAAGCGAGATGTACAATATATTGTTATCTTCAAATATGTTAAGTGAAGATATATTTTCTTTGATGTTAATTTTTATAGAAATTAAGTGAACTTTCATGATTGGTTTAAAGTCTATAGAACATGCAGGCATCAGAGTTATCTGTTCCTCATGCATGAGTTGCCACTGGACATATGCATAGCTAAAGGCACAATGTATTTTAGTAGCTGATGTTAGACATGGGTTGATTGTTGCCAAGGCTAATCTTTTAAAGGCTTGTGCTTGCTATTGGTTTCTTACTCATGCCAGCATAAATTTTTTATTGACTTTTTGAAGATTCATGATTATAAATACATGACTATAAGTCTTTTAATGATTAAAAAAACATTTAAATGAGCATTGTATATGTCTTATGTCTGAATTTTTTTAACATGGGTTGTGAAATATTATATTCTCACTTGTTTTGCTGGGTCCTGATATAGGATTTTGTGGATTTATCTCACTGGTACGATCTATAATCTCATGAAAAATAGCCAATTTTTGTTGCAGCACTTGAGCGGCAGACCCATTTTTGAGTCTGTTTGGCAGATGCTAAGCCAAGGCATCAATTTTGAATGTTCAATATCTCATCTGTACCTGGTAAAGGACTCTGAGGTAATATTTTGGGCCAATTGAATATATTTTTTACCCTAAGCTATAAAACTTGTGAACTTTTGGTTTTCTCTTCCATACCTCCTCACAAATTTATGCACCGGGCTCAATGTACTAGCTTGGTACTAATATTTGCCAAACACATTAACAGGTAGTTGGGAATTACGTAGCTGCTACTCAATGATGTTACATCTACACAAGGTGACCAATATCTGATATGGGGATCTGGAAAAGGGCCGATATGTGTGCTACAAGTTAAAATGTATGCTTTATATCCCATGATTTCAAGTAAACTTATTTGTAGCCAATACTTTCACCGCTATATCTAAGTAGAAGACTCATCATTTGGGTGCCTCATAATGTTGTGGAAGAATCTTATTGTGGTGAATGTGCCAGGAGAAATGTCAATCTACTGAGACTGAATTTTATTTTACTGGTTTGTTGTGAGCGTGTAAAGGAATTAAGGATTATGTGATATTTATATGTTTATAGTGCCAAGTCCCAAAGAATTCTTTGTTCATGATAATATCCACTTTTTTTTAGTCATTTTAGAGGAAGGACATTTGGATGATTAGAAGAGACAAAAATGCTCCTTTGTAAGGGAAGAGGTGCACTTCTTATATGATGAAACTTCAATGTTGTTGGTTATGTATGTTGTTTCTTGTACAGAGAACCGTCAAAGAACTGTGTGTGATTTGTAAAATATTAACTGCATTGTATATCGTTCTTATCAAGTTTTTTCTTCAGTGATAATATCCACTTTATTATGTGATTTGCAAATAATTCTATGATTTTATAACATTTTTCTCCCCCTTTTTAATTTTTTTAAAAAATTTAAACTTAAAAAATCTTCCTTTCCTCTCTGGTCCAAGTAAATATATTACTTCTCTCGCGGTGCAGTAGACAAGTTGTGCGATTGGAAAAGCAGATCCTACCGCAACTCATTTATGTTTGAAAGTTCTTCCCCAGGAAGTTCTCTTTGAAGTGGGGACATGACAGTTAAAGTTTCCACACTAGCTAGGGGATGATAGTTAAAGCTCACTGGTGATACCTGATAATTAATGTGATGTATAGAACAAGAGATGAAAATAATGTAAATTTTGTAATAATAAAAAAAAATCACTCACGTAAGCTTTTTTGCTTAATTTCTGCACATTCCCAACTTTCAGTTGCAGAAACCACTTCAGACAAGCGTAACGTCGACATCTGAATAACGAGGGCCTATTTTATTTTCTTCGGTCCATCTATATACTCTCTAGTTCTGTGTCGTCAGCTTTGGGGATGCCGTGCCGCATAATTTATTAGTATATGGAAAATGGATCTGATGCACATCTTTATTTAATTTGGACAGTTTAGATTTTCATTTTTTTAATTAAATTTTAATATTTTCTATCTTAAATGATTTAAATACAAAATAAAATTGATATTCTTATTTTTATCAAGTTATAAAAAAATAATATTTTATATTAATAGAATAATAAAATCTGAATGATACGGATAACACAACCTAGATGTTTTATAATGTATACACTGACTACTATGGTGATTCTTTTCTGTATCTGCTGCCAGTTTCATAGCCACTCCTGGGTAATTGTTGCTTCGTTTCTTCCCAGTCTATATTTCTATTGATTATTTCTGGGATTTCGTCGTGCTACTACTCTCCCGATCATTCGGTTCATGTTGCCTAAACTTTTTCTTTCTTCTGTGCCTTGAATAACCCGAAAGAGATTGATTCTTATTTGCTCGTGTACTCCCATATTTTTTTAAGTCAACGTGACTTGTTCTTTTTTTTTTTTTCCCTCGAAATGCCAAATCTCATAAACCACCCATTTCGTGCTCTGGCGAGGCACGTGAAAAAGCGAAGCATTACTGGCCACTATGGCCTTTGTCATGTCATTTTCATATTTGCATGTCCAACTGCTTTGTGTAGTCACTACCACCCCCCCCCCCCCCAATCCCCCCAAAAAAAACACACACAGAGTGAATGTGATACAGCTCTCGCTTTCTCTTCAATATGAATGGTGACGTTTGATCTGTTTAATCACCATTTGTTTCGTCTCGCTTTTCGTACCATCCTCACGCTCACCCTGACTCCATCTTTAGTTTGCCTTTGATATTTATCTGCAATTGATCAGTTCTTGTCTACGTCGCTGTCGTCACTCAATATTCCTTTCTTCATCCTTCTCTTTTTTTGGTTGTCTTTCCATCCTGTAATCAGGTCAAGTGATAAGTTAAAGGCAAATCTGATGTGAAGCACAGTTCGGATGGTGAAGGACGGCATTGCCTTTACCTCCACGTCAACCTTAGGCAATTTACATGCCTTACCAAGCACGAAACATGATCCAACTATATGGTCGGAAATTGGACATTGGCTTCCTAGTATTTGGGTGGTCCTGTTGGTTAACGTTATACTATGCTAGGAATGTGTCCTTACTGGACTATAAAAATGCTTTTAATGAAATAAACCTAACCGTCTCTTCCACAAATATATTAACTATGATATTTATTCTGACTTTTGGTTCTTGGCAGTAGGCAATCTTCCAATTACGCTCATTCACGTTATTCATAAACTGTTCTCTCTCTCTAATTCCGAAATTTGGAATAATAACAGAGAGACAACATAGGTAGGTGGGCACCAACAATTTACCATCGGAGCAGAGGGAGAAAAACTTGGCACAGATTCGAGACCAAAGAGACTTAAACTTCGTCGTTGCTGCCAAGTACTAAATTCCAGGAACTTGCACCACCTTCGGTCAATTTTTTTTCAGTTAGCCTTCCACTTTCTGCCTATCTTATTCCTGCATGCAGTTGACTGTGCTATTTTTTAGTGATGGTCTTGCATGGGTATATAAAGCAGAGCTGGTGGTTAAAGCTTTTTAAGAGGCCTATATATTAAAGTCACTTTTCATTTCGTATCTTTCTTTTAATATCTTTAACTTTTACCACATAAGACAGTAACGACCACATATTCCTGAGAATCTGATTTATGAGAATGAGAGTCCGAGGAGCGATCCTATCGAATCTGATCATGAAGTCCACAGAGCGACGGTGCTGTTTCTTCCATAAGCTTTTAGCTAACTCACAGGTATCACCTGCACTTTTAATGCGAAAAAAACAACTAAAAGGTTAATCTGTTGTACGTGCCTGTAGCTTCACTAGTCCTCCCACCTTTTTTATTCACATGAATTTTATGAAAATTAGTACGGAAAACTTTGCTTCAATTATCATATGATCGAGTTCAAGACCCAAATCTTTTTGTTTGCATATAATATATAGAGTGCTCTCACATACCTTCTAGCAGGTGAAATTCACAGGTTTCAACAGAGCGCTGTGGCTTCTGATAGATCAAAATCTGTAAGGTTTGCCTGTACCCAAGACGTAGTACTGCTAGTTTACATATATTTACACTTATGCCACTGCCTTTTGTTGGATTTGGCTATTATTACCTTTTGATTTTTAGTAGTGCTTAAATTCTTACCTACATATGTGAATCTGTGTTTCAGGATAATATTGAGAAAGATATATTAAGGGCTAGAATAGAAAGTCCCGTGTCGATGTCAGATTATAAGATGAATGCAAGAAACATGTTAATGCAGAGAAAAGAACTTTCGAGGGTATTTTCTGAGGACTATGATGCCTCGAAAAGAAAGATATTCGACCCCAGGGGACCAAGAGTAAACAGATGGAACAAAATATTCTTAGTAGCATGTCTGATTTCACTATTTGTGGATCCCTTCTTCTTTTACTTGCCAGAGGCCAAGAAAGACAAGTGCATTGCTATATCTGCTGCCCTTGAAGTTTCCCTTACCACAATTCGGTCGATGGTTGATGCATTTTACATCATTCATATATTTATTCGGTTTCAAACTGCTTATGTTGCTCCTTCCTCCCGTGTTTTTGGTAGAGGAGAGCTAGTCATAGACCCTTCAAAGATTGCTTCAAGGTACCTCCAGAAAGACTTCTGGCTTGATCTTCTGGCTGCCCTTCCTCTTCCCCAGGTATGTTACTGATCAGATCATCTCTATTAGTCAAGATTCTGAGCATTTGTTGATTAAGACAAAAATCTTTACTTATTTAATCTGAGTATTGACACTTTTTATACGAAATTCAGGGGCTGATTTTGGCTGTAATTCCAAATCTAAAGGGGTCTCAAATGATTGCTTCAAGGCAGATTCTGCGCCTTGTGATTATTTTCCAGTACTTGTTGAGGTTATATCATATCTTCCCTCTTTCATCTGAAATAGTGAAGGCAAATGGAGTAATGATGGAAAAAGCTTGGGCTGGAGCAGCATATAACCTTATGCTCTATATGCTGGCAAGTCATGTAAGTCACTCTTTAGGCAGAGTTGGTTGCTTTCTAACTGAACTGTTGGAGTGTTTTAAGATATTCAATTCTAATTGGTCCTGTCCTTCTCAAAGGTCTTAGGATCCTCCTGGTACCTCTTGGCAATCGAAAGGCAGGATGAATGTTGGAAGAAAGCTTGTAGTCTTGAGTTCCCATATTGTCGATATCATTATCTTGATTGTCAAAGCATAAGGGATCCAGCCAGAGCAGCTTGGTTTAGATCAAGCAACTTGTCAAGTCTATGTGATAAGAATAGTGATTTCTTTCAGTTTGGTATTTTTGCTGATGCTCTTACTTTGGAATGGACAGACTCAAAGTTCTTAAGCCGATATTATTACTGTCTTTGGTGGGGCCTGCGGAATCTCAGGTGACTGACTTCTAACCTTTTTCTGTTAGAATGTGATTATCTAACCAACTAGATACGTTTTCTGTGAAGTTTGAACAATAAATTGTCCTTTTCAAGATTTGTGAATAATGCTACTTATTGTAGATTTTATATATTGATGTTTCCATGTCAAACTCGCAGCTCTCTGGGACAGAATCTCCTGACCAGCACTCACGTAGGGGAGATAAATTTTGCTGTGATTATTGCAATTCTTGGCTTGGTGCTTTTTGCGCTTCTAATAGGCAATATGCAAGTAAGTATACTTTCATTTCCTATACATCAATTTTAGAGCGGAACAATCTCATTTCTGGGACTTTTTCTCATGTTTACGTGTAAGTTGTTATTTGTGAACAGACGTACCTGCAATCAACTACCCTGCGACTGGAAGAGTGGAGAATAAGGAGGACTGATACAGAACGATGGATGCATCACAGGCAGTTACCTCATTACCTGAAGCAAAGTGTGCGACGCTATGAGCAATTCAGATGGGTAGCTACTCGGGGAGTTGACGAGGAATCCATTCTTCGAGACCTCCCTGTCGATATCAGACGCGACATCAAGCGCCACCTTTGTCTCAACCTCGTTCGACAAGTGGGTCTTCCTTATCTTTTCCAAATCTCCTTTTATCACATGCAATGGTCAGAAGCTAATGACAGAATATGCACAGGTACCCCTGTTTGACCAGATGGACGAGAGTGTGTTAGACGCAATATGTGAAAGACTGAAGCCTTCTCTATGTACTCAAGGAACGTTCCTAGTTCGCGAAGGAGATCCTGTGACTGAAATGCGCTTCATCATTCGAGGACGCCTAGATTCTTGTACCACCAATGGTGGCCGAAGCGGGTTCTTCAATTGCTGCGGAATCGGACCAGGTGATTTCTGTGGCGAGGAGCTATTGCCATGGGCTTTGGACCCACGTCCAAGTGTAGTCCTTCCTTCCTCAACACGCACAGTAAAGACCCTAACTGAAGTGGAAGCCTTCGCCCTCATGGCCGAAGACTTGAAATTTGTGGCAGCTCAATTCAGGAGGCTACACAGCAAGCAACTGAGGCACACGTTCAGGTTTCACTCGCACCAATGGAGGACATGGGCTGCTTGCTTCATACAAGCGGCTTGGTTTAGATACAAGAGAAGGAAAGAGGCGAGTAAGCTGAGTAATAAGGAGTGTGGGAGGAAGGTGGATGCGTATGAAAATGCGGGGGAACACTTCTCTGCGCCCCTGCACTTGCAACCCCGAATCGGTTCGAGTGTTACAATGTACAATGCCGCCAAAGTGGGAGGCAGCCCAAGGAAAGGCGGAAGCTTGCGATATGGTTCTGAACTTGACATTCTTGGGTCGTTGATGAAGCCCCTTGAACCTGACTTCAGTGTTGAAGATTGATGAAGCGCAAGGCCTGTGATTATGTGCTCTAAAGTGATGGCCAGGACCTTATTAATGGGGTTTGCGCCGTTTACTATGCATTAACGGAAATTAACAGTCACTCATGTTGTTTAAAATAGTAGTAGGAAATAATTAGCTCTGAGCTTCGTAGAACTTCTCTCTGTGTTATTCAACGGACCCAATTCTCTGGCATTATAGAAGCCAATCAACCGTTGAATTGAATTTAGATATATCCTGTCATTTGGATTATGACAAGAATGATTTTTTTTTTTAATGAATAAGGCAGAAAGTTTTAGTTCTCTCACCATCAAAACTGAAAAATTCAACATATATATTTATAATAAAACTTGTTTTTTTGTCTTTCTTTTTTTTTTAACTTGGAGAGTCCAATAAGGACAGGAATAATACATTACAAGGCTAAGACCAGCACTAAAATGTCTGTTGAGGGATGGGCCGAGAAAATGCATGATCTAGTGGAAATTTAAGAAGATTTACCAACAAGTGATCCGGCCCAATATTAATCTCTTGTGTAACGGCCTATTTTGGGAAGGGCATCCAAATTGTGAGGAAATTGCATCTCTCACAATAAAAGGACTTTTTAGTCTAAACAAGTTTTCGGTTTTTTTTTTAACCAAAAACTCACCAAGTTTTGATACGATAAAAATTAAAAAAAAAAACTAATGTGGATCCCGTCTCTGAAAAATGTCAATATAAGTTATGAACAATATGACAAACATTAGATTCCGTACGTAATACCAAAATAGCATATCAAGTCTGAAAAGAAAGAGCCGTTCAAGCAACAAAGTACATGGAATGAGAATGTGTTTTTGGACTTGTAATGTAAAAAGTTTAACACAAGGTTCTTCAACCAAGAGGCCTAAATCCACTTCCAAGACTAAATGATAAAAATAAATGATAGCAGTAAAAGCAAAGGCCTTTTGCAGTTTGCTTTCTGACTTGATTGGCTTTTAGCGGTCAAAATTTTTGCCTTGAATGTCCTATTTCATAGTCATAACTACTCCAATCCCCCACCTTTTCCTTTTTTCTCTTTTTCAACAAATGAATTCATGAAAGCCATTAGAATTAGCCATATATAGGGAGGCCAATGGTGGATTTATCATTGGAGAGATCCAAATTCATTATATATACATATAGGGAGAGTTGCCAATTTCAACTTCCAAGAAGTATATAATGCAAATTTTTGCAAAGGTCAGATATGGATTAATGATAATGATTGAAGAGCTCTACGTTAATTACTGGATGGTAGTTACTCCTTAACATACTATATATATATATATATATATCTCTCTCTCTTTGGAAATCTATCCTGCAAGCCAACCCAGAAAATAAAAAATAAAATAAAAATGGACGCTTTTCCTTCCCTCTAATCGATGCAGCAAATAATTAAGCTTACTCATTGACTATCATGTCAAGCATAGACAAGCTATGCATTGATATCATGGTGCTTGCATGCCTAAAACCACAGCTATATACTAAATATTTTGATCAATAGTAATTAATATAATAAGATTATCATCCCCCACTCCCTCAAAGTACGTTGGTGATCTCTCACCAACCCATTAATCATCTTTTCAAACATTGCATATTTTATATTATTATACCAATTAATAAAACTAACACATCGGGTATCTGGTTAATTCATTAATTATAGATATGGCGCTAACATGAAAATCCTAGCAAGAACAACAAGTTTTTTGGTGTGAATAATGTTATTGAAAGCAACATCGGCGGTGCTGAGAAATGTATGTTGAAGTATTCACGTTGTCTCAAAAATACAAGACAAATGGTCTTTGAGGAATTAGCCATATATCAAGTGCCCTTCGTGTCCCAATGCCGACTTAATTTACGTTTGTCTTTTCTTCCGAAATGATCGCTAGCTCGCTCTTTGAATATTTAGAGGATCTCTGTATGTGGATTCCAAGTTAACGGATTCTATGCATCTAAAATTTCGGTATTTATTTAGGGTCATTAGTCTCACCTCCCAGATAACGTCTTATTGTTTAGTTTTTTTTTTTTGGTGAAATTAATTTATTAGAAGCTGTTAATATATACTCCCTCCATTCCTTAATAGGATAGTTGGGGGAGTTTCTATGTTTTAAAATATAAGGGACACATGGGGTTTGTCTGGTGTATTTAATAATTTTTTTCCCAAAATACCTCTAATTAATATAGTATATTTTCAATATAATTTATTTATATTAATTGCATGATGGAAGAGTTATTAACATTAAATGAGAGCATTTTTGGAAACTACTTTATATTCCTGACAAATTTATTGCTTTTCTTGGTCTGTGTGATTTTATCTCTTATCCCTTATATTAAGGAACGGAGTGAGTATATGTGTCTGTACCATTATTATTATATTTTGTTCCTCTTGTCCTTTAGAAACAAATGACGCGGTTGATATGACTAGAATTAAATATTTAGGAAAATAAAGTAATTGACCACAAACATGGTTTGTCTTATAATTAATTTTTTCTTGTCGACTAATTTATGGGTATGATTTGCATGGCAATTAATCAGGTCTAATGGACCGTATTACTTAAATTGCGAGGTAGTCTTAAACTTGTTCTAGGTGGGTCATCGATCCAAAAATGTGAGCATAGTTTTTTCTGCATTTTCAAACGTTTTCTTCAGAAAGCAATCAAAAGCACATGTCATACACTTGATTACGTATCATTGTTCTTTTGTTTGGAGTACTTTGTTTGACCGGACCAGTTTGAAGTTCCACACTCGGATCTTCTTCTTCTTCTTTTTTTATTAACATTATCAGATAAAAAGAAAGACACACAAATCAAAATTCATCTGTGAATAACATGGGATCTATTTTAATATATTTCTGATCTGCTTGTTCAAAAAGTAGTCCATCTAATCTATAATTTGTTGATTACTTGATTAGCAATAGTGAGAAAAATATATATATAGAAAAAACTTAAAAAGAGGTCCCCGATCTCCAAAACAATCCATGATTTAAAGCAGCTTTTAAGCTTTCATTGTGTGCTGTTGTGGGTTAGCAGCAAAAAAGTTAGCAGAAGAAAGAAATGCAGTCAAAAAGGGGTTGTTATTTAAAAGAGAAACTATTTGATTACGTTTTCTTAATCATTTTCCAAACAAGGTTAATTTACATGTTCAAATGCCGATCGAACCCGATTCGATTGCCCTTACAGACATTGCAGATATCTTAAAAGAGAAGAAAAAATAAATAAACAAAAAACGCTTTTTGAATGCATGCATTTATGTCCGAGTATTGTCTCGGACAATCAATATAACTTTATCATTTCTTCTAAAGCAAGGCTTTTTTTGTCGACACGAAAATCAGCTACTACAGTAAAAGCCTATTATTTCACGTTATATGAGACCATGGAAATTAGCAAGTAGACAAAATTGACCCAACGGCACCAAATTCCAAAACTAGGACGGTTATATTCTCACTGCACGTAACGGTCAAAGTCCTTGAAATTAGGCTTTAGGTTCTAAACCATTTCATTTCACCCAGGCACGCCAGCATCAGGATGACCACAAACAAAAAAAGTCCCTTTTGTGACTGATCAGCACTCAGCGGGGAAATATATTATATACATACGTACATGCATACGCATATACCTAAAAATTAACACAGCCTAATAATTCAATAACATCCCTATCTGGATAGTACTACTACTGCAAGAGAAATCATGCTCTGCATTTCCATGCAGAGTGATGAGAAATGATGATTGTGGTGGTAATTGATAAGGGGGATAGAGTGAGTGACAGAGAAGTGAGTGACACGTGTCATGACCCCATTGAATGGGGAATGATCAGGGTAGGGCAGGGGTTTGATGGTCACCCTCCCGAATCCCGTGGCATATAGTGAGCATAAATAAAGATATGGGCTAAAGTGCCGTGTGGACCTCTATGTCAAACCACTCAATGCATATTTAGCAGTAGCAGCCTTTCTTGTCTTGTTTTATCCTTCCCTTTCTTTACTTTACACTCTTCCCTCCCATCTGCTCGAATATGCCTCCCACACCCAGTATCAACCCTCACCCTCACCCTCACCCTCACCCTTATCTTTTGTCCCCCTATTTTCTGGGAAACTTTTGCGATTCGTGCAATTTTTCAGCCACCAATCACTTGTGACTTATGCCTTGTTATTATACATTTTCTGGTGTTTCTGAATTTAATTGTCTTACGTCATCCTAGCTAGCTATCATCCTATTCCTAGTTAAGCTCAAATGGTTTTTCAATCGGCTCATTAGGGCTTCTTATTCCCGGCTTGGAAAAAAGTGACCAACGAATGTGTGTGAGTGTGAAGGAAAGCATATTGGGTGGAATTCAGATGAAGAAAACAGAGTGTGGACAATGGTGCCTGCCAAGCGTGAAACAAGAAAAAAAGGAAGGAGACCACAGAACATATTAATCTGAGATTGAATAATAATACGGGGAAGAGACAGAAAATGACCAGTCTAATATTTGACAATCTACGAGGGAAAGGATAGCATTGACTTTGGGCCGTGACAGGGTTGAAACTGAGAAGTCAGCATTTGTTTGTTTAGGGACAAAAGCAAGTGTAAAAACCGTTTCCTTCCGTAGCTAATGTGGTGTTTCTTAGGACAGGGTCACATGGGCACGACAACTATCCCAGATGAAGATATTGTGGTGTATAGATCGACGGAGAAATGGGAATCAAGTTAAAAGGATTGGTGGCACCAAACTGATAAAGGACAGGGGTTTTCGTTACCGTGTAAGAAAGAGGATATGTGGGTGAAAATGTATGTATATGTTGTCCCTTAAATTATATATGTCACATCCATCCAACAAACAAGGCGGGTATCTGGTGTGTGTGTGGAATGGTGGTGGGGCAAGGTAAGGTTTCAATCAGTAAAAGGACATATGACTGTCGTTCCTACCCTAACAATACGCATATATGATCTACATCGATCGCTGTCGAATTCTCTGGGCAAAACGATAAGCCTTTCTTCCATATTTACAAAGGACTAACGGTCCCGTTTTCTGGGGACGCAATTTTTTTGTTTCGAATCTTTGAGGAATATTGTCAACGATACAGTAATTAAATGAATTAATATTATTGTAATGTTATTATACTACTATATATGACTGAAATAGTAAAGGCGGCAGGGCAGAGCGAGAGAGTAGAAGGAAAAACGGAATTTAAGGTCGATAACTAGCGCTTGAGCTTAATTGGAAGTTTTTAAGGAGGAATTAAAGTGAGTGCTTACGCGTAAAGAAGGAAAGGCGAAGGCACCACATCCAAAAATTAAAGCAAAATGGGAAAGGAAGAAGAGGGAGAGGGATGATGAAGGGTGGGAGGTGGCATCATGTGAGGAGGCAACAAGAGAGAGAGAAGAGTGAAGAGCCAAGAGGGAGGGGGGGCCACGTGTCAGGGAGGCGGCAGCTAAAGCAATAATGTGTGTTAGGGTAAACATGGACAGATGAATGTGATGGCTGAACACCTCACCATACAAATTGTCAGACACACAAATGAGTGCTTTCTGAATGATCTAACGTTAACGGCAATTCAACTACTCTTTCTCTCTGTCGTCAGCCTCCTCCTTCTCCTCCGTCTTTCTTTTGGGGGTGAAAATAATGAATGCACGCATATGTCCAATGCTAGTCATATAGAGAAAGCCTTAATTTGCAATTGCAAACTCGATTCGATAAAAAGCCAAGGTATCATTAAAGATTAATGATTGTTGAAACATTTATATATATATATGAATAATGAAACCAATAGCTCTAACTAAAATCCAAGCTCAACCTAGCTATCCAACACTCACAAGTTGGAAGGACCGCGAGTGTGTATCTTTACAACAATTTACTTTTTCTTTCTCCCCCGAAACACCAATTCTTCCTTCCCCATGTCAACGCTCCCTCCAGGTCGCTGCATGCCAAGTGGGACCCCCTCACCCTTCCCCCTCCTTAAAAAAAAAAAAAAACCTGCAACTTGCACCAACGAATTTGAGAGCTTTTTTTATACACCTTATTAGATGAAGATGTTGGATGAGCTGTAAATTCAATTGATTCAAATTTTTTTATTTATTGAAATAAAATGACATTGTCTTTACCCCTATTTGGTTCAACTAGACATCCGGAGAGAAGGAGAGGGCTGGGCAATTTTTTCATTTTATTTTTTTTTCTAAACTAAATAAAAAAAGAACATTTTCCCTTTCCTATCTTCCCCTCCCCTCCTTCTTGTCTAAAATTGAGAGAAAAAGTAATTCTTTCTCTTGATTGGTTAGGACAAAAAATAGAATTGAAATATTTCCCTTTCCTCTCTTCCAAATCCCTCAAACCAAATGGAGGAGAGTTGGAAATGTGAAAGAATCCAACATCACCATATACAATCCATACATATTTTTAGCTGTAATTTTACTTTGTGCAATGTATTTTAAAAGTTTACATTTCAATAATTTGTGATTTAAACTGTGGTCACATTGATACTTGCGGTATCATTCTATTAACATTTTATAGATCTTGTCAAAAATTTTCTTCAACTTTTAGTTTGTGGCCGCCGCCCAGATTTTTCTTTCTTTCTAAATTTCTTTATGAAAATCTATAATTCAACCCCCTCTGGTTTGAACTCACACTGACAAAGACATGTACTGAAGTTGAAACCACTTGCCCAAGCATTGAATATATATCTAAGTTATAGAATTTATTTATAACTTCCCCAAACACCTTTCCCTCTCCATCCACCCCTATATATATTTAACGTATTTTAATCTAATTAAATTAAGTAAATTTTTCATGTATTATTTAATCTATAAATAATTTTGTTTATTTGTATTGTTAATTTATTTATAAATATAAAATTAACGTATTTTAATTCGATTTCATATAGCTACCTTAAATATATAAAAGATTAAGTACTTAAGTCTTTTTTATTTCTTATGTATAGAAGGATAATGGTCTTCAATGATCTATTTTAGTTTATACCTAGTAACATGTATTTTTGTTATTTATATAGTATATTGATTTGACACTTACCTTTCGATATCTTCATCTAGTTATGCCTGCAAACCAAATTTGTAATTCTGTCTAAATGTCCAATTTTTCTATGAAAAATTGGATCTAGTTCATAGAATTTGTGGATTTTTTTTCTGAAAAAAAACCAAGTCTGGCCAGTGGAAGATGTCTTAAGACGAAATCAAATTTTAAATGACTATTCCAATGTTTTAAACCTAAAGTGGAGTCAAACGTGGTAAAACTCTAAAAACAAAACGAAAGGGAGGGAAACAGCGGGATACCAAAAATATTATCCTCATTTAGTTTCACCATACTCTGTTGACGCAGGGATAGATAAGCCACATAGTTATGGGACTCAACATTACATGGTGACAGAAAGATAAAGCAGAATAGTGAGTGCATTGGAAATGAGAAACCAAAAATAGGTCGGCCCTTGGGAGCACCGGAGGCTGCTGGCTTCATCACACGCTTCCCCGTCTGTCTCTCCCTCATTTCCTTTATTTCACCCTCACCCCTCTGTATAACCTTCAACTTTTCATGAAACTTGTTCTTCACACCAACTTGCAAAATTCGCCAGTGACAATGCTATCAAAATCTGTCCTTTAGAGCCCCTAGTTAATTAAACAAACATACTTGACTGGAAAAAAAAATGTTGTTATATTATTATCCTAATCGATTACGTGCCTGAGTGCAAAACCTTAAATTCGGGAAGAGTTGTGAATTTTACCGTTCTCTGTGTGCGATTCTGTCAAATGAGTCCAGTTTTTAAGGTTAATTATAAAAATCACGACAAGACGACGAGCTAAACTCACCACCACGCGCATGCAAGTACTGGAGTTAATATTTAAACATAAGTTCAATCCCCAAATAAGAAAGAGTGAGCAAAGAAGAGTGGGCAAGAATCAGACAGAGAGGTGTGAATACAGCTAAACGAGACCGGCCAGAAAGGGCATTTAGGGATTGGAGCCCTTAAAACAGAAGCTAATATATATAATAACAGTGGCTTAAAGGCATGGTTTCATCAGTTCCAGCAATCCTGGCAATACTGATACAAACAAAATGTTTATGTCAGCAGTTAATTAATTAATTCACGGACCCATACGAAGAAAAAAAGGAAAAACTAGGAAACTCGGGAATGGGTTTGTTTATAGGAATGGGTTTTTGGGGAAGGTGAGGTTTGCCTGATATGGGGATGGGGATGGGGTCAAGATGCTCGAAGAAATGTGGGATAGAGAATATGGGGAATGGAAAGGAGCGTGTGGAGAAAAAATCAAATGTTTCCTAAGCGTACGGCAATAGTGTGGAGTGAGGGCACAAGGTGATCGCTCAGGTTTTCTTAATCATTCATCATCGCAAAATGCTCAAAAGAACCAGAGCACCGTCCCGAGTAACTCCTGCTACTACCCATAACTTGCTCAGATCAACTAATATTATTCTGCACCACAAAAAAATGAACGCCAAAATCTGCATCAGAAATGCCCATTCACATACCATCACTTTAATTGATTCTACCTTCCTCGCATTTTTCTTTTGTTATTTAACCATATCAGTGGCTCTGCTTTTAATTTGGGGCTTGCCCGAAAAGACTAGAAGTTCTCAGCTAAGCGAGAATGGATTTTGGTTTAGTTTGAAAATTATGAATGGATGACTGGCTTTAAATTCCTAATGGCCTAGTCTTTTTCTAGATAGATGAAGGGATCTGCCACTTTTATGATTTGTTAAAATAGTTACAGGAGTCAAGCATCAAAACAAAAGCAGAACGAGGACGGTTTGCAGTGCTGCAAGCAAAATTGATAATAGCCACTATTATGACTGTGACGTTGGACAAGCAAGCAGTCCTCATCCACATTACACAGTTCCTCAAATTTCCAGTTGCAGAATTTTATCAACTAACCTGAGATTTCCTATTTGCCAATTGTTATCTACTTTTCCTGTTTGATAAACACTGTTCTATTAAAAAAAGAAAGAAAGACAGAAAGAAATAGATAACTGTGTGTTTGTACGGGGAAGAAACTAGAAAGGTTCCTTTTTTGGTTACGAAAAAGTTACAGAGAAGTTGATGAATTTTGACATTTAAATCATCAAAATTCAAAACATAGTAGTAAATTATTTATCTTGCTGAAAAAGCCATGAATTTTTTATTTTGATCATACAAAGGCGAACAGGTGACCAGGAGCAGGCATAAAATTGAGAATGTATTTGGATTAGTTTATTAATAGTTGATTATAGAAATAAGAGATTATTTATAGTTAATTATTAAAAAAATTATGTTAAAAATAATTTATATTTAAATATTTTTAAAAGAAATAATATTGACTTACTTTTTCTAGATCACCTAAATTACAATTATATCCTTTTGACTAATAAAATTACAGTTATATCCCGCTTGTCTTAAAAGTTGCTCTAAATCTTCTTTTAATTTAATTTTGTTGATAAAATAAATTTTTATATAATATCTATTTCTTCTAAAAATAAAAATGCTCAAATATCTTTATATGATTATGAAAGAAATTGCCATTAAGTCATATTTAAAATAAAAGTACAATCTTAACGCCAAGAAAAAAAAATCTACAATCATATTGTAAAATGTTAAGTTCTTTGGTGTAAAGGAAATTGAAAACAGAGTGTTTGTCACATATATATATATATATATATATTATATGGGAATGAAATGTGATATTTTGGGGGGGAAAATCAGATCTTTTTGGTCATAAAAAAGATTTCTTTAAAATAAAAAGATCAATTTAACCCAGCTTTGGCAAGAACGGGAAGAAAGAGCAGTTTTGTGGGGGCGTGGCAAAATTGTATGTAGGCGTGGGTTTGGAGTGCAAGCGTGCCAAGGCACATATCACGTGCGATGGGGTTTATATATAGGTATGAAGAGAAGGACGCACTCTACTCAATGCTCAAGCAAGCAAATGGGTGTAGTTGATACTCGTAATTTCCATGACACATGTATGAGTTCGTAGCATAGAAGCAGGAGGGGAATCCAGGAGGGAGATTCTTCTGTTTAACAAGTGCTTCTGAATCATTCACAACAAAAGCAGAGTGAGACACTGTGTGGGTGTGAATATATAGCAATGGAGATAGAGAGTGAGGTAAGGAAGTCAAGGTTTAAGAGGATTTGTGTGTTCTGTGGGAGCAGCCAGGGAAAGAAGAGTAGCTATCAAGATGCTGCTATTGAGCTTGGCAAGGAATTGGTATTCATGCTTTTCTACATTTTTTTTATATATATTTCTGTCCTGTTTTGTTCACACCCCAGCGTTCCTTATATCTTGTTTTCATGAACATAGCCAGAAGGCCTTTTGGATATTTTTCCTGTAATGCGTTTCATACATATTAGAGTTGAATTCGTGGAAATCAGATGGAAGTTGTTAAACTTTGTTATTTGATATATTGCAGATTCTGCTTCCACAGTGAATTTCTTTTCGGTAAACTCGCTGTGTTTATGACATGTTTGATACTTGTTCATGGTCCTCTGAAAGTCGAAATTTACGTTGATTCTAGCTTTTCTCTTTTTTGAGTTCGTATCAGGGACGTATATGATGAAGTCATTTCAAAATTTCCTGTTTTTTCGCATCTTCTCGGACATGTCCTACCCCTTGATCTCTGAAGTTAGCACACCCGATTTTTTTGTTGATTTTTTCTATTAACTGGGTGGCTCAACACCTTGAACTGAAGAGTTTCAAATCTTGCAAGTGCCCTCTTGCTGACTGAACTTGAGAGTTAAAGAAGAATAATTCTCAACGCCTTTTCCTTTTACTCCGTCTTGGGGTTTGAAACTGTTAGAATAAAGTGTCCACAAATTATATTTCGAGATGGGTCATCATGAAAGCAATTTTTGACATCATAGTATGATAGCCAGTCTTTGTCTGCTTTTGTTATTTCTTATTTCTAGGCTGATTAGATTAATGGTGTCTGCAGGTGTCAAGGAACATCGATCTGGTCTACGGAGGGGGAAGCATTGGTCTAATGGGTTTGGTTTCACAAGCAGTTCATGATGGCGGTCGGCATGTCATTGGGTATGATTATTTTTTTTTTACTTTTCCTTACGCTTCCCTTTTTAAAATTTTCTCTTTTCTCCCCAAATATGTTGGGAAAAGGAAGATCAAATAACCAGAATCAATAAGTAAGCACAGTGCATATGTGGGATTCTTTTTCCATTGACACTGATTTTTGTCACGTTATTGTCTCTCGCAGAGTTATTCCCAAGACGCTCATGCCTCGAGAGGTATGTCTGCTCCACATAGGAGAGAAACCTTGAGTATTTTTCTACTCGGAATAAAGTATTACGAATTGCATTGTTTATTTGTTTCTCTTCATCAAGGTATTGAGATCAAATTTTTTTCTCTTGCAGAGTTAAATTAGTAGTCCATTAGATCAATATCATTATCAACTATTAGATAAATATATGCATCAATGATATCAGACACATAAAAGTTTTCCTTTTTTTTTCGAGTCCAGCCTCTGTTCAAAAAGTTCATCTGGTTACCTCCTTCTCTCCCCGGGATTAAGCTTCTCGACAAAGCTCAATATTTTACCCTTTTTATTATTTTTTTTGGTAAATGCATAGCTGTCTTATCCTCCTTATCACTAGTCACTAGAATAGCTGGTTTTATCCCAATGAATCTGCATCTCTTCTTTCTCTGTTTTTCTATTTCGCAAACAGTTTCATCCTGGTACGTTTAGCTGATGAGCCCTGTGCAGTTTCTTTTCTTCAGTTTGGCTTATTGACTTTTATTGGGAAAGAATTTTTTCTTTCCTCTTCTTACCAATTTTTAGTTATATGTAACTATTTCTTTCTGGGAAAAGGGTAAGGTTATATACTTTACACACAGAATTAGGCTTCCCATGCTGCAACCCTTTTAACCTGCATAATAGTCCAAACCACGTGCCCTCTTTTCTCTCCGTAAATTTGACTTTCTTTTCCTTCTCTTATCTTTTGGTTCTCCCTGTTGCAGCTAACCGGCGAAACTGTGGGAGAAGTGAAGGCAGTAGCAGACATGCACCAAAGGAAGGCTGAGATGGCTAAGCATTCTGATGCCTTTATTGCCCTACCAGGTTAGCCTTCAAATACAGTGCAAAACACAACAATAAAAATTAGAATCATGACATTTTTCTAGTTTTAGTATCTAGCATTGAGGAATTGACCTTATCTCGAAATTCCAATAATTTACAAAATAGAAAATGACATTTTTCCTTACCAACATATTCTGCCAAATATATTTATAAAAGATAACAAACGAACCCCAAAATTGTTTACTCATTATATCCTGTAAACGCAAACTGTAGTTATTTTATTTGCTACCCTTTTGGCCCAGCATCATTACAAGGATTATCACGCCTAATCATGGATGTTGCTTGACAAGGTTTTTTTAGTACTTGTGTATGATTTGGAAGTGATTCTTAATGGATGGCGATTAGTGTCGACCAGTCCTCCACTTACTAAACATTTTTTTGGCCAATACTAAACATTGAAACATTGAGGAAACACAAGTGGGGCAGGATTTTCTTTATTTTAAAACTTCAGAGACATCTTTGTGCACCACTATTATTCAATTGGAAATTAAACATGTTATTGAATCGGGACACTGCTGTAAAATCAGGAGTGCGTACTGCGGAGTCCAAAACAGCTTTTCTTGATGTTTTCACGTCCCCATGGCTATGATTAGAGAGCGACCCTTCGAACATACTTAGCTCATGGTCCTGACCCAAAATATTGGTATTTTACACTGAAAATCAGAGCTCACTGAGGCACTGGGCAACTGTGCTCCTGGTTTAATGCCATTTTTTCCACTCTACCTCTATCCTTTGAACCGTGACATTATTGTACCAAATATTTGGCCAAAGATAGGGTAGAAAAGCAAGGGAGAACTTTCGTTTTGATAGCTTTTTCCAAATAGCACCTGTACCTGGCAGGGAATCATGCTTTACCCTTTGAAAGACCTTTCTAGCAGTTCTTATTGCCCTCAGTAATTGAGTGCTGAGAAACTAGTGAGACAGAAGAGGCATGCAATCACATTTGCTCTATCTGGGTGGGACCCCCGTATATGAAAGTGGAATCCTCAGGTCAGGTGGCCCAAGAGTGGAAGAGAATATGAGTAAGAGGGTTTAGAGACTAAATAAAAAGATGACCTCACTTGACGCTTTGATTATTAGATCCATAGTGGAGTTTGAATCCAGTGAATTTGGTTCCACGAAGCTAAATATAGTGGTGACAGATTGATATAAACAATTTTTTTTTAAAGGAAAAAAACTTTTTTTTTTGTCATTTCGGATGGGATAGGCTGTGTTTTTTAACTTTTTAACCAACTCATACAAGCTACGTACAGGCGGTTATGGGACTCTAGAAGAGCTCCTTGAAGTCATAACCTGGGCTCAACTTGGCATTCATGACAAACCGGTAACCAACTAATTATATATTCATCTGCTCTGTAGTCGGTCTTATCCTAATTAGGTCTGACATTCCACAACCTGTAGGTAGGATTATTAAACGTTGATGGATTCTACAATTCCTTGCTATCTTTTGTTGACAAAGCCGTGGAAGAGGGATTTATTAATCCAAGTGCCCGCCACATCATTGTATCCGCACCAACACCTAAGGAGTTGGTGAAGAAATTAGAGGTAATTCAATTGATGTCCTCATTTTGAACACTATCTGTTCAGAATTTCCCTTTTGCTTAGCCTGATGTCCTCTGATTTATTCTTAACAATATAATGCAAAGGCTTGTGCTGTTGACATCTGTATTCACCTTGATTCTCGTTATCTGAAGATACTTTACTTTGAGAAATCAACTGCTTCGATTTCATCATGGAAATTTATAAATGGAAGTGTATAGAACATGAGATTTAATTTTGAGATGATGGTATGAAGCAAATTTTTTTCTGACAACAATAAGCACACCTCTTGTATCTAGTCCATTATCCTTTTGTTCTGCAGATTAGTACAGATATATAATATTAACAGGAGATGAAAAAATTTCTTTAATTTACAGGATTACGTCCCCCGTCACGAAAGTGTTGCTCCCAAGTTGAATTGGCAGATAGCACAACTGGGTTACCCTGAAGAATTCAATATTTCAAGGTAGCTAGGTTTACTTCAAGTGCACGGATGATGAGACCTGACAGAAGTAACTTTGAAAGTGGAAGAAGCTAATTATTAGAATTACTCTTTTTTTTTCTTTGCCATTAAAAATTTGTTCTGTAAATTACTGGGATTGACCTGAATATGTGAAACTTTTTAGTTTCCTACTTGTGAAAGTCTGATATCCTTTAAAGTTGTATGTAGTAGGGGCTTTTGAACTTATTCTTCAATGTTAATTAGTTTCTAAGTTTAACTCGCCTTCAATGTGCTATGACTTGATATTTCTATGCCACCCCATGACTTTTGTCGCGCAAAAACTCCTTTCATTTAAGTGCGCAGAGTCGAAAGAAATTCACTAACTAATGTGGATATTTCAAGTGATAGATATATTTAGTGAGTTTTCAGTGGCTCCTTACAATTACCGTATCAACAAGAACTGTGTAAAAATTTCTCCGACAAAAACCCTCAGCAAATTTTCCTTTTTCCTTTTCATCTCAGTAAAAACACAGAACCGCCGTTTCATCCTTGTGGATAAGGGGAAGGGGATGTGAGAAGAGTCTGGTAGGGTACCTTTGTTGCTAACAGAGAATCACTAAAAAGACAAGAGGAGAAGACAAAGAAGGACTAAATGGGGCGAGCCAACAGAATACATGGTCCAACTTGAATAGAGGTAAGTATCAATAATTAAGAATAGGACCAACTACGTGACAGACATGTTCAAGGGGCAGTGTTTGAAGTAACTGGTTTGAGTTCAAAAGGTTTTTGAGAGACAAGACTGTCCCAACCAACGACCGTTAACGGACGACCAGGGCCAATACTTGAGTGGAACTGCGATGGCAGCCACTGCATTCCTCAGGAACTACTCAACTAAGTTGGATAAAGAGACTGCAGTTTGTAGGACCATCCATGGACAGTGCCCTGAGTTGCTGAGGGCCACTAGGGCTTCAAACTCAAAACTTCAGGATCATGTGCCTCCCTGTGCGAAGGACACTATGATTCCGTCGTTGTTGGCCCCAGTAATTGCCAGTGGTTGCAATCACTGCCCTTTAGAATTGGGACTGTTGGTTAGGAGGTGATTCCAGAAACTATGATATCTTACGTGTTCCTTTGAAAAGAGTTGCAAACATGGCTAACAGGAATTCAAGGAAACAGCCCTACGAGGTCCCATATATTAAAACCCTCAAGGAAAAGGCGCTTTCATTATGCAGCAGAGCAAAAAGGGGAGGCGTTATGCATGGAGTGCCCTCGATTCAGCTTTATCCTTTTTGAAAGTTCGATGCCTTCATATTGAAATGTTTTTAAGATTTTTTCCCCATAAAGATAAATTTGAAAGACTAGTGTAATAATAAAAGAAAGCAACCACTTGAGACTAGTTTAAGTTGTAAGAATAGAATAGAGTATGAATAGTATATAGAGTTCAAAGCATCAAAGTGTAAATTAAAAAAAAAAAAAAAGGTGCTTGAGATCTTGAAACAACCCATCTTGAAAGAAACACAGTTCTTGATTTTCAAGCAAATTAGAAAAAGGCAAAAGGAGGCGGAGAGCGACGATGTTAGGATCAGGAAGAAGCCCCTTTTAACGTATTACTGTAGTCAACTGTCGTGTAAATAAAAGATTTAATCTTGGCAAATGACTTAAAAATAAGAGGTTCTCCACGAATTTATACAGTGCTAGTTTTGGCAAACATCCAGTAGGACCACTATCCAGCAAAGCACCTTTCAAAGACTTTTTTTAATGTAGGGTCCAGAGTAACATGATTTGGATAACACAGCTCAATATGTGTTTTCTCAACGTTAAAAGACAGCCATAACATCGCTTGATTGCCACTGTATAAAAGGACTGACGACAGTATCTTAAACTGTGTCCATTGTGTATCCGTTAAGGAAGATATCAACATCAGCTGGTGGTCTTATATACGTGCTTCGCCGTCTAAAGAAATTAAATTAAGCTCTACATGTATAATAGCCTTTCTAGTCATTACTTTTGTCCTGATCACTGTGTCTGGATGTTTCGTTACTAATTGATGATGGCATGAGACAATATTCAATAAGGCCTTTTTCTTTTCTGTAGTATTAACCGCTAGAGTGAAACATCACGACTTCCGGGTCATAGGCTATACGAGCCCGCTGGGCTGCAACTAAACAGTCACAGGGACCAAATGAGAAGCGTAGCCAATTCACTTCAACATTAGCTATTGAACTAATAACCAAAAAAAAAAAAAGGAAGTTGGGGGTGTCTCTATCTCAGTAGACCTGTATGGATTGGAAATGGTTTATTGGTTTGTTTGCCAATCAAAGCACCTTCTTGATAAGTTGGATATTGCATTACTACGTAAACTCAATTTCTCATTGTCATAAACCTCAAAGTTTGATTAGATGAACTAGACAGCTGGAGCAGATATATGGATGTAAATATCTTAGAATCAACCGTTCAAATCATTCCAAGAGGCACTCTGCTACCTGAAAAAGTTGCACTCAGAACCTTCACTGAATGTATGTGTCAGTAATTTGCATTTTTACTAACAGGGTTTTTGGATTCAATTTAACTCTAGGCAAGGCTGCATTTGAGGGCTATCAGTTTGACCGGATGCTGACAGATACGGGTTCTCCGTCCTGCCCTCCTCCATATTTACTTTGATTGTTGACGTCTTAAATTTACTTTTAATACTCTTCCTTTTGCGTGTTTCATGGATTACAAAAGCAGTTAGAATACATCAATCTGCAGGCACAATAAAACGGAACAAGTAACTTGGTTAAGTCAACAGATTTCATTGTCAGACTACAGCACGAAACGTGAAAATTATTTAGTACTCATTTGAAAGAGCTAACATGTAATCTACCAGTATTGTCAACTCAATACTGCATCAACAGAGCAAAATTAGATGTAGCAAACGAAAACAGAAGCATTTCCACTTACTTGAGCTATGAAATTCAGTGAACCCCCTTAACTATTTTCATCATTTATTTTTTCATTCATAGATGATGCTGGTCCTGTGGCATCGCCACCGTTTGATTCTTTTGGATTGCAACACTCAGACTTTCTTCTAAAGCCTAATCTTTTTGGGAAAAGGCTCCAACTTTTCTTCGTCTTTGCTAGCTTCTGAAGCTCATTCTTGATGCTCGAGCAATCCTTCTCAAGCTCTGAAACACGTTCTCTCATGTTTTCAGCATCCAGTGCAGCGTCCAGTTGACGAGTGCCATTACTCTTGGGGAGGCCAAGGCTTCCGCTGGGGTTTTGTGAGTTCTCAAGATTGTCAGAAACAAAGAACCAACCAGAAATTGATGTGCGGAGACGAAGCTGTTCGAAAAAAAGAACTTGCACAATCACTCTAAGTGGAAGTCTTTCATTTTGTGCAGCATGGGTGCTTGCTTCCAATGAGAGTTTCTGGCAGTTCATGAGTCTGCAAATTTGCTCCCTTTCAGAATCTGTCAACCAAGGATGCGCCTGGAGTTTCCATATGGTTATGTTAAAATTATGATATTTAATCAGATAAGATCATTTTTTAAATTAAAAAAAGAAAACTGTATGGACTTGATACCCCTTTGGATAAATACCTTGAATGGTCTTGGAACAACTCACGAATTTTTTTTTTTTAAATCGCATTATTCTTTCTTTTTAACTGAATAGACTGGTTAGGCAATCATCTCACCCCTTTTTACCTGTTTCAACGTTCTTTCAAACAACACCAATACTAACCCATAATGATCAAGATCCTCACAATTGTAGTTAGCTATGGTGTTGGACATTTTGGAAGAAGTTCTTATTATCAATGCTAAATCATTTAGTCAAATGGAAACGTTGAAGGCGAGTAGAAACATATTTCTAGTGCAAGCTATACTATCCAACATGGTCTTACCTTAAGGTATACATCAATTGCATGATATAAACCATCCCCAAGTGGCCTGGCATAATCTGGAATTGCAGCTGCAAGTGCCTGAAACTTGGGCAACTTCAAATTAACATCTGGGGCCACCTCAGCAAGATATCCGTCCACCAAATTTGCCACCATTGTCATAGGTGTCAATGTATCAGTCTCACCAATCAATGGCCCTTCTTCAATTATGCAAGGAGAAGTTGATACAGATGCAGGCTGGTATATTGACAAAAAATTATCAACAACCCTTTGAATGCAGTCTACATCATAAAGAGTCTCAACCGAGTATCCCATGTTTGGAATGAGAAGATCCACAAGCATAGCCTGATCTAACTGAGATCCTACCCTTTTCTCCAAATGTTCTCTGCATGATGGACTTGCATGTAATATCATGGCTGTACGAAGCAGCCTGAGCAGATTTTTGGAGGATGTGATCCCCCGCTTATTAGGAAGCAAACTTACAATTTCTTCCAGTAGAGCCCTTTGATCTGCTTCAGAAGTGGTAGAAATGGTTGTCCCTGGGTTGAGATGATTTGCATCATTGAAGCTTGATTGCCTATTCATCAAGGGTAGAAACCTCCTAACATAATATATAAGAGATCCAGCAATACTCTCAGGTTTCATACCTTTTGATTCAATGGCTAAAATTAGTCTTTTATATAGAAGTAGGCTTAAGTAGGACACATCCTCATACCACCAATTATCACCCAAAGATGGTGGTTTAATCTCAGAAGAAATTCCATTCCATAAGATAGCTGCTTCTGGACTCTGTAAGCTATTACGTGCTGCTACAGGCCAATTGAATAAATTTGGATCAGAACAAGCCTTCATAGCCAAGGAATCAATGCATCTTGAAACAATATGGAGGTCTTCTGCATATGATTGAACTTCCTCACATGTTTCAAGAGCCTTTATGGAATCTGGCCAATTGCTGAAAACTTCATCAAGTAAAGCCTCTGTCTGTGATATAAGATTCCCTTCACCATAATTTTCAGTCATTTGGAGGTACTCTGCTGCACATCTGAGGCTGACTACATTCAATGCCGTGATTTCTATTTTTACACCGTAGCAAAACTTGGCTATAAGCTCGAATGTTTTAGCTCCACCAGGTACATCATGAAGTTGCAAAATGCAACTTGATCCATCCTCACTTGGGAACTCAGCAATGAGTTTTTTCAGTAGCCCACTTCTAGAAAGCAATGGGAACTGCGTAAAGATCAAAAAGGGGGGAAAGAAACTAAGTTCCAGCATGAAAGTATGGTTGTGTTAAGTTGACTGGGAAAAATTTTTTTAAGAAAATACTGAACAATGTGCATGCATCAAAGAATCCTTTTCAACAACCAAAGTTCAATTAAAACATGCACCTTGTGGAGAAAAAAGGACATCTCGCCAACTTCAATGATAACATCACTTGGAAGTCCTGATGTGCAAATCCTGAAAGTAAAATAAATTTAGGACTGATGAGTATAAGATAAAATGACATTGTATGGGAATTTCCCAGATAACGATATCTACTTATGAAAGCAATAAAGAATCCTACATGTTTAATATAGACCTATGAAGATAAGTTGTTTAATGCCTGCCCACTACTTTGCAACTAAGTCTGTTTTTTTTTTTGGTGATCCATTTTGCAACTAGGTCTATAGTTGTAAATAAATTACAGAAGTGCCAGTAATCATACTAGAGCATGGGATTTTATACTCTCTCCCTGATTATAACGAGCATGTCTTAAGAAAAGCTTATCAATCTCACACCTCGAAATGATTTTACAAGTTGTGAGGTCAAGAACAGGTTTATTAATTCTTCCTATGCAATTTTAGCATAAAATCATTGCCACTTAAGCGTACCAGGAAACTATCCAAGTATTTCATGCCTTCTGCTATGGGTAGTATTATACTGTGCACCAGGAAACAATCAACAACCGGCATTTCCCAGTACTTTTCTTTAGGATTTGACATGGACTAAATGTTTATTTATTCATCCTCTGATTACTCAGGAGATAGCATGGCATACACCACTTCAATTTGTCTTTGCAGGGCAAGAAATTGGGCAAAACATCTATCTTTTTTTTTTTTTTCAGGAGACAGTTTCCACATTTTGATCACAAAGTCAGTATGAGTTTGGGAATTTCCGGACGATATTGAAAACTTTAACCATCCCAAAAAATCATGACAAGGTTAAATTCCGAAAGGGAATAATCAACAACTAAACCAATGTTAATGCCTGATCAGTTAACGAATCAGAAAGGTTGAAGAGAAAGAAAATGCATATTGATCAATGAACAAGAGCAAATAGAGAAACGCTCACCAAGATTGGCCTTCCAGACGGAAAGATTCGGATTTTGATCCCAGCTTCAAGAACGCCATTTTTGGGAGAAAGGCTGAAGTTAGATTAAGAAAACGAGAAAGAAGAGGAGTGAGGAGGATGTGGGAAATGGCAGTGGGGGAGGAGGAAGAAAGATGAAGGAGGCGGGGAGTGAGAAATGGGGGCAGAAGAGTGAAGTAGTTTCATTGGGAATGTGCTAGATGAGAGAGGTAGCGAGTCTCAAGCTTAGTAACCGAAGCAGCGAAAGAAACGGTTCCCATGGCTTATATGGCAAGCTCCCCCTCAATTACTTTGCACTTTCTCGCACGTCAGCAGCTTCAGCGTTGCCCACATGAAATGCCACGTCATTCTTTCAAACTTTAGTTATTAAATTAAATAACAAATCCCGAATGTTATTTCCAGAAATCATATAATGTTGTTAGTTGTTTAACACCGAAACAAGTTCCAACAAACTAAGGAGGATCCATCAGGTATCCTCTTTTAAAGTTTTTCCAAGTCCACTATAAACACTAAAAAGAAAACTATTCTATCATATCTATTTAGCAAAAATACAAATTTTTAATCCAATTTTATTAAAAATTAATTTTAATTTTTTTAATTTTGTTTTTATTGTTTAATTATATTAATGTAATCTTTTGATTTTTGAACTTTAGCTCAAATTAATGGTGTTTATTGTTTCTTAATTCTTTTTCTTCTCTTAATTCTATCAAATTAAAATCCTTAATAAAAAAAACATATGCCACTTTGATGACTTAATTTCAATAATGTTTTTTATCCAACAACTTAATAACGTTCGAGAGAGATATATATGAGGAATTTTGTTAAATTAAAACATATCATAAATTTTTAGAATGAAAATAAAGTCTAAGGTAAAATTAAAGCAACATTAGGTTAATAGATGAAAATAAAAAATTAAAGCAATTAAAAAAGAACGATTAGCCATTTTATTTTTATAGATTGCACAATTAAAAACTTGTTTAGTAATCATATACAAAAAGTCTTTCAATAATAAATGTTATAAATTTAGGGTTTTTGTGATTCTTCGATCTTATATTATTATTATTATTATTTTAATAAGATCTTCTATAGTAATTTTATTTCAGCTATGGAATTAATCTTTTTTTTTTGTTACATCTAAACAGTTTGAACTAATGATATCTACCTACATTCTATCTTACCTTTACTATTTGAGCAATCCTTCCGTGGCACAGAATTGATCATGTTTTATCAGAAGAAAGAAAGGGCAGATCTTTGTAGCTTTTTTTTTCTTATTTAACAAAAAGACAAAAAGGAAAAATAAACAGACATAGTTTTGTAGTTTTATAATGGGCCAAGAAGAATAATTGGAAAATAAGGTCATATAGGATTTTGGTTTGAGAGGTGGGCTTTGTTTGGTGGTAACTGGCAGAGTAGAATCTGGGCTTACTGTGGAAGTATGGGCTCTAAACAGGTAATGAGGGCTAAAAATATGGTTGGACGAAGGAAGTATTGGATGGGCCCACAAGTTAGTTGTGTCCAAGATCGTATACCTGATAACAGAATAGAGGGTTCGCCGGCGTTGCCGACTCTTCTAAGGCTCTGTTCCTTTCGTTGCCTTGTCTCATTTTAATAAAATGTCGGAAATTTGTGATAATCAAGCATCATTAATTTACAGTCGCTTGGAGGTGTTTTTTAAAGTCTTGAGTTGTTTTCGTTGAATCGTACGAAAATTGTTCAAATAATTATATTAATAATTAATCTAATACTATACTGGGACTGTAATATTGGAACACGACTCGATTAATGAATTAAAAAAAAAAAAAGAGGTAACAGAAAGGAAGGGAAGTAAAGCGAGGGAGGGAAGGAGTAGGGACAGAAATTTAGGAGGCTGCAGGAAGCGTGGGGACACAGAAACACCTGGAACGATGACCCGACGCTGATGGAATCATGGAACCCACCCAGCCCATGATGTGCTTTTCACATTCTGACATGTGGATCTTTGACTTCTCTTACTTTTTCTCCCTCTCTAACTCTCACTCGGTCTCATACACAGATTATATATAGGAAATACAGACACACATGACATGAGCGTGTGAGGAAGAGAAAGGAAGGAGAGGGAGTGGTGAAGTATGGGGAGTGTTGGTGGGTTGGGTGGCAATGGGCAAAAGAGGAGGGAGATGATGTTAAGTAAAGAGTGTTGTAATTTCAACTTCAGAGCAGTGATGGGCGTGGGGTTCGCAATTTGCATGAGATGGCCACCCTAGCTAACATCTTTCTCTGGGCCTCCCCATATGCGCCTGTCTTATGTTCTTTAATTTGTCTTTGGTGGTTACCCTGTCCCTTTCTCCCTTCGTCTTCTTCTTCTCTGGGCTTCACCCCCAACTGTGTGTTTCCATGGGGATTAAATTAAGTGGCCTTCATAATTAGTTCATATAGAGTAGTAGTATATCTGTGTATGGATGAGTCAGACACCCACCAAACATAGAGGCGAAATTTATTTGTTCAGTGCCCCTACAGCTACATTTGGCAATACTAGCTAGCTCTCCCCCTCCCCCTCCCCCTCCTACTTCTACCTTGCTTCATCACCCTCTGCTCTAAACCTAAACCCTATTCATATAGTATTAGTGTGGGCTCTAATTTGCGTCCCTCCCTTCTTCCCTCCCTTTTTATTTAATGATCCTCCCGAATCCCACGGTGTGAGATGCCATCCGTGTGCTGTGCTTGTTAGAATGTTCTCTGTCTTGTCACCCCCCACCCCCCCCCCCCCCCTCGCGTCGTTTCTCCCCATCAACATTATTTCAAGCTCCCATCTTTTTTCTTTCTTTTTCTTAAAAAAGTTTCAAATCCCGATTAATTCAATGTACTGCAAGTATTTTTCAGACGCTTTATTTATGTATGAACAATTTAAAAAATATATATGATCTTATCCCAGACTTATTTGTTTAGAAATAATTGAGCAGCATGTTTTTTGCATTAAAGAATTGAGCGGAGTTAATGTACTCAAATTCGATTTATTTCTAACTATTTTTTCTTTTAACTTATATTACTAAATGAGAAGAAGGAAAAAAAAAGAGGAAGAATAAATAAAAATTACCCAAGCAAAAAATAATTAAGAAAAATGAAGTGAAAAAAAAAATGCAAGAGAAGGGAAAAGTTTTTTTTTTTTTTTAAGAGAGAGAGAGAGAAGTGACCACCAAAATAGGAAAAGTATGAGTAAGCCAGTTCACTGAACCGGAAATTATAGAGCAGGCCTGTCCCCACTCGCTTCCCCTGTGAGCAATGTGCAAGCTCCTCCGTGCTTCACCACTCACTTGCATTGTGGGGTCACCCGAACACTGGCTTTTCAGATCACGCGCCACCCAAGAGCGTCCTCTTTCCATGGGTGGTGAAACGGAAGCGGCTTCAAAGTCCAAATAAATAAGCGTGAACGCAAAACAAACATCACTCCCAACCCAACACACCTCTCCCTCCGCAACGTATTCACACCACTTCCTCCCTCCTACTTGAATTTTGTCGTCAGATAAAAGCCCTTTTCTGTTATTTTCTGTGTGCCTGCTTTTGTACTCTCTTGCATCATCTAAATGCCTCTCTGATACGCTCTGTCACACCGTGGGTCTGTCTCTGTCTTTGTCGCTCCCATAGCTTTTCTTCTCTGAACGACAAGATTCTTCTTCAGTTTCGTTTTGTTTATGTTCGGGGCTATCATCTTCCCCTTCTTTCGCTCTTCCACAGACTTGTTGTCACCGATGAAGACCGGCTCTACCCTGGATCTTGTACTTCCCTTTTTGGTGTTTAGATTTTGTGATGATTCAATTCCGCTCTTCCTTCCAATTCTCACTCTGAACTATCTTGGCTTTCGACCTGTCCACAAAGGGCAACGGTGAGACTTCCAAGTTTGGAAACACAACCTTCCTGCTTCTGTTGAAGATACCCTTTACCATTTGAGGTCCCGAAGAGAATTGTAATCCTAGGCTTTGAATTGAGATTCTTCAGTTGAGTGGAAGATCTTCACTAAATAATTTGCAGTCGGTTTGCGTAGTTTCTCGGATTCCTTGCTGACAACCGGCAAAAATTCTGCTATTTTTCAGATTTATTGCGGTCATATACATGCTTTTTCAGGTGAGAAATTTATAGAATGCACTTTAGTAATCATAAAAGTTATGGTAGATCAAATAATTTTATTTGTCTATCATTCGTCATCAGAAAGTACTGCGTTTAATTAGCGAAATTTATAAGTTGCAGCCATTTTGCAGTAAAAGCTGCGTAAATTTCTTCTTCAAATCGAGATGATTACGTTTATGGATTCCAAAGAAAAACTGAAAGAGGTGGAGAAGTGTTTGGATGCTCAGCTATGGCATGCTTGTGCCGGTGGGATAGTGCAGATGCCATCAGTAAATGGTAAAGTTTTCTACTTTCCTCAGGGTCACGCAGAGCATGCGTGTGAAACAGTGGACTTCAAGACTTGTCCTAAGGTTCCGCCTCAAATTCTATGCAAAGTTACAGCTATCAAGTACATGGCCGATCCTGAGACTGACGAGGTTTATGCCAAAATTAGGCTTCTTCCTCTTAATGCCAATGAAGCTGATTATGACAATGATCGAATTTGCGAAATCAGTGGCTCTGAAACGCAAAATAAACCCGCTTCATTTGCCAAAACCTTGACACAATCAGATGCCAACAATGGTGGTGGGTTCTCCGTTCCTAGATATTGTGCCGAGACCATTTTTCCTCGTTTAGACTATTCTGCAGATCCTCCCGTCCAAACCATCCTCGCTAAAGATGTTCATGGAGAAACATGGAAATTCAGGCACATTTACAGAGGCACACCGAGGCGCCATCTTCTGACAACAGGCTGGAGTACTTTTGTGAATCACAAAAAACTGGTTGCTGGGGATTCAATTGTATTTTTAAGAACAGAAAATGGAGATCTCTGCGTTGGAATTCGTCGAGCTAAAAGAGGAATTGGTGGTATTCCAAACTCTTCTTCATCAGGCTGGAATTCAACAAGTGGGAATTATCCTCTAGCTTATGGAGGATTTTCGGCCTTCTTGAGGGAAGACGATAACAAGCTATTAAGAAATGTCAACAGCAATTCATTGAGTTTAAGTGGGAATGTTATGGGAAGAGGTAAAGTGAGGGCCGAAGCAGTAGTTGAGGCTGCAACTTTTGCTGCCAAAGTTCAGCCATTTGAGGTTGTTTATTACCCGCGGGCAAGTACTCCGGAGTTCTGTGTGAAGGCATCCTTGGTTAAAGCAGCACTGCAGATTAGGTGGTGCCCTGGAATGAGGTTCAAGATGGCCTTTGAAACTGAGGATTCCTCGCGCATAAGTTGGTTTATGGGAACTATATCTTCAGTTCAAGTTGCTGATCCTCTTCGCTGGCCTGGTTCACCTTGGAGGCTTCTCCAGGTAATAATGTTTTCTCTAGACTACAATGGAGCATAATCTCTTCGTATAATACTGAATAATGGTGAATTGTGCTTTAAAAGCCGAAAGATCCTGATATTGTTCTCCACAATGTTGTCTTCTACCAATTTTCTTTTCTACTTTTGTTGTAGACTAAATGTCTCGATCAGCAATAATGTGCTTCACAATTAAGTTTGGCAGAAACAATAAAGTACCATGACTGTTCAATAATCAACTACAGGGGAGCTTAATTATTACTAATGTTAAGTTTTTTTATATTTACTTAACACTGTGCATCTCTGTTTCTACTGCATGGTAAACAATGAAGTACTATGACTGTTCAATGATCAACTACAGTGGACCTCAATTATTACTAATGAATTTATGTTATTCCTATATTTACTCAACATTGTGCATCTCTGTTTCTATTGCATGGTGCATGTCTAACTCAGCGCAAGTGATCCTATAGTTCATTACTGTTTGTCCTTTTTTTTTTTTTCCTTTTTTGTTTGGTGGGTGGGGAGCGCTCTGACTAATTTGATTAAGTCATGATTGAAGGTTACATGGGACGAGCCAGATCTACTTCAAAATGTGAAAAGGGTGAGCCCGTGGCTGGTTGAATTGGTATCAAACATGCCTGCCATCCATCCTTCATCCTTCCCGCAACCACTGAAGAAAATGAGATTACCTCAACACCCAGATTTTCCCTTTGATGGCCAAATTTCTCTGCCATCATTTCCTACCAACTTTCTAGGGCCTAGCAACCCCTTTAATTGTGTACCCGAAAGTTCTCCTGCTGGCATGCAGGGAGCCAGGCATGCTCATTATGGTCTATCCTTATCGGATCTCCACCTCAACAAACTACAGCCAGGTCTATTTCCAACCAGTTTCCCGCCTTTTGATCACACTGCCTCACCTTTAAGGATCTTCAATAGCCCCACAGTGAAAAAACCCAGCACAAGTGAGAACGTCTCTTGCGTACTATCTATGGCAAGTTCTGCTCAGTCTTCAAAGAAACCGGATGATTTGAAGACACCCCAGCTTGTGCTTTTTGGCCGAACAATACTTAGTGAGTCGCAGATCTCTCTAAGCTGCTCTGGGGATACAATCTCCCCTGTTCTTACAGAAAATAGTTCATCAGATGGAAATGCTGATAAATTGACCAAGTTTTCTGATAGTCCTGGATTTGCACTTCATCAGCAACGTCCACGAGAGCGCTCTTCTTGTGAGAGGCTCCAATGGTTTAAGGATAACCGCCAAGAAATTGAGGCTAATTTAGAGACTGGTCACTGTAAAGTTTTTATGGAATCAGAAGATGTGGGTCGCACCATGGACCTCTCTTTGCTGGGGTCCTATGATGAATTGTATACGAAGCTGGAAAACATGTTCGGCTTAGAAAAATCAGAAATGGTGAGCCGTGTGCTTTACCGTGATATAAATGGGGCAGTCAAACACATTGGGGATGAACCATTCAGGTTAGGAATTATTAAGCTATTGTTTATATTGGTTATTTCTTGTATCTTTAGAATACGAACACACATAAAAAACTGCAATCCAACTTAGAGCTTGACATGTTATGTTGCAGTGACTTTACAAAATCGGCCCGGAGGTTGACTATTCTAATGGATTCCAGCAGCGACAATGTAGGAGTGTAGAGGAAGAAAATAAGCTGTGATTTCAATTTTCAAGTGTACAGCATGTTGATTAAATATCTATTCCTATTTTGACCTGCCCTTCCGGAAGCAGTGGAGAGATTCAGTCTCAGATCTAATTTTTGGATATAAGCTCCCCGGAACAATGTTTCTGTTCAACCTTCAATGGGTTATTTGCATTTTGAAATTTGTTCATAGTTTTGGATATTGACATCCCTTTGTTTCCAGTTAGTTGTGTTAGGCAGCAGTAGCAGAGATATCCTGTTGTTTGTTTTGTAGGGATAGCCTGTGTCTGAGAATGGTTTTTCAGTATAAAATGAGCACCAGATGGCTCAATATTTGCTGAGACAAGGATGATTAAAGCGTCTTCCTTTCTTTTATTATATGTAGTTACCATTACTGAGATTGTAACATTGTGATATTGTAACCCCTGTTTTATGTTGAATTAAATGAATTTGTAAGGCCCAAATTTTATGTAGTGATATAAATTTGACACATTACTTCAGTAGGGCGTCTCTATCTTCTATTTAAGTTGGTAGGAAGTAAGGATATAGCTGCATCATTCTTTGTTTGGATTCGGACTTGCAGCTCCATTCCAAAATACTATCCTAGTGTCATAATAATTAGCGGAAAATTGAAAATAACTATGGTTATGGAGGTGGTTGGATGCATCTTCTAAATAGACCTTGCTTGCTTGACCGGGAATTCAACAAGAGGGGGGCAAGTGGTTAAAAGTCTGAAAACAAAGGTGAAGTTGACTTAATCATGGAATTGAGATGACTATGTATTAGATTCTAGAGAGGGCAAAACTGGAAGACGGTCCCGTAAAACAGCAAAGAAGGAATCAGGTAACATCGGAGATCCAAGCTACCAAACACTAATTTCATTTTCCTGAAAAAACAAATCCGAGAATTGAACCGAAGAGACATGACCCATGGGGATTGGCGGGAAGTGTGGGAGTTATAAATTGGAAGTAATTAATTATAGGGGGGATCGGGATTGCAGAAAACAGTTGTGAAACAGAGAGTCTTGCATAGTTAAATGAGGAGTGTGAGAGACCAAATAAAATAATGGTGATTACGAGAAAACAGAACACCTACACAATTCATAAACCATAATTTAAGTGCACGTGAGCTGGTGAGGCATGTCCCACTGGTAAGGGTAAGTAAGGGCAATAATAATAATAATAATAATAGGTTCACGTGTGGTGGGAGACGGTGGGCTGTTGCTGTTGTTTCCTTAATCGCCTGTTTGACCAACATACACAACCCCAAACCAAAACCTAAACGCACTGCGCTTTTCATGCCCATTTTACAAGTTCCATGACACAGTTTAATTAATTACTGACTGACTATTATACCAACCTACATGAAGTTTCTGGTTTGTGGAAACCATAATTTAACTCATAGGATAGACGAAGGACTCAATAATGTGAGGACAAATCCTCTCTCATAATTTTCTCCTTGGCTTTTATTCATACCTTAGAAGCAAAACAAGGTCATGTTTTTCATTTGCGACCACGGTTGTGGAGCAAGGTTTTTCCTTGAGATAAATTTCCAAAACGAATTGGATTAGCTTTAATAATGGGGGGTGTAAACAAGGTGGCAGTTTCAATTAGTAGCCACAAAAGAAAAAAAAATATTAATTATTGCCGCCGGGAAGAGAGAATCCGAAACACAAGGATCCCTATAAATTCTCAGATCTGGAGCCGGATCATCATGTGAATTGAATTGAAATCCTCTGATTAATTGATAATTTTTTTATGGATGGCGTGGGAATGAGGTTGTATTAGTAGTATTTTTACTTTTCAAACTTGAAATGATAAAAGGAAAATGACCTGAAAGGAATTTTTTTTTTGTTTATTTTTTTTTAAGTGGGGGAATCCCAATGTGAGGTTAATAAATATGTCTGGATCACATGAACCAGATATGTTGACATTGAAATCAAGAAGCCACGATCAAGTTGGGGGAAAGAAGAAAGAGTCGCCACCAAAGAAGGGATGGGTTTGGAAGTATGTGTGATGGTGAAGAGCATGGGGAGGAAAAAACATATAAGAAACAAAAGGAGGAGAAACTAAAGTAGCTTCACAATCACGTCAAGTAAACGTCGATTTCAATATGAAGACGATGAGAGTAACGGGGAAAAGCAGCCAAGCCACGGGGTGCATGCTATCCCCCCTTCAATCTCCTTTATATCCCTCTCCCATGAATACATATTTTATCTGTTATTACATCATTCTTTTTTAGATTTAATTTACATAACTTAAATATTTTCTACACATTTTTTAAAAAACTATATGTAAGTAATAATCCAAGTTCGTTTGATTCAACCGTTTGGCTTGACTGTGCCCTGCTCCCATGTTCTGCCTTCCAAACTGTTTAAAGTTTTTGAAAGTGTAAATACAAACCCCTCCCGCTCCCCCACAACACAAACATGTTTCCCTCTTCTTAACGCACAAATTGGGCACAGAGAATCCGTGCCCCAGTCCACCCAGACAATCTTGTATGTTGAGATTTTTAAATGTTTGATTAAGTGTTTCAAATATTGTTTTATGAATTTCATAAATTGTAAAAAAGTTTTGGAATTGTACTTACAAAATAAAATTCCATATTTAACTAATTTACTGTTGATTATTTAACTTTAAGAATAATAAATAATTGTACTAGGTATGGTAATAAACATAAGCAATATCACACTGTTAACAAATCTGTAAAATAAATTTAAGTTTTTTCTTGTACCCTGTGCTGAATTTAAGAAATATAGTAAACTTTTTAAAAAAATTTATGAAATATTAAGTATTTTATTTTCAAAATATTCTTATTTATGAGGTAGAAAAAATATAGGTTGTTTAAATTTGTAGTAATATTTATTAAGAATAAAGATGGAAATCATATTAATTTTAAAATAATTTTAATAATGTAATAAACCTAATTGATTTCAATAAGACAATTAAAACTTAAAAATGAGTTAAGGTGAAGGGAGTAGTGCAGTTAATTATAATTTTTATATTATACTAGATACTTCTTTTATTATATATTATAAGGTAATAAGTGAGATTCTATGCATATTAAGAAAAGTGGATAATATTTTTAAATTTTTTTTAAAAAATTCAAAAATTATATTTTATCCTTATTAAATATCATTAATCAATACAATTTAATAAATTTACAACACATTGTATTAATTGGAGATGAAATTGGTATAAAAAATCATGTTATGAGAAAAAAAAAATTCGAATATTAACTTATAAATTAGATAAAATTTAAAGAAACAAGCAAAAATTAATGCATTGAATAGTAATGCGGTTGAAAGATAAATGAAGTCCAGTAATCAAAATAAAAGGAGTGTTGACCAAAAAACAAAATAAAAGGCGAGTGGAGCCAGACAGGGTGGGATGAAGCAATGAAAAAGAGTGTACAATCCAAACACGACAGAGATTCGGATGACGCGGCACTTTTACAGCCTCGTGGGGTGTGGCCCACGCACCTCTGTCCCCTCCAATCACAACGTCTCTCCAATAAATAAATTAATAAAATACTAAATTAACAAATCAAAAGCGTTTTTTTTTCTTTACCCCTGAAAATGAAAAGCTTTCATAAAAATCATAAATAAGTCAAAGTGGATGTTTCTGTTAACTGCGATAACGTCCCAAAAAAAAAAAATCCCCTAAGATCTCGTATAAGTGTTTTTTTTTTAATTTTATAATCAATAAAAAAGTCTCATTGATTATAAATCATAAAATATATAAAAAGGACAGCCTCCAAAAAAAGGAATAAAACAGTTACTTAAAAATAATTAAAGAAAATTTTTTTTACTCAGAGAAACACAACAAATTCAATTCAATGCAAATTACCATTACATCCAAATTCTTTTATTATAAATATTAGTTCCTTTAAATCCTTCAATAAAATTGTCCCTATCTTTATATGAACCCCTAATTTATAAAATTTCGAATTACTATTTTATTTTTAATTATTTGTGATACCGTACCCTTTTATTTTCATTTTTTGGGTTACAAGATCGTACTTTAATATAACATATATTTCTTGGTAAAAAAATATAACACATATATTTAAGAAAGCATTATTATAGGAAGCAGTTTAGTAAGAAGCATCATGTTCAAAATAGTGGCCCACCGTGCACTGGGCTTTTTTCCACCGACTTTAAAGCCCACTCCACAAGTTGGCCGACAAAAGCCCACTACGCAAGGAATCCTGAAAGTCTTGAAAAAGACTCCTTTTCATTATACATAAATACTTGAGGCCCGAAAGCAATTGTCTATGCTTCGTCTTTGTCGATCGCAGAGCATTGAGGATTAGGGTTTTCGGGTTTCGTGACAAACTTGAAGATGATCGAGGTCGTGTTGAACGATCGATTGGGTAAGAAGGTCAGGGTGAAGTGTAACGACGATGACACCATAGGCGATCTGAAGAAGCTAGTGGCGGCGCAGACCGGCACCAGAGCTGACAAAATCCGTATCCAGAAGTGGTACACCATCTACAAGGATCATATCACCCTGAAGGATTACGAAATTCACGATGGCATGGGCCTCGAGCTCTATTACAATTAAGGTTTTTTCCCCCTCCTTTTACTTTCTATCCGCTTTCTATTATCTACCGGGTTTTCTTTCGCAAATTGTTCTGTCTCTGTTTTGTGGCGTGTCTTTTAATGTAAAAATTGAAAATTGTATGACGTGGGAACTATTTCGTTATCGATGAACTTGAAATTTCTTCAGAATTTGAGTATTTAGGGTTAGGGAGTCGACGATCAGTGATTCTGGAACTTCCGAAGGCAAATATGTTTGTACTCCAGTTTCTCTGGTCATTGACTAATAATGGAATAATTCGATTTCGTTTATTGGAGCACCCTTTGATCGGTTTAATTCCATATGTTCCGATTGTGCTTTGAGAATTTCGAACAATTTTTTGCAAGAACAATTCCAAATGTCTTTCATGTTTTTGTTTCTTGACATAGTGTAAGTGACTTAGATATTATTTCTTTGTTGTTTGAATTATATCTCAGAAGTGAAATTTATCTGTAAAGGCCTTCCCGATGGACTTGCGTGAATGGTTGATACTTGATTACATTATACCAGTGTTATGGAGCTCTTTATTTTCAAATTATTGGCTGGATTTTGTCCATATAGTTCATCATTGTGTTTGTGGTAATTGAACCTGGCAAGTGGCTGGGATGATTTTCAGTGTGACATGTCACAATCTATGAACCATGGACGCTTTAAATAAAGAACCGTAACTTTGTGACTGACAACTTATAGTAGATACAGACACTTCAAATTTCTGTTGTGGCTGTGCGCGTGTCAAGTTAATGTTAGTGTCCATGCTTCTAGGTCATAGTAATTGTTGAGTGCTTGACAAGTTGAGAAAATGTTGAAACCATTTTAGTGGATTTCTACTGTCCTGGAATGTCTTGACTTTCACATTGTTAAGTTTTACTAGTCACGTTAGAACCTATACATTTTAAGTATCTACTGTCATTTAGTTTATCTTCTTATAAGGATCTAGCGGGAGGTACTTTACTGAATACATAATGAAAATTAATTCGAACAAGCTTACTTTACTGTCCTGTTACACATATGTTATGTCACATCATACATGGAAGCCCTGTAATATGTTGATGCTGCCTGATGGATAGGTACTGCTGACCTCTATATGGCTTTCTAGGAATCTGATGTTAGATCTTGAATTGATTTCAGATGTAGTTTGGAATTTTGGTTGGTGATGTCCACATATAATCAGAGTGTTGACCTAATTGATGAGGTTATTATTTTTGCCAAGTGTTTGTCGGCATCATTCTTAGGGTGAAAGAAATATCTGGTGCCCTTGTTACTTGTGTTTTTGGGGATACGCAATCCACATATCAACATATGAATTCTTATTATTGTATCTATGGCATTCGTGCTGTAGTAGTTCCTGTGAAACTTATGCATTGCCTCTCCCTTGCAACGTGCAACAAAACAATCTATTGCCCCATGAAATAAGTAAATATAGAAGCTAAGCGTAACAAAGTTGTATGATTAAGAAACAATGAGTATCTTGTGGTTCATCTTTTTTCCTTCATGTCCTCTTTCTGAGCAACAGTGCTGTTGGGACATTTTTTGGGCGTTTGAAATATAAACCACCTCAGCCTTGAGCTTAATGATGTTCAATTTCGGAAGGTTGGTTAGCTGTATATCTGTGATTGGATCGAAAGAGTGGGGAAATTTCATACTTGAACAAGTTGTCAAGGACTGATGACTGATCTTGATCTATGGGAAATTTATGAGAGAACATTTTTATATGCGCATATGTATTTCTGTCTTTTGCATTCTGCTGAGAACTAGACTTGTATGAATTCGTTGGAAAAAGGACTTTGGACTGTAACCAATTTGATTACAGATAATATATGTGTGTGTGTGTGTGTGTGTGTGTGTGTGTGTGTGTGTGTGTGTGTGTGTGATTATATCATTAGTTGAAACACCTATATAGGTAAAATCAACTAAATTAAGAACATAATATGTTTCTTTTCATGATCTTGCATTATTGTAAACTGTTTTCCATTTTGTTTCAGGGCCTTTACGTGACTAAGCTCTGGGAGAAGTATCAAAGTGTCGGATTTATATGTAATTTATGCATACTGGTATCCGCAAGACTCGTTGGTTTGGAATAATGTTTTTATATATATTACTGGCTTCTGGTCTTTACATGTGTAGAGTCTGATCTAATCATTATAATTGGCGAAGTATCTGATGATTGCCAATTATTTTCTTTCAATGTTGCCTTCTTCCGCTGCCTCAATTGACAGTAAAATGTACATTTAAACTCACGAAAGTTCTAAGTCTTGCAAGAGTTCGTTGAATTAACAGGTTAGGGTGGACATTAATTGGGACGATATTATGCTTTACTTTGCCTGCTTTACCTCACATGGAATGATGGCTTTTATTCTGCATGTCTTAGTGACGTAAGCACCATATATGAATCACTCAACGGTGAATTTTAATTTTTCTTAAGCTTTCGAGATTCTCATATAAAAAATATTAGAACTCATGTTTTGAACTTCCTGCTTTATTTATTTTCCTGGGGTAAAGGATGAGTGCTAAAGCCCAGTTACATTAAATTACAATGGTAAAGGGGCCAAATACCCAATTCCTTGAGGGGTGTATGAATTTTTTTTCTTGGAGGAGGGGGAGGGAGGGGGGTGGGGGGTGGGGGGATATATGATGCTATTGCTGTCTTTTTTCTTTTGTTCTGATCAGCAGTCAATCAGTCAAACGTACTACAGCTTTCGGCAAGTTAGGTTCTTTTACATGTTTTCGTCTTGGAATTATTATGAAAAGTTAAGGTGAGTCAGCTTCCTGAGAGTTTTATAGGACCATGGCAGGCCTCCTAATTCTTAAAGCAATTATGGAAATATTTATTGATTATCTATTAATAAGTTTCTAGTAAAATTTAAATCCATGTTTTAATGAAATATAATTTAGGTCCTTATGAAGCCTGAGCTGCTTCTCTGATTTGGAGCAGGAGTATGGAATTCATTGGTGCAAAAATTCTAGCATTCTGATAGCTAAATAATAGTCAATATTTTGAAGTTAAGTGCAATCAAGTTTTACAAAACTTATTATTCAAAACTTGTAAATTTTAAGAAAAGATTAATACTTTTTTTTTTTGCCAAAAGAAAAGATGAATACTTAATCAAATACTTGATGTCTACGTTCCAAATTGTACTAATCTAATTCTCATATTTACACACAATTAATTAAAAATTGTCACTTTTATGTGTCTCTATTGGATATCAAAAGTTTCATATAGTTCATGTACAAGATAGGAAGCGTTTAAGTGTCTTGAATAACCTCAAATATAAAATGACCTGCAAATTTAAATTCTAGATATGTAGGAATAAAGATTCTAATCATCTAGTGCATAAGTGAATACGTTGAGAAGAAACTTATGGTAAACATAAATATGATGCATGTTATTATTACAAAGACTAATATTTGTGGAGCTTTTTTGGCCAAGAAAAAAAATATGTGGCATTTTTATTTCTCGGCCAAAAGGAAAGGGGTAAAGTACATTGAAGAGTCTAATTGGATAATATTTATAATGAAAAAATTAAAATGAAATTTATTTTTAAAGGCTAAAATCCTTATCAATTAGGGCTAAAGTGCCTCTCTTGTTCTTTGTTTTTGTGGTGAAACAATGGGTCAAAAAGACCAAATAAAGAAACAAGAACAGAAAACGAAAAAGAAAAACAAACTCTAAACTAAAGCTGCTACTCTGCGTGACTCTCCCAGTTCCGCAATATCCTATCTCATGAGATCTTCCAACTCAAACAATGGTGTAGCAATAACAGTGTAACCTAAGTCTCCATTGAGACTTACGGTGGCAAGCTTATGGGCGCACTTATTTGCTTCTCTATAGATGTGAATGACTTCTATCGTCTAATTTCTGTCAATCCAGTTCTTAGCCAAATTCAAAAGCCTTTGATCCCTGTTGAATTCCCCATTACAATTTTTTAAAGCTTGAACAAGGCATAGAGAATCAGTTTCTACTATGATTCTCTTAAAGCCCCGATCCCAACAAGTTTTTAGACCATTAATTAAAGTCCAAGTTTCAACTTCTTGTACATTGCAGGTGCCAATTTTGTGAATAAAGCCTCCATCCCATCGTCCTTCATTGTTTCTAATTAATCCTCCTCCTCCAGCAACGTTGTGTTCTGCACTGATGGAACATCAACATTGAGCTTTAACTTGTCTGTTGGTGGAACCTGCCATTTAACCACCTCTTGTCTTGTACTCGTAGTTGCCTTAGTGATCACATGTAATGTATTCTCTCCTTCAAATATGAAATGATTGCGCCATTTCCAAAGGAACCAGCACGTAATTGCAAAACATATATTCCAACTAATACCTTGCTCAACTTCGTCAAGAATCTACAAATTAGAAACAAACCAACATTTTAAGCGGTTAGTGAAAAACATGTTTCTATTTAAAAGGTGTATGAATTGCTGCCATATTTTGGAACTCTAATAACAATCTCTAAGTGCATGGGTTATAGATTCCTCTCCTAATCCACATCATTGACAAGTGCTATCTTCCTCTGTCCAATTGCTTCGGACTTGCTGAGTTAAGAGTCTTTCCTTAGTAGCTAGCCAAATAAAAGTTTTGACCCTTTTAGGAACTTGAATTTTCCAAATAATCTTCCATATCATGTCTTCCTCAATTTCAAGACTCCCACTAATGACTCAGTAAGCACTGGCAGCTGTAAATTTGCCATATTTGTTGGGTACCCACTTCATCACATTAGGTTCAGAGTTATTATTTGGTGGAAGCACGGCCTGAACTTTCATCAAGCAATGCTCATTCACAAGCTCTCTTAACTTGTCGAAATTCCATCCACCTGTTTGATTCACAAATTCACAGACTTTGGAGATTCAACATTATTATTTTTCTGATTTAAGAAATTGTTCTCCCTTCTAATCCATTTGTCTTTCCAAAAATAAATATCCTTTCCACTTCTAATCTCCCATCCAATATGTTCAGCAAATTTATCCCAATGCCTCATGATTTCTTTCCACAAAATAGAATTAGAGCCTTTAAATTGTTCTTCCCTTATGATATTTAAATACACTCCATACTTTCCTTTCAAAATATTAATCCACAAGTCATCATTTTTTGTTACAAGTTCCCAGGTCAATTTATAAATGAAAGCCTCATTCGTAACACCCAAAGATTTAATACCATCTCCCCCTTCATTCCTACTCTTACACATCTTTTCCCACCCCAATGCATGCCACTTCCTTTGTCCTTCTTCTTCTCCCCATACAAATTTCCTTTCAACCTTCTCAATCTCCATAATAATTTTCTTTGGAACTTTCTCATGCTGAATCTGATGAAGAGCTATGTTACTAGTAACAAATTTCGCAAGAGTAATGCGACTAGCTAACGATAAAGTTTTGGCTTTCCATCCACTCAATCTCCTTTTTACCTTTTCCACCACATGCCCAAACTTGTTAGAAGCTTTTCTTTTATTTGTGATGAGAGCTCCAAGGTACAAACCAAGTTCATTAACTTCATGAAAATCGCTTACTTGAGAAATTTCTCTTCTAACCTCTCTTTTAACATTTGGTGAGAAGTAAATGTGAGTTTTTTGAGCACTCACCTTATGTCCTGTCATCTTATAGAAACTATCAAGGTAATTTATGATTCTTTCCCTTTGTTTAACATCAACTTTGGCAAGCAAAATAAGATCATCAGCAAAACGCAGATTTGTTATCATTGGACCTGTCCTTCCAACTTGTATTCCCTTCCATTTCCCTTCTTAAATTATATTAGTTATATAAGATGAGTAAGCTTCTCCATTCTTAAAACAAATAGGTAAGGAGATATTGGGTCTCATTGTCTTATTCCTCTAGTAGGAACAAGAGTTTGGCTTTTTTTCCCTATTCCATAAAATATTAGTAGATAAAGAGCACACACACTGCATGATGAGCTTAGTAAAATGGCTAAGCCATTCTAATTTAGTGAGCACCTTATTAAGAAAACCCCAACTCAACCTATCATAGGCTTTTTTCAAATCTACCTTTATCGCAATAAAGCCTTTTCTTCCTTTCATTTTTTCATGGAATGGATCATTTCTTTAATAATGATAATATTATTTTGTATATTTCTTTCTGGAACAAAACTAGCTTGGAGAGGAGAGATCAATTCAGGCAATAAATTCTTCATTCTTTTCACCAGAATTTTGGAGACATACTTATACACCACATTACATAGAGATATGAACCTAAATTGACTCACCTTTTCAGGTTTGTCCACTTCAGGTATTAAAGAAATGAGAGTGCTATTAGCACTCCTAACACTTTTACATTCCTTCCAAGCATTCTCCACAAAATCACAAACATTATTTCCCACAACATCCCAATTTTTCTTAAAAAACATAGTAGGAAAATCATCCTCCCCAAGGGCTTTAAGGTTTCCAATTTCAAATAAAGCTTGTTTTATTTCTTCCCTACTTGGCTTTACATTCAACATCTTCCTTCTGTTTTGATCAATTTCTGGCCAATTGCAATTAGTTTTTATCCAGGGTCTATTTTCCTCTTCTTCAGTAAAAATTGGACCATTAGCTCTCAAATCAATAATGCCACACAAATTGATCTAGTTCTCAAACTTTCTACAACGTCTTTTGCTTAGAGCAGTACCCCCTTTCTATTGCTCGAAGCAACTAATTTCATTGAAATCTCCAGAAAGCATTTAGGGTCCGTCCAACTTTTCTTCAATCTTTGAGAGATTCTGCCAAAGGTTGTGTCATTTAACTTCATGATGACTCACATAGATTGCTATGAAATACCATGACTCCTCATCATCTCTAACAATTCTTCCATGGATATATTGTGGGTGCTTTACCAAAGCTTTAAAGTTGATTTTCTCATCATTCCAAAGGATCCAAATTCCTCCACTAAATCCATGAGCTTCAACAATTTCATAAAATTTAAAACCCAGCCTTCATCGAACTCGGTCGCTGGTATCTCCATTAATCTTTGTTTCCAAAAGCACCGCATTACTTGGTTTGTATCTTTTAGGTATTGTTTGGTACGATGGAATAGACATTTAGGAATAGGAATGGGTGAGGGTTTTGTTAATTCCATATGTTTGGTAGCTATCAATTTTCATTGCTAGGAATCCCTGATACCCTCAAATAAAGGAATGGTGAAACCTGTGCAAGACCTAAGGAATGACAGGAAGGGAATGTGAATAAATATTTTCTAGGCAAAGATATCCATTCTAAAATCTTTTGTAGATGAAATAACCCCTTCAATAGTTTTCCCTAATTTATCTTCTCTATTCCCATTTCAATGCCACGGACGAAGTCTTCTCTTCTCCTGCGAACCAGCCAAGTCGTATGCTAAGGGAAGAGCATCGTTCAAAGCTGTCATCGATGAGAGGTTGCCACTAGTAAAGTCCTTGTCTCTTTCTTCTTCTTCTTTGATGTATTCTCCCATTGGATGTGCTAGTGTGTTCTTCGGTGAAACCCAAAAAATTTTCCCTTTGATATCAGCATGTGTTATTATATTCTCCCACAAACAACACTTCTTCTCTTTGCTTCCATTCTTGTGATTGAGGTGGGTATAAGTACAGTCACACTTCATCGATTTTAGAGTCAAGGTTCAAACACTTGAAGAGTTATTTTTTATACTTTTATCTGTTTTCCGTTCGAAAGCCAGATGTATATTCCATCGTCCAGCTAAGTAAAGTGTAATCTGTTAGAATTGTCTTCCTTTTTTTGGGTAGATTGGATAAGTGGGAATGCCAGTGCGAATCTTTATTTTTTTGGCTGCTTTCCCTCATTTTGTTGTGCAGACTACTTGCTTATGAAGTGGATGTTATCATGTTTGCTTTTGAATGAAAATGACTTTGGAACATTACAATTGATATTGTTAGAATGTTCTGGGATACAATTATCTGTTATGCAACTTGAGATTTTCTACTTCTTGTGCTTTACCCATCCATTCTCAGTTATTAGTATTTATTTTATATGTGAACAATGAATAATTCCTTTGTCTATATACATGAATAAGATGTTTCTTTTTTGTCAAGACCATATATATATTTTAGGAAGTTGTCAATTACAACATTTACTGATATAATGCCGCGTGGGAAAAAAATGAAGTTTTGGAGTTCATTGCAATTACATCTTCATCCTTAATTGTTTGGGCTAAGAAATTTTTAACCTATGAGTTATGAGATACATGAATCAGATCATTGCTGTAATATGTTGATTATTCTTTATTTGAAGTTGGCTTTTTGGATTGATATGTTTTGTAAAATCAATTTTGGATCAAATCCAATTAGGTTGGATTTATATGCTTCTTGATTTCACTTACACACACACACACGTAGTAATCAACCAACTTCAAAGTTTAGTTGATAAAGATATATATATCCCCATCGGAGGATTACAGCTTATATAATGTTTATCATCTTATACAGTGATAGCATTGTCAGAAGAAAAGAAAAAATTGTTACGTTTGTTGCTTTGGTGGGTGAGCATGGTTGAGGCAATGCATGGTTTTTTTATTCCTTATGTATGGCTATTATGTTGAAGAGATGCTGAATAAGTCATGTCTCATACACCATGGACTTCTATGCCAAGAGAGCTTATCTTAAGGGATTGGTTTATAGTAGTGATGTCACTTGTTACAACCTACTTAGAATGCATAGGGCAACTTTTGACAATTTATGTGCTACGCTTGCTAATATGGGTGGACTTAAGCCAACTAAGAACATCCTTGTGGATGAACAAGTTGCAATTTTTGTGCATATACTTTCCCATCATGTGAAGAATAAGGTAATACAATATAACTTTGATAGATTTGGAGAAACTATTAGTCGCTTCTTTAATTTAGTGCCTACTGCTATGATGCATCTTGGAGAAATTTTGTTTAAGAAACCTAAACCTATGCCCGATGACTTAACTGATGATAAATGGAAGTGGTTCAAGGTACCTCTTGGTCAAATAATTTTCTTTTGTTTTTTTCTTTATGTTTGCTATTAAATGAGTAACTCAGTTTATTATTTTTTTGTCTAAACAGAATTGTTTGGGTGCTTTGGATGGTACTCATATAAAAGTGAGGGTGACAATGAATGAAAAGGCAAGGTACCGAAAGCGAAAAGAAGAAATCACTACAAATGTCCTGGGGGTGTGTTCACAAGATGGACTCTTTATTTGTGTCCTACCTAGATGGGAAAGATCTGCAACCAATGGGAGGGTTTTGCGTGATGCAGTTACTAGGAAGAATGGGTTAAAAGTGCCACAGGGTCAATACTACTTGATTGATGCTGGTTACACCAATTGTGAGGGTTTCTTGCACCATATAGAGGCCAAAGATATCACTTAAGTGAGTAGAGAGAAGGGCGACATCCAAGAAGTGTACCTAAGTGTTTCAATATGAGACACTCTTCTACATGTAATGTAATTGAGAGATGTTTTAGAATGCTTAAACTAAGGTGGGCTATTCTTAGGAGTCCATCCTTTAATCCGATTCAAACTAGCGATCGAATGGTGATAGCTTGTTGCTTATTACATAACTTTATCCACCAACAAGGTCCAGACCCACTTGAGGGGGAATACTTGGCAAGTGAACCGAAAGTTCAACTAATGGATAATAATGATACAATTCTTACCATGGAGACATCTTATGCATGGGCTGGATTTAGGGACAATCTTGCAAATCAAATATTCACTAAATTTAGACAAAATTGGACAATTCGATGAGTGGTTTATAAATCCTTGTATCAATGTTTATGGACATATTTATAGTATTCATTTCGTGGTTAAAATGTATTCATGTTTATGGACATATTTTTAGTACTTGTGACTTGTGACTTTAATTTATGAGATTATTGCTTATGATTTGACTTCCAATGATGTTTATGTGGATGCTGATGTGAATTATTAAGTTAATGATTTAGTTAGTGTACTGTAGCTAAAGGAGGATGTCATCGCAAAGTGGAAAGGAAACAAAACACATCTGGACAACAGAAGAGGATGAACTGTTGATCCAATGTTTGCAGGAAATGCGTGAGGAATGTAACTTTGTTGCTGAAAATGGCTTTAAGCCGGGTCATTTAAGGGAACTGGAGAATATGATGAAAGAAAAATCTCCTGGTTGTGGTCTAAGGGCCATTCCTCAAATCCAATCTCAATTGAAGACCTTGAGGAATGGCTACAACACAGTCTATGACCTGCTGAATGTGTCTAGGTTTGAGTGGGATCCAGAAATAAAATGTGTGAAGGTTGAGAAGCCAGTATGGGATGACTATGTAAAGGTAATTTCCTAAAATTAGTCATTTATGTAGTAACTTGTTACTGTCTGAAATTTGTAGGTATTAAATATGTTTATGGATGATAACATGTCCAAATGAAGCATAAGTTATTTGCTAGCTGGAATCTAAAATTTCTATTGAAATCTGAAACAAACTCAAATATGGTTTCCAAATGCTGCAACATTTTGGCTTTTGTTTTTTGTTAGTTTGAACTTGAAATTTCTATTGAAATATGAACCAAAATCGAATATGGTTTCCAAATGCTGCAACATATTGGCTTTTGTTTTTGTTAGTTGGAATCTGAAATTTATATTTCATATGCAGGAGAACAAGAAAGCAAGTGCATTTAGGCATAAGCCTTTTCCATATTTTGATGCTCTAGGCACTATATTTGGGAGGGACAGAGCTACTAGCAAGGATGCTCAGACATATGAAGATGTCATTCAAGAAATAGAAGCCCAAACCATTGATGATGTAGCTGATGAGATTGATGAGACTGAACTAGGGGTTGATCTAGACAATATGTCACTTGGAAGTTCTTCAATTCCAGGTTCCAACCCATCTGAGGCAACATCAGGGAATAGAAAATGCTAAAGGAATAGCACTGGTCGTGATGAGATGATGTTGCAAGGCATAGAGAAGATAGCAAATTCACTAGCTCAAAGCTTCAAATATGCAATTGAGAATTTAGGTATGCACATTGATAGGGTTGAGCATGAAAAGAGTATCGATAGCCTTAAGGAGTCATTGTATGTAAAAATTATGAAGGTTCAAGGTGTTGCACATCATGCGAAGTTGGCAGCCTATGTGAAGATGATTTTCGATGAAAGCATGCTAATCGGATTTTATACAATGCCAGATGTAGGAAAAGTTGATATTATTCCCCAGATTGTAGCTTAGTGCTTAAGCTTATAACTTACTTTTGATGTGAGGGGCTGCTAGTACTATGACCTATATTTTGGTGTAAGATGTGTAATATCTTACTTGGAACTTCTGGTATGAATGTTGGTCTATTAAGCTGTAAGATATGTAATCTTACATATGAACTCAATTTAATGACCTAGTGTAATGAAAGTGCCCCTTATTAACATTTGTCATTCAGTTTATGTCTTTATTTGAAGTTACATGTTATATATAGTTCAAATTATATATACAAGTTAATTAATATAAGGCCACTTTGTTATATATATATATTTATATTAGTGATTGATATATAGTTCATATTATGTGTTAGTTACAAGTTATATATTCAAGTGCTCGGGCAGCCTCTACTACTCCAGAGCTTGAACCCACTTATGTTTCAGAAAGCATTCCATACATATTATATATATAGTTATATATATTTCCAAAACCTAAACCTCCAACTATATTTTCAATGAAGTTGTGGAAAATGAGGAATTATATATTTATATATATTTATATTAGTGACTGATATAGTTATATATATACATATTATATATATATATTTTATATCTATTATATTATATATATCTAATAATATATTGTTCTATATTTAAGTATGTACAAGTTGGAATCTAAAAAGTTTATATGTATATAATATATATATATAGATGTACTCAATCAGTTACCTCACAGAACAGCTGTTAATACTAATTCATTTGCAGTAATAAACTAATCCTTACAAATTATATATATAATAAATAATTTCCCCATTAGTGGGACTCTAATACATGATGCACAAATAACAAAAACATGACCTACCTACATACCAAAATAGAATAAGTAATTTGATGTCCATCATGCCAGTTAATGCACTACATCCTAATAAACTACACTTTGAATAAACATATAACCAATAGTAAAATCATAATCCCAAACATCACTAAACCTACTTGGGACAAAGTCTTCATTCCAACCACTTCAGCCTTATACTCCATCATTGTAGCTTTGATATCTATAATGTCTTATGCACATTGCTCAACCTTCCTCACTAAATCCTCATCTTCCAACTTTGTTATCACATCATTCTCAACTACACAATAAGTCTCATTACCATTAACTGGTTCTAACCACTTCCAAAATTTGCAATTTTGTTGGTCACATCTGTAGTATAATCTGTTTGGATTATCTTCGGAGCCCGAAATCTTAATCGGTGGCACTTTCCCACACTTGTAGTAAGCTCTTTGTGCCCGAACACCTTTTGAATAACTACTATCACCAATGCTATTTTTACTTGTCATCTGTGTCACACAATGATAATAAAAATTCATGACCTTGTAGAAAGAAGGGAAATTTATACCAAAAGTCATCACAACATCATTAAATCATAACAAGTTCATAATATTCTAACACAAATAATTCAATGGTTTTGCTACAGCAAACCGTTTCATCAAACTATATCAAAAAAACCTATTAACCATCTGAACACATATATTAATGTTCCCACTAAACATACAAATACAAATATTTATACTAATCCTCTTACTACAAGTTCCACACATATATAAATTTATCCCAAAGATAGTGCATAGTTGTTCAAAGTCGGGAAATGGATTATTCCTAAATATGGTTGTCCATCTATGGACCTGTCAATAAATATAACCAAATGTCAAATACAATGACTAATGAAAAATTTAATCCATTAAACATACTAAGTGAGTAAGCTTACCATGACATACTGATTCCACACATCTTCTGTTGTCACAACACGCTTGTTGACAGGATCCCATTGAAAGCCAAGTGCATTTAGCCCATATAGCATGTCAAAGACATAATGACAGGCTGACTTAAGATGTTTTATGTGAAATTATATATGAATACCCCTTAATCTACACCCTGGGAGCATTTGGTCAATCATATTTTCCAAATAGAATAAGTACCCAATCCTAAAGCTATTGTCAACTATATAAATTCCATCATTACTCATTTCAACAAGACATTGAACAAGTGCATTATCTTCCTCAGAGGTCCACACATGTGTTCTAACTTGTGTACTAGAAGCACCAATATCCCTTGCTGCAAGTTCAATAAGGAAAATAGACTTATACAAAAAATCACTATTCACAGTGGGTGCCATCTATACACACAGCTTCGGACTAATCAACCTCATTTCCATTCTCCTATAATTGAACGCAATTAAGAAAATGTTATCACAGTAATCCAAATAAATTCATATAAACAAGGATAGGAGTTCACCCAAAAAAAAAAACCCATAGGAAGGAATAGGGGACAATGAAGAATGAAAGAACCCATGTCATAATCATAAGCAATTACCATATATTACAGCAACAAAAACCTGAATCTTAACTTAGAATCACAATAGTTGATTGTTATTAAGGGAATTTCAGGTGTGGGTTCGAAGTTAGGTATGTGTTCATCATACTTAACTGTTACTCTAAGTTAGAATTCGCAGAAAAAACAACAAACATACAAACATATCATGAAAGGAAGTACAAGAAAACCAAAGTACGAGAAAGATCGACAATGAGAATGCATAAAAGTTACCGAATCTTGAATCTCATATACTTAGGGTTCGGACGTTCTTCGACTGAGAGGAAGTGCAAAGAAATCTAACACAAATCAGTACAGATTACTGGAGAGTGATGTCCGAGGCTTGACAACGCTACCAATGATAGCCCTCAGTGACGTTGCTTATAACAGTGGAAGCTCGATGCTCATTCAACGACAATGGAAGCTTGCTTCGATTAGATTGGAGAAGTGAAGTCTAAACAAATGGTTATTTAAAGTGTATATTACTTTCATTAATCTTTTTTTATTTGGGCTATTATAGTATTTTCATAAATTTTCTAGTTTCCTTTCCATAATCAAAACCCACATACCAAACCAAATATATACAACAATTCCATTTACAATTCATTGCATACCAAATCTACTTTTTAAAACTCATTCCCATCCCCATTCACATTCCCATTCTCATTCTCATTCCATAAAAAATTATTATGTGTACCAAATAAGGCCCTAATGATTTCTTTCAGGGCATGACTGAAAGCACAACCAACCACCTCTCTATAATTTCAAGTAATAATCATAGAATAAATAAATAAATAAATAAAAAAGGGACACAACCAAGGCCCTTATTAGACATTAACATACTCTAGGTCCATGATGTCAGCCTCCATGCTCTCCTCTTCCTTTTTAGCATTTCCCACAGAGATTGGCATTTCTAGTAGCACAATGCACTTTATATCAGGTGGGTCTCCTGTATCTGGCTCATCAATCTCCATAATGTGTGGAACAAATTTTAAGCCTAGGCTATGTTTATTATTTCCTTTTGGGCTGAAAGAATGATCATGACCATAACCCATTTTGTTATTCCCATCATTTTCCTTTCCTTTCTCTTTAATACCACACTGAATCTCTTTTGAGACCCATTTTGTTGAATCATGTTCCTGGTAACTTCATCAGCTGGCCCATTTCTGCCTTTTTGTGTTTTAACAAACATACCTTCCTCCTTTTTTGTTGATTCCGTGTTTACTTCCTCTTGTATTTCTTTCGGCCTATCATTTCCATCCTCTCCCGGCCCATTCAAATTGCCTTGATTATTTCCTTTATTTTTAATATGAATTTTTGGCACTTTTGGTATTTTTCTTTTTGTTGAATGTATGTTTTTACCAACCACCCTTTTCTCGTGCCACCTCAAGCTCCCCTCATTGGTAGTGTTATTTGAATCATCCTACAGAGAGATATTGAAGACGTCATCTTGCTCCATCTTGACCTATTTCCTCTCTCAAAACTGCAAAACGAGAGCTATCTTTCCCTTTTTCTATCCCTTTACCATCACCTATTTTTGGGCTATGTGCAACACCCTTGATTACTTATACTTGCAACACTTCACCTATTCCTCCTTGGTCTTTGCACTATCATCCAGTCCCCATATTGAATATTCATCGGAGATTTTCCCATCTACCTTGCTATGTAATTCCCTTTTCACCAGAATTCTCCTCCGTTCTAGCCACTTCACCACCTTTCCTGCCTTCTTAGCATTGTTATAAAGTATGCCCATACCTTCCACAATTAAAAAAAATAAGATGGAACCCCTTATATTCAACTTTCATTTCAACTCATTCAATATAATAAGTTCGTAAATGGGGTTTACTTAAATCTAATTCCACACACACCCTTGAGAATCTACTTGATGAAGTTCTTAATGTGGTGCTATCTATTTTAATAACTTTTCCAATTTGGCTAGCAACATTTATAAGAAATTTAACATCATAATACTAAGCAAACATTAAAGGAAATCTTACACATGCCACAATGCTTTTGATGGTTTTCTTCTCAGGATTAAAATTCGGTTTTCGATATTGCACTATAATATAATGATCCAACACAAGCCATGGTCCCCCTGAAAGAACCTCCAACATGTCGCTTCTATTACTGAATCTTGCCAAATAAAATCCATAACCAATATCTATGAGTTCTACAGCACCTTTCTTCCCCCACATGGACTGAAGTTTTTTGTGCAGGTAATAGGACCCTATAGTTCTACCTAAAACCTTGATAATCAGTGTTTGTCTCCATGGTTCATGTATTCTTTTCTTCTCATCTTCAGAAAGATAAAAATTTGGACCTTTGTTAGTCATCTTCACCGTAATTCCTTCTTTTAGATCTTTAATCCCCATTAGATAGTCATACACTTCCTCATTCTTTTTACTAATTGATTGCTCCTCAAAGTTGGGGTTTTTGTTTTCGCACCCTTTTGGAGCCAACGCTTCTCTATATGATCTCGTCGAACTCTTCTCATTACTCTCTTGGTCTTTATCAATATGCATCCATTCTTCATCTCTTACTTTCAAACTTTCATCCCTTGTAAATTCTGCCCCTTGTCTTTACCTTTTTTCATGCTCCCTTTCACATGATCCTTGACTTCCATATCTTTGGTAACCCCATCATTAGAATCAGCTTCACCCATACATTGCTCTTTTCCCAGCCACAACCCTAATAGTCTCTTTAAAGCTTTGTGTTTCCATTTGTTCCTGAGAACGTTGACATTCTACGGCTCTCACTTTCACCAGAGAACGTTCCCCTTCTCTTGCTTTGAGCCTTTCATGCTCTTTTCCGGTGAGTCCGACATATTACTGTCATTGTTAAGCATATCAAACATAGTAAGGACACTCAGATGTATGGAGAGAAAAAGTAACCAAGTCACACGTGCCTCTCTTGTTCTTATTTGTCATTTTCTTTATCTTCTTTCACTTTTACTCCTCCTTTCTCTCTCATTTCTTCCTCTTTTTCTTCTCTCCCTCGCTTATTTCAAAATTCATTGAAGAAGCTTATGGAACTCTAGAGAAGAAGATTTATTCTTCTACTAAATTACATTCTGCAAGATAAAAAAAATATGTGCATTAATTTTCTTGGATTAGTATTGTTTACGGATGAGTACTCTTCATGAATGGATAAATGTTAGGATCAGAGTTGTGTAGAAGGGCAGACTTGAGAAGAAGAAATGGAATTAAGCAAAAGAGCAGAAGAAGGAAGAGAAAGGGGAGAAGAGGGAAAAGAAATCAAGAGAAGCTTCATTTACTATATATCTGCTAAATACATGTCCTTCCCTTCACTTAATATCACTAAGTAAAAGCTAAAAAGACAATTATAACCCCAAGCATAAAATGAACCGTAACAACTAACCTCCCCATAAGTTCATCCTTGTCCTCAAGGATATAGTAAACAAAGAAAGTGTGAAAGCCATTACTACATTTCAAACCATAACTCCCACCTATCCTTGTAGCTCCAATGTCAAACATTAAAATGAAGAATAACGTGAAAAATACAAGATCAAGTAGTTGATATTGAGGGGCAGTAAGATCAAGGCATTTCTTCCACAAAGTCACTTGAAAGGTAGCATTAAGAACATTCAAAACTTTCCCTATAAGTGGATCCAACCCATTCTAGCAAATTAAAATGTAAGGAACCCAAGTAATACTATTGGAAATAGGTGGTGAACTCCAACTATGAAAATTCCATAAGTCAAGAGAGCAAGTATAATGGAAACATGCATAAGCTTATGGTGAAGTTGGTCTTGAATACTAGTTGTATCCTACGCAAATGTTGCTGCTACATTATATAGTGTAACACCTTATTTTTATCTAAATTTTCTCATATATTATAATATATATAATGTCCAATTATCTCATATTAAGAGCTTGAACCATTAATAGAACCAAAATATTAAAATAAAAAAAAATGTGGTACTATTCATTTGGTTCTCAAGTTTTCTCGACGAACTTTGAAAAATCATAACTTAATCCAGAAAAATCGTATCAATGTGGTTCAAGTCTGTAAATGAACCTAGAAACATGATATACAAGATAAAAATATCAAAATTTCCTTTAACCTAACCAATTAGTACAGTTTATTACTCAAACTTATACTGTACAAATGGTCATTTCTCTCTTTTCTAGGATTTTGGCTGTAACTTTAAAAATTCATATCTAACTCTATACTGAGCCAAATCATGTAGTTTATATGCCCTTGGAAAGATATATATGTATACTTGCCTTCATATTTTTATTATACATTTATTTAGTCTAGACAAGGCATGATTTCTACTTAAATTACTAAGGGTCAAAGCCTCACTCTTATTGGAATAGTCTTGGGAAAACTTGTATATCTCTCATTGTACCACTCTAATTGAATTCAAACCAGTGGCATATTGAATTCAAAACACAGATCGTTTCAAACATGTAAATCAATGAATTTTTGGAGCTCTGTACAATTTTGTATCTTCTTTCAAAGTAAGTGATACTTACAGTGAAATTCGCAGCTTTTACTTTACTGTCCAGTTTTGACCCTTAACTTCAAAAATATACTATAAATTGTACACATATCCAAATTGAGTGTTCTTTAGCTCATTGGAAAGCTTGTTCTCTCTAGTTTCAGATAATATATAAAAATTGACATACTTGACCTGTCTCGGTCAAACAGTATTGACTTTACTTTTATTGCTACAAAATGAACTTCTAACAATATAACATGGCAAAGTAGACTTTATAATAAGCTCATATGATCATTCCATGTTTCAAATACATGCCCAACATTTCATAATGCTCATAAGGACATAATAGCATAATGGAACTGAACTAAATTCATATACATGGTTTTATACATAATTTCAAATATACACTTATAGCTTGAAAACACCATCAAGCATCATTCTCTTCTTCATTCTCCTTGCCTTTTCTTTGGACTCCTTTGCCATAGATTGTGCCTAGTCATTTGAGATACTTGAGGGGATGAGATTGGGGGACAATCTCAGTAGCAAGTTACATTTCATACAATTATGTCAATCATGTCAAATAACTCCCATTTGATCACATTTAATCACATCAATCATATTTAAACAATAAATTGCCACATTGGTCATAAAAATTTCGGCAGCATAACGGCTTAGAAAATGGACATCCTGGGGAATAAAACCCCTCATTTTACAGCGAAGACCAATCAAAGAAATCACACTTGCAATATGGCAACACAATTTAATGATAGAAAGACAATGAAAGAACATAAAGCAAGAATATGAAACTTAGCTACCTTGAAGCATTCCTTTGGCTTTTCCTCTTGAATCTAATGCTTCACCACTTGGTTCCACCTCCTTCAAGAACTTACTTGGGCTTTATCAATTCCTAATACACCATCAAACACTCACTTTATTCACTGGTTTCATGAGTTACTTCCTAAAGACTCACAAAATCCTAGAATTTCATTTTCTTCACCTTAAACTTTTTATTTAACCTCATACTTGCTCTTAAGGTTTTGGACCATGGGGAATCCATTTTTAGCATCAAATTAATGAAAATCAAACTCTTTCCCATCATATTAAACTGACCAAAACAAGGAATGGAAGAGGAAAGAAGTGATTTTCATTTTCTTACTTCCAATCATACCAACTCTTGTTCCTTTCACTTAATCTTATGCTTTCTCTTTAATTTATGGCAAAAACTCACTTTCTTTCCTAACTCCCTTATCTTGGAGGAAATTTACAGCAAAGGAGGAGAAGAGGAACTCAAGAAAACTAAACTTAAACCATTCAAAACTTGAAGGAAGATTACTTAGAATTTCAAAGGAAAATTCTTACCTTTTTTCTTGATTTTTCCTTCTCTTTTTCCTTCTTCCTCTTCTTCACGTTTTTCTCTTCTTTCTTTGCTGTTTTTCAGACCTCTCCCCACTCTTTCTTTGCTTCCTTAGTCGGCCAAAACATGGACCAAAGGGGAGGATTTATAAAATTTTCCAACCAATAGAATTTTGCCACCTAATGTCTTGATTTTTCTTACTTTTTCATGAAAATTAATAAACTAAGGCTATTTTGACATGTGCTGCTTGTTGGCCATGAAATGGAGGGTATTTTGGTCTAAAAATTTTAAATATTTACTTATCCAGATATATCCTGGACCGGTCTGGACAAATAAAGTTACTTTAGCAGTATATTTTACTATTATTGGGATACTAATTATAATTACATTGGGATATAAAATTACCATAATATACTTATCCCAATTGGTCCAAATATAAGACCCACACATTTTTCTTGAATGAATATTGCTTCTTCCTGCAGTCCAGACTGGCATTTATCGGGTAAGACATTAATATTAAATCATAATTACCCAATAAATATTATTTTAATCTTAATAAATTTCATACTATATTCCAATGGTCTAAACTCATTGAGAACTTCATTTTGACTATAATTTTTTATATTTATAAAAATACCCTTAACCCGAGACAAATTTATAATTTTTAAAACTTTCGAGTCATTAGGTGTAATTTTCACCAAAATTCATAAAATTTGTTTCATTGAACACCGCCCCTTCTTCTTCTTCGTTCTTCTCTCTCTCTCTCTCTTTTTTCTTTTTCCTTTCCCTTTTTTTCTTTTCCTTTTTTTTAGGGGCAAAATGGTCATTTTTTTATCTTTCCTTCTGACTGAGATAATTGACCTCTTTGCCTTACATTATGCAAAATGATGTACATCCATTTTTGCAAATTCTTTATAAATTTTAAGATATTAAGCCTTAAATATTTAAGAAAATTTTCAAGATATTACATATAGAATATATTCCCAACCTTCAAACACCACCACAACTTTTGCAAGTTCTTCAAATAGGACACAATCAGTGCTTTCAAGGAACAGAGCATAAGGTGAAATTATTTTAAGTTTCCCAAGCTAAAACCGCTGAAAAATATCAATGGTGGTATAGGAAAATTATCTGTTACGATAATTAAAATAGTGAGGAAGAGATGAATATAATTCAAGCACCCTTCACCCAAAGCATCACCATACTTCCGTTGCTGTAATATAGGAACCATCATAATAAGAAGATGGATTAGGATGCCTGGATCAAAGATTAATCTAATAATCTGCTTCATCCACACAACATTTACTTGACCAAACTCAAGTTTAATAGGTCGCTTGAGGGCATTTACAAAACCAAACCATTATAGCATGTGAACAACAATAGGATAGCCCACCAAGGATCCTAATTCACAGCTCTGAACATAACATATAAAGGCAATGAGGCAATTAAGAATTCCTAAACTTTGGTTAGGTTGCAAAGTGGGGAAAGATATACGGAAATACTAGGATCAAAATTCCATATAACAAGAGCTAAGAAACTAGAACTCAAACCATAGACAGAAACAAGTTGATAGAGGACAAAAGATAGGTCTCTATCAGCAGTAAAATGTATATATGCAGCTTTAATGTCATTCTCAAACAAAGTCCTCTCCTATAGTGTAAATGATGACAATATTAAATGATCATATTGCTGGTCAACGTCATTGGAATCACCTAGCCCACCAAGCATCTCATTCCACATTATTAATAGCATACCCTCAACAATTTGCTTTTCGTCCACTAGGCATACAAATAAAAATACATAGCTACAAAATTTAGAAATGGAAATAATAGGTGTCAAGCAATCAATTACTGCACCATTTAGCCTTATCTTTCCAATTACTACATCAGTTTCAATACAGGCATCTTGCTCAACAAATTCCAACTTCCCTATCGTGATGAAAAATAATTTCAGTCTTGGGATGAAGAAATGCTTCAATTCCATATTAGGCATGAAGGATCCAAACTGTAGTGATTTCAATAGGAATAGAATAGTAGGCACAGTGGAAGCATTGCCATCAATAGAAGCAGGGGAATTAATATCAACATCATTATAAATAATTTGGGATAGCATAGAATGGATATTAGCACACTGACAAATCCAAGTGAACTCCTCATCAAAAGGAACATCTTTAAACTTGCAATCAACTTGAGCAACACAATTGAAGAAGCCAAGAAACACAAAGTTGGATACCACCATAACAATACCCCCAACTTGCTGATATGAAACCAAGAATGGAACCACTATTGAGCCAAAAGTAGGAGGCTTACCCATAGAGTTAGCAAATAAAATGGGCACATCAAATAATTTGAGCAAAACCACATCACCGAGGGAAAGAAATAGTGGTAGAACCTGTATCTCTTGCTTGACTAGTGTCGACAAGCCCAAAATGATATCAGCAAACAAAATAGCCTTCGTGAAAGTGCCGAAGTAAGGATTCAACACTACAACCTCATCGTGTTTCTTAGCAATGGACTCCATATGAAACAAGTTAAATGGTCGAGTTCTAGGGCATAAAATTTGAGCTTCAAGTGCCAAAGGTCGAGTGATGATCGAATCCGATCCCTTATTTCCAATAGATTCATCAAAATAAGAATGATCAAGGTAGCCAATAGGAGCCAGAGACAATGTGGATTCAGTAGAAGAGACAACATTGAGTTGGTGTACTAGTGGATGAACAGCAGTAGTTTCTAAAGAATTAACGCCATCGAACTGTGTTGAAGACTCCTGAAGTACATCATCTTGATTCTCAGCTTCCATGATTTCAATCATCTCTGAAAATGTGTCATGCAAAGCATCCTCTATAGCCATGCAACTCTATCTTAAAGTTGTGCAAATTTCTTCATAATTCTTTCTCAAGTTTGTGCGAAATTCTTCTAAACACCAATCAAGCTCCATTAGAAATTTGACGGCCAACTCCCTTTCTGCCATCTGGATCAACCAGTTTCTGATACCAATGTTAGGATCAGAGTTGTGTAAAAGGGTACACTTGAGCAGAAGAAACAGAATTAAGCAGAAGAGCAAAAGAAGGAAGAGAAAGGGGAGAAGAGGGAAAAGAAATTGAGAGAAGCTTCATTCACTATATATCTGCTGAATACATGTCCTACTCTTCACTTAATATCACTAAGTAAAAGCTAAAAAGACAATTATAACCCCAAGCATAAAATGAACCGTAACATAAACCGTCTTCGATCTTGAAAAATAGATTCTTGTAGAGGGGTGAGTCTTATGTAAAGTTCCAATTAAGTTTTTTTTTTCGGCCACACGATTAAGTTCTTCCCTGAATTTTGAAATGAGAGAGAGAGAAAAGAGAGGATTCTGCAAGAATGAAAGAGAAAAATCAATAGATAAAAATGAGAATGCTTTGAAAAAGTAATTGAGGGTACATTTGTCGTTACAATTCACAAAGAAAGTTATTTTGTTGTTAAAACTAAATTATGGATTGTAATGACTTTGTTGTCACTCAAAAATACCTTGATTGCATCTCCTGAAACTGTACGAACAACGAATAATTCTCTACCATAAACCAAATATAAAAAAGCAAATGGAATTAATGTATTTCGAAAGTTTTTCATTTTGGTTGAAGAAGGTTTGCGTTCTTTCTCTCTCAATATTCAGAAGAGAACAGAGTGGACACAACTTCATTGCATCTGACAAAAACAAAATGAATATATACAGAATCATATAATGTCGAAGGCACTCAACTGTACTAATGGAATAATGGGGGTCTATTACTACTGATTTATTCTTTGTTGACAGAAACATGCATCGATCTAAATGCCCGTGCGTGGTTCTTAAGCAGTTTTGCCTTTCATGACTGCCCTATGTATCTTTTCTCCTTTCATCGAGGATCGCTGTCTATACCAACGTGGGATGTGCCCTAGTGCAGTTATATATCGTTTATAGAGACTTGGACTACGCTATCATTTTGTCAGTTATGTTTCCTCTAGCTATATGGTTGACGGAGACGGTTTTTCCGATTCATCTTTTTTTTTCATTCTAATTAATTTTCAAGTGGTGCATGAATGATTAAATCTAAATAAAAAACAGCGAGTACCAAGGAAAGAAAGGGATGGAAAAACATAAGCGGCGTCAGTGGTCAAGGTCAAATTGTAGCTTTTGGTCATGATAAAATTCTAAACATGACGAATCATACTTGGCAAAACAGAACATGAGGAGAGCAGGATTCTTCGGTTTCGGTCGGTGTTTGACCGAAAAGGCACGGAATCATTCGTCCTTAATTGCTGGGAGGGCACTTTGGGGACCCTTCATGTTGGTAATTAAAATTGTTTGTTGAGGGTTTGGTGTTATCACTTAGGTTTCTATTCTGTACCTTCATATTTTTGACGACCTTATCCTTGCCCTATTGGCCAGTCTAAGGAGCTGTGAGTGAATGAAAACTGAAAAAGCAAGGCGTTGCACGAGAACATTGCTCACATGTCAAGAAATCGAGAACGATAACTGACTCTCTTGCATTACTGATCTCTAAAACGAGGTTATCTGTAACGGGTATGACCCGACCCTTAAGTGTGCCTTTAACTGATTCAGCTCTAATACATTTCTATATATAGACGTATTAGTATTTGGTAATGCTCTTACCCAACTCTTTTTATGTGGTCTCAATCATTATGTCCGGCAAACATCCCCAAGGTAGAGATATAATTTCCAAAGACGTAGATGAGGATGAAAAATCTCTCTACAATTGTGCAAGGAAGTATGACATTATCGTGAAACAGGTAAAAGTGCTCCATGTTGGGCCTCAACGCTGTGAGGCTAACAAACAAGTGTTTTTCTTCGTCACCTTCAATCTTACTACAGTAAACCAACTCATGCTTTTGCTGATCTAACATGCTTTTCAGTTTGATGAATTGATGGAGATAATGAACAATCCAACCAATATATCAAAGTGGACAAGGGTAAGATACATTATATCTGGTTGTTGTATTATTATAGCTTACGGTTCTGCATAGTCTATGCAGAAATATGCAAGATATAGCTTACAGTTCTTTCTCTCAATTGTAAATAGAGTGGAAAAGCAAGTGCTCCTGGCACAAGTGCAGTTGGTAGCTCCAGCCAACCTGACAGCAAGGGAGCACTAGCAGATACAGTAACCAGATTTCTGCATGAACTGAGAGTTAGCCCCACAGATTCTGGGTTCTCAAGCAGCACCTAAGGTTGTTTCCAAGACTAACGAACTAGGAAATAAGAGCCGCCAATCACACTTAAAATTCTCTAGTCTAACATCAATTAGTCAATAACACTATCATGGTATGGTATCCCAACAACGCAATCTATTTCTTCTTTCAACAGAATCTGGCTCCAAAAACTGGAATGGCTGCAAATGGAGATCAGTCCCCTTGAAGAATATAAAAGGCACAGTAATCTAATAAGCATTAATAATACCATTCCCTAAATGGCTGGTGCCTCTAAGGTGAAAACTTGATACTGCAAATTGTACAATCAAAATTCTTTCATGCTTGAAAATGAAAGGCATGCTCCAAATACCAGTAGGACATGCATGCTTTTTTTCTTTCTTTTCTTTTTTTTTTTTTTGGCCAGAGTAGAACATTCATGTTTGTGTGGCCACTTCTTGAATGCAAAACTTTTATTTATCAGAGTAACGATTGTGCTAGACACTTTGATTTTTCATCCTCAAGCTCTCGTTTTAATGTTTCCACCCTTTCAAGTAATACTGCATTCTCCTGGTAATTTAGAAGGTCATAGAACACTCAAAAAGTCAGAAAAATACAAGTCTTGCATAACCAAAGAATCAAGAAGATTCATTGAAATTAAAAATAATGAGAAAGGGGCAAGGAATATAAACATGATTTTTCTAAAGAAAATAGTGGCAGCATTTGATTTAAATTCAATCCTTGAACAGACAACTAAATTGCTACTTAAAATTTATTAGTTCACAGAAACATTGTCCTTTAGTAATTTGACTAAATTGATTCTACTTTCTCTAGCATAGAGAAAGGAATAGAAGGGAAGCAGAAGAAAGTATATCTCGATTGATAATTTATCAGAACGCACCTTTTGCAGCATTGCCAGTTTATGATTAACACTAGAAGCATTCTTCAACTTCTGAGAGGAACCCTTAATCTGCAACACGCGTGACTGAATAGTCGTTACAGGAAGGACAAATGGTCAAAGTTGTTAATTTAGACGTAAAATATATCAATTTCTACTTGTTTAATTCATCAAGTACCAAGACGAGTTAAAAGCAATTGATGTGAATAAACATATAGCCTCAACCTATACAATTAAACAGACGAAAGTGTGAAATATCAATCAGAATTGTAGAAAAATCGAAACAGAATCCTATCACTCACCTTGTAAGGGGAAAAACTAAAATCCAATAAAGAATGCATACCGCTTGGAGTTCCTCAAAACATTTCCTTGCCTTATCTACTTCCTCATCATACTTTAGCCTCCATTCAGCAGATTCATCCATTGCCTCCCTGTTAGCTAGATCAAACTGCCGTCTGCAGACATTTGACAGAATGAAACATCATTGTACTATAAACTGGACAATAACTTCAAAGGTTGTTAATATAATAGAGAAACACAAATTCAATTCCCAGAGTAATCATAGAACAATATTTCATCTAGCATAAGGCGAGAAGATGAAGATCACGATTCTGACCAGCATAGGAACTTTCTTTAGAATGACAGTCCTCAACTGGTTTTAAGAAAAATCCGGCAAAACTTAAGAAGTGTGCGAATAACTTATGCTGATGGGTTTACCCATGCACCATCAGAAGAAATCAGCAGTGCCTTGCAAGTTCAGTGAAGCCATCAAATAAATAAGAGGATATTTTCACACCACTCTCTTCAATTTTTTTATTAAAAAAATCTAACAGACTACCAGGGATGTACAGTTCAATTAAAAATCGCCCCCAAAATCATCTCAATACTGAGTAATCCTGATATAGGAATTACGGAACAGAATCATGGAATTGCCTTGATGACAACAGTGAAAATCTATTTAGACGAGGGGGAAGTGACATTACATTAGTATTACGATTAATATTTTTGCCCTATCGCCAAATGAGGAATTCAAAAGTCCTCTGCTAAGAAGAATGAAGACGAGAGTTTTGTTTCTTTTTCTACCACGGAAGAGAAGCATTAGTTCCAAGTAAGTCTAATTGCAACCTCAACATAGATATTTCTCAACGCACCGAAGTGACACAAAAGCTGAGTTCAATTGGCGATCCGAATGAATGCAACCTGTGGTAGTCAAGAGATTGGCGAAGAGTAATGTTGGGAGAGTAAATTGATGAAGGGGCGAACCTTAATAGCTCGGCGTCATCAGAAGAAACATTATAATCAATAGCCCAAAGTCTGAAATAGACGGCAGTTCCCATCAGCATTAGAAAAGCCAATCCCGCAATCACAGACCTTCTCCTTCCTCCCATCGTTTTGGTGCCCTTCTTTCCCCTCACTCACACTCCCTCCCTCCCTCCGATTCGTGGCCGCTGCTCAGATTGACTTATCTGGGACGCCACTGCTAGCCTTCCAACAAATACACAACCACAAGAATGGGTCCTTTTCCCTTTGAATTCAACACTACGCAAAGACTCGTAGAGAAAATCGAGAGCATCACTTGACGGTAAATCTTGCAAAAGTTTTTTGTTTTTTGGGAGCGGGACATCTGAGAGGTGATTTGAAAAAAAAAAATTAAAGAAGGAATGGAAATTGGCTTGCGGTGCTTTTTCTTACATAAATTATTTAAATTATGTTTATATTTTTTGTTTTCATTTAGTAATAATATACTAGCATATCTAAGAAAAGTTATAAGAAAATCAGTTACATGACAATTTTAAACCTTAAAAATGACATATTTAAGTGTAAGTTTGGTATCTATTATTATTACAAGATTAAATACGTACTAAAAATACAAAATGTGTGTCTTGAACAGAGAGTGAAGATGTGGTTACTTGTGAGAATATATGCAATATGTTGTAATACTTTCTCTAATTCATGTTATAAAATGTTTTATATTAATTACATATATATTAAAAAAATTATTTTTTATCTGAAATTAATGTAAAAAATATCAATATTTTTTATTTTATCCTTATTAAATATTTTTTTTTATTATCATCATAAGATTTTAAATAAAGAGTAAGAATAACTTAAAAATAGAAATAAAATAAAAAAAATACCCAACAACCCATATTTTAAATTAAAAACTTGTCAAAAAATGGTGTGAACATAATGGAGTAGTACGGTAGACATGTAGCTGCTCTAATTTAGCGACCTTTCTTTTTCTTCATCTTGTTAGTAGCGGTCCATGGAGAATGGGCTCAGTGACGAAAAAAGAATTATTGGTTGTGGAGCAAAAGATAACCAGATCGGTGCGGGATGCTTCAAAAATGTAGTTCCAATTTCAGTTTCTGATGCATCAATTAATGTCACTGCTTAGTTTGTGCATAGCCCATGGTTTAATGAAACCCTAATTTAATCAATTACATATAAAATAGGACTCTAGTCCAAGGTGAGAATTCATTGGATGAAGTTATATATGAAAGTCATGGAGAAAAAATGGCCTGGTAAAGATATATGGTAGCAAAAGTCTCGGGGTGGTTTGACATTGAGATACTACAGTAACATTCCAAGGATATAAGGAAGTACCTTTGGGGATAAGACTAGAAATAGGGATAGATGATTAATTTATGTTGCAATTTACTAAGTTCATGGACTAACAAGGGCATAATGTCAAAAGAAAAACCATAGAGACAACTAAAGCAGTGGCGTGGCGCCCCTTGTTTGATGGTGTTGCTTAAGTCCCATGAAATGAAATCAATTGTTATTAATTAATTAATAATAATAACAATGAGGGTGCCCCCACCAATATTTATTCCTCGTTTAATTTCTTCATCTCGGATATGGACAAGCAACCTTTCAAATACTTCCATTTTTCAACGTTTTCTTATACAAGACTATGCTTCTTGTTGTTAGAGGTTGTTTGTCCAATTCTTGTCAGTTCGCTGGTCACACGAATACTGACGAAACAGATCGCTTAGAATGTTTTGCTGTTCAATTATAATGAGGGAATGAGGGGAAGAGGCAGTACCAACTACTATTACTAAGTGAGACACAATTCTGACAGATTTTATTAAATCTTAAAATGCTAGTATTAAGCATAATTAAAAAAACAAATTCTAAACGCAGATAAACTGAAAAGGATTATTGTGATTGGAAAGATTAACGCTACAAATTAATTAAATATTAGTAGTATGAGCTGAAACTATAATGGATTGCAAAATAAAAGCTCAAAAAAACTTCCAATTCTGACCATCGCTGATAATGGGCGGGCTGAATACAATTGTAAACCGTTAGAAATAATATGAAAAATAAGGGATGTAAATCAATTAATAAATAGAGTTGGAAAGAAAATGACACATAAAAAAAAGCAGATTATTGGGTATTTTCTCCTAGTTTGGGTGTCTTGCAATATAATGTGGTCTTACATTTTCCATTTTTTGTGACTTCCTAAGTTGTTAACTGCTCTTAACATGCTATCATTCATATTCTATGTCTTCACTAATTTTATTATGTTCATTAAATATAACGGTTTTTTCAGGTTACCGGTAGTTACCACTCCTCATAATAGATATGGATCATCATTTGTATTTTATAATTTTACTAAATTTATGCGTTCTTCCATGCTTAAACATAACACTTTAGGGCAAAACATGCTGAAATTATGTTTAAAAACAATTAAACACATGTCTTTTTTGTGATTATTTTAGCCTGTGTTTATAGTGGTGTTGGAGGCAAAGCAAACTTGCGATTCTATATGCTTCCAAAAAAAGAGTTTTTCCGTTTGCCTATGTATTGAAACACGTGCAAACGGAGAAACGAATGCACTCTTAATTGTCACTTTTTTTTATTAATTTTTTTAGTTCTCAACTTAGGCTGTTCAATTGGACTCGTGGCTCGGTTGGTCCGGTCATTTCGGACCAGGTCAGGCCGAGCCAAAAAAAAAACTCATGAAATAGAGGGGAACTGGGCCAAAAGAGGACTAGGCCTCGGGCACGTACAAAGTTCTGGCCTGATACGGTATAATTTTTGTTTTTAATTTTCTCAATTTTTCTTTATTTGTTAAAAATATTGAATAATTTTATATAATTATTTTTCTTTCATATACCTCATGTAATAAATTAATTTTATAATTATAGTAGATACATTTTATTACTTGAATTTTTACTTTTAAATTCATTTCTTAGCTTAATATTATATAAAAATAAATAATGTATAATTGTTGAATATTTATAATTTTGATAAATGCTACTATTTAATTTGATATTATTTCCTATAGAAATATATTTTAAATGAAATTAATTATATTTTTATTAAAAAATTAAATTAACATATTATTTATTTATTTTTTTATTATATATTTTTATACCAGGCCAAACCTGGCCTGGTATTGGCCCGGTCTCGACCCAGTGAAGAATCGGGTCGAGCCGGTCAACGGGCCATTTTTCCTTGGCCCGGGGTGTTCAGAGTCGAACATCGAGTCAGGGTGATACCCGACCCGTTCCGGCCCGTGAACACTCCTATTCTCAACCAAAAGAATCATAAATTAAATTGAACAAGACTAAAATCTTATTTGCTTCAGTTCTATTTATAAGAATTTTTTTTTTCATTTTTAATAATCCTATTTAAAAGGAAAAAAAGAGAGTTAATATTACATTAATTTCTTTTTATCAAAATTATTTTCCTTTATTAACACTATTAAGAGTCACGAAGTGTATATTTAGAAAGAATTAAAAGAGATATATTAATTTAGTGGGGATAATTCTGGAAGAAATTGAAAAAGTGAGACAATTTAATTATTTTTAACCAACTTCAACTTTTTTCCTTAATATTTGTAAAATAGTTTTTTTTTCCTTTATAAATGAAACTGGAGGAAGTATTAAATATTATATTACTTATAAGCAATTATAAATTCAACTAAACTATAGCTAATTAGTCATAAAACTAGATTGTGAGTTGCTGTTATGCATGGAGTTTGAATTGAGCTTATTCATTGTTAATGATTTATGAATGATGTGATTTTATTTAATCAATTATATATTATATATATAGATATATAAACATAGATTTTATGTATTCAGTACAGTGGCTCTCTCGATTGATGATCACTCTTTGTAATATGTCTGATTGTCTTCATTTATATTTTCATTATCTTCATATTCCCTTCCATACTTTTTTTGGCAATTATTCCCTTCCATATTTTAGTATAACGCTCTAGGTGCAAAACATGCTAAAAATATGTTTGAATCGAGCATTTTTTTTTTGGCTACTTATTACTTAACTATCAATTTTGGGTTAATTTTATAGGACTCAATCGTAAGAATGTAGTAAAAAAAATTTATATGTAATGACTAGAACCTAAAAAACCTAATCATAGAAAAATAATTAATGAACACTTAGTAGAACTCAGCACACATTGTCAATTGGCTATAATAAATGGCAAGAATAAAATGATGTTGATCGGTAAAGATGATAATAACGATGTAGAAAAATAACTGTTTAGATCCATTGCTGCATTGCTCTTTAATTTGTATGTGGGAGACCCTCTTGTTAAAAATTTTTTAAATCTTCGAGGTAAAAAAATAGGGGAGCTCCTCTTATAAGGGGATAAAATATCTTTTGTTTCAACATAAGAACTACTCCTATGTAATATAGAATAAGAGTTTTTTAAAAAAAAAAAATCAACGGATCATGAATTGGAAATTAACATATATGTAACCCGAGATCTGGTCACACAGCGATAGTGAGTAGGAAAGAGAGTCGGTTTGTATCAATTTTGTGCGAAATCATGGAACTTAATTTCTGCGTTGAAGGTGTGGTTGGGGATAGAGATACCACGTACTAGTACTAGTAATATGGTTTGGAGAAACATTCAGAGCTGCTTAATTATTTATTTTAAATTAAATCCATCATGTGGCTGTCTACATTAATTATTCCTTCCACCAGCGACTTGAAGCAATGGATCCTCTTTAGAAGCAAGATAAGGCTTTGTGTGATGTGGTTACATATAGAGAAAAAAAAAAGTAAGTAGGAAGGATTAGCGGTCTTACTTCTTATTCCCGAAAAGGCCCTCACATGAATTTTATTTTACTCCAAAGCATGTTGTGTAGCTAAGCAGTACCTTTCTCGCCAGCGCTAACCCATTGCGTCTTACGTCTCCTTCCCTCTTTCCTTGCCATTCCACCAGGGAAAAAAACTCCCATACCTTACGTCCTTTCTCTTCTCATCTTCTTTTATAGTTTCTACACAAACATGAAAAATTTTAAAAACAATGTCACAAAGAAACGAATATGGAGTCTCATGGAACGGTAATTAATATCATTTGAAACTCCTATGAACACGAAATCAAGGAGCCTTTTAGTCAATACTCATAGCTCCTTAACTTACCAGTAAAAGCTAGTCTTACATACAGGAAGACCAAAGAAAGAAAAAAAGAGAAAATGTCTAAGAAAAACACAGCTTGTGGATAATTTCTTAAACACAACTAGCTAGATAGCAGTCATTAGAATAGATCATACTATGGCCTAAATCAAAACTGTCAAAAAAGATAGTCCATTCCCGATCATAATCTCTATACTCTAATGACTGTGATGTGCAATCTGACTCTAATCTTCAAACCCCACTTTCTTCCAAATGGCATTTCTGACCCTGCGCAGGTCTCTGCCTTTGAGGGTCCGGCCAATCCCTTCGTGCACCGACAGAGAAGCCCCTCGGGTCCTGGCCAGATACTCGTGCGGAGGAATCCTCATTCCTCCATCTTGATGGCTCTCGCTTTCATCGTTAATGTCGTCATCACTCTCCTTCTTTCGGGGCTCTCTATACTCCTCCTTCAGAATCTGCGACCAGTCCGGTATGTTCAGAGGTAATGAGGCCGACCCCACTGGGTTCACCCTGCCACCACCTTCCACCCTTCTGGAAGGTATCTTCAAACCCGATCGCGAACCCGACATCACCTTCGTGCTCTCCGACACGGGGTTGACGTCACCGGAAACATTCCAGATGTCAGCTTCATCAAATTCCAGCGCAGCCTCGGAGGATTTGGGGTCAAAATGGATCTCTGAGGATTCTGGAAAGATGTAACTTGACCGTGAGAAGAAGGTCTTCCTGGAAGCCATTGATGACGATGAGAAACTGGAAGCCTTTTGAGATGTCTCTCTCTCTCTCTCTAATGTCTACTATGTTATTGTAGCACTCTGTTTCCTAGTTAGTGTGGTTTGGCTAAGTTTTCATTTTCCAAGTGTTGATTGCGCCTTTTATTTATAATAATAAAGCTTTGGTGGGAATGGATAAAGCTAAGGTCTACACTTCTCTGCGTTAAAATAATGAATGAAAAGAGAATGATAGGGTGCGAGGGGTCACGTGGTTTAGCATGGGGGTGTGGGGATGCCAAATTCACGAAATAAACACGGGCAAATGAAGAAGTTGGTAGTGGCACAACACAAGGTTGAAATGAAATAATTGGGGAAGAGGCATCGGAAGTCCGAGAAGAGTGCAAACGTGGACCAATGGAATGTGAAAATTGGAGGAGGATCGGAAGATCCATTTGAGATGCCAGGGAGCAAAAGCAAGCCGAGCTCGTGGGCCCCACCACGGCCCATCACCGTTGAACCTACATACATGTATATCTACCTGTCCATATCTTGACACCTCAGGCTGATTAAGCCCATCGAGACAAATGGCCTCTTCGTTCCACTCTAATCTAATTAATGTCCACCCCGTCTAATTTAATTGTCCAAAATTATTCCTCTTGAAATTCAATAACCTTATTTTTTTTATTTATTGATCAAGTTTTTTTGGCCAAAAAAATGTTTTCCTTTCACGATCAAATTAAAATTATCATATTTTAGTACTGGAATATTATCAAATTTCTTCCACTTTCCTTTATATTTAAAAGTAAAAGTTTTCTATTAAAATTCAGGTCATGTTTAGTAGAAAAAGAGAAATATCCTTCTTAGATGTTTGGTAGACACGATGATTCTTCCATCAAAAACCACACTTCCAACAAACATAGGAAAGAGCTTGTCCTCATAATAGCTAGGGAAATGCCACTTCCTTTAAAAACCTTAATGTGAAGAGAGAAAATAATATGCATATTTTTATATTTTAATTTCAAAAGTATTATTTTACCTGTTCCACTGAAAAATCATTCTTCTATTTAATATTCATTTCATTTAATGACAATTAAAGATAATTTCATTAAACATTTTCAAAAGTCAATAACTTGTTAAAATTTCATTTTAATTTGATTGGCCAATAAGTTATTATTATTTTTTAGATAGTTCAATTAAATAATTAAGCATATGTTGGTATAGTCAAGTTCTCAAACCAAATCATTTTCTTAAGAAAAATTAATTGAATCATTTATTTTTTTCAAGCCAAGAAAAATTTTATTTTTTTAATCTATATCAAACATGCATTTGAATTAGAAAGTTACCTTTCATGGAAAGTTCCTTTCCATTAGGAGTGTTCACTAAGCTCGGTGCCCCGGTATGTATTGAGGATTTCGGGCCGGGCTAAAAGACCCCGGGCCGCACTGGGCCTTGGGCAACAACTATGCTCGTTTTGACTCGGCCCGACATAATTTTTTTTTAATGTTATACTTCAATTAATATTTTAATAATTCCTAAAATTATCTCTTATATTATACCTCAACTTGAATGGTTTTTATTGATCAATGATCGATTTTACTACTTTATATTAGATAGATTTTATTAGAACTCTTTGAGATAATTACTTCAATAGTTCCATTTTTCCATTAGATATTTTCAATAGCTATACTTTCTTGTTTTGTTAATTTTGAATCTTTTCCAATGTGCCTATTTATATTAAATTATTAACTGCACATGTTAAATGATATATATTTTGTAAATATTTTCAGTTGTTTTTTTTTAAGATTAATTTGCTAGGATCATTATGGCTATTGTTTTCTAGTTAATATAGATAATAGAATGGTACTGAAAAAATATTTATTGAAAAAAAATACAATAAGTCATCTCATTCCTACAATACCAAGCACGGGCCGGCCCGATATTGTTTTGGCCTAGAGGACCGGGCCTCGGGCTTACTATCGGGCCAGGCCGGGACACGGGCCTCAAAATGAGACATGGCCCTTACTCGGGCAGTACACCGAGCTGGGGGGTGGCCCAGCCCGGCCCGTGAACAACCCTACTTTCCATTCCCTCTACCATTTCCATACCTTTAAAAATATTTCATTTGTACCAAACAAGGTCTTATTGAATTGGTATCTTAACTGTATAAGAATATCAATAATAATATCATACAAATTAAATATAGTAAGAAATTGTTAAAAATGTTTTTTTTTATAGAAACTTTGATATACTTTATTAAGAATAAACTAGGAAGGAGTACAAGTCAAACTCCTCCTATCAATACTTTGAGAAGCATCAGCAAAAATAAGATGAACTGAAGAGGGTGGATGCTCCAAAGCTAGACCCAAAGGGTCCATTCCCTCACAAAAGAATTTGGTTAGCCAATCCACCACCAAATTACAAGAATGAGGAATCCACAATATATCATCAACATGGGTGGTTTGTATAAGGTGCTTAATATCAGCAATAGTATGCACAGCTTGCTAATTCGAACATGGGACCTTCCCATGGGGGACATCCACTAGACTTTTACAATCAGTCTCCATAATGATGTCTGTCTCATTGAACACCTGTAACCTAAAAAGAGCCTCTTTTAAGGCTAGAGCTTCACAGTGAAAAATTTATTCAACATTACAATAGAGGGACCACATCTCAACCACTGAACTAGAGGCATCACAAGCAACAATACCTATACCACCCTTATCAGAAGAAGCATTGAAAACCCCATCAATATTAAACTTTAACTGATGTGCTTCAGGAGGTCTCCAGCTGCTACCAAATTTTGGCTATATACAAGGGGAGTTATGATCAGAAGTCCAAGAATTAGCCTTCCAAAACTCCATCAACATCTTCTTAGATTGAGTAAAAACTCATTATGGACAAGGATGAGGATTATCAAAAACATATCTATATCTCTCTTTCCAAGTGGACCAACATAGCATAGCAATGTAGGCTTTAGAAAAATCGTCAAGGCTTTTATCAACTAATTTCTCATAAAGCCATTAATCAAATCTAGTGATATTATGGTCATCAATTCTAAGACCAAGATTACAACCAAACCAGACCATTTTAGACCATTCATAGAGAAAAAGTAAATGCTCAGTGGTTTCACTTGCATTATTGCAAATCCTACAAGCTTGAGAAGTTGTCCAACGCCTCTTCCACAAATTCTCTTGAGTAGGGATAGCTTTATGACAAGCTTGCCAAAGAAAATGCTTCACTATTGGTTGAACTTTGAGCTTCCATAATGCTTCCATGAATTTGCCAAGTATGTCTCGAGGAGCTTGGTCCTGTACATTCAGTTCTGTGCTTCTCCCTTAGCCATCTATATCCTTGCTTGACAAAATAATTTCCATCTTGACTTCCCAACCACACTAGTTTATCTCTACAAGTTGCAAGTGGGAGTTGAATATTCAGAATATGATCAATATAGCATTGTGGAACATTATTCTGCAACTTAGCCCGATCCCAGCTCTTGTTAGATATTAAATCCAAAACTTTGCAATTTTCTTGCACATCATCCTCATCAAAATGAAGCTTGAAACCTTCCAAAGTTGGAACCTATAGGTTAGATTTCACGTTGATGCTCTGCCCATTCCTTACTTTCCAACATAGATTGCTTTCTAAAATAAATCTTCTTGCTAGTAGACTACTCTAGGCCCAGGAGGCTCAAGAGCCTTTCTTAGCCTGCATAAAACTGCTATTAGGATAATAAACAAATTTAATAATTCAAACCCACCAATCATTAGGATGAAGTAACATTCTCTATCCTTGTTTGGCTAGCAATGCAAGATTAAAATCCATAAAGCATTTGAATCCCAAACCACATTCTATTTTAGAATCAGCAATAAACCACCATGCTCTCCGATATATCTTATTTCTACCCCCATCATTACCCTACCAAAAATTAGAAATAATGGAATCCAACTCCTAGCAGGTTCTTTTAGGGAAAAGAAAACAACACAAAAAAAGTTGACACCGCATTGGCAACAAATTTAATGAGAGCTTCTTTTCCTACTTGAGACAGTAACAGATTCTTCTAGGCCTCTATGTTTTTTTTTTAAATTTTATCACGAATAAAGGCTAGAGCTTCAACTTTGAGCATCCCCACAAGACAGGAAGACTAGGGTATTTTCCTTGTGAAGAGGCATTTTGAATTTGTAGATTCTAACAAATGGCCTGCTAGACGGCATCATGTGTATTACAAGTGAGAAAAATACAAGACTTCCCATAATTAACACTTTACCCTGAGGCTGAGCAATACTTAGTTAAAAGTTCCTTGAACCTATTGCAATTATTAACTATTGCTTCCAAGGAAAAGGCAGAGTCATCCGCAAACAAACAGTGTGTAATGATGGAGCAGCTTCTAGATAATTTAATTCCTTTAGCCATCCCTTAAAAGCATAAGACGTAACTATATAAAACAAGACATCAGCCCCTATTATAAAAAAAAGATAAGAGGAAAGAGGATCCCCTTGCCGTAATCCATGTTGTAGCTGAAATTTATCCACACATTTCCCACCCATCATCAAAGAGAAATTTACCATACTCACATAGTCTACAAGTCTTCAAACCCGCTTCATATTAAAGTTCATCTTGAAGAGTAAGTGCTCAAGGAAATCCCATTGGACTCTGTCATAAGCTTTATTCATATCTAATTTAATTGCCATTTCATATTTCTTTCCACGCTTCATTTTTAAATAATGAAAAGCCTCTATACAACAAAAAAATTATCTTGAATCATCCTCCCTTTAACAAATGCATACTGATATTCAGAAATTAAATGGGGCATTATAAATTTCATTCTATTAGCCAAGATCTTCAAATATACCTTCTACCTAAAGTTACAAAGGGTTATAGGCTGGAAATGGCTCTCTATATCTTGAGAGTCAACCTTAAGGATAAGAATAAGATTAGTATCATTCAAACCTGCCACTGAAGCCTTATTATTGAAAAAATTATGAACCATTATGCAAACAAAAGGACCAATATTCTCCCATGAATTTTGATAAAATAACCCTGGAAATCCATTTGGTCTTGGTGCCTTAAAAAATCCTAATTCAAAAGTTGCATATTTGATCCCTAATATGATAAAAACCTCTCTAAAGTTGTATTATCCTCATTTGTGACCATAACATCAACAAAGCTTAACACCTTTGCCATTACTTGATCCCTTTCAGAAGTGAATAATAGCCGATAAAAAGATGAGAATTCTCAAGCAATATCACCTTGATCCTCAGTCCATGAATCATCATCCTTTTTTAAATGGACAATCTTATTCAACTGCCAACGTTGTATAGTAGAATTATGAAAAAACTGAGTATTTCCATCTCCCTGTTTAAGCCATTGCACATGGGAACCTTTAAAGCCAATAGTTTTCCTCTCTCTTCCTAATTTCTTCTAATCTACTTGTCAAGTCATGAATCTTAACTGACCACTACTTTGCATAGCAGTCTTTCAAATACCTCAAAGTTTCCATCAAGTACTTGGAGTTATCCAGAAATTATGTTTTACTCTAATCTTCCAAGATTCTTCAAATTTTGGCTAGATTATTTGAGAAGAGGGAAACACAAGGATCGTTCACATTCCTAGCATTCAACCAATTATGCTCAATTAAACTCCTGTAGTATGCTCAATCCATACCATTTCAAACTTAAAGCTTCATGGCCTCTTAACATCAGGGCAGTTCAAGTTCAGAACCAATGGAGAGTGATTAGAGCTAATGGGTTCCAAAGTTAAAACTTGTGCATTGGAAAAACATTCTGACCAAAAAACATTCTAGATGGCGCAGTCAAGCCATTCCTGGATGTTTGCACCTTCCTCTTTATTATTAGACCATGTAAATGAAAGGCCATTATAACCAAGGTCCAACATGTTACATTCTAACATAAACAAGGGAAAATCTTCTGAAGAGCTTAAAGAATGAGTCTGTCCAGCCTCTTTCTCTAAACTATACATCAACTCATTAAAGTCACCAATGTAAAATGACGTCTATTACCCGAATTCATGTTCTTGAGTTTTGCCCACCAAGCATGTCGATCCTCCTCTTGAGGAGGGCAATAGATAAAGGATAGAAAACCTCGCATATTCTCAAGCCCCTCTGTGATTTCAACATGAATCAATTTTTTGTCAACATATATAACCTTCAACTTAACCTCCTTTCTCCACCAAAGAGCTAAACCACCACTAAGGCCTTTTGGGTCCACATAAATTGTATTCTGAAATTGATTACTTTGCCTCAACTATTCCACCTTCCTTCTATTCATCCTAGTTTCTGAAAGAAAAACTAGGGGGTTTATATTTCGCTCACAAGAATTGAAGATTCTTGCCTATCAGGGCTGCCCTTAAACCCTGGCAGTTCTAGGCTAGGAGACTCATTGACACCTAGTGGCTATTGATGACCGGCCACTGAGCCCCTCAAAAATAGTATCATAGCTTCAACACAAAACTTCCCCTCATCAAAAGTTAAAGGCGAAACATCCTTCTTTAGGTCCCCAACAAAAATCGAGACATCTATGGGATTCACCTCTTCTAAAACTTGCATAAATTTCTTCTTTTTCCTTTTACCTTTCTCGGTACCAGTAGATGAAACTCTTTGTTGGAAGCCTAAGGCTTACAGTGAGGAAGACTAATAAACAAAGGAATTATAACCCTCAATGAAAGCTTTCCTTTATTTAGCCGTCGATTCTTCCCTGTCATCATCTCTCCCCCTCTTCAAGTAGATTTTCTCAAGCTCTTATAGCATTATTGACTCATTAGGTTTTGCTTCAGGCACAGTGACATCCGTTTTTTGATGTCCTTCATCATTTTTGCTAGGAATTTCAATAGAATAATCTGTAGATTAGAGGTATAAACGGGCTTTCGTGAAAAGCTGTCTTTTAACTTTTTCCATAATTTGGCTTGATACAATAAAACCTTTATGGAGTTGGCCCATTCTAATATAAGAATCAGAACTCCCATTATGGCCAAGTTTTAATGGGCTTGTAACTTCCTCACAATCCATACCCTCTGAGCTCAATCCTGGATCAACCTCCTTTGAATTCTGCCTATGCATTAAACATTTATCTCAAAAATCTCGACCCAAATTAATATTCTTATCCTTCAGCGAAAAATAATGCTAGGTTCCCTAACATTTGCAAATCTCTTTTAAATTTGCATGATTTGCTATGTGATTGCCCATCATCTTTGCTTCTCACTAAACCAGAATTACCATGCTCTGATGATAACTCGCCTCCCTCCTCTACCACATCACCCACCTCCTTTCGAATAGTAACGATCTTTACAACTGCCCTTAAAGGTCTTATGCATAGAGCAGCAGTGAATGCCGATTTATTAGGGGATTATACATTCAATTCCTTCTTAAAATCACAATTCTTCTCCTTGTGACCTAGTTTACCACATTTATAACAAAAAATTTGCAGCTTCTCATATTTAAAAGCAATCCAAATGCTTGAAAGCGTTGGTCAAGAGACCCAAACACCAATACAGAGAGGCTTTTCAATATCTACTTCCACTCAAACACAAATAAAACCTCTAAAGAAATTTACATTTAGCTTCAATTCTTCATATGCCACTACATTGCCAATCAATCTGCCTAACATAAAAATATTGTTTTCCTTCATACCCTCCCTTGGAGATTGTGCATTTGAACCCAAATATTGCACTTACTCATATCAACTTCCTTAAGGTATCGCAGGGAGGCCTAGGGCTTAATATTGAATAGCTGCTTTTGCACCATCCAAGGACTATCACATAACATCATCTTGTAATCCCTCCTCTGGGTGAAGTTAAAGATGAGCATATCATCACCTATATCATTAATCTTCACCTCCTCTTTACCCTTCTCATTCTTAATACCGTAACCCTTCAATAGCAACGCCTTCACCATTTCCTTATTTTGTGGTTTTTCAGCAATCAATTTCCCAGTAAGAGAAAATTCACCATCCAAGAAGGACTCAGAATCGTCCTAATCCAACCAAAAAACATCACCTTCATCCACCTCCATAGTCACCAAGATCCCACTTCCAGCCTTACCTTCACACACCTCACCAAAACTCACATACACAGATCCCAACACACACATGCAAAACGAGACAGAGAAGGGGAGAGAGAGTGAAGAGAAAAAGGATAAGAAAGATTCTTAAAGCAATAGAAGACCACTTAGGGTTTTTATGGTTCTCACAAAGACAGAGAGAGTTCAGCTCTCAAGAAGAAAAGGAGGGTTCAAGGATTGCATCAAATGCAAACAAAATATTAAATGAGCATGTTAAATGAAGAAATATAATTAATTTCATAATAGTGTGCTAACTCTACCACATTATTCACCTCATATGAGTAGTTATTTTCACATTTATGTAGTTTTTATTTGCTGCTGATAATTATAATCCATATATATACTTTCTTTATTCCCATTTATAAGTCGCTTATAACAATTTTACACAAGTCAAAAAAATAATTAGTGTTAGTTAAGATTTTTTAAATTTTCAAAATATTATCATAACTTTATAATATTATCCTTCTTAAATTATAAACTTATCATTACTATATTTCTCTTAAATTCTCTCTCCATCATAAATGTTTTAGGTAAAAGTAGAAAAAATAATTTAATAATCTTTGAATATTATAAATTGACTTATATTTTGAATAATAAACAAAATTTTAAAATATGCCTTTCAAAAAGAGGGTGTATATATAGGAGAAATTTTGAGTCAATATTTTGGTGGGGAAAGGCATAGAAATTTGAAAACTGAGCATAATATAGTATAAGCTAACTGCATTGCCAATATTAGGGAGACATGTTCATTGAACGTGGCCTTAAATTTAGATCTTTAGTTGTATCAATTTTGACATGTGCCAACAAATACTCTCTTTGTCCTATATTATATAAAATAATGTGAGGGATTTTATGCATATTAAAAAACTTTTATTATATTCCTAAACTTCTAAAAAAATTAAAATTTTTAATTTTATCCCTATTAATTACACTTTTTTCATTAAATATAATATAAGTTACAATACTAATAATATAATAAATGAAGAGCAACCTATATGCGTTGATCCTAGTGAAAGAGGTTAGGATTATTTAAACATGATGTCATCGGTTTGAGACCATGTAAATACAGAAAATGACTTTAAGAGAGCTTTCCTTGAATGGACTTGATTGTAGCATAATCTAAATTAGTCGGAGTTTAAAGTGAAAAACTCCTTATATTGTTTTATAATATGAGATAGAGGAAGCATAATATTAAAATATATAATATATACAACATAACATTTGTATCTGATCAAAGAAATTTCATCTTAAGTAATAGATGTTAAAAATTTTTATATGCAAATATGTACTCAAGGGATATACTAAATGATATTGAAATAATTAAAAAATAAAAAGGGCATGATCCCACGCGGGAACAAAATGATCTGCATCTGATTTAGACGGGTTTTACGTGGATCCCCAAAATGAAAATGAATGATTAGGCAGTGAGTATAAAAGTGTATACCTTGTCCGTCCCTATTATAAGGACATTAAAAATTAGTTCCAAATCTTAAATTTTTAAAACAACCTTATCATTCCACTTTCGCCCATTTATTATTTTCTTTTTTTGTAAGTTACAAAATAGGTAATAAAAAAGTTAACTATTATTAAAAATTAATACAACGTATTATATTTTAGACCAATTAATAATTATAAGAAAGAATATCCTTCAATTGTAAATATAAGATATTTTTAATTATCTCATGCATCTTAAGAAAATGAATTGAATCATTAAATTCATCAAAAAGTTTTAATATTTTTCACCATATGCCCTTATTAATTATATTATTTTTCATATTTCTCATAATATTTATCTCTCACATATATAAAGGTATGAATAAAAAAATAATTAATATATCAGATAATCTTGTATAATATTTTATATTTCAAACTAATCATTACTTCTAAAAAAAATATCTTATACTTGGAATGAGAGAGTTATATTATACTCCCTCTGATTCATATTATAAAACATTTTATATGACAAGTTTGTAATTCAAAATATTGGGCATTGAATACTTTTCTTCCTATTTTATCCTTGTCTTTAATATTTTCTCTTTCCTCATTTATATAACCCTACAATGATAATAGAATGAGTATTTAATAAGGGTAAAATAAAGAAATATGAGTATTTTTTGTATTGATTTCAGTTGAAAAAATAAGTTTCTTAATATACGTGTAATTAATACTCCCTCTCGTCCTTAATATAAGACCATTTTAATCGAATCACGCGAATTAAGAAGGGGAATTAAAACTAATTAACCACCTCGATTTCTCCAAAAATTTTAATATTTTTCTAAAACTACCCTTATTTAATCTCTCTCTTTTTCTCTTTAGATACATTAAATATGGGCATTTTTTGAAAATATATAATTAATACCACCTTGTATATTATAAAGGATCTTATATTTAGAACCAAGATAAAAGATCCTATATATAAAACTAGATGAAATATAAAATACCTTATAATGTTGATCGAAGGAAGGGAGTACAGGGGTTAATTCCATGCATCAATAATTAACCATAATCTCGAGTATGATAGTGTGTGTATTTTAAACAGAAGATTTAGGCCGGGGGGGGGGCGCGGGGGAGAGAGGGTGATAGGGTCTCCGAATCGAGGTAAAAGGCATTGGAGAAAAGGAGAGAAGGTAGGCTGGAATTGGAAGACCAAGCGAAAGGTAGAAATAATTCAAGAATAAACAGCAGGAAAGAAGCCTTGAGGAACCAACCCGGCCTAATAATGGTGTCTTCGCTTAGAATAGTCGTCCTTGTGAATCATGTGGTTTGCAAGTAGCTAGCTATGTGTTTGTCATATTATGTAATGAGAGCCTGTCTATCTACTATCTCTCTCTCTCTGATATTATTAGTAGTATGAGATGAGATATGCATGCGTGGTGGGAGGAGATTAATAAATGTGGAGCTTGGATGTTGGCAACTGGGTTACGTTGCTTTGTCATCCATTTTAAAAGAAGGGGATCGAGGGGAAAAAAAGAAAAACAGAAAACAAAGAAAGAAACAATGCTTATCCTATTTTGTGGGAGGGAGAAGCCGGCAAGGTCCTACGTTCTCCCCTCCAGATAAGGATGACCTTTGTTTGATACGACCTCGCCTGCATCTCTTCTAACCCCGTCAATATTGATGTGCACCCTTCCATCTCCCATCTTAATAATTAATTACCTTCCCCTTTTTCCTTTCTTTTCCATTCTGTTTTCAAGTTTTAAGGGAGTGGCCTGTCTCTTACTACCTAACCTTTTATGAATCTCTCTTTTTTTTTTTATTTGTACTGTCATGTCACCTCCGCTTCTGCCGTAATTTTATTGTAAGTTTCTGTCACTAATTGAGTAATTCTGCTTGTTTATTGCATTGACATAAAACTATGCACGTTATTATACATCATTTAAAAAATAAGCTACATGATTTGTGACACAAAGCTTCACCATCTATTAATTAACCTAGATTAGTCGGAGTCGAAAATGAATTTTTTAATAACAAAATTAAAAAGAAAATTCACTACAATTTTTTGGCCTACCATAATCTCACAACTTTGTTTTTTGCTGGCACTGCTTTCGTTATAGTAGCAAAACCAAAAAAAAAACTAATGTGAATAACAATAATTTTTGTATTCTTACATAAAATAATAAATAATATTAAATTAATAAAAATATAATAAATATTGCATAATAAACTGCCTCATTTTCAGTATTCGCCTACTCGCCTTCGGCTTTTTGGTCCGAGTATCTGCCTTTTTTTTTTTGGTGTTAATTTGCCTTTGTCTTAATTTTTCCACAATCAAAGTATCGTACCAAACATTTTTTTCCTTCGGATTGGCCTTTTTTTTTTGGTTGGTTGATTTGAACTCTCTGATCTTCCATATATGTGAAGGCCCGTCAGTTTCATAACGTAGGCCTAACTGAACCCACTCATTTGGGCCGAAAAAGCCCATGATATCTTGTCACTCTCTTCCTTCCCCAAAAACCGTAATTTGCATCCCAATTTCTCAAACTCCCTTATCTGCAAAACCCTAATCCACAGCGAAGCGACTGCCAAAAAATGCCACCCAAGTTCGATCCTTCTCAGGTCGTTGACGTCTACGTTCGAGTGACGGGAGGCGAGGTTGGTGCGGCCAGTTCACTGGCTCCGAAGATCGGTCCACTTGGTCTTTCCCCAAAGAAGATTGGTGAAGACATAGCCAAAGAGACCGCAAAAGATTGGAAGGGCCTCAGAGTCACAGTCAAGCTCACCGTTCAGAACCGCCAGGCCAAGGTGTCGGTGGTGCCCTCTGCTGCTGCATTGGTGATTAAGGCCCTGAAGGAGCCCGAAAGAGATCGCAAGAAAACAAAGAACATCAAACACAATGGGAATATCTCACTGGACGACGTCATCGAGATAGCTAAGATCATGCGTCCCAGATCCATGGCCAAGGATTTGAGCGGAACCGTGAAGGAAATCCTTGGTACCTGCGTTTCTGTTGGATGCACGGTCGACGGGAAGGACCCCAAGGATCTACAGCAGGAGATAACTGACGGGGATGTTGAAATTCCTCAAGATTGATCCAGTTTTGGGTAATTTCACTTTTTACCCTTATCGTTTTTGGGCAATTTTGTTTATTTCCAGAAAAAAAATATTTTCACGTTTTCTTTCATTGGATATATTACCTATGGTTTCTACTTTCTTTTACGGTACTGAGTAGAAACAAAAATGAGTATTCCCGAATTTACGATCGAGATGGTGTAACAGATGGTGTAACTTTAGTTTGAAAGCTCAAATTCGGATACTGAGCCAAATGATACTTCTTTAGTTGCCAAAAATTGATTTTGTATCTGATGGTTTGATTTGGTATAAAGATTAATATCTTGATTTTCGGTTCTATGATGGATAAATTTGTCGAGGGGCTACTACCTACTAAAGAAGAACGTTTAACTTGGGCGTGGTTCAAATGAGGGAAGTGGAAGGGAGGAGATTGAAGGGATTTTAATGAAGGAAATTGGAGGAAAAGTATTTTAAAATTTTCTTGATTGGTGGAATTGGAGGGAAGGAGATTGGAGGGATTTTAATGAAATCTTGTTTAATTCAGGAAGGGATTGGAGGGGACTGAGTAATAAATACTCTCTTCCCTCCAAAAAATTCCCAATTTTGGGAGATTTATAAAGGATTGGGGGGAGGGGATTGGAGGGATTAAATTTCCCCCAATTCACTCCAATTTTTTTAACCAAAGAAGGGGAGGGGATTTAATCCCTCCCCTCTTCTTAAAAAACCCCAATAACTCCCAACCAAACAAACCCTTAATGAATCAATCTCGATAATTGCCTCACATATTTCGTGTGGAGAAAATTCTCACTTTAAAGCTTCAAAATTTTTAAACTTTAACAAGTCAATGGTAGTTGATATCATACGTCTTTTGTCTTGGATTCACTCAGCCAGTATTCTTGAATAGGATGTTAGGACTCAGGTACAGTATTAATGTGAATGTAAGGGCATAATAAGGAAGGAAAGGGAAGGTTATGAAATATTTTTATTAGAGAAAATAAAGAAAATCAATGCCACCTGAATAGTGGTTTCAATTATTTTTAACTTTAAAACGGGCATCTAAATCCTCATTATGATTATCACTCGTTTATGGATCAATGTATTCGGCTTTACACAAAATATATATATACGATTATGATTACCAACAGGGGTTGCGTCTAGTGAAAGGGACTAATCCCTCACAACATGATAAATCAAGGTTTGAATGGGAGATGTGCCCACATTTAGTGTCAGAGAGTGTCTTGAACAGGATTACCTCCAATAGAAGGATACTTGTGATTTCTACAAAAAAAAATATACACGATTATGATGATTTGATAATCACTTGGTCTAGTCTTCTTTTGAAGTTTAAAAACGCAAAAATTATCAATAAATATGTAACATGAAGTGATAAAAGTTGTCATCTGGCATTTTGTTGGAAGTAAAATACAAATAATGCTAGTATAGATGGATTAGCGAGACTCGGTTGCCAATAAAGCAAATAAAGCTAACTGCTGTTGTTGCTTTATCATTTCGTGAATATGGCGGAGGTAGCAGCGAGGGCATCTTATTCTTTTCTTTTTTTAATCTCATAGGATAAGAATACTGTTCTTATGAAGCTGCGATTTGAGTATATTAGAATATTACTCTCACATAAGAGGGCTAGAGAACTAAGTAACATCCTCGGTATTGGTCTTATGCTGATTTGGACAAATATTTGGATGTGTCTCTTCTACATAAGAGGGCTACCAAAATCACCTACAACCCCCTCATCCAGAAGATGTACAAACGCTTATCAGGTTGGAAAAGTAAGTTCTTGAATATTGCTGGACGTACTGTCTTGATAAAATCGGTTCTTAATGCAATTCCTAGCTACTACATGCAATCTAGGTTGCTTCCTAAAGGTTTTGTTGATGAAATTGAGAAGTACAGCGGGAGTTTTCTATAGGGAAGCCATCAAGGCAAGAGAAAGCTCCATTTGATTGCCTGGGAGACTGTTAAGAATCAAAAACAGATGGGAGGACTTGGAATCAAAGATCTGAAACGGCAAAATCAAGCCTTCATCATGAAGTTTTGCTGGGGATTGGTGACTAATCCTAATGCTCTCTGGGTTCAATGTTTAAGGAGGAAGTGCTTGTGCAGCAAGGAACCAATTCCAAATGTCCAGATTAAAAGTCTCTCTTCTCATACTTGGAAGGCTATTAATAAAGTTTGGGACGTGTTCCTTAAAGGTCTTGGCAAGAAGATCCGTGATGGACATTCTACTAGCTTTTTGTGGGATCTGTGGTCTCCGTTAAAGGATCCTCTTATCTCCTATGTTGCTTTTAATCATAACATTATAAATTCCCAAGCAAAGGTGAGTGATTTTATCCTTCCTTTTGGTGTATGGAATTTTCAAATTCTTAAAGATTGGCTGCCGAGATAGGTGTTGCTTTTAATTTCTCTGTTAGGTCTGCATATGATTTTATTTCAAACCACACCAATCCTAGATACGAGAGGGGGCGAATGAGGATATGTAAATGGCCGATCCCAGAGATCAAATTCTTCCTTTGACAAGTCTCACATGAGAGAATTCCATCTCACTTACTCAGAACTAAAAGAGGAATTTCAAATAATGCTTCCTATCCTTTTGAGTGTGAGTGTGAGGAATCAGTGATACACATCCTTTGTGACTGTGAGGTAGCGAGAGAGACTTGGTCTATGCTTATTAACCCAGTTTACTTTGTTTCCTTTTTCTCTTTAGATTTGTAGGATTAGCTTCTTTGGAATTCAAAAGCTATGTTAGGTAATAGCAACACACCAAAATGGCCTTGGTGTAAAGTGTTTGGATACACTTGCTAGCTACTCTGGACTGCAAGATGCGAAAGAGTCTTCGAAGGTTCCATCCATACAGCTAGAGATATCAAATTTTGCTGTTTTAGCAAAATCTCGGAAGAAATGTCTCTCACTGGGTTTAAGCAGAAAATCTACCTGATTGAGGATCGAGGAAAACCCCAAATGGTGTCCTCCTCTGAATGGATATCTTAGACTTGATGTGGATGGATCATGTACTGATCAAGGTAAGGCGACATGTGCTGGTGTAGTAAGGGATGCATAGGCAAATTGGATCCTTGGCTTCAAATTAAATCTTGGGCATATGCAAAGCACTACAGCGGAGGTTTATGCCATCAAAACAAGATTGGAAGTCTTAAAGCAAGGTAAATACCAAGGTGTGTATGTTTACTACTCACTAGACGTGATAAACTTGATTTTCAGAGATGGGGAATCTTCATATATACTCCATGCATGAGAAAATCCAACAAATTTGAGAGTTACTCTATGGGAATGGGGACATCAAAGTGGTGCTCTCTCCTCGTAAAGCACTTGCATGTGCTGATGCTCTGGCAAAAGCAGCAATTTCATTTGACACAACTTGTTTTGCTTTTGGAAGCTCTTGCTGAATGTCGTCATATTTTTGAAGCCGATAGAAGTTGGGTGGACCATCACTCAAATACTATAGCTTAGTATCTTCAAGCTTTGTCTTCCCTTTTCTTCCAAAAAAAAATAGTATTACTCTCACTAATTCATATAAAGTGTTATTTAAAGGTTTCTTACACAGATTAAAGAAGTCATTAAATAAGTCAAATTGTTATAAAATTTAATAGTAATATGTTATTAAAATATCATTGATTTAAATTTGTTTTACACATTTTAAAAGAGAATTAAGAGTATTAATAAGAGTAAAACAGTGAAAAATACAATTAATACTTTTGAAGTGACAAATATTTTTTATTATGAAAAATCTTAAAAATTCTAAAAAGATAGGTTTTTTCTTTTACGAAAAAAAACGTAAGGAAAAGGGAATGGGTATGAGGGGAGGGGAGGGGAGGGGAGGTATGGTGAACTTGTAACTGAAGCGACGACCAATACATACAGGCAGGGTATACAAGGAAGGATGAAGGAGTAGACACCAATACAAAAAATACATGCAGGGTATTGGTATCTGCAACAGGGAGACGTGTTGTGTTGACTTTAATTCTGAGGAAGAGGAGAGAACAAATGTTGAAAATACTATACTACTACTCGAAATAAGAAGAAAAGAGAAAATGGTGGATGGAGGTTGAGGTTGCACCAACAGCCATAATGATTGATGCCAACGAAGGCTTCAAGTAGACCAAGACCAGCTCTGGAGACCATGATGATATTGATTAACTTGATTTTGATTAGGATGAGGAAAGAAGAGAAGAATGTGGGAAGGATATAATGGAACAGGCTATCATCATGTTTCTGAGTCTGCCAGCCTTCCATGTCCCCCATTTTCTTTAGCAGCCACTTCTCCTCACTTCCATTCCTTATACTCTTTTAACATTATTTGTTCCCTTGCATCTTTTAAACATGTTCCACTCGGGACACACAGCAAACACAAATTACTCCTTCACAAAATTCCTTGTAATTTAGTAGTTGACTTCAACACACACGCTACGTAAGAAATTTAAATAAATTGAGATATTGTTATGAATATTTACATTACAGGCATATGATAAAAATTGATAGCTAAATTTATACTATTAAATTATATCTCCATACAATTTATTATATATTTTTGCTAGATTAAATTTTCATCTGAAATAAATATATAATTTCCTAATTAAACAATGACAAATACTCCATAATTTAATCATATCAAATCAAAATATAATTAAATAATTACGTGTGTACACACACCCACTCATTTATGTTGGCATTTGCAGAATTTTAATTGACAAGGTAGTGCGACCGTTGTGGAGCAGCAGTAATAGAACATTCAAAATGGATAATCATAGTCTGCGTTTATTTTATTTGGAATTTGGGTTCTCTAATATTTCAATTAATAAAATATTTTAACTAAAACTTAATAAATTTTAAATATGTTTATTCCCATTTAAAAATTTAAATCATTTAAATTACCTGAAATAAAAGGAATCCATGCTCTGGCTGATATTAAAAAAAAAAAATGCGCAGCACCCTGTCGTAAGATCTATATACGTGGGTGGATATCATCCAAGCAAATATCCGCTATGCCTATTTGATTGATTTTTAGAGTTGGGCACATAATTCCTCCGGCATGGCATGGCATTTGGCAGGGGCTACGTGATATACAAATCAATCACATTATTTATGACTATATATTGATAATTTATAAATATTATGATTTTTTCCATATATTTTATAATTTTTTGACAAAAAATAAACTACATAATTTTTTCTGAATTTATCAAAAACCATACATGTTTTTTGTAATTTTTTTAAATTGAGTATAATTTTATAAAATTGATGAAAAGTTTGTATAATTTTAGTAAAATTTAAAATGATATAGTACATAATTTTTTATTCTGTTGTTAATTTGCCGAAATTTCGAGAAGAATAAAGAGAGAAGTTGGTAGAGTTACTTTCTCCAATTCACATTATAAGATATTTTGTATCAATTATATGTATATTAAAAAAATATTTTTTCAATTAAAATTAATGTAAAAAGTATCTATATTTCTTAATTTACCCTCATTAAATACTTAATTCTATTATTATTATTATTATAGAATTATAAATAAGGTGAGAGAAAGCATTAAAAATAAGAGTAAAATGGAAAAAAAAATATCTAATGCCCTATATTATAAACTAAAAACTTATCACATAAAATATCTTATATAATATGAATTGGGGGAGTAAATTTTACAGTAAATGATAAATTTGTCTTCGATTACAAATGTGCTCAGTATCTTATCCACGAGAAAAGCAGTCGGGATCCGCGGTCGTGAATTGTGTGCATGGAAGAGGTTAGATTGCAAACTACGATGAGCTGGCTGTGAGCTGTCCTCATTCCGGCGGTCGGTCAGGCGGTGCTCCCCTCTCATTTCTCCTCTTCCCCTCTTGGTTCTCACACACAGCCCCACACATATAATTTACCAAAACAAAATCAAAATTGATTAAATAAATAAAAAGTTTATAATTTATTTTTTAATATATTATATATATACACATTTATTTATAATTATAAAAAAATACTACCTCCGTTCCTTTTATTTATAGTTTAAGATTTTAATACATAAATTAAAAAGTATAATTAATATGTTAAAATTTCTTTAAATTTTTTAATATGTTTAATAAATATTAGATAAATAAAAAAGTATAATTGATATTATATTTAATTTTTAAAAAAATACTAGATAATAATATATAATATGATTAAAAAAATAGTAATTAAAGTTGTACGTATTAAAATTTAAAAGTGAAAGATGAATAAAAATAAAATTTTTTTAATAAAAAGAAAGGAGGGAGTATTTCAGTTGATGTGGCCTTCACACTGGGGTGGGCTTCTTCTTCTCCATGGACCTCCCACGTTGTCCCTCGCTCCGAGGACAAGGCACAACACTCCACGCCAATCACTACCCTCTCACTCTATCCCACGTTCTTTTTTCCTTCTTCTTTTTTTTTTTTGGGGGATGCTATATGGTATTTCCCTTCTAGTTCTAAAAAGAATCTCCAACAAGCATTTGTTACATTACAGCACACCACTTGGGACTGTTATAACATATTATCCTCTCTGGTCTTTTATCACCCTCTGTCAAAAATTTCATAAAATGAATAAACTACCTCTTACTCTCCAATCGGCTGATTGCAATTAAAATTGAAACATGCTAATATTTATTCACACTCAAAATAGTTCAAGTATTATAGTTTGGAATTAAAATAAACACAAATTAACCAGGGAAGCCAGAAGATGCGATGGGAGAGGGGCAGCTAGCTAATGCGGTTATTAAATATAGAAAGAAGATAAATGGGTTGGAAATTAAGCCAAGGTTAAGGCTTAAGGCCAGGTCCCACCTGAATCAGAAAGAAAGAAAGCCTCTTTATATAAATACATACATAGTCTTATCCTCTCTCGACCTTATCACTCTGCCACTCCTTCCAACCCACAGGCTTTTGTGTTATTCTCTCTCACTTTAATTCCGTCATGGCCAAGGACATCGAGGGAACCGCTCCTCACAAGGACTACCACGACCCGCCGCCCGCTCCTCTCTTTGACGCCGCCGAGCTCGGCAAGTGGTCCTTCTACAGGGCTCTCATTGCCGAGTTCGTCGCCACCCTCTTGTTTCTCTACATCACTGTCTTGACCGTTATTGGTTACAAGAGCCAGACCGATCCGACCCCCCCTCATAACGGAACTGAGTGCGACGGTGTCGGCATTCTCGGCATCGCTTGGGCCTTTGGTGGCATGATTTTCGTCCTCGTCTACTGCACCGCCGGCATTTCTGGTAGCTTCACTTACTTTGTCCCTTCCTAAACACGCGCACACACTCGCAGAGGCCGAGCATGGTTAATTAGTTGATTTGGTGTCAACGCAGGTGGGCACATAAACCCGGCTGTGACGTTCGGGCTGTTCCTGGGGAGGAAGGTGTCTCTGATTAGAGCGATTCTGTACATGGTGGCTCAGTGCTTGGGAGCCATATGTGGATGTGGCTTGGTCAAGGCTTTCCAGAAGGCCTACTACAACAAGTATCAAGGTGGTGCCAACACGTTGGCCGATGGCTACAGCAAAGGCACTGGTTTGGGCGCTGAGATTATCGGTACCTTCGTTCTTGTCTACACCGTCTTCTCTGCCACTGATCCCAAGAGAAGTGCCAGAGATTCACACGTGCCTGTGCGTACCTCTCTTTATCTTCTGCACCCAACTTTTCCTCTTTGGTTTTTCCGGCTCATGATTTCCGCTTCAAAACTTGAAGCTGGAATGAATTATTTTTGAAACTGTAATTTGTTTCACTCTATTCGTCCAGTGCTGAGGTAAAGCTTGAATTTTGATAGGTGTTAGCTCCTCTTCCAATTGGATTTGCGGTGTTCATGGTTCACCTGGCCACCATCCCCATCACCGGCACCGGCATCAACCCGGCTAGGAGCTTTGGGGCCGCTGTCATATACAACAACGAGAAGGCATGGGATGACCAGGTGTGTGTATATATATATGTTGTCTGTATCTGTGAAGCATCTTCAACTCTAATTTTATTTTTCTGCTGTTAGTTTCTGGGCTTGTATAAATGAAATTGAGGAATGAAAACTGACTACATATGGTTGGTTTTGGTTTTAGTGGATCTTCTGGGTCGGACCCTTCGTTGGTGCTGCCATTGCTGCAATTTACCACCAATTTGTGTTGAGAGCTCAGGCGGCCAAAGCTCTGGGATCTTTCAGGAGCTCCTCCAAGTTGTAATCTTGACCCGCCGGGGGTCGGAGTAATGGCTTTGTCATTCACTGGGGATATATAGCGGAGGAGGACGAAGCACATTTGAATGGCATATGCATGGCGGATTGCAATTTGTATATCCTCATCACTATGATATAATGATTATTAGGGGTATGATCAAGCGTCAGCAACCATGTTTATTTAAGTACTTTAGTTAGGGATTAGCTTCTTTTAAATGTGCGTTGATGTCTCTTTATTATTATTATTATTATTATTATTTCGCATTCCTGTGAGTGTCCTTATTTTGTCTTATTATTTGATGGGAGGAAAAAAATTACTGTACTCATGGTCAGTTCACGTGTATTGATGAGGGTATTGAGCTTTTATGAGGAAGCCCGTTGTGTCAATTTATTCCCTGTCCCATTTATGGATTTAGTGGGGTGGTCGCACCAATTCAAAAGGTGGTCCGTGCATGAATGATCATTGTGTTTTATTTTTTGGGCCGTTGATGTGGTCCTCTGTTAATATTAATGGATGCGATGTACTGACGATGGGGATGAAATTATCTTGTGCATTCATGGACGGGACCATAAGAATTTGGGTTTTGTTGTTTGAAATTAGAATCAACAGTAGATTATACGCTCCTTTTGGTTGAGATCTTAAAAATTTGTTGAAATTAGGTAATGGTCTTGATTTTTTTTTAATTATGAAAGTTTTCTAAAATTGTCGATTTTAATTCATTAAATTTTAACATCGTCTTAATTATGAGTAATTAGAAAAATGTACAAAATAATGGGAGAGAGATTTATAAGAATGACAAATTTGAAAACAAAATCTCAACGTTTGCTTCATTCTGTATAAATTGACTTATAAGAATTAATAATTGTTTTTAGAATATGATTTATATTTATAAAATGCAGCAGAGGGAGTATATAGCTAGATAAACGCAAAGAAGAAGGACTTATTTATTTGATACTTTAATAATCATGTAGATAGATGAAGCATGGAGATTCTTAGGTTAGAAATAGAAGTTAATGGGGGCACAACCAGAGCGAAGGATATGACAGGGATGGGAAATAAATGAGAACCCAGGATGAGAGGGACTTGAAATAAATGACAACCATAATTAGAGGAACGTGAAATAAATGACAACCATAATTAATTAATATGAGGGAATTGAGGGGCATGATGCCACGCCAGCACAGACTTAGATCCTCCTTATATTTTTTCTTCATACATTTCTCAATATATAATCTTCTTCGTCTATTTTATTTTGAACGGTAAAAAATTAGTTATTATGAAATTAAACCAAATAATTATTCATAATCATTATTATAAATAAGTATTGTGATATTAATTTTAAAAACATTCCACTTATAATAATAAATACAAGTTATTAAATCAAATATATTTTTTATTTGTAGACTATTTTTTTGATAGTTTGATCACAATCAATAAAAGTGAATGTATACTAAAAAATGTATAGAGAAAAATATGAAAAATATCCAAATCCATGCCAACACACTGTATGAAAAGAATGGTGGTGACAAGAGAGAGGCGTGAGGAAAAATTAAAGAGAGGGAAGGGAGGTGTTGAATGAGGGGTACTTTTCGAAGGGCACATCTTATTATTGTTGTCATCAATATGTGGTTTCATTTTGGATTTAAGTTTGTAAATTTAAATTAAAATAAAAAATTAAATAAAAATAAATTTATTGCAACGTAATTTATTATTTCTTTTGTTAAAGTAAATTTGATAAATTGATTTATTCAAAAGTATTTTTTTTAATTCATTAGCCAAATCTTAATTTATATATAAAAGTAAATTTGCAAAATGAGGCTTAAAAATGAGCCAAAACAACTACTCGCTCTATGTTTAATATATAAGATGATTAACTGAATTATGTAAATTAAGAATAAGAGTTAAAATCAATTAACTACCTCAATCTTTTAAAAAATCACATTGTTTTTCCCAAATTACCTTTATTAAATTTCTTTTTTGTTTCTCTTTCTCATCAACTAAATAGGGTTTTTTCTGTAATTGTCGCACCCAGTTTTTAATTTTTCAAAATAGAAAATAAAAATAAAGTAGAATTGCTACCAAAATTTTTAAAAGAGAAATTTTGAAAAACATTTAAAAAAAACATGGTCTATGAAACATAAAAGGTTCGAGAGTTGATTGCATCATAGAAAAATGTTAGACATATCATAATACTCGTTCATAAGAAAGGATATCTTTTGTTGATTATACTAAATCAATGTGACATTAAAATTATTTTAATTACATTTATAAAACATGTATAAAGAAACAAGAAAAATAAATAAATAAAATGGATTTATTTACAAATGTGGACTTGACCTAGAATAAGAGTTTAGGGCATATGTACTCTAATCTAGGGATCAAAGTTCATGTAGTTTGGGAGATAAAAATTCGTATCATTTGATTGGTATTTTTTAGGAAAAAATTATATTTAAAATATATAGTTTTTGAAATATATTTATATTTTTTTAATTTGTGAAAAGTGAATTATATTTATTTAAGAAAATCATTTTATTTTTATTATTCTTTTTGGTAACCCTTTGGACATTCCAAAATCTTACTCAATAATTACTCAACTTATATACCTGCAAAAGTTCCCAAAATCTCACACGGGATGACTTTGGAAAATATATATTATGAAATTATTTTTTTTTTTTTGAAAAATCTTCTTCCTTAAGATAGATATTAACCTTTCAAAATTTAAGAGAACATTTTATTATTTTGATTTAAAAAAATCTTCTATTTTCTATTTTCAATCAAAGCATGTAAGATCCCAAAAATACTTTTTTCATAAATAAAACACACATTTAATTCAAAGGATATAATTGCGAAAATTCAAAAATTTCATGCAGTAAATCAATTAATCTAAGTATTTTTGGAGTTTCCAAAAACCTCACATTGTACTATTTTGAAAAGGAAAAACAAAACAAAACATAATTAAATTGTATATACTTGTGATGACATATGCGTGAATATATATCCTTGAATAAATGATTTGATATAATCCCATTACAGTTTGCTCTTGATTCTTTTCGTAGCTCTATTTCCTTAATTAAACCTTCACGAGATGTTACATAAAAAGAAAAAGTCGAAATAAAGCACAAGAAAATGATCAATCAAAAGATAATCTTCAAATACATGAGGTGTGTTAAGAGAAGTTCATTGCTACAGTTCACTCAAATATTGAAGCAAATGCCTATAATTGTAACACCCCTTATAACTTTGTTTTGGTATTGTGTGCAAAACCGGAGAAAAGTAGGATGGAGGAAGATTCAAGTGGAGTCTGAAAGAGCTCTACGCCGCGGCGAGAAACAGAGCCACTGCAGCGAGAGCAAGTTCAGTGACGTTTTCTAGCTGAAACATGGTGGAGCCGCTGCGAGCTTCCCTGAAGTCGCGGTGGGAGTCGAGAATCTGGTTTAAATCAAAAACATTTCGGACGAACAGAAAGAAGGAAAATGAAGGGAGTGACGAGGAGCTGTGCTGGGGTTCGAGATTTCTGGGCTTTGGAAGTGATTTTCGGACCTCAAGAGCTTGGATTCACGTGGGTAAGTGATCTCTACTCTTTTTTCTCCATTTTTCTTCGGTTGAATTTGGGGTTTTTTGGTTATGAGTTGGGATTTCTAGTTTGGCATGGAATCCACCGATTGAACTGGATGAAATGGGATTAAGGAAGTGTGTTTTGGTGTTCTTGATGCTTGAGTGTGAGTTTTGAAGGGTGTATACATTGTGAACACCGTATTTTGTCCGGACTTCATACATAAAATTATAGAAAAATCAATATCAATTTTCCCTTTGATGCCAATTTAAATTTTAATAAATAAAACATATATTCTCCAAATCCAATCTTTCTTAAGGTCTTTAAAAATCATGTTCCTTTCTTTTAATCTTTTAGATCAATTAAATTGTTTTCCCATCTGTTATGATAAGTAAAAAAAAAGTCCTATCTTTATTGTCTTAAAAAAAATCCTATCCCTGTATTTTGATTCTTCAAAAATTTCAAAAGGGATTAATGTAAAAAAAAAAGAGCAAAAAATAGAAAACTAAACAAAACAATAATAATAATAATAATAATAATAAAATAAAGAAAGAAAGAGGAAAAAAAAGAAAACAAAAATAAAATAAAAAACTAATTAAAAAATAAAAAAAAATTGCGTTAAAATAAAGTAATATAAAAAATTATTAATTAAAAAATTGATTAAAATAAACAAAAAAAAGGGGCTGAAATGTTGAAACTCAACGTTTCAACCCTAAAAAGACCTAAGCCCTAATCCAGGGCTCAGGTAGCATGGAAGCAAAGGGAGAGACAGAGGAGCCGCAAGTGAAAATTGAAAAGAGGAGCAAGGAACAGAGGAAAAGGCAATCGCAGAGAGGCAGAGCAGGAGAGAGACCTATGCGAGCACATAAAGAATATATGGAGTCGCGAAAACAGAGAGAGTCAGGGAGAGAGCAGCACGCAAGCACGGAAAGGCAAGGGGAGACGTGCATGAAAGAAAAAACAAAGGGAGCTGTGTGCTTGAGAAGAGGAGAGGGAGTGAAAGCGGCTGAGAAAGAATAAAGGCCCTAAAGAACTGAAGAAATAGGGGGCGAGAAAGACAAGGGAGGAAGGACAAAGCAGCCGCGGAGACAGAGAGAGGGGCTGCAAGTGAGACAGAGGAAGGCTCGGGCAAAGAAACAGAGGGAGCTGCGAGCACAAGAGTCTGAGAGATATGCGAGGAAAAATCTAGGAGAGGCCAAGGGAAAATGACACAAAGGGAGCTTGAGTCCGAACCTAGAAGAGAGACCGAAGAAGAACCTGGAAGAAGCAAATCCTGAGGACTGGAACTGGTCCTAAGCCAGTAGCTAGCCAGAGTGTTGCCGTCCATTGTACTGATTACGGTTAGTCTTTCTCTCTCCCTGTGCCTTCAACGGTGTTTAATTCTTTTCCCCCCTTAGATTCATCATTATGTATGTTTTTGCAATCTGTGTACACTATGGAATTTTATTGAATTTTATTACTTCAGAAAAGAGATGGCTTCGGTGATTTTAGATTGCTGTAGACTGGAACAAAATTCTGTGTTGCTCTGGAGTTACTGTCGTGATGGTTGTTTGGGTGGTTTCTTGTTATGCCTTTGTTGAAATGTTTGGTTGCCGAGAAAGAATGATCAAAAGGAAATGGATGAGAAGCTCTCTTAATTTTACTAAATAAATGATTTCTCTTTTGTGTAACTTGATATGGATGTGTTTCCGCCATTCCTCCAAGATAAAATCTCCTTTCTTTACTGTTTGGTGCAATCTTGAGATGAATGGCTGAGCATGACACTTCTTGGTTGACACTATATGTGTGTATGAAAACTATGCTTTGCTTCTTGTGCATGTGTTGACTTTTTTTTTTAATCGTTTCAGCATTTGGGTCTTCAAAGATTGTATAGCGTCTTGTTCTATGCTTGCATGACAAATGTTTGGCAAAATGTCCATGAGGATTTCACTTGTTTAAGAAATGGTATTTTATGAAATATGATGTTTGGTCATGTCTCTTGCTATTTATTTTAAAGCTCGCCACATCCTTAAAAGTGTGGTCATGCTGCTGGAATCTGAGTGTAAGAGAGCATAGTAGTTAAGTTGCCATTTTCCCTTTACTAAAATTCATTAAATTTTGGAGGCTAGTGAGCCCTTCTTCCTTGTTGTTTCCATGTGTGAATCTGAATGCTTTTGGGATGATGCTATGCCTCTTGGTATATTTTGATTATCTCAGATATCATATACGTATGTTGAGTCATTTGGGCAAAACTTGGGGATGTTCTATCACTAATTCTCTTGTCTTGCTTAAGTTTGATGAAATGCTCTGTCAACTTTGGTTTTGCATGGAAGGCATGTTTTAAGTGTTACAGTAATGTTCTTGTTTCTAGCCCCAAGTCATGCCCATTACACCTTACTTTGACATTATATGCTTGTCTTTGCTGTCACAAACTCATTGGTTCTGCTTAGAAAGATGATCACATGACTGCGTTTTTTACATTTGATGATTGGTTGTGAGACAGCAGATGTCCATTTGATTTCAGGCTTCCCAAGTGGTCATATGACCTTATGTTTCTGTGCCTAAGTATTGAGTTAGTTGCTGTGTGATTATATGTAGTTATAATGATGAGAAAGGGCCATTCTTCTGTGACTCTTCATGCTCCAAAACCAGTTTAGTATGCTACATGTTCATGTTCTGAGTTATGCCCATAAATGAACTATTCTCCCATGTTCTTTCCATTTAAAGGTTGGGTGTATTTGTTGCACACATCAGGTATGCTTTGTGTTCCTAAACTGGACCTTGTAGCCATTAGTTTGCACATTGGAATTTCATTTTAGCTGTTAGATATTCAAGCTCCATTTCGGTGGAGCAAAAATCCATATGGTTTTGGGTGAAAAAGTTCCCTTTTTGCTGACAGGCATTGTATGTTCGCACCATTTGATTCATAAAACATTCTCACTACATTTGGCTTCTAAATGGAACTTTAGATATCTATGATGGGGCATTGGGATTTTGAATGGGGCATCATAATTTGTTGGTCAAGAATATTGTGTGCCCTGTTAATTGTTTAAACCTATTTAAAAAAACTTTTGAACTTGGGTTGATTTGGGGTTATATGAAACTTGGGTTATGTCCGCCATGCTTTTGGATTGTGGTTTCACATACAATCTGAATCTTGAGGATTGACATTATGAGAATACCTGAATTTCTAATTGAGAAGGTTCCTAAAAAAGAATACTAATCCCCTTTTATTTCCTTGCGAGCATCACGGGAGCATGGACCAAGTTAAGGAGAAATCAAGGCACTCATCATCAAAGCAAGGAGGAAAGTGGAGTATAAAGTAAAATAGTTCAACCCTCTTTCCTGTCTTTTATACAACTCTTTCATTGTTTGGAGTAAACTATTACCTGAGTCTGCACATGAATACACACCATCACAAAATCTTACATGTTTGTAAATATTTGTTATAATGTATTCTTTTTGTTTGCTTTTAAAATTAGTCACGAAGGTTTTCGAGCTTTCGCAGACCTTAAAACAATTACACCGCGCGAGCCTACGGGGCTGCATGAGTGAATTAATAAGGTTCACTTATAATGATAGGTCCCAATGACCTTTCCATTTTATTTTCCTACCGAAAATAAATAAATAACCCTTTATTGTGTAAACTTTTATATATTTTAGAATACTTTAAATAAAATAACAATATTTAGCGATTTTACTTAAGAAAAATAATAATAATAGAAATAATGGATTTAATAACCACACCACGTGAAATTTTTGGAACCCACGCAGGCATTCGAGTTTACTGAGTTTATCGCGTGAGATTTCTAATCCACATAGATGTATCAATTAAATAACTTTCTTTTAAGAAAATAACTATAGTTCAAAAATAAAATAATGTAACAAGTTCTCCAAATTTTATTTCAAAATATCTAATAAAATTACTATATTTTAAAATATAATAAAACCTTTATACCACGGGGTTTAAAACTTTCACAGGTAATTAAGGAATCGATCTATCGGAAACGACTGCGAGTTTGCAACAGGTAGATCGGTTTTCATTTTCTTTTAAAAGAAAAATTCCCAAAAGTACAAAAATATGCCATTTTTAAAACCATAAAAATAATAATAAAAGAAATATTTTCAAAGAAAAATAAAATAAGAGTAAGTAAACGGAATTAAATTATTTTTTGCAAATTAAAATGCGCTCTAACTGAATCTCAGAAAATTGTTTTGTTTGCAAAAAGTTAAATTATTTTCAATTAACTTTCTCTTATCATACAAAAATTAAAATTGAAAAATGTTCACCAACAGATACGCATTTTTAGTCCGAATTACATGGACTTTGATCCCCATCGCAGGGTACGTAGGTCTCAGACTCTAATTCTAAGTCAAGTCCGCCTATGTAAATAAATAAATATTTTTTCAATTTATTTTCTTAAATTCCTTTTCCTCATTCTTTCCTGAATCTCCTTAATTTAATCTCTTTATTTTGTTTTCCAAATTTCCTAAATTTCTTTATTTTCTTTTCTTTTCTTTTTTACCCTTATTCTCGCAAGTAAATGATAAAAGAAAGACCAAAATACTTTTAAAGCCATATTTACATAATCAACGTATGGTAACTGTTTCTAGAAACAGGTGTTATGGGGTGCCTAACACCTTCCCCACACATAATCGACTCTCGAATCCAACTCTGATTACGCAGATCATCCTTTTCCTCCTTAAATCGATTTTTCAAGATTTTCCCTCAAAATTTTGGTGGCGACTCCTCACAAATTAGTTTTCGCTAGAAAATTTGATCTGTTCTTTTTTTTCCTTTCGTCGCATTTTTCCGGGTGTGACATGCATAATTTGAGTTTAACCCTAGGTTGTTTTCTGTTAGGGCTCTTAGGAATCCGAAGTGTATATGGTTGAGTAGTGTTTGAATGGTCCTCAAGAGTTTATTGATGCATAAAAATGGTGTTAGAACCTTAGGTTAGGCCTAAAGTGGTTGAATTGCAGTTTTGGCTAAATGATATATTGTGTTAATTGAAGAATTGTGATATTGTGAAGGTTGTTTGGTAGCCTGAGAGGGGTTCAAGCATGTTGGACAACTTGAAAAGTTTGTGGAATTCGCGTGTGTGGTATTGACACTTGAGGTAACCAGGTATTTGTTAGTATTGTGTTGTTTGTATGGTAAAATAATACGTATTTTGTGTATATATGCATGTTTCTTTCATACACGATATAAATGTGTTTGTGTGTACTGTTTTCTATATATTGTGATATGCACACAGCTAGATAATGATTAAAGATGATGATGTTGATGTGATATGACATGATGCATGCATGACATTGTGACATGATGATGATGATTATATGATAATACATGAGTATCACCACATGACATTGTGAGATTGTGATATATGGTAGATTTTGGTGGTAATGATGATATGATATATGATGATACATATATATATGTGTTAGGGAGGATAAGGATGGGATCCCTGTAGCTAAATCGCCTCCTATAGCCAGGAGGGAAAGGCGCATAGTGGACTGCACCTTCCCTAAATCGCTGTCAATTCGTGGTGGGAAAAGGGAAGGAGAGCCATGGTTCGAATATTAGTGTTACCTTTGACCGAGTACATTAATGAGAGGTGAGCTTGGTGATGTCTCAGAATCAGTTTTCACTGACTGTTGGAAGGGAATTATCTATACGAAATGTCCTGTTATGACGATAGCCCGTGATTCTACCTGTGTGCGAGGGAGACATGCATTCCATTCATTTCACATTGCATTCATGGATTGTATGAGATATATGTATATATGTGTGTATGGTTGTTCCCGGTTACTGAGACATTGTCTCATACCCCTCTCCCATGAATTAACTTTTCAGGTCATGTTCTGGCACTAGTCCTGAGAAGTCGAGGGAGTAGCATCGGACGTGAGAATACTAGGTTTATGTAGTTTATGTGTGTAATTTGGATATGTATCTTGTGCCAAGTAGAATAGAATATTTTATAATTGATGTATGACATGGATAAGGACTGTTATGAATGGATGTTGTATATATGGATAGGTATATGGAATTGTGTTGTATGCGTTGTGTATGCTGGATGGTGGTGTACATGTGAATGTTCGGGCCTCGTTGGTGTATTTGAGGGCTTGTAGCCCAATTTGTCAAATGGGTTTCACGGTAGTCAAATCTCAGAGGAGTAGTTCCTTTGAAGTGAAACCTCTTTGGATAAGTTGGTTTAGGGGTTTTGAACCTATGTGAATGGTCCTGGTTGGTCAGGTTGCCTTTGGTGGCAAATAGGAGTTATGAGTGGTGAGTTTTGGTCAAAAAGTGGCCAAAATGGTGTTAGTGTCCAGAATCTCTATACGAAGTTGGATTGAAGTGAAAGTGGTGTCTATGGATAAATTGGGACTAGATTGACTTATAGGAGTTAGAATTAAGTCAATCAAAAATCAGAGCATAAAGTTATGCGCGTCAGAAGTTCGCTCCGGTGTTGGAAATTTGCTAGTATAGAAAACCAGCAGGGGCACCGCGGCACCAGGAAGTAGGCCGTGGCGCCACGAAATCCAGTAGCGTGGTGAGACAGGGGAGGTCTGGAGCCGTGATGATACTGTAACGGCTGTTGCCCCAGCCAGATTTTGATATTGTTTGGTTTGTTTCCGCTGTTCTGATGTTTTGGGAAGTTGTTTCTTGATGTTTGGGTTACGTTTGGTTGGTTTTTGAAGTTGTTGGTCAAGTCTTGGGGTAATTGGAGGTAGGGTGTTATAATAATAGCAATAGGTTAAGCTGTTGTCATCTCACTAATTCATCATAGATGTGCCAAGAATTAGATTATCATCACTAATGGAGCTATTAAACCATGTATCCTCATTAAAAAGACACATTATCCAAAGCAATTAGTCTTAAGAGCCAAATCAATCATTCCATGGGTTAAACTAAAAAAAAAAAAACCTTCAACACCCGTATCATACATTATGCAATGAAGAAGCAAGGTAAGACGCAGAAAAATGGTTGGGAACAAAAGATAAAAGAAGAAGCCATTGCAAATTTCTTTGCCACAAAAAACATAATTCCATCCAACAAATTGGAGTGTTACTTGCTTGGCTTGATAACATAAAAACAAACTCCTCAGTGCTCAAATGAGTATGCCTTTACTTAGAGATGGTCATTGGCATGAATAATTTGTCTTTAAAACGTGACCAAAATATCATAGTTTGAGATCCATTGAAACATATTCAAGAGGGGGAGAAGATAAAAATAAAACTAAAACAATATGTACATCACAAGCATATCTTCACATATTGAGGGAAGTTTATTGATGTGGGTAATTTATTTCTAGGACATCACAATATTAGAATTTGTGATCCATAGAAATATAATCAAGAGGTGAAGAAGATAATAAATTATATCCTATTGAAAATGATGCAACATATTCCTAAATTCATGAGATTGAAAAAAAGAAAAGAAATTTTATACCTTTCTCCATTTTCTACACAATTTCTCTCTCTCTTCTTTTCAATGCCTCTCACATTTTTTTTCCTTCTTCTCAATTCTCTCTTCATTCTCAATTTTTTCAACTCATTTGCTCTTCTTCTCAAACTTTCTTCTTTCTTTTCCATCGTCTCCTCCTTCCTTTCCGATTCATTTTTCTTTCTTTTTCTTCTTCTCTCAATCACTTTCTTGGTACTTCTTCCTCTCTCAATTTCTCACCCTTCTCCTATATCCTCTTCTCTATGACCTACATTTCCTTTACATAGATAAGGGAAGGAAAACTTAATGCAAATCATCATTAATACGTAATCAAATCAAATTATTTGCTTTTTATTTGATCTTTATCATTATTATTTTTTATGTAATAATATTGCAATCAAATCCAAATCTTTTGTGATGTATATTTTTATTTGACTTTTATTATTATTTTTTTCTTTGTAAATCCAAATCTCAAATGATTTGAAAATCTCATAAAAGAGAAATCCCTATCCTTAAGATATAATTATTATTAATTTTTTACAATTTTTCCATTATTACTTTTTTTATATTTTTTTTGTATCAAAATAAACTCTAATGGAAACACATTTTTTTTTTATTTTCACCTTCATCAAATTAGACTTAAATAAAATCTTTTTATTATTTTATATTAAAACTCAAATAAAATACGATGTTCACAGTAATATATAATAAATACTGTCTTGTATTCTAAAAAGGGTAATATATTTAGGATTAAGATAAAAAATCTTATATTTAGGGTTAAAGGGAGTAATATTTAACATAAATGTGGGTTTAAAAAGCCAACTTTGGGAAACCAAATTGAAACTAGATAGTCAATAGTGGTGGCCTAGACACCTAATAGGCTGTTTGATTGCTTCACATGAGGGGTTAAGTGAGAGGTTTGGTTTTATATCTCATTACTTAACATGTTTGGTTGATCCTAACACAAGGGTAGAGCTTTACATAACGTGATCATGCTCACATGAATTAAAGTGGTCAGCCTCCCATTGATTTTTCTATATGAAGGCCATTACACTACTGTAAAAGGGACTGAAAATGACAACATTACCCTTAAAAAAAACCTTATTACAACATCACCAAATCACAAAACTCTCCTTCTAAGGAATTGTTTGCATAAGACCACTGTCCAATATCACAATCCCTAGCTCGAGAAGAATGAGTGCGCATATAAAGGATAGAGCTCATCGACGCTAAAGTACAAATCTCATTACTTGTAAGGTAAGCCCACAGATTTCATAATCTAGTTTGCTACTTATGCTACTGTTCAATGGTTGCTTTCTTCTTCCTTTTGATACGATTTTCAATGGCTGCAAGGGGTTTGGGCAATCATTTTTCTCTTCTTCTCCAATTGTTAATTTCTGGCTTTTTCTTCTTCTGGTTGCTGGATTTACACCCTAAAAATGATTGTGCGTTGGTTAATTTATCTTTTCCTTCATTTTTCATGCTCTTTTAATGACATGCTCATTATTTGTATATAAATTTTGTTGTGATGAAAATTTCTACTTTTTAATGAAGGGTAAATTTCTACTAAAGGAATTTGGGGCTAAACTGTGATGTATTTTAATGAAGGATATATTTGTCTTTTCAGCCTTTATTACATTCCATTATATCTAATTTTTCTATTCAACCAAATAAAATCCTTTCATTTTTTATAATATATCAAATAAACTCATATTTAATTATTATCTCATTACATCTCTTTACATTTTTCTCATCATATTACTTAACTCATTCTCTGATTAAACCAAATGAGGAGTAAGTGAAGCGGGATTAGGAGGGGGGGTAGAATTTTAGAAGCCACACCTCTTCCCTTCCAATCAAACTCAATCAATCGTTAGTGACGATAAGCGGTGGACCTACATGTAATTAAGGGGGGTCAATGGTACATGTAATTAAGGGGGGTCAATTGACCATTGACCCCCCTTAACTTGGAAAAATTGCATGTTATAGTCTTAAGTTTTAGCATTTTGAAACTATTAATTTTGATATTTTGACCCCACTAAATTCAAATTTTATTTTTTTACTTTTAAACTTAAGTTTTGAATACATTTTGGTTCAAATTTTTTTGAATACATAATTTATAATTTTTGTAAAAATTTTATTAAGTTTAATAAATATAATGTTGAAGTGATCTCTAAGAGGAGAGACTAACTAATTTAAATCTCAAATAATTTTTATGACAAATATCAGTTTATTTTTTTAAAACCTAAATTAATAAAAGAAAGAGTTGAGAGACTATTAAATTAAATCTCTTTAAGATTATGTCGTCCCTACTCACCCTATGTGCTAGATCCACCACTGGCGACGATCCTGTGTTTGTCTCTGTGGCAGATTTAGATTATGCCATCAGATGCCTCGGCCCCCTCCATTTTGTTTTTCAATTACAAAATCACCCTACCGCTCTTTCATATACTATTATGTATATATTCACGCCTATATACATGTGTTTTTGTAAATAAATACTATACTATTATTTTTGGATCTACTTTCCCATTCTTTTAATTACAATCGTACATAGAAAAGTAATTCATTTTAATATTGGTACCATGCATGTGAATGACTACTGCTGTGGCACGTTGCTTGTGTACGAAACGAAAACAATATGGGCGTGCGATGCGATGTACTATTACAACTAGATGCAGATCTCACAATGACATTTTACGTAAATCAGATTTTTTAATTAAACTAGTGAGAATAAATTAATGATATCATTTCTAAATAACTTTTCTTTCAATTTAATTTTTGCAATTAACAATTCTAATTTATTTATTTAAATATTTTTCCCAATTGAAAAAGTCATTTTATTGAGTAAAAATATAAAATCTCACGTGATATTTCAATGAATTGAAAAGTTATAAATACTACTTTTGTTGAAAATCTTTTCATTGAGAGAAAATTTATACAAATTGGGAGACTTTATCTGCGAGAGATAAATACTAAAAGAAATTTCATCTTCTAGAAACTAAATTAAAAAATTTACCATGACAATGACTTCAGGAAACAGTAATGGTTTAAAGAAGTTGGTTTTTGAAAAGATTTTGTTCATCGCACTCCGAATTCAAAAGAGATTTAATCATTTATCTAACTGAGTAACAAAAAAAAAACTTGAGAGATAAATTTTTAAGATGCAAATTATTAATTTAGTTATCTTTCATAATTGTTATTTTTAATTTACTTAAGTAAATAAAATTGAGAGCATCCTTATCTGATTGACAAATTATCCAAAAAAGGGAAAGAAGAGTTGAAAAAGGCCAACCCTTCATACTTGACTTAACTCAAATTAGTTTGAATATAACGTGGTAGTGTTTAAATATTAAGTGCATGTTTGGTTTGTCTTTTTGTAAAAATATTTTTAGAATAATCACAGTTTACAAAAATGAAGTTTGGATAATAGTAGAAAAATTTACTGCAAAGTTGTTTGAATGAAAAAGAAAAAAATATGTCTTTTTATAAAAATATTTTTAGAATAACTACAGTTTACAAAAATGAAGTTTGGATAAAAATAGAAAAATTTACTAAAAAATTATTTGAATAAAAAAAATAATAATAAAAAAGTACAATTTAATTTATAAAAATATAAACTAAACCCCACCTAAGTGGTTTGGTAAGAAACCAAAAACTGGAATGAATTATAAGGGTATTGATGATGTGATTAATTAATTAAGGAGGTACGTTGCCTTTTATTATTTGAGTTCTATTAAGCTTTTTTAAAAGTACAGGCTTGTTTTATTAGTTATGCTGAAACCCACAGTGCCTGTTAATAAAATCAAAGCCAATATTTTAATGCTTTTGTTTTGTTTTGTTTTGTTTTTTCTGGTGGTAGAGGTGAAGCGGAGAAGTGTCCTATGAAAACATTCCCACTTAGAACGCGAAAACTCATATCTGCAATTGCTTCATTTTCATGCCTCAATTGTTCCAACAGGGAAAATTATGGCATACGCTTTTTGTCTCTTATTTAGTTCATGATATTAGAAAAATGCTTTCTGAATTTTCTTATTGTAAGATAGGTGTTTAGGTTTTTTGTTTGTAAGTTATAGACATATATTCTTTTCTATTCAAAATATAAGTCCTATTTTGATTAACTACACGATGAAAAAAAAAAATAAACTAATTAAATTTATAAAAAATTTTCATTATTTTTCACTTTTAATAAAGATAATTTTTAAAATAATTTTCTCTTTCATAAGTTAATTAAAGACAATGATTAATTAAAAAATATAATTAATATTTTTAACTATACCTAAATAGAATTTACATTTTGGATTAAAAAAAATTTAAAAAAAAATTTATATTTTAGTCCAAAAAATAGTATATAATATTTATGTATGTTGTTATATTTTCATCGGAAAAAAAATTGTTCCAAAAGGGACAGCCTTGATTGGTATTACTACCCTTTCCCCTCATAACCTCATTCCATCAAACATTGAATTTGCGAATCAACAACAATGTTGGGCCGTAGATCCATATCAGACATGAATAACGCCATTAAATACATCCATGTTAACTCCAGAAAGAGAAAACCATTTCCCCTTTATTTCTTCATGCAACATTCAATATTTATAGCCTGAGAGTTACATCACATATATGCATATACGCCTTTTCCAAAATCCAGAGGCGCACACACACACACACACACATATATATGTATAAATTCAAGTTCCACTTCTCCAACCATCCAACACATACAGCCTTTCTCCCTTCATTTCATAGAAATCAAATTACCCTAACCCATCCAAAAATCTTCATTTCGTCATGACTCAACTCTGCAAAATAGTGACTCTGTTCGCGCTTATTCTGCAACTTGCCTCGTCAATCCATGCTCAACTTGACCCATCTTCAGCTCCTGTGGATGAACCAGAATACGACGGCGTTCTATATTACACTCCTTCTCCATATGGAGGCGATACGTTCCCTGAATCCCCATCATATCCCTTAGAGGCCATGGCTTCAGAATTAGACGGCCACTACCCTCCTTCACCTTCAGCTTACGCCCCTGGAATAGAAGAAGACTACCCCTACGATGGGGAATATCCTTCTCCTTCACCATCACCTTATATTGATGTCATGGCCCCCGAAGTGGATGTTTTTTATGATGATTATTCTCCATCGGAAGCTCCTAGTCCCACAGATTATGTGTGGCCATCTGATGCACCTATTGGTAATATGATGACTACTCCACCAGAAGCAGAGCGGGAATATAGAGCCGAAGACGATGCTGCTTACTTTAGTGGCGACGACGAAGATGAAGAAGGTTATGGTGAAGAGAAGAACAGATGGACGTTTGGATTTGTCATAGGAGCAGTTTGTTTGGTTGGATTGGGAGGTTTAGTGTACAAGAACAGGAAGAATCAGAAGCGTAAGCATCCAGTGTACCTGGAGTTATCCAAGAGTGGGGAGGTTTGATCAACGTTGCTAGTACTCTTGCACCTTTTATGGCTCGCTCCTCTCTGGAATAACGTTATACTGATTTAGCGTTCGGCATTGCCTTGTCTGTTGCAGAAAGGATGTCGTATTTATGATTAGTTTAGAATTAGTATGATAGTGTTTATATGAACTACTGTAATTTGTAAGATTGGTATTGTACCTTGAGTTTATAAAAAAATATACTTTATATATATATATATATATCAAGATTATTTGAACTCTAAATTTTTATCCACACTTCATCCCACCTTGACCACTTGCCATTTCAGATTACTAAAAGTCTAAAATACACATTCTTTTCGTTAGGTTAATAGAGGGAGAGACGTAAAGATGTAGTGTATTCTTTGAAGTATTTAAATATTTAAAAATTAATAAGATCATATCTTTTTTCCGTGAGTAAGCTTGAAGTAGAAGCAGTAGTACATCCTCCCCTTCTACGTACGGGCATGAGATATTAAAAAATAACTGATTGGAATTAATAAAATACTTGAAAAAGTTACTACACCAGAGTAATTAATTACTTTTAACCTTGATTTCTCAGAAGATCCACCTCCCAAGTCATCCATATCTTCCTAATAGTAAATAATTAGATACTACTACTGCAGAATATAATCCAAGTTACTGATGAGATTCTGTATAAACCGTAAAGCAGTTTAACTTTTTTTGGACCAAAGCAGTATAATTAATTTTGACTTATAAAGAATTACATCAATATATATAATAAAATTTATAAAATTTGTCAAGGCTCAAGAGTGATATTGTTAAAAAAATTGTAGAAAAATAAAAAATAGATATAATTTTCATTGTAACATTTTTTATTATTAAAAACACAACGAATAAATTTCTTTGCAATCCAATATTATTTTCTAGTTAAAAATTTTCTCCACCAATCCCCATCTCTCTACATAAAAAAAATCTAACAAACTATCAAGTCTGTGTAATCGTGGCAAAAAAAAATCTATATAGTCAAAAAATATTGACATTCTCCTCCTGAAACAGGAAAAACAAAATAAGTGTCTAGTTTCCATTGGGTTAAAACGGAATACAAATCAGCAAACCATCTCTTATAATACACAAAATTACAAATAAAGGACCGGTGTGATACGATTTTTCTCGATCATTCTTCCGGTATTCTATCTTCTCTTCGCAGCCTGAGACCCGTAAGTAAGTTCCGATCTCCCTATTGTGCTTTTTCTCTTTCATATTGGATCTTCGAGACTTCTTTGGTCTTCGGATTTGTTCATGTTTGCTACAAATCTGCGTTGCTTTCTTACATCTTTCTATATCTGTTCTGATTGTTCTTTTCAATGATTAAGTTTCGTAGTGCCTTCCTTATTCTCTAGTTCCTGCTTCCTATATGCTTTCTTGGAAAAATCCCGAACTAACTGAATTCGGATCCATCTTTCCCATAATTTGATATGCCACTGGGCAATATAAGAATCTAGCTCATTCTTAGGCGGCCGATCTTCGCTGATCAGAGGGGCTTATCACGTCTGGAGTCTGTGAAATTCGATTTCATCGTCCGAAAGCTGTCTTCTTTAGATTTCGGGTCAATTTTACGCTTTTAAGTCTTAATGATGGAATGGAAATTTCGGTTGGGTTCGATTTAGCGTTTGCTTCGACTTAAGTTTGAGATAAGGGAAACAAGCCCAGAGACGCATAAACTTAAATATTATCGTAAGGACTGGAGACCAGTATGCTGTATGCATTACACTCATCTTCTGCCTTTTCTCTGTTGCTCGTTTTCCTCAAATTCGCATGATGACAGTCTATTTTATTATTTAATTTATCCGCCTCATCACACATTGCATTGTTCAAGTCTGGCTCTCGTTATCAATTGGTATTTTAGTATTTTACTTGTTGCCTCCAGAGTATGAGCTGCTGATTCGGTTTTGACGGGATTTTAGAATACCTGGCCTCTAATAAGCGGAAGAATGCCTGGCTTCTAATCTCAATTTCTTGGTCTTATTCTTCACTTTTTGATGTGGATCTCTTACCACTTTAGTGAAACGATCTTTTACCTTTTATACTGAATCGCGATTAGTAAGTTGATGTTGTAATTCTCTATCTGCTTCACACCTAGGGAGTATGAATACTACTAACATGGACACCGGACACAACACTAACATGAACATGGCTACATGACAAAATCTGAGGTTTTCATATATAATTAAAGTGTCTCACTATATCTTATCTAATACGAGTGTTTGATTTGTGCTATAATCGTGACTCTTTTAAGTATCTGTGTTTCATAGCTTTAGTTCTCTGTTTGAAGTTTTCTTTCTTTCTCTCTATTTTCAGTGGGTCCGTTCTTGTGTTTTCCTGAATAGCCTCTAATCATCTATGACACTAACTAATAGAAGGATAAAAGTAACATAGCTAAATTTTAATGCCTACAACAGATTTGTCTGAAGAGATACTTTGTTTTCTTTCTAAGTCTTTTTATTCACGTTATTTTTGGTTAAAGTCTTTCGTTTCTCAATGTTACCTTTAAATATCTACTCCTTGTCTCTAAGAGATAGGTCGAGCCTAGAGGTTCAAACCGTAGGATTGTAATGTAAATTGATTTTGTCCCCCTTCCTGTTATTGTATCTAGTTGCTAGTTTTCACATTCCCTGTCATGTCGACCTTTGTAATGCTGTAAATTGATTTTTCCCCTTCCTTTGTGAGGGAGAAGAGAAGGTATTCAGTTATTGACTAATATGCTGTTTATAAATTAAAAAAAAAGACTCTTTTTTATCCAAGTTTATTTCTTGCTAAATGAATATTGAGGAGGTTTGTCTAGGCAGAATTAATCTATTCATGTTAGCTGCTACATGCTCTTGCTTTATGGTTATTCTTTTGCTACTTTTCTTATAAGCATAGGCTACAAATTTCTTCCAACACAGAATGGCATCCAACAGGGGTCAAGGTGGAATTCAGCAGTTGTTGGCTGCAGATCAAGAAGCACAGCAGATTGTGAATGCAGCTAAAAATGGTATTCTTACTCTCATTTGTCTTTTTTTTTTTTTTTTCTTTCTGCCCTTGTTATTGACATGATGAAATCTATTTCTTTCTCCTTTTATGTATTTTCATCAAAATCCATATGTCGAATGAAATGATTTAATGGAAAAGTTTTCGTTCTCCCCCTCCCCTCCCCCCTTCCTTTGTTCCTTTGATCTTTTCATCTGTACTTGGAATGATGAGTTATTGATCATATGGTGGGCGTGGGTTTGATGTTCTTAAATGTGTGATTGTATAAATTCCCAAAATGAAAAATATTGTCATTTTCTAAGCTGCATTTGTTAGTTCAGGAATTAATGTGTTGATTTAAAATTTTCTACTCTTAGAAAAATTGGCTAGACTGAAGCAGGCCAAAGAAGAGGCGGAAAAGGAGATTGCTGAATATCGAGCTCAGGTGGAGAATGAGTTCCACAAGAAATTGAAAGATGTAAGACTACGCTTACAGTTGTAAGTAATGATGTTTAACTATTCCTAGATTTTGTTGTTATAAGTTATGACACCAAATTGTCTGCATCATTTACGATGAATACAGAGTAGTGGAGATTCTGGTGCTAATGTGAAGCGGCTTGAGCAAGAGACTGAAGCAAAGATCCATCACCTCAAGACAGAGGCTGAGAGAATATCTCAGGATGTCGTCACAATGCTCCTCAAACATGTAACTACTGTGAGAAATTAAGGTCCTTGATGGTGTATTAATACTCAATATATGTCAATAATTATTACTTTTGAATTTATTGTTGAGTTTAGATTGTCTGGTGCGTATAAGATTCCTGGTTTTGGTTAGTTGCTGCTTTGCCGGAATGTTGTAACAAAAATAATGAGGCTTCGTTGAAATAATCAGTTTGTAGACATGTCTATCTGAATCACCGTGCATAAATGGAGGACTCGTTCTCCCATGATAAAACAAGAGAGCTGGAACGCAGATGCATTTTCTGTAGAGTTGGCACTTTGGGCTCGGCCCGGGCCGAAAAATCCGTATGCTAAAATGGATTTGCATTTAAAAACTTGAGCTTGTGTGTAGTGGGCTTGTGGGCCATTTTTTAATGTTTTTTTATGATTCTTTTTCATATAATTATTTAAATTAATATAACTAATGATTACCATCATTTACTAAAAATTAACATAATATTTAAATTTTATAATTTATATATTATTAATTAATAAAAAATATGTTTTTTAATATATCAAACAAAAAAAAAGGAAATGGGCCGGCCCGTGGTCCACCATGATCGAAGCCTAAATAGGTTGGTCCCAAAATGTATTTGGGTTCTAAAAATTAAGGTTCAATTTGTTCATTTTTTTTTAGCTTTTTGAAGTTGCTTCGCCTATTTTACTAGCTCTAATTTTCTAGATAAGTACCTTGAGTGATTTCTTCCTTCTCTTTGATTGTTATATTAAACTGCCCACGCCCCTTATTCACGATATTGTCCTGCCCAAATCCTGGCTGTGGGAGTTGTGTTTGTAACTTGTAGAAGTAGCATTTTATAACTTGTAGGCCATTGCCATTACCTCCTCCCATCCCTGCATTACCAAATTCTCTCTGCCTTGAGACACCATGAAAGAAATGAACCTCCTTAAAACCAACTTATAGATGGTTTTTCAAGGGTTTGTGGGCTTGGTCCCCTAGGCCTAGGATTAGACATTTATTTTCTCAATTTTATGATATGCTGTAGAATTGTCACATCGCATTAGATTTTGAGCATTCGGTTCTAATTTACTGGATGTAGGGATGAGCAAAATCGAATCGAAACCAATCTCTGAACCAAACCAAATTTAAGTCGATTTTTTCAGTTTTTGATGCACAATCGATTTTTTTTTAGTTATTCGATATTTTTGATTCAGTTCAGTTTTAATGTTTAGAAAACCAAATAGACCAAACCAATTGAAATATATATATCTATATGTTTTTTTTTTGTTGTTTTAAAACACATGCTCAGTGGTCGGTGCTTAGATGCTCTCCAGTCTGAGCCTAATTAACTAACTCCAAAGGTTCAAGCCCAATCCTTGCTTTGGCCCAACTCAAACTCTGAGCCCAATCCTTTAGCACACCACCTCTCGCTCCCTCAGTCCTTCTGCTCTGAATTTGAAGTCCAACTTCATGTGAGTAAGTGACCAAGTCCTCACCCTCAGTCCCTCACCCCTTACTGTTTACTCAAGCCCTGGCCCCTGAGTCCTCCTCACTAAGTCTCAAACCCTAAATCAAGAAATAGTATGTGTGGGTGTGGCATCGTGGCCCCGTCTCCCTCTTCCTCGAGCTCAACTCCATCTCTTGTCTTGTTGCTCCCTCCCTCCATCTCGTTCCCAGTCTAGATTCCATTTCCTGTCTCACTCTCAAAGAGCTTCAGTCGTTCCTATCTCACCCTTCCTCCAATCTCGTACTCCTTTACATCGCGATCTTGGCAGTTGGTATAGCAACTCGGCAACTCCAATCTCGCATTTCTCTACATCTCGATCTTGGAATCTTGGCACGGCAGCTTAGCAGCTTCAATCTTGATCTTCTCTGCATCTAGGTCTTGGCGTAGCAGCTTGTGAGGCGAGCTTGAAGAGATTGGAGACCTATTGTATTGATCTCTATTATGTGCATCATACTAATTACTAAATACATTGACGTCACAGTAGCTCCAATCTTGTTCTTCTCTGCCTATTGAAGTCACGGTTCGTTCTCTTCTCTTGTTCGGATATTTCATAATACTGACACCTTTTATTTACATCAACTCTGGATTATTCTTATATTATGTGTTATTATAACACCATCTTAGAACATTAACTTCAGCTTTTAAATTGAAATAAACTTGATGTGAAAAGCTTCCATTGTTATTATTTTGAGAGCATATGTCATCAACCTAGAAATTAGACATGTTGTTTCATTCATATGTTCACATATTTGTGTTTAATTTATGGTATTTAGATGTCATGTCATGGTGAAACTGAGGGTGCCACTAATGGAGCAACTGGAGATGTTGTTGAGAGCACTCAAGCTCAAGCATCCAATGAGGCCTCAACTCAGAAAGGAAAAAGAAAACTCAAACAACCAAGATATGAAGTTTGGGATCATTTCACAAAATTTGTCAATCAGAAAAATGAAATTAAAGGTAAGTACAATTACTACAAAAGAGAATTTCATTGTGATTCAAAAAAGAATGGCACTACTTCACTAAAAAACCATATGGTTGTTTGTAAGAAATGGCCTCCTCTTGAAGAATCTAGACAATCACACTTGAATTTTATTGGACATGATGATGTAGTCCTAACTAGTTAGAAATTTGATCAAGAAGCCACTAGGAAAGCCTTAGCATGCATGATCATTACTGATGAATTGCCTTTCAAATTTGTTGAGGGGGTGAGATTTAAGCGGTTAATATTTGTTGCTCAACCTAGATTTAAGATTCCTTCTAGATGAACTATGTCCGGTGATTGTTTTGTAATTTACATGGATGAAAAGATTAAATTCAAGGATTATCTAGTTAACAAGAAACAAATGGTTTGTCTCACTACAGACACTTGGACTTCCATTCAAAGGATTAATTACATGTTCATTACAACACATTTTATAGGTGATAATTGGAAATTGAACAAGAGGATTTTAAATTTCATTCCAATTTCTAGTCATAAGGGGAGAAAGATTGGAATAGAAATTGAAAAATGTTTGCTTGAGTGGGGAATTGATAGGGTATTCACTGTCACCATGAACAATGTAAGTTCTAATGATGTCACTGTTATGTATTTGAAAGAAAAAATTACCAATTGGGGCTATTCTGTTATGAAATGCAAGTTTTTACGTATGAGATATGTTGCTCATATAATTAATTTAATTGTTGTTGATGGGTTGAAAGAAGTAGGAAGTTTAATTAAAAAAGTTAGAGAGGCTGTTTGTTTGTTAGACAGTCCCCCCTCAGGATGAGAAATTTTAAAGAGAATTGTGCTGTTGAAAAGATTCAAAGTAAGCAATTGTTGAGTTTAGATGTCTCTACTAGGTGGAATTCCACTTATTTAATGTTGGAGACAACCCAAAAATTTGAGGCTGCCTTCAAGAGATTTGAGGATAAAGATCCTTACTTTCAAATTGATCTTGAATGTGGGGATGGGGTACCTACTACTGATGATTGGGTCAATGTTACAAAGATGATGATGCTTTTGAGTCATTTTTATGAGTTGACATTGCGTATTTCTGGTTCTTTATTTGTGACATTCAATAGCTTTTTCCATGAAATTTATATGTTATATCGCTTGTTGGATGAATGGAGAAAGAGTGATAATTGGGAGTTGACATTAATGGTTGATAAAAGGAAAGAAAAATATGACAAATATTGGGGAAATCTTTCAAAGATGAACCAATTTATTTATGTTGCTACTATTCTTGATCCTCAATATAAATTGGAGTGGGTGCAATATGCACTTTGCAAAATATATGTTGGTGAATAATTGGGGATACAGGTGAAGGAGATGTTATTTTCTTTGTATAATGATTACAAAGAAATGATTTCTCCTACAAAAGCTGAAAAGGAACAACTTTTGGCTGACTTAGAAGCTAAAGTTGATGATGATGACCCTACTGCAAATGTGAGAAAATTGCTTAGTCAGAAAAGAAAAAAGTCATGACTGAGTGCCTTGGAGGAAGAATTAGTAGAACGGAAGTTGAAAGATACTTAAATGAAGAAATTGAGATGGATAGAGATGATTTCAACATTTTAAATTGGTAGAAGTTGAACAACCCTAGATTTCCTATTTTTTCATGTTTGACCAAGGATATTTTGGCTATCCCAATTTCTACGGTTACCCCCGAGTCTACATTCAGCACTGGAGACGTGTTCTTGATGCATTTAGGAGTTCTCAAGGTTGTGCAATTTCTTATTTGTGCTCAAGATTGACTTCGACATTATCTTCCAGTTGCAATAGAAGAAGATTTGGATGATGTTTAACAAATAGAAAAAAAGGTAATTTTTCTTTTTTTATCCTCACATACATTAATTTTATTGTTAAAAATGGATTTTCTTATAAATTATCAATATAATTTTACTTTTATGTAGATTTTCAAAAGATTGCTTTGGAATCAGTTGTTGACATATCATAAGCTGTTGTTATTATCTTATTAAGGTAAATTAATTTTTTCTGCTCTATATAATTTTATTATTGCTTAATACATGTGGATGTGGTTGGTTATTTAATTTTTTTTTAACGTAGGTTGAACTTTGGAGGTTGCTAAAATCCTTTAGCACTTTGTTATAATTGTTGAATCAAGTGTTTTGATGATTTCAAACTAACTTTCTAGAGTTTGGAGAGAAGATATCAAAGGTGCACAAATGATCTCAAGTGGAGAAATTCAAGAAAAACTAGCACAAAAATAGATATAGAATCTACAGCCAAGTTTAAAATTGAGTAAAAGACTTTGAATTGACCAAAAAATGTTTTAAAACTATAATTCTATGTTAATCCATGGAATATTTGAAAACCACCCACTAACAGATGAAGTTTGAATCATTTATACTGATATGCTGTTTTGAAAATTCTAACTTTGGCTTTGGAAATTCGAATTTCATATTGAAAATGAACAAGTCTGAAAAGAGCCTTCTCTGACAGATGAACTTTGATTGCAGAAATTTGAATTTTGAATCTTGTCTGAAAAGAGCCTTCTCTGACAGACAAACTTTGACCTTTGAAAATTCAAATTTCAAACAAAATACAACTTATGAAAAATGAAAAATTCGTTTGAGGATATGTCAAAGTTCATCTGAAAGTTGAGTTTGGAAAGAGTATCAAAATGGCTCACTGACAGAAGAACTTTGAACATGAAAATTTGAATTTCAGAGAGAAAGCTTGTGAGTCTGTTATGATGATATGTTGACATACGAATGATAGTATTTAGAAATTTGAACTTTGAATTAAGTCTGAAAAGAGGCCTATCTGATAGACAAACTTTGCATTTTGAAAATTCGAATTTCGAATAGATGAACTATTGTGCCTTATTGAACTGCCCACTGATAGACGAATTTTGGGTATCAAAATTTGAATTTCGAAAGCACTGTAGCAAAATGGAACAAATGTTCATACTTTCCAGAAGAACCTTAAACTTGAAAATTTGTATGTTCCAACATAGAAACATTTTTTAAAGATCAAAATTCGAACTTTGCTTCATGACAGATGAACTTTGAATGTTCAACGTTAAAGTCTTTAACTTTCGGGTTCTGCGAAATTCGTCTGTTGACCAATCAAAATTCAAACTTTGAGTGTCAGAAGCATTAAATGCGGTTGGTGAACAGATAGTTTTTCAGAGTAACCGTTGGGTAACTTCTCCAACGGATAGATTTTGTTTGTAACGTATAGTTAAGACCTAAATCTATAAATATAACATCATTTGAAGTTGTGTGTAACAATTTTAACTTTGTATATACTGAAACTCTGCCAAATCATTAACTTAAAGTCTCTTACTCTCACATACTTCATTCTTGTACTCCAACTTTCATATACACTCTGATTAAGAGAGTTTATCCATTGTAAACAATCTTATCTTCATCTGGAAGAAAGATTTTATTGTGAGGGGATATCATAAGAGATTGGGGAAGCACTTAGTTAGAGTGCAAAGAGAGAAAGTGTGAGCTCTAAAAACAGAGTATCATAGCTGTACTGTGGCATTTGCAAGAAGCCCACTAAATTCTTGCAAAATAGTGGAAAATCTCAAGTGGTGACTTGAGGACTGGACGTAGGTCAAGATTGAGAGACCGAACCAGGATAAACATCTATGTCTTCCCTTCTCTATTACTACTTTGACTTGTTATTCACTTATACTCTATTTTACTGTCATCTTTGCTTTCTTCACTTTATTGACATTTTGCAGAAAATTTTAATCTTCCCAATTCACCCCCTCTTGGGAAGCCAGCATATCTAACAAGTGGTATCATAGACCGGATTCCCAAATAAAGGATTTAACAGTTCGGGAAGAACAATGACTGGCTTTGGAAAGAGTATACTACCAGAGGGAAACAATACAAATAGACCACCTGGCTTCAGTGGAGAGCACTATGGATACTAGAAGATGAAAATGTAAATCTATCTCCAGTTCATTGATCTAGATATATGGTCTGTCATCCAGAAGGGAGATTTTGTCCCAATGACATTGCAGGATAATGGGAAGTACAGAGAGAAGCCAGAGGCCGAATGGAACGAGGAAGATAGGAGAAGAGTCTTGCTGAACTTCAAAGCAAAACACTGTCTGGTCAATGCATTGAATCAAGATGAATTCTACAGGGTCTCACAATGCTCCACAGCCAAGGTATGTGGGACACCCTTGAAATCGCTCATGAAGGAACCACTAGAGTTAAAGAAAACAAACTAAACTCTTGCATAGAAGAATATGAGAGCTTCAGAATGGTTGAAGGAGAGAGTGTCAAAGAACTGCAAAAGAGATTCACCCTCATTGTGAATCAATTGAAAAGTCTTGGCAAGGAGTACACTCAGACAAAAAAGGTCAGAAAGATCCTCAGAGCTCTTCCTCTAGAATGACAACCTAAAGTAACAGCAATAGAGGAAGCCAGAGGAGAATCAATGGCATCTGTCACAGCCCTCTTCGGTAGCCTCGAAGAATATGAAGGAAAGATGAAGGCTCTCAAGGAGGCAGGACAAGACAGAAATAAGAATGGTCTTGCTCTGAAAGCTTGTGAGGAGAAAGAAGAAGAATCTGATGATGGAGATGAGTTAGATAAAGAAACTCTGGCTATGATGGTTAGAAAATTTGAAAGATTTTACAACAAGAAAATAAACAAGAAATTCTTCAAGAAAGGAGCAGCTGGAGATAGCAAGAGAGAAGGAAAAGAACCCGTCACTTGCTACAAGTGCAAGAAGCAGGGACATATCAAATGAGATTGTCCATAATTCCTCAAGAAGCAAGAGAAAGAAAAGAAAGCTGCAGATAAAGGTAAGAAGAAAAGAGTGTACATCTCATTAATCTGGGGTAACAGCTCAGATAAAGAAGATGATGATGAAGATGAGATTTCTAACATCTGTCTGATGGCACTTGCATCTGAAGAAGCTGAAATCCCATCCAACAGTGATCAGGAAGATGAGATATATGAATCTGAACCTTCCTGTTCTGAATTACTGGGTGCATTTCATGAATTGCATGATGAGTTCATTAAGACTGCCAAAGAACTCAAACAAGCTAAGAGAAAGATTAACAAGTTAGAATCTCAGCATAACATCTTTGAAACTGCTTATCTACATATTGCTGAATCTGTTTGCTGTAAATCATGCATTGAATTAAAGCAAACCAATAACTATCTGGTGAAAAGCATGTCTAGACTTACTAAAGGAAAAGATATGTTATTTGCTTTAATGGGAAGTCAGAGAATAACACAGGGAAAGGCTGGACTTGGTGATGACCTTTGTGCAGTAAAAGAAAAGATTAGGAAGAAAAATCAAAACGTGTATATGAGACATTTTGTGCATGCTAGTGGAAGTAAAAAGAAAGATCATATTTCACGACATATTGAATCCTATGATCAACCAAAGCATGTAAAACAAAAATATTATCTGCATTACTTTCTTCCTGTATCTCAATCCAGCAGTCCCTTTACCACATGTCATTTCTGTAACAAGAAGGGACATACTTCCAGTTTATGTGCTTTAAAGAAAAATGGACTTGACAGGAAGGTTAAATGGATTCCCAAAGGTACATCTGTATCTAGGGAAAATACTACTGACAGAAAAGGACCCAGGCAAATTTGGGTACCTAAAAAGAAATATGAACTTTGTCTTGCAGGTTTGTCTTAAAACTAGAAAGAGTAATAAATGGTATATGGACAGTGCCTGCTCAAGTCATATGACTGGTGATAAGGAGAAGTTTATCACTCTTAGAGACAAGAAAGGAGGAAAGGTGACATTTGGAAGTGATTAATGTGGCAAAATAGTTGGCATTGGCATTGTGGGCAAGAATCCTGAAATATCCATTGAAGATGTGCTGTTTGTAATTGGCCTCAATCACAATCTGCTAAGCATGAGTCAGACATGTGACAAAGGAAACTGGATACTGTTTGACTCAAAGTTCTACCTGGTCATCCGAAAAAGTGATCACAAAGTAATCCTCAAGGCTTAAAGGGATGGTAACTGTTATACTATTGATCTTGATGAACTTCCTCCCTTAGATTCTGTCTGTTTGATTAGTCAGGATAATGATAGTTGGTTGTGACATAGAAGGTTAGCACATGTTAACATGAATCAACTATCAAAACTGGTTAAAAATGAGTTAGTCACTGGCCTACCAAAAATTTCTTTTGAAAAAGACAAAGAATGTGATGCATGCCTAAGAGGAAAACAAACTAAATCATCATTTAAATATAAAAATGTAGTCACCACATCTAGACCTCTGCAACTATTACATATGGATCTGATAGGATCATTTAGAGTTAAGAGCATTGGTGAAAACCTGTATGTTCTTGTAATTGTGGATGATTACTCTAGATTTACCTGGACATTGTTTCTTTCTTTTAAAAGTGATACGTTTGATGCATTTGTAACCTTAGCTAAGAAAGTGCAAAATGAGAAAGGTATTTCTATTATGTCTATCAGATCTGGTCATGGAGGAAAGTTTGAAAATTCATACTTCCTGGAGTATTGTGATGAGCATGGAATTGATCACAACTTCTCAGCTCCAAGAACTCCTCAACAAAATGGAGTGGTGGAAAGGAAGAATAGAACAATTGAAGAGATGGCAAGAGCAATGCTGAATGAAAAGGAACTCTCTCAAGTATTCTGGGCTGATACAGTAAACACAGCAAGTTACATCATAAACAGAGCCTATATCAGACCAATTCTTGAGAAGACTCCTTATGAGTTGTACAAAGGAAGAAAAGCAAACATCTCACATCTGCATGTATTCTGTCATATCTTACTTTCTTACATTATTTCCCATGTATGATATCATATATGATGCTAAATGAGCTAATTTAGAAGCTTGAATCATTAGAGGATTGAATGAGAAAAATTCAATTTTTCAAAATACTATTCATTTGGTAATTTGATTTACCCGGCTAAACTTTGAAAAATCATAACTAAATTTAGGAAAATCGTATGAGGATGATTCAAGTCTCTAAAAATAGCTATAAATATTTCCTACATGGAAAAAATATATAACTGGAACTTAATTAAGCTAATTCATTCATAAAATTCGTTGAATTATACTATCCATTTGCTCAAAACTACTTTTCCAGATTTTCTGAGCCATCTTCAAAAATTCATAACAATTCATATACTTATCCAAATCAAGTGATCTTTGGCTCTTTGAAAAGATCTCTATGTCTACTTTCCAAGAATATATAACACTCATATAGAAAACTGAATTTCGGATGAGCAGTAACTGTATAGCTGATCAGTGCGCATAATGGACAGATTTACATACCAACTTCCAAAAACTAAATACATAACCTACTTACATGATTCAAACTCTTCCAAGATGTATTCTTAACATCACAATAATTCTAAAGGAACATTATAGCAGCAAAACACAGCTTTATGAAAATACATATGATTTCATATATAATTACAAGAAAACAAGCAACTAAGGTGGTTATAAATCTAATCATTATTAATCTTCTCCTTGCATCTTGTCTTCTTGGAGGTCTTGCGATCACTTGAACCTATCATGTTAGTGCTTAGGGGTGAGATTTGGGAAAATCTCAGTAGCTAGTTTATCTCTTGCAAATATATCATTCAAGTTTCACAAATATTTTATATATAAACACATAAATCATTAAAATACCATATTGTCAAGTAAAAATTTTAGCAGAGTTTCAATTAGAAAATGGACATCCCAGGGAATAAAACCCCTCATTATACAGCCAAGACCAGTCACAGAACAACACAAATACAATATGGCAACAAGTTATAATCATGGAAACAACAAAGAATAACATATTGCAATAAAATAAACCCAACTACCTTTTATGTTTTCCTTTGCTTTTGCACTTAGAACCAAAACTTCCACTAGCTTTCTTGAACTCCCACAAGTCCTAAAACATCATACAATATCAACTTAATCAACTAGAAACAAGGGTTACCTTACAAAGTCTTACTAAAACCCTAAAAACTAAATTCTTTATCTCTTAGTTTTCCTTGAATTCAATATTTGTTTCTCTTGCACTATCCCATGGTTTCTCCTAAATTTATTGCATGTAACCACTTCATTTCATGAATCCATATCAAAGTTGAAACTGAACAGCAAGAGGGAAGGAGGAAAACTCAAAGAAACACCCACAAACTACTTAAGAACTTGAAGGAAAATCACTTAGAATTAAAAGGAAAATTCTTACCCCTTTTTTTTTCCTTATTTTTCTTCTTCCTCTTCTTCCCTTTGCTCTTCACGTGCTCCTTCCTTTTTTCACTGTTTGTAGCCACTTCTTCCTTCTTTTTCAAGTGCTTTGGTCATTCAACATGAGAGAGTATTTATAAAGGAGCCAACCAATCAAATATTGCCAACTTGTATTCTTGAATATTCTTGAAAATCCATGTAAAAATGACATAAATATTAAACAATTGAAATTTCCCAGGTGCAGCTTGGTGTCCAGGAAATAGGGAGTCTTTTGGTCCAAAAATTTCAGATATTTACTTATCCAGATATATCCTGAACCGGTCTGGACAAATAAAGCTACTTTAGCAGTATATTTTACTATTATTGGAATACTAAATAATTATATTGGGATATAAAATTATCATAATATACTTATCCCAATTGGTCCACATAAAATCCACACATTTTTCTTGAATGAATACTGCCTCTTTCTGCAGTCCAGACTGACCTTTATCGGATAAGACATTAATATTAAATCATACTTACTCAATAAATATTATTTTGATCTTAATAAGTTTCATACTATATTTCATTGGTCTTAACTCAATGAGAGCTTCATTTTCACTATAATTTTTCATATTTACAAAAATACCCTTAACCCAGGATATATATATAATTTTTAAAACTTCCGGGTCATTAGGTGTAATTTTCCCCAAAATTCATAAAATTTGCTTCATTGTACCATTCGAGTCCACCACCTCTTCTTCGTTCTTCTCATTCATTGTACCGTTCGAGTCCACCGTCTCTTCTTCGTTCTTCTCATCCCTTTTTTTTCAGGGGTAAAATGGTTATTTTCTTATTTTTCCTTCTGACCGAGATAATTGATCTCTTTGCCTTATATCAAGCAATACGGCGCATACATATTTTTACAAATTTCTTATAGATTTTAAAATATTGGACCTTAAATATTTAGGGGAAAATTTTAGGATATTACATATTCGGCTGTAAGTGCTTCATCCACAACAATGGAAAGAAGAATTTGGGTAAGTTTGACGCCAAATCTGATGAAGGTATATTTCTGGGCTACTCTAGTAGGAGTAAAACATATAGAGTTTTTAATAAAAAGTCTAAACTAGTAGAAGAATCTGTGCATGTAGTGTTTATTGAAAATGAAATTGTTTCTAAGCATGTCACTGATGAAGATGATCTTATTTCAAATTTTAAGAACTTAGATCTTTCTGAAAAAGATAAAATTGAACCTCCAAAAATATCTGAATTGATTAACATAGAGGAAGATATTCAGGAGAAAGATTTTGAGGATGAGAATAATGAAGAAATATCTCAAGAACTCCCTAGAGCTTGGAGATATCAAAGGAATCATCCTGTTAATCAAGTAATTGTGGATGTTCAAGAGAAAGTTAAAACCAGAAAACAGTTAAGAGATTAGATGATAAACTGTGCTTTCATTTCTCAAATTGAACCTAAATGTACTGAAGAAGCCTTGACTGATGAATACTGGATTTTAGTTATGCAAGATGAATTGAATCAATTTGAAAGAAATCAGGTTTGAGATTTAGTGCCTAGACCCCAAAAATCATCCTATCATTGGCATTAAATGAGTTTTTAGAAATAAACTTGATGAATCTGGATTAATAATCAGAAATAAAGATAGACTAGTTGCTAAAGGATATAATCAAAAAGAAGGTATTGATTTTGAAGAAACCTTTGCTTCAGTGGCTAGATTAGAAGCAATTAGAATTCTATTAGCATATGCATGCATGAAGAATATAATGCTATATCAAATGGATGTAAAGAGTGCTTTTCTTAATGGATATATCATAGAAGAAAAACATGTAGACTAACCTCCAGGCTTTGAGGACTCTACAAAACCAAACCATGTTTAGAAACTGAGGAAAGCTCTTTACGGTTTAAAGCAAGCCCCTAGAGCATGGTATGAAAGGTTAAGTAATTTTCTAACTAAAAAGGGATTTAACAGAGAAAAAGTAGATACTACTTTGTTTACTAAGAAAGAAAATAAAGATTTACTTATTGTTCAAATTTATGTTGATGATATTATATTCGGTGCTACTAATGAATCTCTTTGCAAGAATTTTTCTAAGCTAATGCAAGGTGAGTTCGAAATGTCAATGATGGGTGAGCTCAACTTTTTCCTTGGATTGCAAATTAAGCAATGTGATGATGATATCTTTCCCAATCAATCTAAGTATCTGAAGGAATTACTGAAAAAGTTTGGCATAGAAAATGCTAAGCCAATGGGAACACCTATGGCTACTGCAACCAAGCTTGATATGGATGAAGGAGGAAAAATGTTTGACATAACTCAGTATAGAAGAATGATTGGATCTCTGCTATACCTAATTGCCAGCAGACCTGACATCATATTCAGTGTCTATATGTGTGCAAGGTTCCAGTCATGTCCCAAAGAAACCCATGCAACTGCTGTGAAGCGTATCTTCAGATATCTTATTGGAACATCACAGATGGGTCTTTGATATCCAAAGGGCAATGGAGAAGATCTCAAAGGATACACTGATGCTGACTTTGCAGGATCCAAAAAAAACAAAAAAAGTACAAAAAGAACATGTCAATTTCTTGAAGGATCCTTGGTCTCATGGTTTAGCAAGAAGTAAAACAGTGTGACCTTATCCACGGTAGAAGCTGAATATGTTGCTGCTGGAAGCTGTTGTGCCCAAGTCATCTAGATGAAATAGCAACTTGAAGATCTTGAGATTGAGATGAAGGAAATATCAATAATGTTTGACAACCAAAGTGCCATTAACATCACAAATAATCCTGTCATGCATTCAAGGACAAAGCATATTGAAGTTAGGCACCACTTCATAAGGGATTATGTTCTGAAAGGAGAAATCAGATTAGAATACATCCCTACAGAAGATCAAGTTGCTGACATTTTGACAAGGCCTCTTTCAAAAGATAGGCATTGCAAAATCAAAAGAGAATTGGGTATGGTAAATTCCAATGAACTGTAAGTAAATCCTTGTGTAAATTTGTTTTAGAATTTTTGACATTGATTTAATTCTAACTTTAGCATCAGAGTAAGTTTAATTTAAGTTGCAAGTACTTCTCATAAGTTTCAATTGCAATAAATCTGAAAAATGGAGCACACCAGAATGGAACAGTCAAAAGGTGAAAAAGAAAGCAAGAAATTTGAGTTTTTGGATCGATTCTGTAAGTTTATAAAGTTAAAATTCGCATTTTAGATGTGCATTAGATGAATTTCCTTGATAAATTGTCTTTTTGAACAAGTCAGCATGCTTAACATTCGAATTTAGATGCCTATCAGACGAACTTCAGCTTACTTTACATTGTAACAGTTCTCAGTGGTCCTTCAAAATTCGTCTGTTGGTCTATGAAAATTCAAATTTTCAAAAATAAAGTTCCAATATTATCTTTGTCCAACATGAAGATTGTACGAATTTCCACTTCTCAAAATACGCATGTTGGAAACTCTTTACAAAATATTGAAATTTAAATTTCTGATCCAAAATTCGTCTGTTGAAACATGCTCACATTATTGAATCTCTGAAAGACGAATTTTCATAATTAAAATTCGTCTGTTGATTGTTGTATTGATAATTGCTTGTTGCCTATTCTTCAAAAATTGAACTTTGTTGAAACAAAGTTCGTCTGTTCATCTTTTGCTGTTTGAACCAAGCCTCTGTCAGATGAACTTCCAAGAGAAAATTCATATGTCAGTAAGCTTTGCTGAATGAGTTAACTTGTAATTGCTCAAAATTCAAATTTTGACCCCTCAAAATTTGTCTGTCATGTGGTTACACAAGTTAAAACCAAAGGTCATCCTCTAAACAGATGCAACCCTATTCATCTCTTTTGTGGGTCTGTTCAAATTCTCTCTTCAATACCTTTTAATTCTGACCGTAAATCTTCTTTTGCCATCGATTAATCTTCTTTTTGCACCCTATAAACACATTCTTTGCATCATTCTGAATCATTCATCCACGAAAATGGCAAGAGTAAAAAATCCAGAAGTTGGAAAGGGAGAGTCTCGGCCAAAGGGAACCGTGAAATCCCAATATGCCTCAAAGGAGAGTGAGAAACCAAAAAGAAAAGGCGAATCCAGCAAAGCAACCCCCTCCAAAAAGTAGAAAACAACACCAAAGGCTGATTCAAAGAAAACAGAGCCTATGGTTCCTACTCTTGCTCCTGCTGTTGTTGCTTCCACTTCCTCCTCCAGTACTGAATCTGGAGAATACGAGCTGACCACATTGCCATTATAGAGCAATGCTCATATTCAGGAGAAGTACACGACCAAGTTTATGAGCAAGAAGGTAATCAAGCCTCACTGTGTCAATATGGAAGAATTTTTAATCTCTAACAACTTTGATGCCGGGCTGTGGATGATTAAATACAAGAATTTGTTAGAGATATTGGAGAGATATGATGATGAGGTAGTCAACACTTGGTATGCCTCTCTGAAATACAACAGCAAGAAGAAGAAGTGGAAAGTCAGTCTGAGATTAAGGACCATCTAGCTAACAGATGAAACCTTTAATGAGGTTTTAGAGATTCCAGGACAAGATGGCTTGGAGATTGACATTACTGCTTCTGGGTATATGGATGAGGTAGGGACTGCAGATGAAGAAGGTGGACCTTTCTTGAACTACAAAGAGAGCACAATCCTGAATACCTTATTCAGAAGAAAGGAGAACAGGCCACCCATAAGCTTGCTGAAGCCCACTGACCTCAGTGCTCAAGTGAGAATCCTACACTACATAGTGTCTAGGATTATCTTAAACAAAGGAGGTAGCTTCAATCTGATCACAAAGGCAGAAGCACATGTGATGGTAGCAATCATGCGTGGGAAGCTTATCAACATAGGACATATCATTCTCCAACGCATGATCAAGGCTAGGGATTAAAGCAAAGACTCCACACTTCCTTATGCAGCAATCATCTCTAAGATCCTTTAGTATGCCAGAATTCAGCATCTTGAGGAAGGAAAAGGGAAGCCTACTGAGATCTTCAAGGAAGAAGAGCTGCAAAGGATGGGCATAGAGAAGAAAGATAGAAGATGGATTGGAAAGGGAGCTGGAAAATCTGAAGATCTCTTCTTTGATGAAGATGCCTCTCTGCAGCAAGAAGGTACCTCTAAGGCTCCTCCAAGACCCACACCTCAGCCTTCTCAACCTATCCCTTCTCCATCTCGGCTTGCTCAAGCTCAAATTCCATCCACTCCCTTCTCTCGAGCCAAGTCAACAAAGATCACTGAGTTGTATGACAGTCTGTCTACACTCATACTCAGCATCAGAGATGAGTAAAATGACAAATTTGCTCATCTGCAAGATCAGATTCATCAGTTGGCTAAGAACATGAAAGTGGTTGCTAATGCATATGAAGACATTCGGAATGCCATTCCTGCCACATCAGCACCACCTCAATCAGGATTCTCTAAGCCTGTTATGTCTCCTACTCCTGAGCCTCCAAGTTCATTTGTTCTAGCCTCTCCTGATCCTGATGTTGCTGTACATGACACTGAGGCTGCTGGCACATTGAGCACACCACAGGCCTCCAGCAATGAGGCAAGTCCTGGTCCTCCCTTGGACTATGGCATGGAGGAAGAAGGTCCTCAGGAACCAAGCTTTCATGAGCCCATTCCAGCAGATGCTCAAGATTCAATCCTTTCACATCAAGAATTTGAGCAAGTTGAGAAACTAGTGGCAGCTATCTCCTCTTTACCATTCATGCAAGTTGCCCTGAATGAAGAAAGGAGCATTGTGCCTTATGTTGATTTGCAAGCCATTGCACATGATGCTCTTTTACAAGCTCAGAGAAGAAGGCTTGAAGAAATGTTTCGTCTTCCTGCTCCTTCACTTGTTTCTACTTATGGTTTCTCGGAGGCACGAAGGGCTCAATTGGCAGTCACAAGGTAAGCAATTTCTGAACTTCTTGAAATCTCTTATGGTGAGGACACAAGTTCTGAATTTTCTGAGTCTTTGCCAAAGCTCAATCCAGAACTGTCTTTTGTCCCTGTGCCTCTTCAAGCTATTCTAGTGTCTCAGATCCCTCCTCCTGCTGATTTTGCACACCTTCCTGATGATGCCAAAAAGGGGGAGAAGATATCTGAGCAAACTGGGAAGTTTGCTAGCAAGAGCTACAACAAGAAGTCCAAGTCCAAGAAATAGTGTCTAGTACTTATAGTTGCTTGGTTCTTCTTGTAGTGTTGTATTGTGTTTTTTTCTCTGTATTGTGTTATTGTTGTCTCGCGTAATATCTTGTAAAGTGACTTTTTGATGAAATGAAAATTTCTTTGTTCTAAACTCTATGATTGCATCCTTGTGTTGAACTTTGAATGAATTAATGAATCTCTTTACTTGATCTATTGTACATGATATCTTTTGAATTATAATGCATATGTTGAGGGGGAGCTTATTGAAGTAAACTCAAGTACTAATCCAGTTTGTAAGTTGTTTTATCATCATAAAAAAGGGGAAGAATGTTAAATCAAGTGTTTTGATGATTCCAAACTAACTTTCTAGAGCTTGGAGAGAAGATATCAAAGGTGCACAAATGATCTCAAGAGGAGAAATTTAAGAAAAACTAGCACAAGAATAGATATAGAATCTACAGCCAAGTTTAAAATTGAGTAAAAGACTTTGAATTGGCAAAAAGATATTTTAAAACTATGATTCTATGTTAATCCATGGAATATTTGAAAACCACCCACTAATTGATGAAGTTTGAATCGTTTATACTGGTATGCTGTTTTGAAAATTTGAACTTTGACTTTAGAAATTCGAATTTCGTATTGAAAATGAACAAGTCTGAAAAGGGTCTTCTCTGACAAACGAACTTTGGCCTTTGAAAATTTGAATTTCAAACAAAATACAACTTATGAAAAATGAAAAATTCTTCTGAGGATTTGTCAAAGTTCATCTGAAAGCTGAGTTTGGAAAGAGCATCAAAATAGCTTACTGACAGACGAACTTTGAACATGAAAACTTGAATTTCAGAGATAAAGCTTGTGAGTCTGTTATGATGATATATTGACATACGAATAATAGTATTCAGAAATTGAAACTTTGAATTAAGTCTGAAAAGAGGCCTCTCTAACAGACGAACTTTGCATTTTGAAAATTTAAATTTCGAATAGATGAACTATTGGGCCTTATTGAACTACCCACTGATAGACGAATTTTGGGTATCAAAATTCAAATTTTGAATGCACTGTAGCAAAATGAAATAACTGTTCATACTTTCCAGAAGAACCTTAAACTTGAAAATTCGTATGTTTCAATATAGAAATATTTTTCAAAAATCAAAATTTAAACTTTGCTTCATGACAGACGAACTTTGAATATTCAACGTTAAGGTCTTTAGCTTTCGGATTTTGTGAAATTCGTCTGTTGACCAACCAAAATTCGAACTTTAAGTGTCATAAGTATTAAATGTGATTGGTGAACGGATAGTTTTTCAGAGTAACGGTTGGATAACTTCTCCAACGGATAGATTTTGTCTCTAATGTATAGTTAAGACCTAAATTTATAAATATAACATCATTTGAAGTTGTGGGTAACGATTTTAACTTTGTATATACTGAAACTCTGCCAAATCATCAACTCAAAGTTTCTTACTCTCACATACTTCATTCTTGTACTCCAACTTTCATATACACTCTGATTAAGAGAGTTTATCCATTGTAAACAATCTTATCTTCATCTGGAAGAAAGATTTTCTTGTGAGGGGATATCACAAGGGATTGGGGAAGCACTTAGCTAGAGTGTAAAGAGAGAAAGTGTGAGCTCTAAAAACAGAGTATCATAGCTGTACTGTGGCATTTGCAAGAAGCCCACTGAATTCTTGCAAAATAGTGGAAAATCTCAAGTGGTAGCTTGAGGACTGGACGTAGGTCAAGATTGAGAGACCGAACCAGGATAAACATCTGTGTCTTCCCTTCTCTATTACTACTTTGACTTGTTATTCACTTATACTCTGTTTTACTGTCACCTTTGCTTTCTTCACTTTATTGACATTTTGCAGAAAATTTTAATCTTCCCAATTCACCCCCTCTTGGGAAGCCAGCATATCTAACAATAATGTTATCAATTATGCTTTGTTGTTGCCTTGTTGGAGGATAAAGACTTTGCTTTATTTTTTTAATGTTTCAGCTTTCTAAATGTCATTAATGGCTTAGATAAATGGTTGATTGTTTTTTAATTTTTTTTAAATGGTGGATTGGACTAAATTATTAATTGTTATGTGGAATATATTTTATGTGTTGAGTTGTTTCTAGATTTGAAGGCATAAAAATTTGGTGGGCCTATTACGGCATTATGCAGAAGGTGCTCAAAGGTATTGTTCCATCTACTTAAAAAAATTAGTAGTTGAAACGAATTAGTAATAGGCATGGTGAAGTAAAATGGCATTGTTCAATTTATATATTCAATTGATTAAGCACGTTTTTTAGAATTTGAGCTCGTCAATTTATATGGTTCAATTTACAGATGGCATACGAGGAAAGAAATGGTTAATTTATAAATCATGTTATTATTTAGTTATAAATCATGGGCTTAATTCACGTGATGAACTCAAGAATCTGTCTTTTTTTGTTTAGGATGAAATTAGAAAAGGAATTTTCTTTCTAAATTTTCTGTAGGTAGTCCTCTTCTTTTTTTTTTGATAAACAAGACGAATCCAGCTTAAGAGCTAGAACTATTAGGTAGTCTCCTTCTACTTGTACATATATGTATGATTTTAATTAAGCTCATTATTATAATTCTAGGTAGTTTGTGTTTTTTCCAGCAAAGGCTCATTAAAGGCCCAAACTAACAAAGTTGAACAGAAATATTTCAGTTCAATTTGATTTGATTTTTTTAGCATATTTGATTAGGTTCGGTTGCATATTTCATGTTAATTCAGTATTCAGTTTTCGACCAAACTGAACTTAAAAAACCAATTACTCACCCCTAAGTCTAGATGTGAAATGCTATGAATGCGGTAATCGTAATTTCTCCTCTCTTCTCTTTTATACTAGACATCATTTCCATTGTCCACATCCTTGCCTATTCCTCTTCTTAACAAACTTGTCGTCAAGGCCTCCCAACTTTTATTTTACCATATGCTTCTCAATATCAATGCTTTCTTTTTGCCCTCTCCACTTGGTGTTCCATGTTTGAATTGAATAATCCAATCTCTAATTTAAACTCTTTAAATTTATTCGTTTTACAATAAATTTCATTTCTTATTTGATATAAAATATGATGCAAAATAATATTAATATTTTACTTATCTACATAAAAAAAACAATAGTTTAAAACAAAAACACAAAAAGAATTTGAATCATATATGATATAACCGAAATATGTACCCAATGCAAATCTTATGGAAATGGATCATCTCATGGATCATTTCTAAACTTTCTCTCCATATATCCATCTACCTACAATTTTCTCTATTGGTTGCGATTGGATGGTTGAGAAAAATCTATGAATATACAATATATCGGATTTAATAGTTTACATTTATCATTATAAGTGAAATGTTTTCTAAAATAAAATTATAATTGTAGTGGTGATTAAATAAAATACATTCCGTTAAATGATACCATATGCAATTCTTCACCGTTCAAATCAAATGAAGAGAGGGGATTATATATAAAAAGAAAGTATGAAGAAAATCCATTTCATGAAGTAAGGCTACCTCTATTATTGGGACTATACCCCAAACTAGCTTTGTCAATGGTGCTTGAATGCCTAAAGCTTTGAATCTATGCATTGCCTTCCATGGAAACAGCAGATCTGAGTCCTTTTTTTTTTTTTTGTATCCATTTAATGCTTAAATACTGAAGATAAGAGACAAGGGGTCCTCATGAATCGTTTAGGCCAGGCCTACTCTTTAGAATACAAGCACAGATCCACCATTAAAGGCAAACACTCTTTCAAGCACTGGTCTAAGACCTAAAAATAATAAGACACGAATTCAACATATACCAACCACACAATAAAATATGAGAACAACAAATAATAGACATATATGGAAAGAAAGGCATCACAATTCCAATTCCGTCTAACCATTAGGCTTAAAGTCTTCTCTATTTTCCAGAGATTTGGCGCCTGTCTCATGAACAAAGTTGTAAATGCTCGAAAATCCACCCCAACCTACGGAAGTCTTTACTTTCAGGTGGATAAAAGCTTACGTGACCTAAACAAAATTGCTCCCATCAACAAATGAAACACTCAGTTTGGCCAAGGTTCGGTATGCAGAAACTTTGAAATATGAATGAAGTTGACGTTAAAATATCTGAGAATTGTGTTTGGCACGATAGGGTGAGAATCTTGGTTAAAAAATTATTTTGTTGTGAATCTTGCTACACATTTTACAGTTCCCACCTCCGAAAAAAAAATGTAGGATATAGCTGTTGGTTCGTGTCTCATTTTTTCTTTGGTTAAAGATTGTTCATCGTTGATTTGATCAAATTTCATTGTATGCACTAACTGTTGTAAATCCTAATTAATGCGTATAATTCAAAGATCAAATGTTCATATTCATAACAACTATCGAAGATGAATGTGGATAAGCATCATAAATCATCGATGTGTCAAATCAAACGGCCCTCCCATCCATATCATGGGAGGTAAGGGCCCCGCCTGTTAAAATCAGCCATTTCCGTCAAAATATTGAGAATACATCTGAAGTTGGTCTTACATTACATGCCCATAGCTCAACTCAACTAATTTTCCTTTTAACAACCCCAAGTATATATTTTGTTTCCCTTTAAATCCCATTTTCGTCTAATTTCACGGAAAAATTTGTCTTTTAACGAAAATTAAGACCGCATACTCTGTTTCTTTCCCTAATTAGTGCGACCGAAAGGAATCAACAAATTTTCTTACAAAAAAAAAAGATATTATTTGGATACGATATTCAGATTTTATTACCTTAATTGCAGCCGAAGAAAGAGAAACTAAAGGAGATAATTGAGACAATCCTCAAGAGCTCATCAAAAGGGGTTGACTAAGGTAAACGTAAGAAGCTAATTTAAAAGTTGAAAACTTGGGCGAGAGATTCCATGTTCTTCTGCCGTAAGTGGGAACTAGTGAATTGAAATGATGAATGGGAATTAAAATATTTACGGCTTTGGTCTGAAACAGTGTGTGAAGGAGGCATGGCTTCCCGTGAATCCTTGATTTGGCAAATGGAAATGGAAAAGGGATTTTCAGAAGGCATGTGAACAAGAGCTGGTGCAAGTGACAGAGAATAGAATCTTCAGTGGGAAGGGCAACAAACAAGTAAAGTCCAAACAGACAGAAAGTGCCAAATACTTGAGGGAAAGATATATAACAATGTGAGAGTTGGGTTGGGTTCCAATCAGGCACACCCAGCAACGCAGCATCTATTCCGTTCATTCTTCCTTTTCAAATATTTGTTTGGTCGACCTTTTTCCCCCTACCTCTTCAATTGGAAATTCTGCAGCTTTTTCATCAACTTTACCTCATTTTCTTTCTGGAATCTCCTTGCAGTTGCAGGCTGCCCTCTATTTCCTCTCTGCTTCTCCATGTGCTTTTGCCCCCGTGACTTCTCTTTCTCCACTCCACCACTACCTGGTACGTACTATTCATTTCCTTTTCCCACTTCCTCTGTCTCTGTGCTTACCATCATGTACTTCTTTTTTATTTTTCTTTCTCGATTCAACGTAGTTCTTTTATTTCATTTTCAATCCACACAAGCCCTTTCCCAAGTTCATCGCTTTTTTGCTTTCCAGGATTATTAAGCAGCAATAGGTATACTCTCTCTGACTATATCCGATAATGAATGGATTAGATAAGTATAACATTTCTACTTTCTCATATATACTTGTCTTTCTAGATATTAATTCAACGATGATATATCTTGGTGTCACTTCATGAAGTTAGTAGTGCGTCAGTTCAAGTTCACATGGTAGACCATATATCATTCAATAATATTGAGAATCTACAGGTCTGCCAGAGTGATAAACTCAATGAAAAGAAAAACTAAGTCTTTGAACAGTTAAATATAAATCTAAGCCTTTCACACATTAGTACGTGTCAGTTTAAGTTCTCATTGTAGACCACATGTATTTATGAGAGGTGATTCAGAGGAACAAACTTTTTATTTTGTTTCTTTCAACATTGATTAGCGATCTCAGTTAATTTGAAATTTCTGAGGAAGGTGGTTTGAACAAGGGGGAACAAATAAAGAGGAAGAAATATCAAAGTGCTTCCCAAAGGACCTTCCATGTAAATGCTATGTGCTGTATTCTTACATCATGTGTACTAAATGAACAGGGAACAAAAACAACACAAAGTATAACAGGAAAAGGACAACAAGGGGCAAAATCTTGTTCTTTAAAGAAGTCCATTTGTGGGGGAGATAGGAATCTAAATGTGATCCAACCACTTAGAGACAAAATCTACTTCAGAAGATAAAAAGGACTGATTGCCTCTTTCATCTCATGTAATGGAGAAGAACTTTCAAGAGAGAGGCATTTCTAGAGCCATATTAAGCCCATTTCTTATTTATCTACCTTCCCCTCCTTCAAACCCTCTTCAACCCCAAATATGACCCCATCACCCTCAAAAACTGATCCTAACCTTGAGCGAGTTTAAACAGAAAAGCAAAGTCGTCCAGGAAGAGTGATTTATGGAGCTTGCCTTGCTTAAACAGATAGCTTGGCGAGTGAAAGGCCAATGAACCAAGAACTAAGAGGGATATTTTTGTCTTTTGGGAGTGACCTTTCCTCCTTTTACTGTATATATGCTTCTAACTTGCATCTAACTAGTACGTGCAGGCCACTTCTTGACTCCGCGTTGCAGCTTGTGAAGATAAGTTTGGTCAAGTCAATCTGCCTCATCGTCTTCCATGGTGTGCCTGGCTCCCTGTATGCCATTTGCATAGCCCATCAGTGCAGTGGTGGCCTTAACGAATGGCGTGCGAGGAGTCATGCATGCTGTGTATTGTTCTTCAGGGCAAACTTAATATCTATCTATCTATCTATCTTTCATCAGATTTCGTTCAGTTTCTACATTTAGTACAGTTTTCTACTCTTTCTTTTCTTGCCATCTTTACTTACTTTGGTTGTCTTGTCTAACTTGCTGCTCCGAGATGCCTGAGCCTGGTGGAGAGGTAGGCTTCATTGGGAATGAGATACACATTCACGTCCATTCAGGATCATTATCACTTTAATGTGTTTGTTTGACATAGTCACCAATCCTTGTTGCTGTAGTATAATTTTGGTAGTTATTGGCTTTTCATTTGTTTACATCTGTGACAATTGAATTCGAAGTAAGGTTATGGATTTTGAGTTCATGACTATGGTTGAAAAGTCATATTCGCAGACAGGGTAAGCATGCAATTGAGCCAAAAGCTTAATGAGAATTCAACACCTGTCAAACTAGCAAGCTTTATCCGGCAGTGGATAATAGATATAATTTTGTGAATTGGTTATGTTGTTTGACACTGCTATAGCTTTTGGTTAATTATAATCGATGATTCACTAAAATGCATGCATTGAACCTATAATTTCTGCGCACGTGAACCCACACAAATTGATGTGTCCTCTTTAACAGAGGGATTGCAGTATTTATCATTCGTGGTGCTAAATTAAGAGAAACTTATAGCTGAGTATCCAAAGTCAAGGATATTTATATTGAATAATCTTAAATTTTGAAATTATTCTAAAAGACTTAAAAGGCTCAAAATTTAAACTACATAAAGAATTAGTATGTTAATCACGTTACTGTATTCATACTAGAATCAAAATTTTCTTAGCTAGCCAGTGAAAACTACTTGGAGGATGCTGCGTGCTACACAAGGCTAAACATAACTGGGGAAACTCATGATAACTCTGTACTATGTTTCTGTGTCATTATTTTTTTAGGTCCCTTATTATCAAAGAAGTTGAAGATGAGAAATAACACCATTGGAACCTTTTGGTATAGATGAGATCATGGCATGCGGCATTTTGAGATCTGAACTCGTTGGATATGAACTTAAACGGAAGCATCTTAACTGCAGTTGACAGTTATCGCGGTCGCTCAGTGATCCTCACACGCAATGACGCCATGAAGCCCCACGTTCATGAAGCCAAGCAGCTTCTTTCTTCAAGGAATTCGTTTGCCACGAGCATTTCATTTAGTTACTACAGTAACAGATTGTTGTACGGTGCCTTCTGGACTGCCCGTGTCTGCAGTTCGATTCCGACCTTATGACAGTACGCAAACCCTTTCTTTCTTTTTTCTGTGGAGATACTGCTCATTTTATTAAATAAAGCCGTTGGTGCTGGATCATCAATATATGCGTACATATTTCATTGTGGTTAACGCTGAAACATCACTATCAAACACTCATCATGTCTTTTCGGCAAAAAAAAGAAAGAAAACACTCATTATGTCGACATGTATGTTTATGTGATTTAGCTGTATATCTGTCCTCCCTCTTACTTTGATCGAGTTTCTTTATCATAAAATTGGAGCCCCAAAATGGAAATTTATGTGGAAATACTAGTTACCTGTGACACAAATATTCATGGGGTATGGGTCTAGCACCTTTTTAGAACCTTGAAAAAAACGGAGCCAAAGGTAGCCAAAGTTGTCTGTAACTGAATAATATACTACATGGTTACCAGTTTACCGTTGGCATACGTGAGCGGAATAGAATGCCAAAGACTATTCGGAAGAGAGCAAAGAGTGAAAAGCAATGGGAAACGAAAGCCAGCAATGAATAACTGACTAGTGAAGGTAAGAAGCCTCGGGAGCCTAAACCAATAAAAACAACTTCAATTTTTTTTGGGTGACAAAAACAATTTCAATTTAAAATAAAATGAGTAAGGTTGTTCAAATTTGACGGTCAAACTGAGCTATTGAATTCCACCAAAGTGCCATCCTCCACACATATATAACTGACCAATGATCATTTTTTCTGTGAATAATGAAAGAAAACTAACTTTGTTTCTTTTTATTTGTTGTTTGCATACAGATTATGGAATATAATAAAGGTAAATTAAAAAAAATGAATATTGTATTAAAATTTAAAAGTGATAAACAAATAGAAATATTTTTTTTTCAAAAGTAATGTTTAAAAAGAACAGAGGAGGGAGTATTATCTATTGTCTGAACACATTTTGTTACCTTCACAAGTTACAGCGATGTTTCATTAAAATTGGGGGAATAATGTCTATATCTCTACCTTTAAATAATTTCAACAATAACTGGCGTCCATGTACAAACATATCACAGTTATACATTTGATGAGAGGTTGAAAGCAGGTATCCTACAAATCCAATCGGACATTTCCTGCTCACTGAGTGCACAAAATCAACTTAATTACCCAGAAACGACTATGCACACACGAGCAAAACTTGGTGAATCCCAATCCTCGTGAATTTAACGAGCAAGATAGGCCGAACTCCAAAAGGAACTTCTCTGGTTTGCTCCACTGGAAGTGGATGCGGGACTCAAAGGTATTTGCTTCCTTATTCTGATGTTTCTAAGATCAGCAACAAAGCCTGGTTTTGAAATAGCAATATCTTCCAAATCAATATTTTTGCTGGTCAACATTTCAACGGCCTGCGTCATTCTTGGCCGGAGCTTGGCGGTTTCTTGCACGCAAAGCAGCCCCACTGTTAGGAACCGGATGGCTTCTGCCACCAACAAGTCCGCATTCACGATCACAGGATCTACCATTTTGACAAGCTCCTTAGCTTTATATGCTGTCCACACCTGCATACATACATGTTCACACCCACATTGGACTCATTTCTTTGCTCTTTATTTCTCTTTATCAGGAAAAGCCAGAATTAACTTTCTTACCTTCTGTACTAGGAAGCGATCCATATCCTGATAAGCATCCACTGGTACTTGGCCGCTAACAATTTGTAAGAGTAATACTCCAAAGCTATAAATATCTGATTTTCGTGTCAACTTTCCAGAAGTGGCATACTCTGGAGCAAGATAGCCCCTTAAACATCACAAGAACGCAACCGCCTTAATTAGCCAGAGAATAACAGAGATCCAATTAATTTAGTTTCTGTATTTTGTCAAGTGTTACGTAGTGCTGTCACTTACAATGTCCCGGCAACTCTAGTACTGACGTGTGACTTTTCGTCTCTAAATAACTTTGCGAAACCGAAATCAGATAGTTTTGGAGTGAAATTTTGATCCAGAAGTATGTTACTGGGTTTGATATCTCTATGTACAATATGGGGCTTTAGTTGGTCATGGAGATAGGCAAGCCCACGAGCCACCCCTACAGATATGTTCCTCCTCAATTCCCATCTGAATCTCATCCTGCTTTCCTCTGTGCCTACATAAATCAACCAAGAGTCAAAATTATTTCTGGGTCTGCTCCACTTCCATTCTGATACATACAAACAAACAAACAAGTACCTAAAAAAGTGTGGTAAAGACTATTGTTTTTCATGTAATCGTAGACTAAATATCTTCGAGCTTCTTCCACACAGCACCCTCGAAGACTAACTAGATTTTCGTGCTTGATACGAGACAGGGTGGCCAATTCTGCCACGAACTCCATCTCTCCTCGCATGGATTCCAGCTCGATCGAAAGCACTTTCACGGCCACAATATTGCCGTTCCGAAGCTGCCCCTTTACAGGTCAAACACAATCAGTCAGTCTCTCATGAGCATTAATTGAGGTTTTACATTGGAACTTAGGGTTTCTCACAATGCCGTATCAAATCAGTAAGTGAACAGGAAAAGAACAAGAACAACCTTGTAGACAGAACCAAATCCGCCTTCTCCAATCTTGTCCCAGGAATTAAAATCACGAGTGGCTAATTTGAGTTCGCTGTGAGAGAATACACGAAATGCTTCGTCACTGCTTCCTTCTGGGTCGTCTGTGCAAGAATCACAAACCCAGTATTAGACGAACGAAGAAAAAACAGATAAAAATTTCGAAAGAAGAAAAGAATGTAGAAGACAGAAGAAGATGTGGATGAGTGTAAGGTATATACCGAGGTTGCTGGGTTCTTTGACTGTTGCAGAAAAACAAGTGAAAAATGAACAAGAAATCAACATGTCTAAACTATGAATACAAGCGGAAGCTTTCCTTGGATCTGGGGCATCCGTGCTTGTTTATATAAAGGTTTTGGAAATTTGAGAGAGAACATAATTGGAGACTGGAGAGAACCCAGAACAAGAACACACGGTAAGGAAAATTGACAATGTCTCGGTCTGAATTTGATTTTTAAATTCTTTTTCAAGTCCTTTTCAAAATTCTCGCGTAACAAATCCTTTTGAAAGTTTCTTGGGTTCGTCAACCCAATCTCCAACTTTTTTAGCCATCAACCAGTTGATATAAATATACTCCTCTCAGTGCTTTTTATTAGTAATATTTTAAATATTTTTTATTATTTTAAATATAAATCATATTTTATAAATTTTTTAGTATTAATTATTTTATTTTTAAGATATTCTTATTTAATTATGAAAAAAATATAAATTATTTAAATTTATAATATTTATTAGAGGTAAAGATAAAAATCATATCATTTTTAAGATATTTTTAATAATATAAAAAAAAATTAATTATAGTGAAATAATTGAAAATGACTTATATTAAGGACGGGAAAAAGTAAAATTTAGTATAATGTCCTATAATTTTTTAATTTTTTTAATTTAATTTTTATTTACATATTTTAATGAATTCTATAGAAATTTTTTATTCATTTTTTTTCTATACATTTTAATAAAATTTGAACATAAGAGAAATAGGTATATTTTTCTAAAAAAAATCTATTATTATCTACTTGCCAGTAATGCAACAAAAATTGTCCAGTCTTACTAGAAACAGCAAGAATATACTCATCTTCATGTAAGTGCCATCAGACTTATCCTTACCCTTCATGGAAGAAAGGGAATTCCTGCTACAGTTAGGATAGCAATCCTTGATTCTATATACACTTCGTATTCTAATGCTATGATTGATGCACTTTTGACCACTCTTAGTAATGGAAGCGTTATGATGACCATTGCTCCAGATTTCAATATCAAACTTGATGATGAAACCTTACACATTGTCTAAAAGTTCAAATCTAGATCCATGGAGCAGAGTAAGACCCAAAGGCCACTATGGTTACTTTTCATCACCAAATGATCTATCGTTTGCAAGATCATGCGGTTAATTTTGGATTTCCAAATTCCATTACAGATGCTTTATATATGGTATCTAACCAGTCAGATACTTCAATGGTCCAAATTCCTTGGAGAATTCCTAAAGAAGAACTTGTTCAGATCATGCCACTTGAATGGATTAATAATTATAAGAGAGATTTTATTCTTCTCGAAGAGATGTCCATACTACAAAATAACCTGTTTTGGAAAGACTCACAGATGGAACGGTCAAATCCACATTCAAAAGACCTGGTGAAGGTCCTCCTTCATTTTGAGGACAAATTTTAACTATCAATCCAGTTTATAAATACAGAGAGAAATTCCCTGTTTATTATGTGGACACACAAGCTAAACCATGTTTTGTTGGGAAAATCCATGGTCGCTTCATTTGGGATTATGCTCCCAAAGAATGTGATTCTAATTGTGGATGCTATGATTGGGACAGCTGCACAGGACTAGAGGAAAACTTTAACCATCTTGGTTTAGGTGACTTGATGCAAAAACCCTCTTGTAGTCACATCAAATCCAAACTCAACTAGGACGATGATACAGATTATGGTCCTAAACATACTTTATTCAGAAAGAAAAAGTGGATAACTTTCCACAAACCACCTCCACCAAAACCAGCTACCTTTCAATATTTGCTAAAAGAGTTAGGTCATTCGGACTTAACTTCTTGCCTTTTTCCCTCTGAACAAAACACCCAGCCCTCAGGAAAAAACTATCATACATCTCATCCTAAACCAATCATTAACTTTATCCCAAAAAACCCATCGCAAACATTATCCTGTATTGCTATGATCAGATCAACCTACGAAGAGGATTTTCCTCCTCTAGAATGAAAAGTCAATGAATTAGTCAGATATTCTTTCAAACCATTTATCCAAGCTGATCAAATAACTCCTCAAGGTCCCAAAATTACTTCCCAATCAGATGAAGTATTGAACTGGTAAACTGAGAATGTAGTAAGTCAAAATAAAGTTCTTCACAGGATTAATTCTCGACTGGACCAATTTCATGACAAAACAGATGGTTTTTCTTTACGGCTTGATTCCCTTGATGAACAAGTGAAGAGATTATACATCAACTATTCTTCTAGAGCTCAGCAGCTTGATAAGGAGCTCAGAGAATACATTGATACTCGTTACATGGGTCCTCAGTTTGCAAAAAAGGAACAGGAATTGAGACAAATCAAGGAAGAGTTGAAAAGAATTGAAGCAAATATTTCTTAACCTTCTCTAACCTATTCCCATGATCCATTTTACCAAACACCCTTATATTCAACCTCTGTCATAACCCTTTCTTTCCCATCCTCTACCAGAGAACCTTTTCAGATGACATATCCTATTCTCAGAAAAGCTAGGCAAGCCAGACAAATATCGTCTAAGAAAGTCCAAATAACCTAGCCAACTTACACCCAGGAATCACAAACCACATATCCATTAACTTCCTATATTTCAGATCCTGTTATCCCTACAAAACCTTTACAGATCAATCTCCATCTTCACCAAAATAGCAACAACCATCACCCTCTTTTTCAAAAGATAAATCCATAGCTACCATTTGTCCAAGGTCTAAATCATCTATTAAATCTAAACATGATAATTCATATAGTGATTATAATTCAAGCTCTGATTTATCAAACTCATCTCTTTAGTCTCATCCTATTCCAACCATGTTTATGGTAACTCCGGATCCACATACATCTGATCATCATGAATCCCCTGTTATTGAAGATCCTGTCAATCAACCTCATGAGGTAAACATGCATCATAAGCCAAGTAATGGCCCTTACTTCACTTTTGATGATTTTCCTCCCCACAAATGGAGAGAGAAAATGCATGAATTTGGTGTATGGATAAATTTTCAGATGAATAAACCAGATGCTAATCTTTAGAATGTCTCAAGCAATTTTCTCTCGAGAATGATTGATAGTCTCAAAGAATGGTTCACAAGTTTAAGTGAATATCAAAAGTTTCAGATGACTCAGTATGATATTCCCACATTTCTGGGGATATTACATCGTGAATTTATTAGTGATTTTGGTATTATTGATAAAAGAGCAAGACAAGAGTTCTTTGAAATGAAATGTTGTTATCTTGATCGACATGATTTACACAAGTATTTTCAAATGATGTCTGAAAAATATTATATGCTTGGAGGAGCTAATGATGCTAATCTTAGGCATGTTTTTATTGCCTCTCTTCCAGATGAACTTCAGCCAGAATTGCAAAAAGCTCTTAATTCTCTAAATCGAGAAATGACACAGATTACTCTTAGAGAAATCTATCAACTTGCTTTGGCTTCTCTTGACAGATTATGTAAACAACAGAAATTTGTTAAGAATGTTCTTGAGAGCAAAGCCAATCTGTACAAAGTCTGTAAATGACATGACTTGAAGATTAAGTGCAAAGACAAGAATACATGTTCATGTTCGTCAAAGAAGAAATCTCATTTCTTCAAATTCCCTCACAAGAAAAAAGGTTTCTTTAGAAGACGACGAAAACCATTACGGTTTTTCAAAAAGAGATTGTCAACCTCCAAGAAATCTGACAAATGTTACATTTGTGGCCAGAAAGGACATTACGCCAACAAGTGTCATAATAAGTCCAAAAGAGATATTAAGATACTTTCCACTATTCAAAAGACATTATCTTTGAATGATGATGATGATGTTGAATTAATATTGGAAGAACAAGACTTTCAAGATGAAGATATAAAGTTTGTGATTAAGCAAGAAATAGACTCTGATTCCTTAGAAGAAGAAAAGATTCTTAGCAGTCTTCCTTGTCCAAAGGTGTTAAGCTCCTAGTCACACCATCGCATCTATAATATCAACTTGACTACCAGATCACAGTCTATGGTGCTACTCCCTAATGTGAAGGTTAAAGTATTTGCAGACAGATACGACAAACCAACACAGGCTATTGGTTTTATAGATACAGGTTCTTGTTGCAGTGTCATGAAACCCCATGTTCTACCAGCAAGCGAGTGGATTTCTCATGAGGAATATTTTACTACTAGTAATGGCAATCCCTTCATGATTGACATGATTTCCAAAAGAAAAATTGGGATTCAATTCTTCCCAAACTGCACAGTCTGGACCAGAGTGCTTGGGAGCAAATTACCAAACAAAGATCTACTGATTAGCATGGATATTTACCATCTCGCAAAAGGATTACAAATCCTTCCAAAAGGAATACGGTATAAGTCATCCTTCTCCCCATAGGAGACTATCCGTAATCTTTTTGAAATACAGAAAGTACCACCAGGATATGAAACCATCAGGGATAAACTATTGCCTCTTTGTCTAGAAGATCATGAACAGTTTAACCATCCTTCTCCTTTATGGAAAAATAAGAATTTCTTCATTCGACTTCCCTTCAAAAGGAATGAAGATATTAATCCCACTAAAACCTCTCATCCCTGGATGTCTCCAGAAGACTTATTATTTACTAGAGAAGAATGTGCATGACTCCTAAGACAAGGTTTAATTGAACCTACTGATTCGCCATGGGCATGTCAAGCTTTCTATGTTGAGAAAGATGCAGAGAAATGATGGAGAAAAAAGATGTTTGTTATTGATTATAAGCCTCTTAATCATTTTCTACAAGATGATAAGTTTCCTCTTCCAAAAATTAATATACAAGCAGTTCATTTGAAGCATGCAAAAATTTTCTCTAAGTTCGATCTCAAAGTAGGCTTTTGGTAAATAGGTGTGCATCCTAATGACATATACAAAACTGCTTTTTGTATCCCAAATGCCCAGTATCAATGGAAGGTAATGCCTTTGGGGTTAAAACCAGCCCCTTCACTATTCCAAAAAGTTATGGTCAAAATCTTTGAACCCATTCTCCATTTAGTCCTTATATACATAGATGATATTTTTTTATACTCAGAGAATGAGGAAGCCCATACAACCCTTTTAACCCAATTAGAGCAAATCACCAAAAAATATGAAATAATGCTCTCAGCAACAAAAAGCCAAATAGGATTAGCCCAAATTCAGTTTTTGGGCATGACTTTCTCTCAGGGCCATTTTCAAATTCCACTACAGATGACATATTCTATTAGAAATATAATTATGTTATGACTTAGGAGAATTAAATACAACTACTTCGATTCTTACTATAAATTCTTTGGTCACAATATGATAAGTGTGTAGTTTAATTAAAGTTATATACATTTTATTGATAAATCATACAACATATATAATTAAATTAGAAATATAATAGCAAATATATGAATAATTTTATAGTAGTATGTGATATTAAAACAATGTGAATATGAATTATTTTTTTGGCTAAAATATATGGTAAAATGCTTTCAAGTTGACGCCTTTGCCTTCCATGATTCAGTTAGAATGGGAGGTTAACTCTCTGTTTGCTTCAAGAACGACTCAGTTAGGTGGCGGCGTCGGCAATCACAAGGGAAATGACTACTGAGTCACATTTTGTGATTTATCAACCTATTATTTATTTATTTATTTATTTTGCTACAATCAACATACTCTTAAATTTTAACAGCAAGCTGTTGGCCGAAAAGAAAAAGATTTAACGACAAACCTAAATTTCGATGAGCATTTTTCGCTTTCAATCTTTCGACAAGCCTCTGCATCCATCAGTTACTATATATATATTCTGGAAAAATTTTGAACAAAGTATATATATATATATATATATTATCAATCGTGTTTTTTTACTTTGACGGTCACATTATTTCACTTGATTCTACAGAATTTATTGAAGTGTTCAATCCCCAGTTTATATTATTTCATAATTTAAATCTTGGACTGATTAGGGAATTGGCAAACACTGCTTTTTAAATATAGAGATAGTGATAGTTACACGGATAAATTCTTAATGACTGTTATATAATGAACATGGTATAGTACTGAATAAACAAATCCCAGCCCAGGCACAATCCTTTGAATTTGTTATTATCTATTGACGTTGTCATATAATAATTATTGTAATTAACAGTCCACCTGTGTTGACCATGTCATCTTCTACATATTTAGGCCTTCTAAACAGCAAATCATCAGATATATGATTTTATATCCATTTACCCAAAAAAAAAAACGATACAATTATACACACACACACACACACACACGATATCATAGTGTCTTGCCTATAAATGATATCACAACCAAATCATGAGATGCTTGTTATATTATATATTTATATGGTGGGACAGCCACTCTTCATACTTGCAGACACCCCAAAATCCTTCATGTCTATTACCAACTCTTACTAAATAAGAAGATAATTATTTAGGGGGTAAAGGTTTTAATTGACAAATGTCACGGTTTTAGAAAATTACCAATCTCTTAGGTAATTGCTTTATCTGATAATTATCGTAAGAGATGTCACTATTAGACATATGTAATTTAATTATCTATTAGATAATATTTAAATTAAATTTTGAAACATTCAAAAATAAATATTTATATAATATTATTTATATGATTAAACTTAAACATAAACATATCTTGACAAAATGTGATCCTTAAGAGAATATATTGTCAATTAAAAGATTCAATGGTTAAGGATTTAACTCAATTAATATTTTATCTTTATCTAAATTTAAATTTAATAATTAATGGTGGCTAATATTAATAAATAGATAATAGACTAAGTTAAGCAAGATATATGTTCCCCGGCTAGATAAGACTTATTTCTAGTAATTTTTCTAACATAAGATGTGATTTTAGATTTAATATTTAGATTAAATAATAAAAAATTTTTACATTAAATCTTTAAACATGACAAGAGGTAATTTATAAGTTGTCCGTTACTAATTATTATGTGAGAAAATTTATCTAGGCTATTTAGATTAAAAAAAACCGAATTTAAATATATTAACATAAACAATTTACATGAAATCACAGCAAGGAACATGTCATGGAATCAAATCTAAGATAAGAAACGCACATGAAAAATTGTTTGTGAAATTAAAGGTCACTACCTAACCTCCTCGGTGGCTGCTCTGCCTCAAAAGAAAACAAAAATGAGCTACAGTGACAGTAGCGGGTGGAAAGCAGCACTAAAGATAAAGAATGTGGACCATAATCTGCGATCCACGGTTTGAGTAAATAATTGATAATTCATCTTTGGGAAAATTAATCTGTAAGTCCTCAGAGTTCAATTTTCAAACAGGTTCTCTAATATTTTAAACCTCGCTATATCTTCCACTTTTTACCCCGTTAATCCCTCATAGTATTAAATGTTTATGGGCTAATCCCTACAAAGTTGATCTGGCAGGAAGGAAGTATGATGTGTAATGATAAATAAGATTATATGAAGCACATGGCAACCACATTAGTTAAAAAAGATACAAAAAATAAAAGCATCTCCTATAATGAAGTTGAAACTAAACTTGGGAGGATGAATCGAACCTTTCTTGACACAACAGCTAGAAATTGTCATGCTCTCTCCTTTGCTTAAAGCTGAATTCTCTTTTATAGCAATTTAGGGTTGTCTTGCTTCAAATCTCATTGACCCTTAATTGAATCAAAACTCTCATCAATGGTGACCGGATTGTTAGAGAATGTGAACCTTAGGGAGACCAAATCATCTTGTTAGAGAGAGGGAATATTATAAAAAAATTTAGAAAGATATAAAAAATTCAGATTTTTAATATATTTTTATATTAATATTATATAATGATAATTTGAACAAAATATTAGTATACAGCTTTGAATGTGTGTGTTTATATTTATGTACACATACACTGTATGTGTAAACTAAACGTATATAGATATATATACATAGTATATATGTGTGTGTATATATTTGTATACATTACACATAGACCCAGAAAATTAGGATTTGAACCCATATATAGCAAACATTCATTTAGAGGGGTTTCTCAACAAATAAGGTGGTCAAACCAATATTTATATATCTACACAGATGACCAATGCAATACATTGATGGGGGAGGAGGTTGAGGTTGGGGTGTTGGGGGTTGGGGTGGGGATGTGCTCCCCAAAACCTTAATGTGTGTTCGTCATTGTGACCCAAAAATCACATTAAATCTTCACATTGGAGGATGGCCCACACAAAACTTCATGGACTACACGCTCAAGAGATTCAAGAGTTAAGTCTAGAGTTCATGAAACTTACAAAATTTACTTTGAAATAGGAAAGCAATCTTAGAACCTTTCAGGTTTATGATGAGTTTTGTGACATCCGGGCACTGATGAGGCGAGAAGTGATTGACGGTGCAAGAAAAGAGGGTGAGATAAAGTGATAAGGCACGGACAAAGAACGGCTCCTGACAGGTTTCTAAGCGGGAGGGGCATATAAATGAATCGAATACATACCAAAATGAGAGGGATTCAGAGACTGTATAGGTATGAGACTATACGGTTAAATATAGTTTAAAGGAATTGATAAGTACTATCTATAGCAACAAGATACATCTACCTTTTCGGTAGCCTATCTCTTAAGAACTCCACAGTTAAGCGTACTTGACTTGGAGTAATTCCGAATAGCAGCTAGACGTTACAAGTTTGCCATTTACATACTCTACTAGAAGTTGTGACAGCTAGTATAGTTGTCATTGTTGACTTATATTCATTGTTCAATGTGATTGCTATAGACCTTCATCTTCGAATGACAAGCTTATGTGTCTTAATCCTTATGAGTGGTCATAGATAGCTATGGTATATTTCGTGCATTGGCTCCTCATTATATATATATATATGATGGAGATCAAGGAGGTTTTTAAAATATCCTTAGACGCTACCCATATGATCAATTTTAAGGAATTTCTAGGTCTTCTTTTTGTTTAGATAATTTTATTTATTTATTTATTTATTTTTGTTGACTTCCAATTTGTATTTACTTGGGGTCAAAATCATTAGTTAGATTTAAATTGTGATAAATAAAATCTGTTAAATATCTTTTAAGGATATTTTCTATATTTAAAGAGATTATCTAATAGTGTTAGGATTAGAATATTAATTTTATTATTTTTCTTTGAATTTTCATTTTTATTATTAGATTTTATCATAATTAGTTATATCTTTTAGATTTTTTAGACCTGACAAGATTACTTAAACCCCAAGTATTTCTAGTTACTTTAAGATTAAGTTTTTCATACGTTGTTTAATTAAAGACCCCCATGTAATACATATTCGGTGATGGTGAATTAAATAATTTTGAATATTTTGATTTTTCTCCCTTTCTATTTTGTTTTCTCCCTAAACTCTTCTATTTTTTCTCTTTTTCTAATTCCTTTTCCTTTTTTTTTCTATCCCTTCCCTTTCCTTGTCCCCTAAGTTCTTCTTCATCTCCCAAAGTTATCCTCTTCTCCCTCTCTTTGTCTATCATATTTCTCTCATATTCTTTTATTCTTTCTCTTACCCTTTTTGTTCTCTATCTCTTTACCCTTTCCTTGTCCCTTATTCATATCAATATATTATAACACCCTACTCCAAACACACCTCTACTTTTGATAAAGAAATTCGAAAACTGACCAAACCAAATCAAAACTTTCCAACTTTAACTCCCCAAATATCAAAACCTCAAAAGAACACCACAAGGATTCATAACAAAGTTGAGCCATGGTGAGCTACAGTATCACCACGGCCTCAGCCAAGCTTTAGTGAGTGGCGCCACGGCCAAGCTTTTGGCACTGTGACGCCCCCTGCTAATACAATATTAACAATTTGCAACTCTCTAGGATAAATTTATGACGCCCACAACTTCGTGCTCTTACCTTCAATTGACCTGATTCCAACTTTTACAGGTCACTCTCATCCCAATAAAATTATAGACACCAATGTCACTTAATTCCAACTCCGTATGGAGATTTTAGACACTCTACACCGTTTTAACAATTTTTTGGCCAAAACTCAAACCTTAAGCGCTTCATTTGCCACTAAAAGCAATTTGACCACTATGAACTATCCATACAAGTCCTGTTTAGCTCAACCAACTTGTCCAAGAAAGTTTTATCTCAAAGAAACCACTCCTTTGAGATTTGATCCCCTTGAACCCCAATTCACATAATGGGTTATATGCCTAAAACTCATATATATGGCCCCAAATCCCCTTTGGGCTCGCTTATATGGCCATTTTAATACATAGACACCTGCTCCTACATTAATGGCCCATACTAGGGTCCACAATTCTACCATGCCGCATGCCCATTGACCACAAACTCGGCATATATACATAACCAACACCATTTATCATCCTTCAACAGCATCACTTTACCTACACATACATAACCACAATACTCCCCAGGAATACTCGGAACAAGCGATGCACACAACAACAACTTACTTGGCACTGAATTACATAAACTAAATTACAAACTACTAATTATACTTGAGATTCCCAAAAGGAGAGGCTTATGACTCAATGGTCTTCTCCAGACTAGTGCCAGAGTCTTTACCTTAAATGTTAGGCATGGAAGAGGGTGTGAGATAATGTCTCAGTAACTGGGATAAACACACACATATATAATATCATCAATATCACACATATATGTAATGATGTAGTGCAATGCCAAATGTTATGAAATGCATGATCTCCTTCGTACACAGCTAGAACCACGAGCTAATGTCATCACAAGATATTTTAAATAGGTGATTCCCTTCCAACAATTGATGAAGATTAATTTTGGGATATCACCAAGCTCATCTCATACTAGTGCACCTGGCCAAAGGTCACACTAGTATTTAGACAGTGACTCTCATTCCCCTAAACCACCCCGAATTGGTAACTATTTAAGGAAGGTCCAGCCCACTGCCACCTGACTCCCCAGGCCATGGGAGAGTATTTAGTGGCAGAGATCTTTCTCCGTATCATCATATCATATCTGATCTCATCATCATCAGCTCATCCCCCATATCTCCCTATGCTCAATGTGATGATGATGCTCAATGTTGTGCCACACATCTACATAATCATGGAATCATCATCAATGTCATGCTAGCATGTGAATACCATATGCAATCAATCATCCACATAATCATTATCATCATTGTATTGATATACTATTATGTGGGGATGCATATAAACGTACCTATACACATACATACCACATCTTCATCCATCATATATGAATATCAAGAAGAAAGGCTTATATACCTCTACTAGTCATATACATATCATGATATGAAAAAGAAACACATACACATAACATTATCATTGTATGAAAAGGATCATGTATATATATACACATATATATCAACATAATACACATATACCACAAACACTCGGTTACCTCGTATTACTGACTCCACACACACATGGGAATTGGGCAAGCCTCCAAAGCACTAACCACGAACCATATGCTTCCAATTGGTCAATGAACCACTATAACATTATAATATCTTTAATTAATATAATACTCATAGCAACTAAAATCTACAATCTAGCCTTTCAAGCCTAACCTAGAGTTCTAACAACATAATTACACACTAATAAACTCTGATTAACCATTCACATCATAATCATCCTCATACATCTTGGATTTCTAATTACATCAAGGTTTCAGGGTTAGGGTTTGGAAGATATACCACTTAAACATCATAAAATCAACACTCAATCCATAGAAACATCCAACAATACCTCTAAAACATATTTAAGCACAAATTAATCGGTGGAATCTTACCCAAATTGGAACCCTAGTCCAAATCATGAATATCACCGAATATTCTTGAGGAAAAATGAAGAGGAGGGTTGATGATCAACTTACCATCAAGAATCAAACTTCCCAAGTCTCAAAATCACGCCCTCTTCTCCCAAATACCAAACCTTAGCAGAGTAGTTCATCCTCTTTCCATTTTTTTTCCGTCTGTGTCTAGCCTTGGCTTCTGATTTAACCAAATTCCGTGACACCACTTGTGAACACTATATTTTCGTCTGAGCATTTTTAAATTTTTTTAAAAAAAATTGAAAAAAAAGGAATAAAAATTTCCTTTTATGTAAGGAAATTAGTAATTATCATTTACTTTAAAGATAAATATAAATCTTCCAAAATCTAAAAATATTCTTTGAATCCAATTTCTTCCTTCTAGAATTTGAGATCTAAAATTTCAAATAAAAAAAAAGAAATTTAAAATTAAAATCCTTGTAGTCTTAAAAGAAAGCAATAATAATAAAATCATCAAATAGATTAGACCTTGTTAAGAAAAAATAACAACAAAAACATTAAAAAATAATAACAAAAATAATATAAAATATAAAATAATTAAGAAAATTTACAAAATATATATATAAAAAAATATTAATTAATTTAAAAAATTAAAAACATAAAGGGAAAAAAGGGGGCTGAAATGCTATAAACTGAGCCCTAATTTAGGGCTTAGGCACGAGAAGTAGAGAAAGGAGAGAAGAGGCTCAGAGATGGCCACGGAGGGGAGGAAAGAAAAGAAAAGACGGAGGGAGCTGCGCAAGGAAAAAAAAGAGAGAGAAAGCCTAAGAGGGTAGCAGCATGCAAGCACAAAAAAGGCAGACCGAGACGTACACGAAGGACAGAGAAATAGAGGGAGCTGCGGGGACAGCTGAGACAGAGTGAAGTAGAGCACAAGTGAGAGAGGGAAAGGAAGAAGCAACAATGCACTTGGTTTTGGACAAGAAGCCACTCGCAAAGCTGCTATAAAAGGAGGCCGAGGAGGCAAGTTCACTAGAGGAACAACCGAAGGGACAGAGCACGATGGCAAAGGGAGTCCAGGCAAGCACGAAGAGAAGAAGGGAAGCCGAACAAAGGAGAAAATTGAAGGAGGCAAAGAGACGGAGAGTGAGAGAGGGGGCTGGGGGTGAGAGCTGAAAGAAAAGAAGGCCGAGAGAGTTAAAGACAGAGAGCGAGAGAGTCAAGAAAAAAGGCAGGAGGAGCCTCGGAGAGAGAGAAAGTCGATCACGAGACAGAGAGCATGGTCGTACGTGAGATTCAAAGAAAGAAGGATAGCCTATCATAACTTGCCATTTGCAGATTCTCGTGATGACGCAGATCCAGTTTTCTAACATTACTCGCAGCTTTGTCCACCATTTCTCCAGCGCGTCCTCATTGTTCCACTCGGTGAGCTCCATGTTCTCCTTCTTTATTCTTACTCTGCTATCTTCGTGATCTGGTGTGTATTATGAGCTACTGTATTTGCTGGTGTTATTTTCCTGGTGTTGTTCCTCTATAACTTTCTCCCAGTTCAGTCCCTTTGCCTTTCCATGCTTCATTTTTTTCCTATTCTGCTTTATGAGCTACATGTCTTTGTTGGTATATTTCCCCTCTGTTTGTGATTTTTTTTAATTTTTCAATGTTATATTTTACTGGTTTAATGGCTGTACAGTGGTCATTTTGTGGTTGTTATCAAATGGGGAGCTGTGAAATTTTCATATTACGAGCTATATCATTGTTCTATCATGATAGGAAAATGTGAAATCTCGAGTTAGAGGTTCATGGTGTCTTCGAGGGTCCTTATAATGCTAAGGAACTGATTTTGCTAGTTTGATTATGTGTTTTCTTTAATATCTGCTTGGGGTTGAAAGCATATTGATGTTGGGAGGAAATTTTCACTTTTGTTTAGTAGAACAATCTTTGGGTTGATTTCTTTAACTTGAGATTCAACTTGGGGCTGATATAATATTGTCGTTGGAATCAGTGTTGGCTTAAATATTTGGGGTTGTTTTTCACGGTTATGAAAAGAAACGGTGACCAATTTTTTTTTGTTACTTCGAATGGGCAAACTTGAGGTTAGCTAATGGGGTTTGGTTTTGGTTCTTAATTTAGTTTTTTTTTTTCTTTTTTATCTTGGTTTAGTCTTTGTTATAGTGGTGTCTTCCTTTTAGAATTAAGTTAGTTTGCGTAGTTTTTAGATTTGGGTCGAATTCAATAATGGCATTGCTTTCAAGGTTAGGAGTGCCTCCTGGGCTAGTTAATGATTTGTGCTACTTTGTCACCCGCACAAGTCCACTAATCTACTTCATACTCTTGCCGTATTCTATTTGTATTTAGCCCCCTGTGAATGACGGCATTGCTTCTTACTAGCATGTGGTCTTTGTTCTTTTATAAGGAATTATTTGGGTTTTTGCTCCAAATTTTTAAGATGAATCTTCCTCTTTTATCTTTTTTTTTTAGCACCATGGGAGCATGAATCAAGTTTGGGGGGAAATCAAGGCCATCATTGTCAAAGCTAGGGGGAATGGAGAATAAATCAAAATATCTCTTTTGAGTGCCACGTGAGCATGTATCAAGCTTAAAAATTGGGCTATTATCTTTGAAGCAAAGGAAGGGAAAATGAAGACACAAGAGTTAACAATTCATCATCTTATGATTGCGTTTAACTTGCTCGAGTTTGCACATTAACACACATCATCACAAGATCCTACATATTTGTAAATTTTTGTCATAATATATATTCTTGTTTGCTTTTAAAGATTAGTCACGAAGGTTTCTAGAGCTTTTGCAGACCCCTAAAACAATCACACCGTGTGAGTTTAGGGGGCTGCACGAGTGTATTATGAAGATATACTTATAATAGATTTCAATGACCTTTCCCTTCAAAATATTATTTTCTCATAAAAAATAAATAAAATGAAAAAAATAATAAAATGAATAAATAAATAATTGGCTTAATAATTACACCACATGAGTTTTTGGAACCCACGCATGTATCTAAGTTCATTGGGTTATCTCGTGAGATTGCGAATCCACGTAGATATATCAGTTAAATAACTTTGTTTTAAGAAAATAATTATATTTCATAAAAAAATAAATTATGATAACATAACAAGTTTTTTTCCAATTTTATTAAAAAATGTATAATAAAATCATCATTCAAAAATTGAATAATAGTAGTATTTTCTAAATTTTTACTTTAAATGTATAATAAAATCTTTATACCGCGAGGTTTAGAACTTCCACAAGTAATTAAGGAATCGATCTATCGGGCATGACTACAGTCTGTAACAGATGGATTGGTTTTCTCTTTAAAAGAAAGATTATCAAAAATATAAAAAAATATTATGGTTTTTCAAAAGTCAAAAATCAAATAAAGGTACTTAAAAAAACTAAAGAAAAATAAAAAAGGGATTTTCAAACAAAAATAAAATAAGAGTAAGTAAAGAGAATTAAATTATCTTTTTACAAATTAAAACACACAAACTCAATCTCAGAAAATTGTTTTGTTTGCAAAAAGTTAAATTATTTTCAATTAACTTTCTCTTATCACAAAAATTTTATAATTAAAAAAATATCAACCAACTGACATGTATTTCTAGACCCGAGCTACATGGATTTTGATCTCCATCATAGGGTATGTAGGCCCTACGCTCTAATCCTGGGTCAAGTCCGCCCTTGTAAATAAATAAATATTTCCCAATTAATTTTCTCAATTTATTTTTTCCAATTTTTTCTTAAATCTCCTCAACTTTTAATTTAAGTTATTCCCTTTATTTTGTTTTCCAAGTTTCCCAAATTTCCTTAATTTCTTTTTATCTTTACCTTTATTATTGTATGTGAATGATAAAAGGAAAACCAAAATGTTTTTAAAGTCATATTAATTTGTAGAATCAATGTAAGGTAACATTTCTTAGGAACAGGTGTTGTGGGGTACCTAACACCTTCCCCACACACAATTGACTCCCGAATTCAACTTTGACTATGCAGACCATCATTTCCCTTCCTCATTCAGTTTCTCAAGGTTTTTCCTCAAAATTTTGGTGGCGACTCCTCACACATTGATTTTCATCAAGAAACCCGATTTGTTTCACTTATGTCTTCTTTTCCTTTTGTCACATTTTTCCGGGTGTGACACCACTTAAGTTCGCGCGGTGCCAGGGCTCTCGGGTTTTAGCCCAAGCACGATCTATACTATTCCTCGCCCCAACTTCACTATTCACCGTCATGGCGCTGATACTCTTTGTTTTCATTTTCAGTTTTGTCCAATTTTGACCTCTTCTCCAATCTCGGTTCCTTTGGTCCTACACACATCATCAAGTATATTGTTAGCTTGATACTAAGTCCAAGATAGTATAATGAGGATTGTTACATATATCAACTTGATAAACCTTATCTTCCACTTTTACTATTTTCTGTTTTGGATAGTATTTAGAAAGAAAAAACAAAAGGCAATCATATGGGAGCAAAAAGCTTTAACATTTTGTAACTAAGATTAATCTAAAAAATAAAGTCAAACAAATATCATAGGTTTAATGACCCCCTCTTTCACATTAAAAATGCATAAAACTATAACTTTTTTACTTTAACTTTTTTTTTAATGGAGAAAACTTCAATGACAGCCACCCTTCTCTCTCTCTCTCTCTAATCAAATCCATCAAGGACTATTGCAAACATGTTGTTGCTGTCTCCTCTATACTAATTGTGACATCCGGGCGCTAATGAGGGTGGGGAGTAATCGTCAGTACAAGAAAAGGGGTGCGAGATAAAAGTGATGAGGCACGAATAAGGAGCGGCTCCTGGTAGGCTTCTAAGCGGGAGGGGCACATGAATGAATTGAATGTATAACAGACCGAGAGGGATCCAGAGACTGTATAGGTATGGGGACTATACAGTTAAATAATAGCTTAAAGGAATTGATAGGTACTACCTATACCAACAAGGTGTACCTACCTTTTCGGTAGTCTATCTCTTAAGAACTTCTTAGTTAAACGTGCTTAACCTGGAGCAATTATGGGATGAGTGACCTCCTAGGAAGGAGTTATGTGAGTGAAAACAAAGTACACTGAAAAGACTTATATTGGTTTGTGGGAATAATCGTCAATCCCAAAAAAGTGACCGAAAGTTACACTAACCTCCATCCACTGTGTTATCTCCAAGTTCTTCTCCAAATTCATGTGAATTGGCATTGCCAACAATCACAAAGTGTACATGATCAACTATACATTGTGAAGAATCCTTTAATGATATTTGCAAGATTGATTTCTCTCTAGCTTTTATCAAGACTCATAAACAAATAGAAGGGATGTTTGCGAAGGACTTGTTTGAGATGGGTAGGCATTTGTTCAACTTCTTCTTCATCAAGTTTTAGGGATGTCATCCGATGGAGTTTTAATGAAACCTACCATCAAGTTTTAGGGATGTCATCTAATGGAGTTTTAACAAAACCTACCATTATGCTTTTTGAATGACATGGTTACCACATGTTTTTTTATCCTCATCATCATCACACATCCTCCTTCCATTATCCATGAAAGCATTTCCTTCGATTCCAAATCAGCACCACAAGGATTGCAATGCAAATGAACTAAGATGTGGGGACTACTTATGTAACCATTCAAAAGTATGAGGAGGAGCTTACAAAGTTTAAAACCACAAGGACCTAGTTGAAAATTAAGGCAAAATGCAGGGGTATACAGATTCCTTTTCCCTTCATTCTTTTGCCTTACTAAAAAATAATTTAAAAAACAAAACGAAAGCAAAGGTGACTCACTTTAGCACAACCTTCCCATTCCTCATCAATGGTGATCCTCGGTGGAGGTTTACGCAATCCCATTATGCCCGCCATCCAACCCTTTGTAAAGATTCCATCCTTCTCCGTCTCTTTCTCGGTGCCTTTCCATCAATGCTCTACGCATTGTTTGGCTTCCATGTTTCCTCCATCACTCTCGTCCTTCTTATTCACGGGCTTTTCTTAGCAAGTTTCTAGCCTCATGACAAGTCCTGAAACCTTCTTCCTCAGGTGGCATATGCTCGGTTTATCTCGTTGCGAATACTTTCAAGTTTGAATTTTTCCCTGTTGTGCAAAGTGGGAAAAGGGCACAAATTCTACGTGTTTATCCCTGCGGAACATCAAGTACATCTGGATTTTTCGGTCCCCAAAGGAAAATCAGACAGAAATACTACTTTAATTTAAAAAGGGGCTTCTGGATAGATATATATATATATATATATTTTCCATTTCTCAAAGTTCAAAAGTAGATTCTCATTCCATGGGTAACATAGGAAGTAGCGGCGTTAATAGCCGTCGGAGAAGCAATAGCAGACGGAGTCATCCACCGCCTTCGCCGCCGGATAGGCCGCAGCCTGAAATCGCTTCGAATCGGTTTGTGCCTCCAGCATCTACACCTTACACATCGCAATACCCGAACTCGAATCCTTCCCCCTATTTCCAGTACCCAGGTTACTATTCTGCTCCCCATCAAGGTATGCCGGCGCCGTTACCGGCTCCTATCGATCACCACCATCGTGTGGGGTCTCACCCACACATGGACCCATCATGGACGGGTGGAAGTTACCATTGTGGTCCTGCTATGCCTCCGCCTGCACCATATGTAGAGCATCAGAAGGCGGTTACCATAAGGAACGATGTTAATGTCAAGAAGGAGACTCTAAGGGTTGAGCCCGATGAGGAAAATCCTGGGCGGTTCCTTGTTGCATTCACATTCGATGCTACTGTTGATGGGAGGTAACTTTTGTTTACCGTTTTTTAGCTGATTAAAAGAAATACAACTGTGTTATGGCTTGTGGTTATCTATCGAATCATGAGAAGAGGATGTCTGAATTGCAGAATTTTTATCGTTATCTTGCATCTATTTGTCATCTGGTTCTGGTAATTTTATGCCATTGAGTTTCCATTAGAGATTGTCAGATGGAATGTTGTTGATAGCTCTCTTGCTGTGAATGGCCATTCTTCCTGACTTCATCAATAAGCTTTTGCTGGAATAAGATCGTTTGATATGCAGTTTGTGATTTCAAAAATACAAAAGCTTGCACACCCCTAACTTTACATCCCCTTGTACTTGCTATCTGTTCATGTTATGTTATCAATATTTGTTTTGGATGATAACTTTAAACTATGATGACAGCGATATTTGCTAGTCTTCGTTGCTTACACCTCCACTTTCTTCATGATATCCGGATGCAGCCTTTAGTAAAAAGTGGTGATCACACTTTAAAAGCTAACTTATCATCAAAATTAAATAGTTGATAACATAACATACTTATAATAAAAAACTGCAATTGCTATTTAAAAGCCTAGTTATCATCAAAATTTAATGGTTAATAACATAACTTGAACAGATAGCAAGTACAAGGAGATGTAAATTTATAAGTTATGATTACAAACATACAGGTTGCTAGACTAAAAAGTTTATGCGTTGGATAGCTCATTTTAATTTCTCTCGAAGGATTATCTAGTTTTTCTGGTATTTGGGTAACATTTCTAAGCAACGATCCCGATGTTAATGTTGATAAAATTCATTGATAATATGGATCGTCTATGTGAGCAACAAAGTTAAAATGTGTTAAAGAGTATCAGTGTGGCTGATTATTGTCATCTGATTACAAACTTAGCCTCTGAATGCTATTTTTTCAGTACATCAAGTAGCATTATTTAAGCTGCAGCGCGATGTTTGAGATAAGACTTAATGTATGTCCAGTTTAGTTATGAATTTGAAATATTATTGCTGGTAAATGCTAAATTTCCATTTCTGGTGGAAATTTATCATGACGGCATGGTGAATGATGATTATGACAAAATGTGGATATTGTTTAGTATTGTTCTTAATTTATCTGTTTTTATGATTTGTTTCTTTTTACTCTATAACAGCATCACCATACTTTTCTTTGGTAAAGAAGATGACAGCTGCATCCTTACACCAATGAAGCAAAATGTTCTTGCCCCTGTAACTGTAAGTTTCCAGCAAGGTCTTGGCCAGCAGTTTAGACAGCCAATTGGAACTGGTATTGACTTTTCAATATTTGAGGAGTCAGAATTATTGAAAGTGGATGGAATAGATGTGTACCCTCTAGCAGTGAAGGCAGAAGCTTCCTATGGTAAACAAGATGGATCAAATGAAAATCTGACATCTGGTAGCAGAAACTCTCAGATAACTCATGCAGTGTTTGAGAAGGAGAAAGGAGAATTCCGGGTAAAGGTAGTCAAGCAGATCTTGTGGGTAAATGAAATGAGGTATGAACTGCAGGAGATATATGGTATTGGAAATTCATTGGAGAGGGACTTGGATGAGAATGATTCTGGAAAGGAGTGTGTCATCTGCCTCTCAGAGCCACGAGACACAACTGTTCTTCCCTGCCGACACATGGTACTTGCAGTTTACATTTCTTATTTAACTTGTGTGATTAGATGATGGGATTATGCTGATTGTAATTGCCAATACAGCACATAATAATTTGCAGCAAACTTTTATAAAATGTTTGTTTCAGTCAAATTGAATCATCAGGATTTACCTTAAATTAGTCTGTCTCTGCTATTGATGACCATATACTATATGTTTCTAAACTGTTGTTCAAAGCTACAAAATCAATCATTGAATCTATCTTCATAGACTTTGGCTGCATTCCTTTGCTTGCTGCAGTGCATGTGCAGTGAGTGTGCAAAGGTTTTGAGGTTTCAGACGAATAGATGCCCAATTTGCAGACAACCAGTTGAGAGGCTTTTGGAGATAAAGGTCAATAATGATAGCCGACCTGAGGAATGACATTCTGAAGATCCAGTGTTGGTGCTTCAAGCTTCCTGACCTTGTACAGCCCAACTATTATACTTGTCAAATTATCATTGTTTTCTTTCCTTTACTTTTCCCTGATTTTCAATTGTGGGAATGGAAATTATGTATGGTAAGCGGTTTGACAAGGACAACAGGCTGGCATTATACCTCACTTATACTAGCCAATATACTTGTCTGGCTTTACACAGAATGGGTTGCCTGTGAAAAAATATATAATTAAATGTGTTATTTCTTCGGGTGACTTCTTGTTAAACTCGTATGTTTTCTAGCGTTTTTAGGATTGGTGGTTTAGTCGTCCCTCACAGATAATCGATCATTTGTTATGACACTGCCGACAGGTTTGCTTTTTACAGATAACTAGCATTATCGTTTTCGTAGGGGCACAGCATTTTCAAATTTCGAATCTTTGATCATCATTTCTTAACCGCTTTCATGCATTGTGGCGACATTTTAACATATATGTTTTATGGGCGATGGCGATATTTTGTCTGGTTTGAGCTGAAGCTGGGGATATTTCAGGCCAGGCCTTCAGTGATGATTTCGTTGGGTAGTCATAGGAATGCTTGCGAGTGTGTCAAGGACTTCAAAAGAGAGGTTACAAGTGACATTAACCACCATATGCTTTCTTTCTTGCCAGGCAAATATGTTTTTCTGAAGAGTATTACAAAAATATCTTTCTGCGCGCGCGCGCGCGCGCACACACACAGTCTTAGAATTTCATCTCTTAATGCGCGCGCGCACACACAGAGTCTTAGAATTTCATCTCTTAATCCGTTACTACTTTGCTTTGGGCATGTTCTTCAAAAGATGCCGCTTACTTCAGATATGGAATTCCTGAGATCTGTTTGAGAAACAAAATGAACGAACTATCGGCTGGGAATACATCGATTTCACTTGATCATGAGACTTTTGCTTAGACAAAACCCATAACAGGAAAATATAAAACAACATCACTACCGAGCGCTTAGATTGACTGGCAGGAGTCATTCTAGTTTAACTACGGGTCTTGGGTTCAAGACGTGGGAATGCAGCAGCGTGGTGTGGTAGGGGTGTCCACCCTTATAGTGCCTGTCAGGCCTCGATCCGGATTAATCTGAGCCACGTTGAAGTTCTCACAGCTCGAGTGAGGCAGTCTCTAGGATACCAGGTGCATACGCAAAAAAAAAAAAATATAAAACAACATCAATAAAGGCAAATGATTCCTCTTCTTTCCGCCGGTGAAGTTGATCTTTTTTTTTTAATAATAATAATAGTAATAATAACGTTGCTGATACTTTTGGTGTTCATGATCGTTCAGAATTTTTTTTTTTCTCTAACTTGTTTAATACATCTCACTCCCACGGTCCCACCCTATAAACTATATAGAGAGAGAGAGAAAAAGAAGACAGATGCACGCGCTGATTTTATTACCAAACAAGAATGACAATGTTCGCTTATTTAAATATTCAGAGCCCAACAATAAAGCACTATCGAGGGGGATGCTCATTCCAACCAATCCACTCCACAAACGAGAACCTCAACTAACACAACACAAAATAGTCGGACTGTAGTCCGAAAATACATTAAACACAGGAATCCACGCATGGACTAATCACCAAACATTTACATCTCCCCACCACTGATGGACAAAGACACCATTGCTTCTCAGTCCCTTGTAGATGTTCATGCAGCTTTCCTTCGTCTTCACACCTTTACCATTTCCTATGTCTGCGCAGCCCAGAAACACCTCGTCAACGAAACATATAGCTCCGCTTTCAAATATATCAGACAGGAACTTCATCTCAACTTCTCCAGCATTCATCTTCAGGACCACAAAATCCGCATTCTGCGCTGTTTCTTTGAACCACGCAAGCAAATCAAACTCTTCCTCTCCCACAAAAGGATCCGGGTTTTTCTCACTACCAAGCATGGTTGTAGTGCGCTTTCCATCCAATCCTGGATGATAAACAAAGGTAATACCGGGTCGTTTCACGTTGGATACTAGGATGGAAGTGCTGTAGTGAACAAAATAGACGCCGAAAGCTTTCTGATCGATGGGATAAGATGGAATGAACCAATCAGTGGCATTTGCATTCAGAAGCTCGCCTACTCCGATATCAATGTACACCAACCGCTTCCTACTAGAAAAGTCCACAAATTTAGGTAAATATGACATGATCCTTTTCTCATACTCCGGAGGTCTTTCCTCCACAAGCGGCTCCATCAGATCTATGAAAGGCTTGGTAAGGGTCAGACTAGGACAATCAGCTGGAAGGGCATACCGATAGAAGGAAGTGGCATTTTCAGATCTCTTCTTGAAAACAACCAGATTAAGTTCACTGATATATCGAACATGTACAATGCTGGAAGATCTCAGTAATGAAGACACTGGACTAACTGACCTTATCAAGTCATTTGGGTTTGAACCATCAGCATCCACAAGGAGGGCACCGATTCCGCCGGGCTTAAGGATGCGCTCAACCTCGAGCACGAGGAAAGCAGGGACCGAAACCTTGTCTAGGTCCCTAGAGAACACAAAGTCGAATGAACAGTCCTGGTAATTAAGATCGTATTCAAGTTTCTTCTGTTTGAGTGAAAATAGGCGTGGCTTATGGACACTACTGACACTGGAGAATCCCAGCCGCTGCATTGCCGAGACGGCAATGGGGGATGCTTCTCCGATACAGAGACTTTTGGCACCACAGTCCAAAAATTGTTTACCCATAAGCTCAGTGACCACATTCACAGTCAAATTGATATCTTGCTTGCAATTTAGAGATTCGAATGAACCCCAAAAGGTGTTCAGAATCCGACTATGGAACAAGTAGGAGCCGGGAGTGACGTTGGGAGAATCCGAATCCGCGACACAGTCATCGTAGGTGATGGGAGCCAGTGCTGTCAAGTCGAAGGCGGATAGGAAGCAGAGCAAAGAAACGATGGAAATAGCTGAGGCAAGCATCAATGTGCGGAAAAATATGCGCCTTGCTATAGACCCATTGAGTATCTGGAATTTAAAGGCCTTTGTATCCATGAAAGTTTCAAATTTGACAGCCAGAGAAGCGCACGCGAGAAAGATATCTGAGAAGAAATGAAGTCAGCAGAGTAATTTGTCAAAAAGGAGATAAGTTGCATAAGTAAAACGGATGAGAAAATGAAAGCCAAAACAGAAGAAGGGAGCAGAAACCTGGAGGAAGTGTGATTCGCACCCACGAGGATAGCTATGGATTTTTGTAACCTTAACCAGACCCTCCTTGGAACCCTCTGAAGCATTGGTTCGTGCCTGTTCCCACCCATGTTCAGAGGAATGAATTCCCACATGGAACCCTGGAGATCACTCTCATATCCTGTAAATTTCGGGTTCTATAAATGATAGAATTATAGTGAAAGCACAGGATATGAAAAGAAGGAGGAGGAGGAGGAGGAAGGGGGGTGAGTTTAGTCTAGAGTAACCCAGGTGAAGTATAAAGGGAGTGTCGGAGTGAGAATGAATGGGAGTGATTGCGGAAAAATATGTAGACAGCAACAGGGTACAATGAAATCAAATCCCCTGCCTTTTTAAAAAAAAAAAATTATAATGAACGCGCGAGTTGATGTGGCATTTGGGACCATATCTTTTTCTTTTCTGAACACAGTGAATGGCAAACAAGTACGAATTTTAATTTTAATTTTAATTTATACTAATACGCTTTGCTTTTTTTTAATTAATTTTTTGGCTCAAAATAATGGTTGCATTCTCAAACCATGTGATATGGATGGAGTAATATAGTGGCGTGGGGTTTTAATTTTTTATTATCAGAGTATTAAAAAAGAACTTACAGCGAAGCATGTATTACCGAGGAGACGTACAAAGACGCCCTGTTAACCAAAGCATGGGAACGTGCGTTGGATATTGAGAAAAGGTTCGTCCCCGTACCCATTGTCGAGGGAGGCTGCTTTGTTGCTTTAGTCCAGAAGGAATATTCATCTCATTTTAATTATAATTAATAAGATTAAATAAATTGAATCAGGTGTTTAATACTTTAATGACATGATTGAGCTCATAAGCTGCCCCATAATGCGAATCAAGTTGTCATTGTAGTATTTTATTATCCCAGCCCACAGGATCAATTGATAATTCAATGTCTTACACTTGGCTTGGTCGATATGCGTATCTTTATTTATATAATCACAATGATATTTCACAAACATAAAAGATAAAACTCTTAAAAGGTTGAGAAGAAAAGCAAGTGTCAAAGCCAAATGTGAATTCCTCTCGCTAGTGGGTTCAATCCGTGAATTGCCATTGTAATTTTGCCGTGCACGCATGCATATCACTTGTACTGAGACGCTTCTTTTAACTCTTCACAAGATTTGCCATGGAAATGATTGGATCTAGTAGCTTCTCATTCCTAGGAATGCTTCTAATTTCATTATATTAGTGGGGAATTGCATTCCCTCAATTTTTGAGATTCTCACCCCCCACAGAATAGGTTCCCAACCAACCAAATACACCCCTTGATGAAACGCTCTTCCATTCTCATTCCCTCTTCCTATTCACCTCCTCCTAAACACACGCTCAAGTGCTCCAAATGCAGAGAAAAAACACCAGAAGGTATAGAGAAGAAAGCCAAGTTCATACTTGGATGTGCATTAAGGGGCGGTTCAGACATCTGTAAGGAATTCAGATTTTTATATCAAAGGCCAAGATAGAGATTTTCTTTTTTTTTTTTTAAACAAATCTTCTGTTATCCAATGCTATCAACTAATCAAGATTCAAGATGAATCCAACCCCAATTAGGAGGAAACTCTTCCCATGTGATTTTTTCTATAAATAAAACTCAAATTTGAAATCTTACTTCACAGAAGTTAAAGTCCCTAATCACTTAATCCAACCACCTATTGGTGATGCAAGTTTTGAAGTGGTTCACGCATGTTACTGAAAATGAGACAATTCCATAAATAATAAAATAAACGAGTGATAACTAGGAGCCATCAGAATAAATAATGACTCGAATTCACATTTAAAAGTACAAGGTAACCAGGGATCAATTTCACATTATTCCTATTATTAGATCTAGTCTGACAACAGCCGTTTTGTAATTACAGATGGAGGTGATGGAGAATTCTCTCACCCTCTCTTTGCCATCGATGGCAGGGCATGCTCATCCTTGAATATACAATAGGGCCAGTTGGTTCATCTTTTAAGAAAATCACGTGAAAACTGGGAAACCAACCGGATAAAAGGATAATCAACCACGTCGACCAAAAAAAAAAATTAAATTCCCTTTAGATTGACAGAATATATTCACTGTTTGTAACTTGTACTGCTAACCTTGCTTGAAAGTAATGGTTTCTCCTTCAAGCTGGTAGCTAACAAGGTTTCAGAGTTACTTGGTTGGCTCTCAGCTATGCCAGGTCTAGTCCAGATTTTAATGTGTCCCTCCCGACAAGCAGTGAGTACAGATTCCTGGGTAAATATCAAACCCGAGAGAGGTTCACTATGCGCACGATGAGCAACCAGAGGTGAGATTTTTGGAACATCACGCATGCTTGGAGAAGGTTGGAGTGTACCCAATGGGACAGCATTGTCCCAGTGAGATGACTGGCTTCCAGCACTGTAAGTGGGAGATCCACCAGGTGCACGCCGCAATGGTACCACAATCTCATCCATTTCCAGGTCCCAAAGAAGCAATTGCGTATCCTGACCAATAAAATATCTTAGTTCTAGCAATGGAGCAGTACAGGAACTTCAGTAATGCCAAAAATGCAAAGAAACAATTTGGCAATTTCAGAAATCAATCAACAAAATGTAAATGTCTAAATGATACCACATATGAAAAGCCATTTTCACAATTCTGATAGCATCCCTATACTACACGTGACGCATTCCTTTCATTAAAATTGAAGTTAGAGGCAAAGCCATGTGACACATTTTATTAGAAATTCACGACCCATTCTTCTTCATGAAGACAAATTTGAGCTTGTTCCCTCTCTAGATTGGTGCTAATTCAGTGAGCTACTTGTTGCCTAAAATCAATTTAATAAATAACACTGTTCTCACCAAGCATTCTGCAATACATTTTACATTAACTAGCTTTCATGTCAAGGGGCACTGTCCTCCAGGTAGATAGAATTGCCTAACATTATCATATGGAATCTGAAAGCTGCTACAAGTGTTCAACCAGTACTCAACCGCTACTTTAGTAAAGTTATGTGGGTTTGTCTTCCTCATTTATGTTTTGCTTATGAGCTTTAATTTTCTCACAATGCATTGCTACATTAAAAAACAAAAGGCATCTAAAAATCAGCAAACTTCATCATAAGCAGGCAGAGAACTTAATTTCAAAACAATAAAATATACCTTGGAATGAAAATGAAAAATTCATGTGAAAATCAAAGTTTTTGGAACTTGAAAGAGCCAAAAGTCTGGACATGTCATTTTTTTTTCTTTAAAGAAACACCTTAGTACCTGACCAACAGAACCAAACCGATACATAACAGTTTCAGCATTGTCATTTGAATTTGGTGATGTCCAATATGAATCAAAAGCCACTCCACTGACCTATTACAGCATATGGCACATATTAATTCAGTAGTATGATTATAAATAAATAACGCCCACTGCAAATTACCACGAAACATACCCATGAGTTGTGTCCCTCACCCCATGCCACAACCTTGCGATCCTCCATGCTCCAAACTTGAACTAGATCATCTTCTCCTCCAGTCAAAATATATTTTGCATCCATGCTGTTAAGCATATTTTGATTATGGTTTTATAAACTCATTGCATGAGGCCCAAAAAAATGTGGACAATCTAGAGTAAGATAAATATTATTTAAGAAATTCTAATGCACTACATAAACCGAAGATGGAAATGAATCCAACAATGGCTACAAATGAGTTGGATCAAACATGTCTCACCTCCAAGCACAACATAACAGAGCACCATAATAACTTTTACCACCACATATAAGTTGTTCCTTAGAGTAATCAAACACTCGCAAATAGCCTGAATGCAGTAAACCAGATAAGCTCATTAAAGGTGCTTTTGCAAGAAAACCTAGAAAAGAAGCAGAACTACCACAGTGCTGATGGTGTTTAAATAAATAAATTTAAACAATATACCATCTCTTCCAACAGTTGCTAAGTATGCACCGTCATTTGAGAAAGAAATACCGTTAATTGAACCCTGGCATATATGCCATCTGGCTACTGGATTACTCTGCACAGAATACATTGAAAAAACAAATTGGGGTCAACAGACAAATGGCAAAGAGTGAATGAAGCAGATTCATTCTTATGCTACAAGCAAAACGTATGTGCATCAGGAGGTTAGTTATGATAGCGCCATGCCACAAAGAAGGCCGAATGCCATTATGAACAAAAATCCCATAACATCTCCACACATGGCCAATATATCAATATAAATGGTTGGACACCTTTGCATGCTCCACAGCACAGATTATGTGAAGAAATATCATTCCAAAACAGCACATAACTTGAGCCATAAACCACTAAGATAGTGAAGACTGAGGATAAATAAACAAATGACCTTAAAATGACTGTAAAAAAAAATAAAAGTGACAGGAAATCTGCTCCATAAAACCATTCAAACCACCTGATGTTACCAGAGATAATGCAATAAATTAAAAAACAACTGCAAAATATAGAATCTATCATAAACAAATTAAGTCTAAAATGTGTTAGATGTGTTACAACCTTGGTTGAAAGAATGTTCAGCTAGAAAAACGTAGCATTCTAGTAAAACTAGGTGATAAAGTTTATAAAAACTGAAAGTTTACAGAACTGAAATTGAAGTTGCATGTTTCACCTTTACCTTGTTTGAACTGTAACCCATGAGTCAATAGACAGCATTGTGAACAGTAAAGCATATGGTTCTGATACAAACACTTACTCTATGGATCATCATTACAGAATTACAATAGATTTTGTTAAATATAATAATTTTAGAAATGTTAAACTTTTAGAGATGTAGTTATCCTATCCATACTTTGCTTAGAAATCAATTAGACATCATATTCAATACCTTACTGTAACGTGCATGAGCAACAGAAAATTGTGCTTGATCTTTAATAATTGGGAATGACGAATCACCGGCGCCATCTTTGTTCTGAAATGGGAAAGGAAGGCTAACATATGATCAAATTACATAAAAAGCCTCATTATATAAGAACCTTAAAACAAGCATCTCTCTTCATATATGAGGCTTACCTTTTCATATACATACAAATTCCCATCAGCATGAGCAACAACAAATGCACCATCTCCTCCAGGAATCCATGCAATACTAGTACAACGACTGTCCAAAGCAATGCGTATCAATCAAGTTAAATTCCAGACAGCACCTGACACAATATTCTATTATGTATGGAAGTTTTTAAATAACGTAAGAGTATGATAAGATTAAAAAAAATTAATAATTCAGGGAAATGGTTGCTAAATTGTCTAAAATTCAATGAAAATAATTGAGATTATTGATTTCACTACAATACATCATTTACATATTTTAACTAGTATGAGTGCATGCACGTATGCGCGCGCATGTGTGTGTGTGGGGAAATAAACCACTTGTATACTAACAAACTGCATTTTCGCACTGATTAAACTTTATTCAAGAGGAGAAACATGTACATAATGCAGGAGGCAGGAATTAGTACAACAGGACAGCACCTGCAGAAAAACACTAAAAGAAGTAAATAAGATGACAAAACTTATCCATAGGTCTCTTCATTCTATTGGGAATCAAAACTCCTTGTGAGCAGATTTAAAATTCCCTGTGTACCACAGCAATTTCAGCACCTTAATGGAATTCCCTGTGTTGAGATCCCAAGTTGCAGTATTGGGGATTGCAAAGGTGCAAGTCTAATGGAGTTTCTTTTAATTTACTGATAACTTACACAGAACAAGTATACCAAGAAACAAAATCTTTCCTCTAAAAGTCCTAAGCTCATGGGGTGGAGGCAGGAAACACCGGAACTCAATGAGAAAAATATCATCCTCACTGTAAAAGTTATCACACCTCCCACTTTTATAGATATCATGAAGATGGTGGGTGCCAAAGCAAGGCAGACCAACCTTGAAGATTTTATGGCATATAAGGGTCAAGGCCAAACATTTGTGCAATAAGAATGAAAATTGAAAATGTTATCGGTTGGCTAAAAAGGAGACTAAGAAAGCAGTGAGTAAGGCTCGATGTAAAGCTTTTGAAGAATTCTACCAGGATTTAGAAACCAAGAATGGTGAACGTAAGATTTACAAAATTGTCAAGAAAAGGGAAAGAAAGTCAAGAGATTTAAACCAAGTAAGATGCATTAAGGATGAGGAAGGAAATGTTTTGATTACAGATGATGATATTTAAGAAAGATAGGGGAGTTACTTTTATAAACTTTTTAATAATGGATTGGATATGACTATTAATACAGAAGAATTAATAACCTATGAAGATGATCTGAATTTGAACTTCTATCGTAGGATTCGAGTTAGAGAGGTAAAAGATGCTCTTAAGAGAATGGATAGTGGCAAAACTATTGGTCCTGATGGTATTCCTATCGAAGTATGGAAGTGCTTAGGAAATAAGGGGGTTTTGTGGCTCACTAAGTTATTTAACAAGATCTTAAGGTCTAAGAAAATGCCAGAGAAATGGAGAAAAAGCACTCTGGTACCTATATACAAGAACAAAGGAGATATTCAGAATTGTACAAATTATCAAGAGATAAAACTCATGAGTCACACCATGAAACTTCGGGAAAAAGTGATTGAGCATAGGCTAAGGAAAAAGTCTTGTATTTTGAAAACCAATTTTGATTTATGCCAGGACGGTCCACAACAGAGGCTACTTATTTTTTAAGGGGTTTGATTGAAAAATACCGGAATAAAGAGAGAGAATTGCATATGATTTTCATTGATTTGGAAAAAACCTATGATAAAGTACCAAGAGATGTGTTGTGGAAAGCAATGGAAAATAAAGGTGTTCGTGTGACTTATATTCGAGCCATAAAGAATATGTATGAGAGAGCAACAATAAGTGTGAGAACTCTTAGAGGGGAGACAAAGGATTTTCCTATAAGGATATGTTTACATCAAGGATCTTCCTTAAGTCCATACTTGTTTGATTTAGTTTTAGAAATTCTAACAGAATATATACAGGAGGAAATTCCAAAGTGTATGCTTTTCGCGGATAATATTGTCTTAATTGAGGACTCTAGAGAAGAGGTCAACTCTAAATTTGAGTTATGGAGACACACTTTGGAATCAAAAGGATTACGCCTAAGTAGAAGTAAGACGGAATATATGCATTACAAATTTAACAAGAGGCAAGTTAGAAATAATTTAAAGATCAAAATTGGAAAGCAAATCATTCTAAAGGTGTCAAAGTTCAGATATTTGGGGTCGATTTTACAGAGTGAAAGCGAAATTGATGGAGATGTTATGCATAGGATACAAGCTGGATGGTTAAAGTGGAGAAAAGCATTAGAAGTTATTTGTGACCGCAAGGTACCTACAAAGCTTAAAGAGAAATTTTATCGAACAGCTATAAGGCCAACGATGTTATATGGTAATGAATGCTGAGCTTTGAAAGAACAACAAGAGCATAAGATGGAAGTAGCAGAGATGATAATGTTGAGATGGATGTATTGTCATACAAAATTGAATAAGATATGAAATGATTGTATACGAAAAAAAGTCGGAATAGCACCTATCGAGGAGAAAATGGAAAAAAATCGTTTAAGGTAGTTTGGGCGTTTAAGATGGTTTGGGCATGTACAAAAGAGGGCAAGAGGAACCAGCAAGGAGAGTTGATCAAATGGCTTGGAGCTCTATCAAAACACGTAGAGAAAAACCAAAAAGGATACTAAGGGAAGTTATAAGGAATGACCTCTTGAGAAATGATTTGTCTGAGGAGATGGTGTTTGATAGAACTCAATGACGCCATATGATCCATGTAGCTGACCTCACATCAATGGGATAAGGCTAATGTTGTTATTGTTGTATAAGGGTCAAGGCCACCATATCATTCTACCAAGTCATTTTACCATCAACAAAACCACAGAACATGAAACTAAGATCCTGTGTTATCCAAACAAATAAAGACAGCTTAACAGCATGAAACTCAGGCCGCATATCTGAAGCTCTCCGCACAGTCTCACATTGGAAGGCCAATGCCCATCTAATACAAAAACACCTATATCTATTGCCATTCAGATAGAGGGGCCAACAAGACAGCCATCGATACAATAACCATCTAATACAAAAAGAAACCTATATCTATAAAGAAGCCTTCTCAAGCACGTAAGTTACAAAGACCTTTAAATACAACAAAGTACACCCACCCAAGGCCATGAAACAGACAGCCACTTATGTCAACATTGAGAAAGAGTCAACTCTTGCCTGTTATTGACAGAACCATCTTTGTTGTAATGATGAGCTCCTATAAGCTTTTTACCAACATCCTGTAATTGCTGTCTCAGTGACACTGAGTAGACTACAATAAGAGAGACAGGAGAAATAAATTCATAAAGCCTAAATATACATAAAAAAAAAAAAGGAAAGAAAGTTTACATAACTATTTACCATCACCCGTACTCAAACCAATAAGTAAATCATGTCCATCCTTTGCTTCCTGATCAAAGGCATGGCACACAGGATTCGAATTACTGAAGTGAATAGACTTTATGGGATCCTACATCCAACAAGAAACATCTCATATACCAAATCCAAAATCCTCTTCCTCCTCTCCCCCCCCCCCCCCCCCCCAAAAAAAACAAAAAGGTAATAAAAAAAAAAATCAAAGTCCATCATCTGTATACCTTGTCTTGAGAATTCAAATCACTAACAAAAACTGCATCACCAACATTGAAGATCAAGTATGTCCCTTTCCCATCAAAATTTGAATTAGCCATTATACTACTTGAACTTGAGGTACCAAGAGAACCAATCCTACTGTTTACTCCAACATTCTTGCTGCTACCATTCCCTCCAACAAAACCAAGCGCACGGCTTCCATTTCCACCTCCCAACAATCTAGCAGCAGCTGACCGTACCCCACTGCTGGCACTAAAACTTGATGATGGGGCAGTCGGTGTTGAAGGAGCTGGCTTCTCCTTGAGATGTGCTAGAGTTACCTAATAAATTAATCAAACAACAATATGCTGTTCAGATAAATTACAAATTGCAAATAGGGATGGGAGAGACACATACTAGAAAATTAAACAGTTTCTCATCGGAAATTGGGCTTTTAGGATAAACCCCAGAATTATAAACGAAAAAGGGCAAAATAGCAAGTCGATATTAAATATAATCGGTGGAACTGAAAATAATATGAACGAAATTAAATCGTTAATTGTTCGAGCCAATCAATTAAAGACTCAAAAAATCCTGAATAACATTTCCAACATTTGTTTTCTACAGTTTTTCAACAAAAAAAAAAAAGAAGAAGAAGAAGCCTCTCTCGATATCAGAAACTCAAATAAACCAAATTTAGAAATAATTATTTGTAACCCTAGGAACAAAGACAAGAATCATCGTCGATTCAGCTAAATAGGCGTTGTGGAAAGCATCCACCATTTGTATATAAAACAAATATATATACTGGATTACAGATAAAAAGGAGAAGAAAATTGATATAACCTGAGTGACAGTTTTGCCGTGGGCGTAGTGAAGGAGAGCGGACGGGTGTGTCTTCTCGTACTGAAGCTTGTAGCGACCTTCTGGAGTCTTAAAATAAGTCTTGAGACCAGGGGATTGGGCGGTAGTGGATGAAGATGGGGATATCATGCCGTTGGGTGCGTTGATCATGGTGGCGATTAAGATATAGATGATAACATATGATCATGACACTAGGGTTCAAAACCTTGAATTGATTCGAATTGAATTGAATGCTTCTCCCAGTCCTGCTCGTAGTCTTCTCCTTCGCAGCTCCTTTCCTTGTTTTTTTTTGTCTATATGCTTTGTCTTCAATGGCTTCCGGATCATAAACGGGTTGACATCATTTAGATTTTAGATGGTTTTGCGGCTTATTGAAACGCTGCGAACTGCCAATTGTAATTTTGTTCTCAAAAAGCCAAAAAGGTCCACGATTTGACATTTTAACACCCTCCCTCCAACTCCGGTCAACGCATTGGATGGCTCTCCAAAAAAAGACTTAAAAAATCACATTGGACGGTATCACGCCATTTCATGAAGTAAGCCCACTACTCTCATGGGCCTCACAGACTCTGTATATTGGACCCAAATAGTGGACTAATTCAAAAAATGACAACGTTTACCAATAAATAAAATTGACATCGAGGTTAGGTTAGATGTGCATTAAACAAAAATAATAATAAATAAATAAAATCCAAAAATTTTATGTTATTCCATTTTTCATGTTAAAAAAAAAATTTCCTCAAACTGTATAAGAATAAAGATAATAAAAAAAAAGTAGTCAGTCTCAAATAAGTAATATCATAAAAAATGAAATGATAAAGTTGTGCTGGATTTGGACGTCTAGTATATAAGTTTTTATTTCAATGATGGTGTTATCAATGTTCATTTAAGTATGTCGTAAAGTTGTTTCAGCATCCCATACTAAATTTTTAGAAGTCTCCTAGCCCAATGGCTTGGGATAAGATTCTGTAGCCCGAGTTGTTTTATGTTTCTCATCATCTTCTGGACTAGATCATGCCATAGGTGATGTAATATTGACAGGGCTGACTAATAACAATTAAAAACGTAGTACACATTTTGTTGAATAATCCAAGTACGTCCAGCTTCAATTGAATCAAATCTGAATTCTGAAAGCTTCTTGTATCCTCTCTACTCCCTTAACCTTCAGCCTTCCTAGTCCAGCTTTGATCTTGTGAAGATTCCCCGTCAAATTATGGTTGCCCTGCCCCTTCCAACAGTTCAATATTTTTCACAGTATTAAAAATCAGATCAGACCAGCTGATTTGATTAGTCCGAGAACCGGTCCCTGGTCTAATCCGGTCACAGATGAGAATTTGGGGATTTCAGAACTAATACAAATTGGTCAAGAACCGGTAGAACCGGTCAAAAATAGGTAAAAAGTCAGGTTGAACCGATCACAATTTTTTTCTTTAAATAAAATAATATTATTTTTAGTACTAAATAGCATTATTTTTAATATAAATTTTTTTCTTTCCATATTATAATATGTTATAAGTATTATTATGATACATAATGATTAATAATGATAAATTTACTTAATAAATAATATGAAAATAAAATATCAATTGACTATATTATTAAAAATATATTAATTTATTCACAACCGGTCTGATCCCGGTCCGACCACTGAACTTTGAACCGTTGCCTAATCCGGTTCAATAACCGATCCGATTTTTAATACCTTGATATTTTCTTATTCAACAACACTTTGTGAGGCCAACGAATTTCATTCCATTGTCTACACACGTCTATCTTCAAATCTGAAATCCTCTTCCAAACAAACTCCGCAGCTGATCTTTGTGGAATAATTAAATTTGCACTTCCACGGCTTCTCATGTTGTTGACAACTTGCAATTGCTAATATATCCACAAGAGAGTTGTCGACCATCTTCACTCAAAAATGTCGAATCTCATTTGATTATTTGGACTAACACTTGCTGCAGCAGCAGCTCTGGTCAATCAAGAAGAAACCAAGTTCTGCAGTTAAATGCAACTATATATCACAAACCGAGTCAATCATATCATTATGGTTAATTCACGAGAAATATATAAAATACAAGAAAAAAGAGATCCTAAAATCAAGATGTAAAGGCCAACATTGGTCCCGCCCATGAAAGACTTGAAACTGAAGCAAACATAAACATTTAGAGTAGTTTGTCCAACCAATAAGCAAAAACAACCACACTCATTGACATTTCAGCCCCACATCATCAATCTGCCTATCCTCCCTGTTTTTCCTGCTTCTCCAAGCAATTCTCCCTCTAATCTCTGTCACGTTTATGAAGAAATTTTAATACATTGACGTCCTCTTGCCACCTTGTATTGCAACCTTTCACCAAACTTTTACCAATCAAATTCCATTCACCTCCTTCATTATATACATATATATATATCCACAACACCTCCTCCCTCTCCACTTACTACAAATTATTGTTCTTTCCTTCGCAGAAAACCTGCATAAATAAATGGCAAATTTGCGATTCTTCCCTGTGCTAATTGTCTTCTTCTTCCATAGAATTTCCGCCCAAACAGCAGCACCAACAGGCCCCACCAACATCACCCAAGTCCTAGAGAAGGCAGGCCAGTTCACTACCTTCATCAAGCTTCTCAAAGCTACTCAGGTGGCAGACAGAATCAATTCTCAGCTCAACAACTCAAACCAAGGCCTCACCGTCTTCGCACCTACTGACAATGCCTTCGCAAGCCTAAAAGCAGGCACACTTAACTCCATCAATTCCCTAGAGCAACTTCAGCTCGTGCAGTTCCATATTCTCCCCGCTCTCTTCACTATGTCCCAATTCCAGACTGCCAGCAACCCCTTACAGACGCAAGCTGGAAATGGCGACGATGGCCAATTCCCCCTCAACGTCACAACGTCGGGAAATCAAGTCAACATAACCACGGGGGTCGTCGATGCAACTATCGCTAATACTATTTATAGTGATAGCAAGCTTGCTGTGTATCAGGTGGATCAGGTGCTGCTTCCTTTGGTCCTTTTTGGCGCACCCCCCACTGCTGCACCGGCGCCGGCGCCGACTAGGCCGGAGAAAAATGTCCGGGCTTCCGATGCTCCTTCAGGCTCTTCGACTACACCGGTTGATACTTCTGGTGCGTTGGGTCTCAGCGGCCTCACAGAGAAAGGGGTTGTCCTTGGTATTGCAGTTACTGCCTTGACTGCTTTGTCGTGTCAGTGGCTTTAATAAGTCCAAGGGTAAATCACTTTTTTTTTAAGAAAAAAATTTCATGAAGCGAGTGTTTAGTTGGGTGTTGATTTTGATGGAGATCGTGTGGCGTACTATTGCTTGCTGCAAAGTTAAAATTTTGTCTTCAATGGAACTGAGTTTTGTTTGTCACTAAAATTCTGATGTGATCTGAAAAAGTGTTCGTGCTTCCTCCCAGTTAACAGAGTAATAACTATCGTGTAACGGAAAGAAAAGCGACCTTCCAGGGTTTCACCCCTTCACGCACCAAAAAAAAAAGCGACCTTCCAATTCCAAGTGTCAAATCTCCATCGGATTGCTCTGTTAAACGAGTAACGAGAACATAAACGTTAGGTTTCTCTCTCATTTTTAATATAACATCCTTTTAACCAAATCAAATTAAGAATTAGAATTAAAACTAATTAACTATCTTAATTTTTTCAAAAATTTCAATATTTTTTCAAAACTACCCTTATTTAATCTCTCTCTCTCTCTTTATATACATTAAATAATGACACTTTTTAAAAAATGTATAATAAATACTACCTCATATATTATAAAAAATCTTATATTTAATATCAGAGCAAAAATTCCTATATATAGGACCGGAATGGGGTATATCTTTCTTCATCTTTAATTGACAAAGACATCGATGTTGGAATAATTTTCATTTTTAACATTTTGGTGGATTAGCATTAATCTGTAGTCGAATTAACCATTATATTATTCATATTAATATTAGTTTGTGTTATTTTGGAAAAGATCTCAAATCACATACCAACTATGAAGTTACATTATGTTTGGGAGTTTTTTAAAGGGGAATGGTGATCCTATTTAAGCTTGTCAGGGGCATTTCTGTAATTAATCACCTCTTGTAACTCACTATATATTCGTGGCTTTTGAGGATTTTGACCTAACTCTTTCATTTTGGGTTATTGAACATGCTTGATTTGAACTGTGGCATTATCTCATCGTTCTTTCAATCATCACTCTTTACTTGATGCTAGGATAGATTCCCCAATTTTCAAGTATGCTTCAACAACATTATTGTGATTTAGAATAATAATTTATTCTCAAATATGAATCAACTTAGGAAACAAATATAAAGGTTTTTTTTTTCAGGGACAAGCAAACAAAAAGATTTGTATTATGGGGTGGAGTGATTAAAGTATTGAATGAAGTAAAATACGTCAAAAGTTTATTTCAGTTACCTGGAATTTGAAGCCCAGTTTTCATTGTGACACACACCAAAGGGGAATGCAATGTGTGAGATCATGTTATTTATACTCTATTCAATAAAAATAGTTTAAATTAAAAGTTAATAATTTGTTATATTTTCAAATCTCTCTCTCTCTTTTTTTAATTTTTTTCCATTTATATTTAAATTATTTATATCTAAGAAAGTATAAAGAGCACAATCATACAAGAGCATGTGATAATCTTTGCACGATGGGCAGTCGTCAAATTGCTTTTACTTCAGTGGGCCCATCGCGTGGCTTGTTAACAAATAATGAAAAGGAAAAATATGAAATATGTGTAGATGAGGAGGATGGGCCTCCAATTTGTACCTCAACCGTTAACTGGATCAACCTTCTAGTCATATCGCACTGCTAGCACAGAGGGCTCTCCCAAAAGTTTTCATTTTTAACTTGCCCACCAAAAGAAAGAGAGATATTGTTATGTTAGCACAAAAAATCCATAAATTATATAGGAGTACTTTACTATTACTATTCACTAGTTGCAGGAGATAAAAAGCCAGCAATGTTCTCCATACAAGCTGAGGTCATGCAGAAAAGGGTTGGACTTGGATCAACTTCTGTGGCAGCATCCACGTCATGGCGTGCCTCAATATAACGTTTCCCTCCCTTAAATATGTCATTTACATACTGTGATGTGGTGACTGACACTGACACCGACACCCTCTCAAGCAGCATTCATTTTCAGGTTTTCCACCACTTCACATTCAAATGTTAATGCATACGTTTGTGGGTCAAAAGGGAATTACGCAATAATCCAGCTTAACCTTCCACCCCTTGTCTGTTAAACTTGGTTTAGATTACATATCAATAAAATGCATTCTTCTGATAGATTCACCATTTACCTTTTTGGGAAAACTGGAAAACCTATATCAAAGATAAGCAATCATAAAGAATAACAAATCATCATTAATAGTGATCATGGAATCATGGAAAAACAGTACTCATAAATAATTCTACAAGTTAAAAAGAAAAGAGAAAACTGAGAAAAGCAAACAAATATGAGTGAAAAGGACTGTAATTCATAAGGGCTCAAGTGTAACACACTTTCCAATTGGTTCAGGTTATTCAGGTACCCAAAGCAGAAAGCAGAGGTTAAAGGAGAATTGAGTACCAATAACTTCTGTACTAATATGTACTAGCTACTCCATGTTTCAGTTTTAGGCTTGCCTCTATTATTATAATTTATATTTTATATTAGGAAAATTCGAACTATAGTCATTATTTCATCTTACTCCTTCCGTCTCTAGTCCGACCCATGCGCAGGGAATGGTAATAATTTCAATCCCTTTCAATTCATGTGGATAAGCATAAGCATAGCCTTTAACACATCCGTTTTGAGCCCCACTTCCAGCCTTTTGTACAAACACGACCCAATATATTACTGCCACGTGTACCTTGTGAGAGAATACACAATTTGGTATTGGAACAAAAAAAGCGCACGCCCACACATATATATATTCCCGTACTTTATTCATTTAATTGATTTTTCAACATACACTTGCGACTGTAATCTCATTATTTGACTATATTGTATGGTTATTGACGAAGCAATCAAAATATTAGCAATGAAATCAAATTCCAAGAAAACATATCTTTTTTTTTTTTGCCAGAGAAAATATGTCTAATTTAATACGTAGAAACAAAGAGCTACTTATTTTAAAGAATTATTCATGATTTTTTTTACAATTAAATTGGAATAAATGAATAATTTCAATAACCTCCAGTGAATTTTTCATAAATTTTATATACACACTCATTCTGACACAACAATGATTTAATGTGTGTGTGTGTGTGTGTCACCAAATATAAGTGTGTATGTATTTGACCAATATACGTTAGCTAATTTTATAAAATTTATTCGATGAAGAAGACAAATTCTAAAGATAAATAAAAGCACGCGCGTTCGATTTAATCCAAGAATGACATTTCTATTAAGTATATGTTGATAAAAACAAGTATCACCATAATAAAATTATTTTTTATGATACTCAAACAAAATACATAATATTAAACTAAAAGTTTAAAAAAAATTGTTAATTTAAGTTTTTATAAATAAATTAGTATTTAAAATAAAATCTGTACTTTAAATACATATTTCATAACCAGACACTGTGCTTGTGTCTCGGGTGACTTGCTGGCATGGAGAGGTTAACTGCGCCGCGATGTCACCCGTTCGAGACGCGGCACCAGAGAGAGCGAGAGACTTCTTTGAGGAAAGATTAATGAGGTATTCTAAAGTACCTCTCTTCTTAAACAATGCTCTGAAAATATATTATACCAATTTCTGTCCTTCAGAGTTTGTGAAACGATTTAATTTTTATTTTGAAACGTGTAAATGAGTTTCCCTTGCTATTTTTGTTTAATTTTTTAATTTTTAGTTTTGCTTATTATTTACAAATCTATAACTTGTTTGATTTATATATTTGTTATATCATACAAGTTACTGTTTGATTTATCTTTTTTAAAATTAAATCATAATTTTTTAAAAAGATATGTTTGATAAAATATAAATTATCTTTTTAAAAAATGAAAAGTGAGTTAAACTATGATTTTAGAAAAAAAATAATAATTATTTTTCTATTATCAAAATTATGATTTTGAAAAAAAAGAGAGATAGTTACTTTTTTATTATCAAAATCACAGTTTTGAAATAGGAAGGAATACTAATTTTATAATATATCTAAAAGTGCATTTTAACTTTTATCATCTAAACAGATTTTTTGTCAAACTATTTTTTTACAAAAAAATATCCAAATATAACAACTTATAACAAATTTATTTTTATTAAATTTCATTTTTATAAACTTCATTTATTTCAACTTACTTTTATATAATTGAAAACCAAACGGGCCCTAGAATTCTCACTCTCCATGGTATTTACACCTTACCATATTTATCATTGAACAAACCTTAGGTAGTTTTTAATTTACAACTATTAAATTTTATAATATATCTAAAAGTACTTTTTAACTTTTATCATCTAAACACATTTTTTATCAACCTATTATTTTACAAAAAAATATCTAAATATAACAATTTATAACAAACTTATTTTTATTAAATTTCATTTTATAAACTTCATTTATTTCAACTTACTTTTATATAATTGAAAACCAAACGGGCCCTTAGAATTCTCACTCTCCATGGTATTTACACCTTACCATATTTATCATTGAACAAGCCTTACGTAGCTTTTAATTTACTATAGTTTTAATACTCTTTCATTTAATTCCTATGCTTAAACTAATTTCATTACATGTGATATATTAAATTGTTATATTTTAAAATTATAAATATCAATAGGTATAGTTAACTCTTTTTTTGACCACAATAGTTACAGCTAACTCATAAGTTATTTTTTGCACAAAAGACGATGTATTAGCAAATTTTATATCAATACTTATGTTGTTTGTGCAAATCATGTAAAAATATTTGTAATGTTAAATTGACATATGATTGGCTACATCAACAAAATTTAATGGTTAGAATATTACTGACAAGAGTTTAACAGCAAGAATCAAATAAAAAATTTAACTATATATAAATATAAATTGCAAACTGTTATACGTAAATAATTAAATAAAAATTGAATGAAATTATATCCACCATTGGACAAAATTTTTAGTCCTCTCAGTGACATGCGATAAAATAGACCAATTTTTTAAAAGAATAAAAAATAGTATGTGATACTAGCGTCCAATTTTTTTGATATACTATATATATAACTCAAATTATATACAACAATAAGTTGCATTAATTACATGTTTAAATCATATAAAATTTTTCCATGAAAACCTCAAAATCTCTTGGAAAGATAAGTTTTCCTATTATTTGAATCCCTTGGAGACTTGTATGTATTAAAAATTGCTCAAAAACGCTCCCATGATCAAATTTTTTGACCCATTGAAAATTGAGTTTTCCGTAAAAATATATATATATACACACATAGATATACGTATATATATTTGTGTGTGTGTGTGTGTGTGTGTGTGTGTGTGTGTGTAGTAAAGGTTGAAAAGAATTACTAGGCCCGTGTGAGGTCTCGAAAAGCTGGTCGTGACAAGTACCAATAAAAAGTAGGGCGTCTAGAGCCTATCAAATAAGTTGTGTCTACCCTTATGGTTTGAGATTTGAGACTCTTTTTTGTGCATTTTCAAACACATCTTGCTACGCCTACCTACCTACCTCGTGTTTTTTTTTTTCCTGATAAAACCTACCTTGTGCATTTACTGCATATATAGAATGCTTTTTAATTAACAAGGCAAAGTAGGAAATTTAGTCAACAAAGCTTTGGAGAGACGACCCCAACAATGCATGTAGGATAGAAAATATAATTAATTAATACTTCTACTACCACAAAATATTCCTTTTAATTTGGTCAACCAACTAGATTGCACCAAAATCCTTCAATGACAGGAGATGCTCACTACTACTCCTACCATTTTAAAGTATAAATAATATTTATTTATCTCATATTTATTAAAAAAATATTAATTTTTTTAAAATTTTTTATAATTTTTTAAAATTATCCTTATTAAACGGGGTAAAAGTGAATTATTCTTTCTTCTCGTAACTATTTTTACTCTTCTTTATTATAATTGAATGCCATTATAAATAAGAGAAAAATTGAAATAGAAATATTTAATGGTCACTAACTTTTACAAAATGACTTATATTTTAAAATTTTAATTCTCATTAAATCTACCATACTCTCTTTGTTTCTTAATATGAGGAGTAAAAGATAAAATTACATAAATCAAGAAAAATAATAAATTTATCTATAATATAAAATAGTTTCTAAAAATAGTTATATTTAATATTAATAACTTTTATATCATACAATTAATACAAATAAGTTATATTAGAAAAATGACATTTTAATTAGGGATATTTTTAAAAAAAATTATTAAATACATTAGGCAAACTCTCCATATTCCTTATATTTTGAAATATAAATTTTTTTTTTCAATTATCCTTTATATTAAGAAATGGAGGGAGTGTTAAGAAACGGAGGGAGTATTTTGAAACTAAGGAATTAATACTATATGTGTTCATGGCTTTCTCATTTCAAATAGTTAGATGAATGGTCGATATAAGTGATAAAAGAAAAAATTATTATATACTTACACATAGGTAATAACATATAAATTGAATATTTGGCCAAAAAAAAGAACATATCAAATATTAATGTATACACATATACTGTATTTTATCATTTTTTCACGCCAGGTACGTATAAGAGTGAAAAATGACCATGTTTCCCACGTTTTGAAGTACTCCTAGTAATCTTGGCCAAAAAAAAAAAAAGTACTCCTAATAATCTGTGGCAAAAAAAAAACAAAGTACTTCTAATAATCTGTAGAAAGGAAAAAAAAAGCACTAATAAATCAATCCTGGCAGGTCTAACAATTATTATCCTACCTATGCTAAATAGACCATTGAGATTGAGTGATTAATGACAAGCCAGGCAGCAGTTCATAAATATGAGACTACTGTCACATGCTGGTGGAGGAACCGGGATAGTAACTAGGAAGTCACGTTAAAGTTTTCTTTAATACTTTTGTCAAAGGTTGTGTCGGGCATGGGCATGCACCCAATGCAACGTAGGGCTCATTGCAATTAGTATTATTATTAATTTTACACAGGATTTAACCCTACATTCCCCTTCATTTAAAATGCCATCGTTTTCGGATAATCTGATCGAAGCTGTCAAAGGTAGATTCTTTCTCATCAAAATATAAGTTATATTTAATTAATTATATAAAAATTTAAAAAATAATTTTACTAATTAAAATTATAAAAAAATATTTTATTTAATTTAAAATATAAGTTATATTTTAAAAATTTATTTTGATTCAAAATATAAATCTTATTTAGTAATTTATAGGATATTAAATATTTTTTATTTTATCTTTATCTATAACTAAATATATGATAGATAATAAACTTTAAATATAATATATTAAATACTGTAAGGGTACTATTGAAAAATAAAATAATATTTAGTTGATTTAATGAGTAAAATTATATTTTTTTAATTTTTCTGTAATTAGTTAAATAAAACTTATATTTTGAATTGAAAAAAAATATTTTTTAATAGTATTTTTATTTAATATATTATATTTAAATTTTATTATTATTTTTATATTTAATTACAAGGTAAAATAAAAAAAATTAATATTATAAAAATTATTAAATAAAACTTATATTTTTTTACTAAAATAAATTTTTAAAATGGAGTTTATATTTGGGACAAGAGAGTTTAGTACTTGACAGTCACAATACTGATAAGCTACCATGATACTTGTCATGCCACCCTTTCCCACGCTTACCAAGCCTCAGAAATTAAGTTTGACCACTAGTTGGGCCTTCAATCTAATTACTGCTGAATCATCAACGTCATTTAGCTAGCACCCCATCTGACCAATCCAATGGCCCCAATAAAGCCTTCACTTCTTGAAGAGATATGTCATGAACCCCAGGCTAGCTAGAGAGTATAGAGAATCCGTGATGCTTTCCGAGAATCAGGGTTCTCCAAAAAAGCCTAGCTACAGCACCTAGATTCTGCCTACCCCACAAACCACACGCTGCTCAACTCGATCTGGCAACAAAATTAAGAGACGTAAAGAGCTCCATCTTCTAATCCTTCCCCAGTTACTATTATTATATATAGCTTCCTTTTCTAATCTGGTGTCTAGGTGGACTAAGATTAGGACTAATTAATTACTCTTTAATTTTTCTTACCCGGCCACCAAAGTTGACGATGTGCGCGGATGGTAAAAAATACTATAGGAGTAAAATAGTAAATCTATAACTGCAACGTACGTAAACACCTAGATTTTTGCGTTTCCAAGTCTCATTTTTTCGAGTCGTGGTCAGTTAGTGTAGTCATAGGCCGTGTGATGAATACAAATTTTATTTTATTCTTCCCTGTATTTCTGTCGAGGAGAGGAAGAGAAACCACAACGATAACAACGCTAACACAGAAGGAAAACACCTAGGTGAACATGCACGACTTGGAGTTCGCATTTCTTGACATGCAGTGGGACCCCACTACATTCTTACACCTCGGCTCTTGCAAGCTCCATTTTTCAACCACCTTCATCACACTATTCGTACTAACTCGTCACCTTGGGCAAAGTCATATTGCATAAGCTTCGAAATCATAATACATGAGGACATGCATGAAAGGCTAGCTTTACTGAGTGGTGCCAGGAGGGAATTGAGACATACCCACGGGTGAGGCTAAGGAAGCAAACTTAGCGAGCTCTTGTGGAAGGAAAGGAGAGCCAGCTCCTCCTGCCCTGCTCATTCCCAGAAAATCTCTGGTATAATCATGTTCCCCAGAGTTTGAATCTGGATGCAGCTTCAATTGCGCTTGTTTATTACTTTGTCTTCCATGGGATTGCGACACAAGTTCATCAAGACCACTGTTCGATGAATGCGTCAATGAGTTAAAGTTATTGCTTATCACCAGCGTATCGGCTCCATTGCTACTTGAACTAAAATTCTCTGATTGCTTCATACTCTGATACACTTGGTTCAGCTCGTTGTTACGGTTTTGGTCTGCGTTAGTTTCGAGACTTGCCGTAGTCTGGGAAGAGGACGAGCTCATTACTCCAAAATTGGCGCTAAAGATGGAAGGGTTGCTGCTTCTGGTTGAACCCATCTGAGCTGCTTTCTGTAGAAGTGCAGTGGCTGACATGGGTGAAGCTGGCTTTGATTGATGGTTTTGACTGTCTGAATTATAAATTGATACGAAGCTTCCAGTTCCACTACTTTCTCCTTTTTTCCCAGTAGGAAGTGACGATAGGGAATAATTGGACATAGAAGAAGGGGCAACGGTATTATTAAGTTGAGGCATTTGCATGTTGTTCTCAGTCAAACCTGAAGAACTCGAAGATGACACATAAAGACCAGAATTTGGTCCCACGTCCAGAGGATTACTAATTCCGGGATTTCCGAGCTGGTTCAACCAGAGAGAGAAGGATGGCCTTTGCTGGTCAGCACCCCCCATACTTATGCCCATTCCATTAGATTCTGAACGAAATCCTGGTGCACCAAATTGCGAAATGCCAAATCCATGTGCCGAGGTGAGCTGAGAGTTAGAGTTTATCACACTCTCTTCGTTTTTAAAATTTAAATCCGAGGTAACTGAGGTGAGTCTCGCACCCTCTTCGGTTAAGGCATCGCAAAAAGCTCTGTGGGTGATGAAACTGTCCTTCCTGTTTTAAAAATTCAACGAAGCCCCCATTAATTACCTAATCATTTACTCTAATAAAAGGAGCATTAAATTCCTCCCAACACATGCATTTATTATGCGCAAAATGAGATGAGATGAGAAATTAGTATACCTAGAGAAGAGGGTACCACAGTCGCACTTATATTCTCTAGTACCACAAGTTTTGGTGTGAGCTTTCCAATCGGATTGGACTGCGTATTTCTTCGAACACTTGTCGCACTTCCACTTCTTCTCCCCGTGTTTTCTACTGTAATGCTTTTTTATTCCGGTGAGGTCCCCTAGTGCTCTCGAGGGGTCATGGTGTACGCATGTCTTCTCGGGGCATATGTACACCTTCTTCCGAACCTCCTTGTTCGACCTTTGTCGCAGCTTCCATGGAAGGTTGTGTCCCCTTCGGTGAAGCTGCAGGTTTTGGTCTCTCTGAAACCCTTTGTTGCATATTTCGCAGATGAATCGGTTGGTCGCCATGAGAGACTTTGGCGAGAGAGCGATGACCTCAGCATCTGGATCTGCTATATCACAATTAAAAACACCCTTTATTACTGGAAAAAAAAACAGAGAGAGAGAGAGAGAGAGTAAATCAGCAAGGGAGCAATAAGCAATACAATTAAGCACGAACCTGGTGTTCCGGGTAGATTTCTCTTCTTCTTAGGGAGGGGAGGGGGATTAAGTTTGGGGTTAGGGTTAGGGTTTGGTTCTGGGGCAAAGCCTCCGATGGGAGTGGATAAGGAAAAGGGGTCACTAGATAGCATTTGCATGGTAGAATTAAGGGGGAAGAGTATATTGGAAGGGTTAGGGGAGCAGAAGCGAACAGCAAACTTTCAACGGTATCAGACAGTACAAGCAAGAAAACAAAGGGGTTTCCAGAAGCAAAAGCCAAATCAACCTAAATTCTTTTGGATGCTACCCAAAACAATACTTGAAAGACCCGGTTGACTTCGATTCTGCCAAACTCAAGAAAAAGCCATGGCCGAAACTGGATGCTGAACCTAATTAGTAGTACCAAAATTTATAAAAATATATACATATTGAACCTCGAAAGAAACTATATAGTAATGCAAGAGCTTCGGACTCTACTCGATGCTGATCTGGCTTCTGGTTTGTTTGATTTCGTAAGTATCAGCGTAATACCAAAACCACTCAATAGGATGGCTAGCTATAAATAAAGATAATATTGGAGGGAGCCTTTTTTTTCACCCGCGGAGCGACTGTGATCCCCATCTCATCATCTTATTTACTGGCAGCCTCGATCACGGTCAGCCATTGATTGTGATGGGCCACCACACGCACAAAGACACACAAATACAAACACGACTCCAACCCACAATATTCGTAGTCGTCGAGTTGTGCGTGACCCGCCTCCGCCTAGTGAACAAGAATGTTTAATTACTCGAGGGGGTTGTGTTTTACGGACACAAACTCCAAACTGTTTGCTTAAAAAACCGAAATTTTTACAACAAAAAAGGGCTTTACAGTGGTAGCCTTCGGGATAAGTGAACATTTATTTAGTATATTTGATTAAAGTAATTAAGAGCAAGGAATCCAAATGTAAATGTGGAGAGGAAGTCCAGATAAAGGTGATGAAACAGAAAAGTAGGTTACCTTTATAAGAGGATTGGTGAGGCATGGAATGATTAAGGCATAATTAGAGTTAAGAGGCCTTTTTCGGCATGGGAGGGGAGGGATTAGACTTGAGAAGAGAGGAGGGAGGTGGGGTGAGATCAGGTCAGAGTGTGCGTGTGGGGTCGTAGTCGATCGGAGTGTGAGAAAGGTCTCTTTTCCCGAAGCAGCAAGGGGGGATAGAACATTAGGACCATGATCCGTGATACCTCTGTCCCTCTCAGTGTCATCGGTGTCGGACCCACAAAATTAGACTGTGCACTCTGCGGTGTGGACGAGTCTGCCCTCTGCTGTACCATCCATCCATCCATCGTCCCAAAAAGTGCAAGTGATGCTTCCCCCATTGCAATGATGTTCATATTACCACTGCTCTTGCGTTTTCAACTCTATGACGCGTCTCTCCAATGTTTTCTCCTCCTTCCATACTCATTTTGATATTCGAGAGTTTTTCCACTAATTCATGCCTTTTTTTTTTAAGAAAAATTAGTTATAAATCTCACTTTTATAAAAAAAAAAATCTAACATTCCACTTATACTCTTATTAATGATTAAGTTCTACTCTTTTATTTTTTAAAATTATGAGACAGATGATAAATCAATAAGAGTAAAAAAAAACTATTACTAAAATTTAACACAATATTTTATAATTTGGACTAGCTAAATATTTTAAAAGACCTTTTATGATGTAGACTGGAGGGAGTATATATGTCTCTATCATGTTATGTTATACTTCCTCTATCCCATATTATAAGGTAACAACTGAGATTTTACACATATTAAAAAAAATTGTATAATATTATTAAATTAAAAAAATCAAAAAATTCATATTTTATCCCTGATAAACATCATTAATCAACCCATTATATTAATAAAGGGTAAAATTGACAACTAAAATCATGTTATCTTATAATATGAGATAAAAAAATCCTCTTTGTTACCTTATAACATGAGATGGAGAAAGTAGTATTTGCTATATTGGATTCAAATATAATTTATATTTACTTACTCCCTCCAGTCCAAAATATAAGTTTTCTTTTAAAATATTTTTTTGGACTAAAATATAAGTCATTTTGAGATAAAATAAAAAATATTAATGATTTTTTTTCTAAACTTACCCTTGTCATTAATTAGCTCGAGAGAGAAAGTTATTTTGAAAATTGTATTTATTAAAGGTAATGTTGGAAAACAATATAAGTTTTTGACAATTTTAAGTAGCTTAATTCCTTTTCTTAATTTGTGTGTACTTTGTCAAATATGACTTCTATTTTAAATCGGAGAGAGTATCTATTATCATCTTATTCAAAATATAAGTTTAGTTTGACTAATTATATATGAATAAAGAAAGATAATTTTATTAAAATTTTTAAAAAATATATTATTTTTCTATATTGCCCCTATTTAACGCATTATATTTAAGGTTTATACAATTTTCATATTACTTATTACCTCTCTCACATTTATTGCCAAACAAGGGCAAAATAAAAAATTTATTTAATATCTTAAAAATTATCAAATGAGGCTTATATTTAAAAAAAATTCTAAAATTAGACTTATATTTTTTATTGAAAAAAATATAAACTAGAAAGAATTGTTAAAATTAGCCCCAAATCTTGATTGTTTAAAAAAATTCATAATTTTTTAAAACTATCCTAATTGAATAGCAGTAAAAATGGATTATTACATTTTTTTTATACATTATGAGGGTTTGGATTATTCCATCTCTAACATACCTTTTTTATTCATTATCTCTTACAGTTGAGTACTATCATTAAATAGTAGTAAAATTAAAAAAAAATATTTTATATCCCTAGCTTTTACAAACCAACTTATATTTTAAAACCTCAATTGTAAAAAATATGTCCAAGATCTTGAAAGTAAGGGAGTAGTAGAGACGCTTTTATATATATACGCCTACAAAATCCCGGTTGCCACTCAAACTCAGCTTGAATTAATCCCTTTGGATGACTTCTTTTTAAAAAAAGTTTAACATCATTTGATTTTGCACCTTTTTTCCTTAAAAAAGCTTCCTAATTATACTTTTCTTTTCCCCTCCAGAAAAACAACTCACAACTGGCAATTTCACGCAATGTTAAATAAAATTTCTGTTAATGGTTTAATGGATGATAAACTACTACTGGGAAATAAAATCTTTTCCGTATTATTCAATGATTTCATGCGGGACTTCCAAACACACGTGTAATTTGGTATTTTGGGGAATGATATGTGGGAGGAAGTCTTAAATCTTAAAAATTTAGCATATTCCATTAGAAAATAGAAAGCTTGAATTTTCTTAGTTGCTAATTTCTTTTAAAATAGTAGAAATTAGTTTTTTCATTTTTGTATACATAAATATTTTTTCCAAAAATTAAAGGATCGACATATACAGTATATGCTATTGACGTCAGTGCATGCACGGTTGATTGATCAAACTATCAGTTGTTTGATGCATTCAATTTTCATTTACAATATTTTCTCTTAATTATGTGTGTGTTGTGTATCCGCGCAAGCTGCCTGAAAAACTCGATTGATTCATATGATTAATATCCATTCAACAGATGCGAAGCGGTTCTTTTTTTTTTTTTTTTTTTACTTTTCCACCATAAATCAATATCTTGGGAACAAGAAGTTATCATGGGGGAATGCTTGCAACCAAACAAAAGAAATACTTAAGATTGGATTGGAGGATTTCTTGTTGACTGATATAAAAATTAAGCAGCTTGCCTCCCCCAGTCCCATAATTGAATAGCTTGATCATTGATATCCATATATATGTATGTATGTATGTATGTATGTATTTACATTATTGGATTTTTTCCTCTCTGCCACTCTCTTTAGTCTTTTCCATCTTTATTTAATTAGTTCAAGCTAAAATTAATTCTTCATTATGGTAGTATATTAACTATATTCATTTCAACTTCTAATTAATCCAAGTCACAGTGTAGGAAACCAAATGAATTCCTAGATTATTTATTAGATATATGCATCACCCAAACAACAATCACAATTCACAAGGCCATGCATCCTCTGCCAAACTCTCGATTGATCAGTTAAAGATTTGATATTGTCAAGAGATTGTGTGTTTTATACTCCCTCAGATTTTATTTATAAAGAAAAATTTCTTCTTTTTGGTAGTTCTAAATACAAAGGAAAAAAAAGGAGTTAATTATGTATTCAATTTTTTTTAAAAAAAAAATTATCCTTTATTAATTATGTGAGAGAGAAAGAGAGATTAAATATATTGGTGATTCAAATTAGTATTAAATTAAGTAGGGATAATTTTAAAAAAATTTTAAAATATAAAATAATTTAATTAACTTTAATGAATTAAAAGTACTTTTCTTAATACCTATAAATAATTTTTTTTTTATAAATATTACTAGAGATAGTATATAGTAAAACCCGTTGTGCTTGTCTACATAATTTAGGAGTTACTATATACAGTATAGCCCCATCTAGTTAGACCATGATCCCACGTGATTGAAGATTGCTTTAGCTTTTGAAACCTCATAAATTATGATTCCTCGTAATAGCTTTGTCCATCAATTCCTAGCTACTGTAAGTGCCTCACATTCAGACTACTCTTGCATCACGAGTAAGATGTAAGAACTGCACGATTTGCCTTTTTCTCACCACATCTACCCCTAACACGTCGCTATACAAATAGGAAAAACTATCTACATATATATAGGGTATTGACCACTGAGGTGTGTCAAACAATGTTTTTAATTATTTCTTCGTATCTATATTATAAAATATTTATATGATCAGTTTTTAATCTAAAATAAGATATTAGATTTTTTTTTTATTTTTTTCATATATTTAATATTTTCATATTTTTTATTTATAATTTTACAATAATAATAAAATGTGGTGCGTAATAAAGGTAAAATAAGAAATGTGAGTACTTTTTTTATTGATTTCAGGTGAAAAAATGATCTCCTTAATATACTTATAATTGATACAAAATATCTTATAATATAGATCAGAACGAATAAATCGGTTGTTTTGAGACCTAGGTATGGCACGCATCTCAATTAACTCTCGATTTCACACAGCTAACTATTAGGTTTTGGAAGGTAATTAAGCCTTTACCGTGCTAACCATTCACCGATAGTTGATAGGAGCTCGACAGCAACATCGTTTCCTATTTTGATAATCCTTTCATGAATGATCTAGTTGTGCAATTTAGTGTCAATTTTAGTATCTCATTTAGGGACTATATATAATGACAATACTTTGTAAGTTTTCAACCTTTGGACATTATTATTGGAAGAATACACATAGAGATTAAGATACTGCATCATCAGCTTTGGGGCCTCGCGACTGCTACTGCTACTACAGGCAGTCGAATCATGGATGCATGTTAGGTGAAATTTAACAATCAAAACCATTAAATAATTAGAGGACTACTGGGGGCAACCTGTTTTGACTGTATTGTTTTTAAGGAATTGAAAGGGCAAACCCGAGATACATATATATGATACATCTGATGAAAACAAACGAAAAAACATAAATTAGAGGAATCAGTAATAATTGTGTCAGTACTGTTATATTATATATATTGGACAATTCAACCGCTTTTGGCTTCTTGCATTCGAGGCATGGCATCCTATGTTCTCTCCCTCATCACATCACATGGACAATTACACATCCAAAATATCCCATGCATGTGCTTGCTTTATTATTAGATTAAAAACTCTTAACTTGATTTTACAGATAAGTACGTGAAAAAGAATAATAAACCTAGCAGTTATCGATATAAGAATATACATATGTGTGTGTGTCCGACCACATAACGACATCCCTTGTGTCCGTAAATACCACATGGAGATCCCCCACCATCATTGTTTATAGTTCTCTTCAATTTTTGCTTGGTCTTCGCTTGGAAAATTTCACACACACCCACGATTTCATTAATTCGCAAACCCCGTGCAAGATTTTCAAATATGTCTGTACTAAATTATATGTGATGTATGGAATATTGGGCTCTCACTAATAGTTTAGACAGTTGTGCACCTACCCTGAACAATTAAAAGTTGAGAAATTACGTTTATTCACTTTCTAATAATATTCAAGATATATACGTAGATGGCTTGTCATCAAAATTATAGAAAAGGAACCCTTGTGTGAAATAATAACTAGTTTAAGTATTTTTCTAGATCTTTCCAACGTACGTAATCATGGTGTGAGAGTTGGTTGTCAATTTCGTTTTTGCTTTCGCCTTAATTAATAGTTTTGACTGATGTAGTTGTGTTACTCAACCAACGTGCGTTCTGAGACAAAAACATGAGTGAGTCCATCGTTTGAGTCTTGGAAGCTTGAGACATCTATTCCTGAATCAAATTGTAATTAATTAAGTTATATATATATATATATACACATATATCACCAGGTGGGCGAAACCCAATCTTGCCGTTCTGAATTTATTCTTCTTTCCCGTTCCAAATTATTAATGAATATATATTAATTAAGCTGGCATGAAAGCTGCCTGATTGAGTGATTAGTATAGTATATCATTTCTCCGATTCCAATATATATAATGTATGATCTGGATGTAGATCAGAATGCTATATATAAATCTTATGTTAAAGAATGAATCCTATACAGACTTCAATACTTTAACTAGTCTCGTCTGTTTGTATGTCAGAATGCCACATAAGATTCTCGCGTTAAACAATGAATTGTTGTGGATTCCTTGATTTCAATCACATTTTCTTCTTTTCTGTTGGGGAAGACTGAAATATCCTCAAGAGAATCAAACTTGCAATCTAGCGTTTCTCGACTTTGAGGAGACGGGTGTCCAAAATTATATGTATTTGCCAAGCTCATTAATTAACCTTCTCTCATTCTACCAAGAAAAGATTTTTTTTCCGGAGAAATTAAGAAACCAAATGCACAAATGTAACAAGTAATGTGCTCTTACAATGTGTTGGTAATATCTAATTAACATACTAGTAAAAATGGATGGAAGTGTTTTACTCTCTATTTGGTTGGAAGGATTTGGAAGGAAGGGGGGAGGAAAATTTGAATCAATAAGCAGGAAGGGAGAAGAGGAAAAATTAAGATTTTCTCCCAATTAGTTCAATAAGTAAGAGAAGGGGAGGGAAAATTCTTCCTACCCCTTTCCTCCAAAAGTGGGGGAATTTAGGCATTATTTAATTCAATGAAGGGGAATGATTTTAAATGAGAGAAGAGGGATTTTACTAGAGGAAGGGAAGGAGAGGGGAGAGATTTCGGGTTTATTGGAAGGGAAAGGAGATGAGGGATTTGCTCATTTTCTCTCTAAATCCCCCCGCTTTTGGAGGGGAGGGGTAGGAGGAGAGGGAAGGAAAATTCTCCTTTTGCTTATTGAACAAGGAGGGGTAGGAGGGGAGGGAAGGAAAATTCTCCTTTTGCTTATTGAACAGAATGAGGAAAAATCTAAATTTTCCTCCTCCTTCCCTTCTACTTATTAAATCAAAATTTTCCCTTTTCTCCCATCCCATTCTCTTCAAATCCCTCTACTCAAACAGAGAGTTAGAGAGAAAATGAGCAAATCTCTCTCATTCCTTCTCTTCCAATAAACCCAGATAAAAGAAAATTAAAATCCTCCCATTCTCTTCCCTCCCCTCCTCCATTAAAATATCTCTCCTCTCATCCCCTCCCATCTATTAAAATTCCTCTTTTCCTCTCTCCTCTATTGAATCAAACATTGCGTTAGTATAAATGACTATTAATTATTGACTATCTTGTTACAAGTATAATAAAAGTCGTGTGTTAATTAGTGATGATGTCCACGAGAGATCGATGCAGTAATTGTTTTGTTACTGCTATTATCATTTAATAATATATATCTTTTTTTGCTACCCAGTTAAGATAAGAATAAAAAGATCACTTCATCACACATATAAAACATTTTTCAAATTTTTCTAATCCTTTGCACGATTTGTAAATATGAATAGAATTCGCCTTAACAAGATATTTTGCATATATGCTTTATCACTGTGTTCAAAATATCTTTGTTTTCTTCACTGATTATTTTGTATGAAAAGATTAAGTTTTCATAAAATAAGAAACGTCAGTGGTAGTGGGTATGCACCAAAAGATTATATCAAAGAAATTCAAAAACAACTGAACAGGTTCTTATGTATGTATTGTACGAGAGTTTTAGATTGATTGATATATATATATATTTGTATTAATATTAACACGAAAGAAAACCATGCAATGGATGTTCCAAAGAATTAATATTGAATATATGAATTAATGGGCAATGTCGCACCTGATTTGTAACTAAAAATAAAAATGGAGCTACCACCAAAATTTTGAGAGAAAATTCTGGAAAATCTAAATATGTATAAAAGGATGGGCTATGAATAATAGAGTTAGGTTCGAGAGTCGATTGTGTGTAGAAAGATGTTAGGCATCTTACGACACACGTTCGAGAGAATGATTACCCTTAATTCATTGTGCTATAATAAAAATGACCTAAAAAATATTATTCTTGTTAATTACATGTGATTATTAACCCCAAATAGAAATTGGACAAAAAAGAAAATATAATATTTTTTATAGAGCGGATTTCACTTAGGATGAAAATCTAGAGCCTACGTAGTCTTAGGAGGGATCAAAGTCCACATAGTTCGAAATATAAAGCCGTGTCTATTGGTTTGTGTCTTTCAAATAAAAATTTTGTGATTGGTTAATGTCATTTAGTTTTGTCAAAAGAATGAGTTGTACTTTATTATTCTATTTTATTTTGAAGAGAAAGAGACTTAATTATATGGCTTTTAGAAAAAAAATTAGGAAAACTTTTATCATTTCATTCATTTTTTTTTTCAAATATTAAAGTGGTATTTAGAGTAACTTCAGAGAATATCTTAATTAACATTAGTTTCTACGGTGAAAATTAGTATCACTTGTAGTTTCTTAAATAACATATTTATTGCATACAGAAATCATTGGTGTCCCTTGTGACAAACACCTAAATGGTGAGAAGATGGAAAAGGAAAAAAAATTATGAATAATAATTTTAGATCTTTTAGGATTATCTTTTAAAAGGTATGAGTAGTTATAATGAAAATTGGCATCACTTATAACCCACCGAATAACATTCTAATTGCACATGGAGAAAATAGTATCCCTCATGGCTCACACTAATAATAAAGAACATAGAGCCGAGGCTCAGGTTGTCAAATAATAACAAATTATGACATTTACTTTAAAGCATAATGATACTATTTGAATTGTTAACAACACCATATTGTAAGGCAAGTAATTTATTTGATTATCATACTTTGATTTCGAAGGAGGCACGCAATGTATGAATATATATAAATAAAGGCACAAGTATTGTTGGACTTTTTATTAAGTCTGCCCTTAATGGCCACAATAGGTGAAAGCCCATTGGGGTTTATATAGTTAACATATGTAATCAGTATATTTTAAATGAGGCTAACCAAGTAAAAGAATATTTTTTTATGATATTCTCCCTGATTATGTGGGGTTTATGGAAGTTAATTAGTGGGGTAACCACGATAAAATTAAAAGTCTCTCCCATTCGATCAGTTACAAAGTGTGAAGATAGTGTGCCTTGGAAATTGAGCGACTTTTCTTTTTCTCTATAAGAGAAGGTGGTGTATCTGCTATGGGTATATGGCTAGATTCAAATATTTTGGTAATCTAGTCCTTACCGTTGTGTTCCATGGTTATCTAGAGTTTGAGCAAATGTACACTTCTCTTACTCTAAAACTATCAATACTATCAGAGCCAACGAGTTTCCTAGGGTATATATTTTTTTCTCTTCCTCCTTGCTGTTATTTTTTTTTTATTGTCCTCTAGATCATCTTGAGTTTGATGTTTTACCTTTCTCTCAATTTAAAAAGAAAAATTTCCCCTTTGTAGTCTTGTTTAAGTTCTATCCCCCACATGTTGGTGTCGTTTTTCTTTTTCGACAAATGCATGATCAAACTGAGATTAAAGCAAAAACTAGGGTTTATTTTAAAATATTTTTTTGGTGAAATAAAGCCGATAGATGTGTAGAGAAGGAGGAGACAATACAAAAGACACCAAAATTAAAGGAAAAGGATGTTGGAGGCGAGAGAAAAAAGGTAAAAAATGGCGGCAGATCCGAGGGTCCACCACCTGGTCGGAGCAACCTAGATAGAGGTTGAAGACAGCCCAAATGACTCATCGTTTGGGCCATCACAGTAAACGGCACATCGTTTACATGATGTGCCATAAGCTGCATTTGCGAAATGCAGTGTTTTGTTTTAATGAAACACTGTGCTTCAGGCAAAAAAAAAAAAAGGAGGGGAGGAAGCCACAGATCGGGCCACAGACAGACCCAACCAAATTGTAATGGGCTAAAGCCCAATCAAATTATTAATTAAAATAAAAAAGGAAGGCAATTAGATCGGGTCAGGTGTGATTGGATCAAGTATCGGATGTGACCCAATCTGACGTAATAGGTTTAGGCCCAATACAAAAAATATAATAATAATAATAATAATAATAATAACAAAATAATAAATTATTTGATTTTCTCTCTTAACATTGATTTGGCGCATGGGAGCCACTGGGGCCCTCCATGGACACATAGGCTATACCATCTAAAAGGCGATAGTGAGTGGAAATTGGCCAAGCAGTGCGTGCAAGTTAGAAAGCTGTGCACAGTGGCGCGTGAGTGACACGCGCTAACAGAATTCGTGGCCTTTCCTATTTTTCTTTTTCTTAAAATAGAATCTTCTAGAAGTGCGTGAGGGCGGGTGAATGGTCCTTTTTGGGCACAATTTCTTCTGAAAAATTCCTAAATTTGTGTTGTACCTAATAATATGACTATTTATTTGTTTTAGGCAAGTTTTGAACATGTTTTAATGCATTATGTGTCCATAAATGACTTAAAAATTATATTAAAATTTTTTCTTATTTTGTTTTGAAAGTAAAGGGACTAGAAAGATACATAGATTATAAGAAGGACCCTGAAAAAAGTTTTGCTAGACACATTTGTGAAACGAGGGAAATCTATCTTCAACTTAAAGGCAAGCACAAAACTTCGAAACTTTGAATGGGCTCAAGGCTTAATCAACTCCCTCTCATATGCTAATCATTGGATTTTGATCAAAGCAGAACTCATAGATAAATGCAAGCCAAATAAAGAAAAGGCAGAGAAAGGTATGAATTTCTAGCAATGTACAATTGAGCTAGCATATTGGGAAGAGCGTCAATTAACACAGAATCTTAAAAAATTTGTCATGCTTTCCCAATTTACGAATTTAAGGAGTACTAAAAAATTTGGGAAAACCCCATTGGATAAAGGAATTCACTTAAAGGGATTACTAAGACATGGAAAATGGGCACTCAATCCTGAAAATTATCCCTTGAACAATTATAAGAGAGAAGTAGGTCACAGAAAGGATGATGAACTATTAAAGAATTTGCCTGTTCTGTGATTTCTTTTATTTCATTTATTCATTTTTTATTGAACTCTGGAATTACATCAATAAAGATTATTATTATTTTTTCTATTATAATTGTGCAATTATTTTTTTAAGTGGGAGTTTTAAGGTTATGAGTAACCTACAAGTCATTTTCAATGGCATCATAGTTTACATAGAAGATCAAAGTGGGAGGATAAAACTAAGTTAGAAAAGATGAGATGGAATGAGACTCTGTCAACGTAATCGTCAAACATAATAAAGCTTTATTGGATCTATTTAAGAACTAATGTGAACTTGAATGGCATTGTATACACATGATTAATTTGTGTTGTGTCCAATTTCAATAATAAATCATATGGCAACTATATGTATTAGAAGGCACTCTAAGTCATGCAAATGACTCAAGAGGGATCAGATTAGCCATGAAAACAGTGCATAGATAAATTTAAGACATTGGTTGCACATCATAACAAGAACAAATATAACAGGCACATGTAATGAGATATCTAGTACATGAACACCCTAGTGGAGACGTCGTGTCCCTGCGATCATAGCAAAACACCTATTATGAAAAAGAAAGGTCAATGGGATGAAATGGTCATCACATCATGTGTGAGTGGGAGATGTTGAACTTTTTATTGAGTCTGCCCTTGATGGGCCATAATAGGTGATCTGATAGCCCATTTAGATTTAGTTAACCTATCTAGTTAGTATATTTTGAATGAAACTGACCAAGTAAAAGAATATTTTTTTATAATATTCTCCCTAATTATGTGGGATTTAAGGAAGTCAGTGGAGTAACCATAATGAAATTAAAAGTCTCTCCCATTCGATCAGTTACAAAGTGTAAGTAACCAAAGAGATAGTGTGCCTTGGAAATTAAGCGACTTTTCTTCTTCTCAGTGAGAGAGGGTGGTGTATCTGCTGTGGGTATACCACTAGATTCCAATATTTTGGTGATTTAGTTCTTACCATTGGGTTCCACGATTGTCTAGAGTCTAAGTAAAATATGCTTCTCTTACTCTAAAGCTATCAAGTATAGAATTGGGAACATATATGCGAGAAGGACCAAATAGTTGATTAAACAAAAGTAAAACAATTTACCTATAATCGTATTGTAATATATGAGTTTCTCCAAACCTTCTTCCCTCCTTTATCTCTGTTTAATGCCTCAATCTCGCCTCGGTTCAGAGCCCTCAGGCTCTTTCTTTCATACCTCTCGCCTTTTATTTTCTTCCTTCCTAAAGATCTTTAGCTTTGCTTGATGCATAAAGCTCTCTCAAGTTTTGTTGATGATTCCACTGATTCTTAGGTCCTCTATTTATAGAGGAGTTTATCTTATTTTTTTAATTTGAAATATTTTAAATTTTGAAAATAAGAATTATATAGAGATAATATCTTAATCTCCTAATCTTTTGAAAATTATTTATTCCCATTTAAGAGGTATTTATTATTATTGATTTAATTCCTCTTTCTTCTTACTTTATATTATTTCTATATTTTTTTTCAAATCCTATGGATAAATAAGTTAGAAAATTTTTTAAAAACAATCTTTCAATTTTTTATATATTTTAATCAAAAGATAATCTCCAAATTTTGCTCTAAAATCCTTAAAGATAACATAGGAATATTTTTATATTTGATCTCTTTAAAATTTTTAAATCTTCCAAAATATTGTAAATTTATTTTATTATTTTTCTCATAAACCATAAAATAAAAAAGGATTTTTTATTTTTATTTATTATTTATTATTTTTTACTAAATTAGTTGAACAAAATACAGTGTTCAAACGCAGTGATTTGGTTGGATAGCAGTCTTTGGAGTAAGAAGAGATAGGCATGGGCTACCTGCCCGCTCCCTCTTGTCTCAGCCTGTGTTTCTGTTCCTCTCTCATTGTCTCCCTTATCAGAGACCACACAACAAGAACACATGCTCTTCTCTTATATCTACAACTCCTCCCCAAGCGTTTCTTCTGTTATTGATCTTAAATTTATATATATATATATATTATGAATTTACTAGATGATGAATAATAATAATTATACATCTATTTGAGTGAATCTTAATAGGAAATTAAAAAATGAATGAAATTTTATATTCTCGTTTGGCTTCACTGATCACAAACTCGGCCATTGTGAAAAATCATAATGTCATCTAATTGTACTCACTTTGGAACTTTAAGCTTGAACCAGACTTGAAAAATATATCAAAATCATGTATGCAAGACTGTGACTGCTGATCGAGTAGAGAGATAAGGTCATTTATAATTTGCACACCTATATTCTGTTTGTTTCCTTTGAAATTTGAGGCCTAGCCTAGATTTGGACGCCATTCATTATAATCATGACAAACCGAAAGCCTGGGTTTGTTCATCATACTAAGGCTTACGTGCTGGAATGTTCTTTTGGACCCTAGTTCACACATGATTATTATTTCTTTCTTTCCCTTTTTTTTTAATACCAACTGTTCTTCAATTTAATATTTTCTTATATGCTTCCGTATGCAAATCTTATGGATTTACATTCATAGCTCTAACTTTATACCACATACAATATCAATTCTCTGAAATGTCCTCGTGACTATGAAGAGTGGGCTTCTTCGCAAACTAATTAATGGTTCATTGATTGTATTACAAATACATTATACACCTTTGTAAGGCAATCATTAAGTAAGAAAAAGAAAAAGATGTTGAAATGATTGTTTCCAAGAACAAGAAACCAAGCAACAGGATAAAGTTGGTGTTACTATTGTCTCTGTAGCTTTCAATATTCATGCATGTTGCATGTCTTGGAGTTTTGTGCAATAAGAGTATGATAGGAATAGCGCCAAACACAAGCATCTCGAGACATCCCACTTGTCCATCTTTCTTTTCAATTCCAAATAAGTCCATTATTGATTTTCTTATACATGCAAACTTGCTCCTCAATCTCCTGCTTGGTACATAAATGGTAGGTTATATTTTCATGTCTGCTCAAAAGCAGAATTGTACCTCTCATCACCAGACCTCCTGTTATGTACCGTCACCTTTCATTCCATGTCAATTTTAACGGACTTTTCGGAAACATATTTAATGTTAATGTCATATAATATGCTCGAAATTATTATAGCAGTTTCCTGCAGTTCTTAATCTTATCGAGTACCATAAACAAGTGAATGCATTTTGTTTGTCACAACTAGAACAAGTGAACCCTATCTTCAATAGTTAAATGGGAACCTAAAGTTGCATTGCATTATATATGATCTGATTTCGTTGCCCCACTTGCAATAATTTTTTTTCATATTAAAGTCAAGTTTACAGAGACATTTATATTCTGATGATCAGCTGATATTTCTCCTTAATTTTAGGACAGCTGTAACAATAACTAACTCATCATTAGAACTTGTTATACAAGCAAAAAATTACATATACTCTGTTGCCCACTGCCACTAATGCCTTTGAACCATTAGTCTATTATCAAATGGGAAAAGAATGCTACTGTATATATAGCAGACAAGCAGTATAATGTACAATCAATAGATAATTTAATGAAGAAAATCCAGATACTTGTCGTTAAACTTTCAAAAGTCTATAATATATCGACCGCCTTTAACGACCACAGGACTCAATCTTTTGTTGAAGTTTCAAAGTAACCTCGGTGATTAAATAATGTAATGTGGCCTTTAAAGAATGTTTGTTACAAAACATAAGACAAATGGGTTGCTTTCTTATCTCTTTCCCTACACCTTCGTCATGCAATCTTTCGTACCTTTATAATATTACCCGATAATTGTCCCTTTCTGCACGCGACCAAGTAGCATATATACATCTCCATGCACAGTGGTTTCAAGCTTACAACCATCTTGATCGATAATATCCATCTGCTATTCGTTTGTACATTCCCTAGGTTCCTCCGCTGCCTTTGTTTCCAATGGAGAAAGATCCTAGCTTGGAAATTCAACTCCCTCCTGGATTTAGATTCCACCCTTCCGACGAGGAGCTTATCGTTCACTATCTCAGAAACAAAGTGACTTCCTGTCCCCTCCCTGCTTCATTCATCGCAGACATAGATCTCTACAAGTTCAATCCATGGGAGCTTCCAAGTATGTGTTTATTATAACCTGCAAGTACTGAATATTGCTATTTTCGGTTTGATTTGCTTTCTTCAAGAATAAGTCACTGAATTCATTTACGACAGGCAAGGCTTTGTTTGGAGACGACGAGTGGTTTTTCTTTACTCCGAGGAACAGAAAGTATCCGAATGGGTTGAGACCTAATAGAGCAGCTGGTTTAGGTTATTGGAAGGCTACGGGGACTGATAAACCCATTCTTACTTCGTGTGGAATGAAGAGCAGTGGAGTGAAGAAAGCCCTTGTGTTCTACAAGGGTCGTCCCCCAAAAGGATCTAAGACCGATTGGATCATGCATGAGTATAGGTTGCTCGATTCAATGATGTTGAGTTCCAGGCAAAGAGGGTCTATGAGAGTAGGTCAATTACATGATGCCTATTTTTTTTCTTTTCCCTGGAAAGTCAACCATTTTTATTTTTAATTAATATATATAGATGTGAGCTTGTTTTATAATATTTAGTTTTGATGTTAATTTTATCTTTGTTTTTCCTTGTGTTACAGCTGGATGACTGGGTGCTATGCAGGGTTCGTCAAAAAACCAGCAGCCCCAGAAGCACTTGGGAAGATTCGAATGAACCTAGTAATTACGAACCTGCAAGCTTCTTACAACAGATGAATTATGAGATTAATCCTGATCCTGACGAAACTGTCAAAAACTGTGTGTTCAATGAATTTCCCATGTTACCATACATTCTAGCATCCAAGAGTACTCTTCCTTCCATTGGAATGGCATCATCAAGCTTATTAAGCTTTCAACGTGATGATAATGAAAACGGATATGCTTCGGTCCATGAAGACGCCTCAAACATCATAGAAGCACAGTTCTTAGCTTCTGCTGAGAACTTGAAGAGAAAACCCTATGAACAAAACCAAATGGACCTTTATGATTCTCCTCCCTTTAAGAAGTTAAGAGAGGATGATCATGAGAGGGACAAACTAGACATAGGAGTAAGCAAAGGCTACGCTGGTAGTCTCAATAACTTTGATCATTGGACTGCCCTCATACAGCCTCAAGAGTTTAATAACTTGGCCTTTGCAGGATATATTTAAGGGATTTTATGAACATCCATGTACATATATGTGTATATATGTTTGGGGATATGCAGAACCTGAAGATAAAAGTTAGATTGGAGAAGCAGAAGGAGCCTCAGGTCAGGAGAAGCAAGAGGGTGAAGCTTTTCCATATGTGTGCAGTGTACTGTGGTTATATTCTTTTTAGCTCGTAGGGATCGTACATATGTGGAAATGCACGCCATTTGCTTTACGTCATTATTACAGGATTGATTGAGTTGTGTGTCTGTGTGTGTGTGTGTGTGTGTGTGTGTGTGTGTGTGTGTGTGTGTGTGTGTGTGTGAATATTAAGAGATAGTTTAAAGAACAAGGTTGCCGAACTCTGATTGTAATAAACCTTTAGATTAATTTATACGCAAGTACAATACACAATCGACTCATAAAAGTTAATGTGTAAGTTATAATTTCTGTGTGGATGATTCTGGTAAGATTTATTTGTAAGTTTTGAAAATGAGAATCACTATTTATTTTTTTTAAAAAAAACTTATATTTCAATGAAGATTTATGTAATTAATTAATATGTTTGAGATCAGACAATGAAAGGTACTATTTGAATTTGATAATCTCAAGATATAATTGCAATTTGACGGCATAAAAGATCGAATATCTTGGGGAATATGTTTTAGATTATATTTCTGCAACAATGTCCTATTGAATAAGAATAAAAATAATAATAGAACTGTAGAGTTGTGTCTATATTGGAAATGCAACCAAATTAAGGAATAAGAATTGCTTATTGGAGTCCTTTCAGGTGCATCAAGGGGCCATCTAATAAAATTGGAACAAGACAGAAAATTAGTAAAAATGACACGCACGCACAAATTGAGGAAAAAGAATTGGTTATGAGAAGAACTAGCGTACGAGACTCAAAAGCCAGCTATAAAGATGCCCCGAAAGTTTCTTTGTGAGGAATATGAAAAGTACGAAATAGCCATAGGGTAAATTATCGGGCAGGACTGCAAGGAATATATATATATATATATATGTATGTACGTATGTGTGTGTGTGTGTGTTATGGCGAGGGAATCAGTTCTGTAACCCAGCAATCAGCATCCACCAAGCTTCTCTTGGTGACATCTATTTCATGTGCATAAGGAATCCTTGGAAGGCAATCTACCCAAGAATAATTATTAATTATAGGTGAGCAAATCTAATTTGAATTGTTTAAATTTGATTCAATTTTTTATTTTGATAATTTAAAATTACTTTTCATAGGAGAAAAAAATTAATAAAAATTTTAAAATTTAGACCATCCATATAATATATAAACAAATTAAATTTAACCATTTCATTCAATTACAATGTCCCCTTAATCTATAAATCTAGATTTGGAGTTTTGAAGCTGAGGCGATGCATAAGTTGTGGGCTCCATGTTCCACTCTAGAGGGAGGGGATGGCCAACTGGACTGAGATGGAGGACTATTAACAAACTGATTTCAGCAGTCCTGGTGTTACCCTTCCGCATCACTTTTTCAGAGTAATTTTTCCGCTGCTTTTTATTAGTCATAATGAACTAACAAGTATCATACAAGTCCAGGATTGAATTTCTGAATAAATTGATAATAAAGCATTAAATATGAATGGAAGCATGAAGACATTAGTTACAAAGATCACATAAAGATTACAAAGAATAATAAAGAATACAGGTCACCAAGTCCATATTTTACTTCATTTACCGTCAAGTTGTTCAGATTCAAACCCCCTTCCCCACCAAAGGGAAATGAATATTGGTATAAAATTAAGACTATAATCGTAATGCAAGGTCCTTCATGTAAACAATATGCGAGCACTTTATCCAAAGATAAGAATATCAGCGCCAAATTCCGGGTCAGATATTGCGAACGTAGATAAAAGAAGCTGAAACTATGTGACATAGCTGCAAGGCATTCTAGCATATACAGGAGACGATCTGATTGTAAGGAACAGAAGCAAATCTATATATCTCTCGAGTTCCAGCAAACACACACACACACACGCACGCACACGATATTTTCAGGAGAATACATAGCATAACGGGCTAGACGTACGTCCACATCCAACAAATTCAATGATCTCGTGTCTCAAATCATTTCTTCAGCACACTGCAATTAAACGCACAGGTCAGAAACTTTTTCCAAGAAGAAAACACGTGAGAGAATACACCACCTAGAACACCAGTTTTACACAAGGTGCTACATAGAAGATATAAAAGATCCCAGTAATGCCGTGAGCAAAGAGACAGACAGCCACCACATCATGAATACGTAAGATTCTGTTTGGACAAAACACAATTTTTAAACATGTTCACATTTGAAACTGAATTCACACAATAATTATTTATTAAAAGAAAAGAAAAAAAGATTAAGACAATAGTTAAAATGATCTCAACCAACTTATTTTACTCAAACCTGCTTTTATCAGGTGGTATATATTACAAATTTCTCAGAAACTAGTTCTCCCAAACTAGTTTGTAATTTCTCAACTCGAGTAAGTTACCATTTTGATGATAATTTACTCAAAACTGCTTATATCACTACTTATAATTACAAACGAATGCCACAATCACAATTCTTATCCTTTTAGCAGAATATCATAGTACAGAATTTAGGGACAGATATATGTGATTACTTTAGAGAGACAACACAGATATGGATACCAAAAAAATAAAGAGAACAGAACAAGATTAAGTTCTGCAGCAAGGGTGCATGGCAATATCAGTAGTATGGGGTGAATGCCTTCATGAAGAAACTTTACATCAGATTTACTAAAGAGTAAGATCAAGATCAAGATTCCCAAATTAAGTTCTTAGAATTTCAATCTTTATGTTCTCAATCATACAGACATAACTAAACACATGCCTGAACTTTCTTTCTTGTTCATGCCAATATTTATTCACACATCCAAGTTTCCAATATTAAAGTAAAATTAGTAAGAACAGGATATGTATGGGGCTTAAAATCTGTTAGATAAGAGAAATATTGGGTATTTGTTTCAGGTAATCGCAGTAGTTATGAGCCTTACTTGTATAAATAGGCAGCAATTCCCAAAATTATAATCAACAACACAATGTCAATACAGAAATTTCGACTGGATCGAAGCTGTATGAAAACCAAAACCATTGTGAGAATTAACAAGAAATCTATCATTGGTGCAGCCAGAAATGATTAAAAATCTAAGCTTAAAAGATGGTTACAGTTAAATAACCTGAGTCACCGTGTCTTTAAGTCTGACATTGGTATTTTTTAGGTCGGATGATGCTTTGTCCACCTGGGAAGATGCCAAATAGTTGTTGTGTCATGTTAGCTTCAACTCAGAGAATTTAATAATGGGATCTTAACATTCTTCCAGATTTCAAGGCTTTAGCAGCAGAAGAAAAGTGATTAATTTTACCTTAGTGTCAATCTCATCCATCATCGGAACTTGTTTATCTAGTTCCTGCATTTACCACATTAAAAATGAACCATAATATGAGGGGAAAACAAAAACAGAGAGCAGGAAAGATAAACTCAATAAGGCAACTGACCTCATTCATATCATGTGCCATGTTTTTCAATGTATCCAAGCCTTCTGCGATCATGTCCAAACCTTGATCCTATAGATACTTTGATATTATCAGATATAAAAGCATTCTCAGATTAACACTCAACATCTACATTGCAAAAGTCAACAACAAAAATTCTCTATTTCTCTCTCTACTGCCAAATATGACTTGCCTGCTTCATTTTACGCATTTCAAACTCTTGCTGGAATTTACTTGATTCCTCAGTCTGTTGGAAGTATTCACTGTCAAATCGCCCATCTGTAATTAACATGAATCACATGAATGAACTACAACCATGAGTTTAGAACCTAACAAACAAGAACTTACTCTAACAGCATAAGACATAGATAACATCAATTACCTGAATCAAACTTAATTTCAGTTCGTGAAGCAGAAGCAGCCCAACCTCCTGTTTTTTTGGGTGCAGCTGGGGTCCCATCTGGGATAGCCTGGATCCTCTCTGGCAATGCAAGAACCAAATCATTACGAGCAGCAAATTCTTCAGATGAAAGCCCTTTTACCTGTGCATAAATTATATTCTTATCACGCATCTGACACATGTCCCAAAGTGGATAGTTTTGAATCTTTGCATGCTAGTAAGTCAAGTACAAAAAGTACATAATCAAGCCATTGCAAAAACATACCCAACAAAGATTCAAAAAATGGGCGTTTATGTAATCTTCTTTCTCGTTCCCAAATTTTATCCCATGACTTTCAATTGGACTGCATAAATGTACACTTTTTCTTAACATTTTTGTTTGTCAGATCTCTATAATTAGGTAAATTAATTCATCCTTCACTACACTTGCAATTGCGAGCATTTAGGTTGTCGATCCGAAATTTCAAACAAAAAGTTCAGGCTTCTATATAATGCCTCGCACAGCAGAAACTCAGTCAGGAGTAATAATGCGTAAGAAGAACCCCATAGTAATTGATAGAATCTAAAAACTGACCGAGAAAACAAAAACCAACCTTCTTTACAGCCAATCTCTGCAACTTGGGTACTTCCTCCTGCAACCGAGCCTTAGTACGACGAATCTCGGCATTGATAGCCACAACAGATGCCCTATTTTTCTCCTTGGAAGCAGTTTCTGCTTTCTACAAAGAATTGGCTCCAGATGATATTAGAGAAGTTGAAAAAATAAAAAGAAAAAATAAACATACGCCGCAATTTTTAAACAATAGTTCCTCAATTAGGGCATGAATTTCCCTAAAAGTTTCCACCTGCGTATATTTATGGTTTTCCCCCACCAAACAATAAACTTGAAATTTTGAAAAAACTCACCACACGACACTGTTAACTTTCTAAATCAATAAAGAAATGATGAAGAAAGTTGCGAATCTGACCTCAAGCGCGGCCTCAATGTCGGCTTCAACTACGGCGTAGAGTCGAGCAAAAGCATCGTCGCCGGAGATATTGGAATCCTTGTGCTTGTCGACATCATATTTGTCGTACTTCTTACAGATCGAATCAACTCTGGTTAGAATGTCGATGACGCTCATCCTGTGACTTGGAATCAAAATCCAATCGGTTCAAACGGTAACAACCAGATCAGCAGTTGAAGAAGAGTTGAATCTCTTTGTTAACGGCGCTCCAGTTCATTGGATATTGCCAGCACCTTACAGCCTGAAGCACAACCAAACTGTAAAGAATTTATTTTTCTTTTTTTATTATTTTCAGTTCTCTCCTGGTATAATTAGCATCTGCCATCTGGCACCTATTTGGCTAGTTCGCTTGATCTGGAAGCATGAGATAGATTGTGAGAATAAATATTTATTTACAATATATTATGAGATAAATAATTATAATAAAAGGGATTTGTGTTTATATATTTTTATATTATAAATAATTTTAAGAAAAAAATATGTTTAGATATTAGGATTTAAGTGATTATTGAGTGAATAATAAAAAGAAAAAATAAAATAAATGATTATAAGAGAATAAGTGATTATTATAAGTAAAAAAAATTAATTTTTTCATAAACACTTATTTGAGATATAAGTACTTTTTAAAAAATTACTTCCATTTAACAACTTTAATATATAATCACTTATAAAATTCTATAATCACTTAAAATCAAAATCCAAGCAGCTTCTTGCTCAACAATTTTGATTCTTGACCAGCCTTTGATTTTATAGTGAAATTGCTAATGTTAATACTAATAATTAGTCAAATATCTTAATATAAAACATCCATGAATAATTAGAAAAATCAAATATATTATTTTTAATTATAATTATAATTTAATAATATCTCAAATTCAAAAATATGGTACCTTACCTTAACTATCGCAATAAATTATAAATCAATCATAATTAAAATTTAAAATTTTATATATTTTTAGAGAATGAATATATATATATATATATATTTAAACAAAAAATATAATATGATGAAGCCTGTAATTTATGGATTTTAATTTTAATTCATATATATCCTTTTTATTTTTATATGACTGGCATTAGCCTCATGCAACATTGCTCAGTATTCAAAATTATCCCAAAAGAAAAATTACACGTAATGTCTTGCAAATAATGGTGACACTTCTAATTATTTGATTATATATATAATCAAAATCAATATATCAATATAACAGTCATCTTATCAATACATGATTAAATCTATAACATATTATACTATTTAAAAGTCATAAACAGTGCATAGACTTTTTCAAACTCTATATAATATAATAATATATGAGAAAATATTTCTTATAATAGTTTTTGTCTTTTGTAGTTTAAAAGAATAGAATTATTACGTTTTAAAATTATAATTCAAATATTATATATTTTTCATAATAATTAGAGAAGTTGAAGACATTGTTGGCGAAAAATAAAAGAGAGAGAGAGAGAAAAGAGAGGTTAAAGACATTTTTTAAGCTAACATTTTAATATATTAAATCAGCATGATAAAGTAATTTAATGGCAAAAAAAAATACTGATAAAGTAATAAGTGATTTTTTTACCTGAAATAAAGTAGTAATCGATTCCAGGTAATTTAATTTGAATTTTTTTTAGATAAAGTTGTTTTTTTTCTTTTATTTCTTTCCGTAGAAGTTGGTTTTGCTTTTTAAATAACACCTCACAGGTACATGTTATTCATGGATTCAACAACTTTTCTTTTTTGTTGGTTAAAAGTTTGTTGTTTTTGAACTTTAGGAAATGCTGGATTTATTTGGTGAAAATGAATCTGAGGTTGCTTTAGTATTTGATGAAAAATTTGCTATGAGCTGCTATTTATTTGCTCAGGGATATCAAACGAGGCAATGTATAAGAACTTCTATCAGGATAAATCTTTTCATTTGAAAATCTGAGAAACAAATATGTGGCTTAACATTTCTACCATATTTGTTGAACTATAGTTAAGCTGTAATAAGAGTAAACTATAAAAGAACCTGGTCAAGCATCTTGGTTTGATCACGTTCACAGTGCAATTCTCATTTCTCAAGTGGGAACCTACCCCCCACTACTAACACGGACTTCTTATAAAATTGTCAATTCATAGTGTTGGGTCCCCTGTCTCTCCTGTATCTTTCAATTGCCCCTCACTTATCTAACACTAATGTCTAATTGATTAATTTCTTAAAACGAGTTAAAATCTGAAACGTGTTCCAAAACTATCACCCTAATTACAGGAGGAAACTAAGGCCAAATAGTGTAACAGTATTATGAGTCAAAATTATGCCTTATATTAAGGACGCAATTATATTTTTAAAAAACACTGAATGATGATTTATATAAAATTTCCGCCTATATTGAAAATTGATTATGTCTGTGTCTGTTCTTTTAATATTTATTTTGATTTTGATTTGATGTATGACCAAAAAAAAATATTTATTTTGACTGCAAATTGGATTTTTTTTTACACACATTTTCATTGATTGTAATGAACACGTCTCTGCAAGTTAAAATTTCCCCGTCATACCACCAATATCATGTGCCATTCTCTTGCAGTGAATTAAACATAGAAATTGATGCATAATTGTCATGCCCAGACAGCCCCAGTTGATGTCGTTCATCTTCTCATCGTTCATGGACATACTGCCATTATCAATGATTTTGTTTGACACAGTAAATAAATAAGATATTTTACTACTTGGTTACCATTTCCATTAGATGGTTTTTCTATTTGGTATTGATGAAAAATATTTTATGTGAAGAAAAGATTATCTTGCCTTTTTTTGTTTTTTTTATCAAAGCCATATTTAAAATTTGAAGGACATTAGTTTGCTCACGTGATTATCAATACTAGTTCCTAATTATTTTTTAAGTGGTTTTTTCCCTCAGTCTAATGTATGTTTTGCATTTGATCATATATCTAAACTTAAGTTAATTATTACACAGTTGAAATATCAAGAATATAAAAAATTATATTATTTATAAGTTATAAAAAATACATTTTATTTGAGATTCATGTAAATGTATAAGATGATTTTAGTTGTTAAAAACTCAATTAGACCAAAAACATATAAATAAGACATAAAATCTTTGTTTTTTTTTTAGCTGCGCATGTTTAGGTGACTTATTGCCCCCAAAAAGTTTCCAGAAATTCTTATTGCCTAAAAAGCACTTTTGAGAATTGAGGAGTGACATCAAAATATATTTTGAAGCTTGTTCTTAATTTTTTTTTAAAAAAAGAAAAGCTAATAGAGTCCGTGCACTACTAATCCAAAAGGACAAGGTAGATGAGGGGATAATGTACTCTCTCTCTCTCTTTTTTTTTTTTTTCATTAAAAGGGGCGTAATTCATTGAATCAACCAAAGAATACAAGGGGATAATGTACTCTCTTCCCTTGTTGGCCAGATGCGTAATGGATGTAAATTACACTTTATTTAAAAAAAAGGTGGTACGAAGCGAACGATCCAATGGAAAGAATTTGGTTGTACAGTATAATTTAAAAATTTTGTGGAAAAAAAAGCAGAAAGTTTAACATGAAATTTATTTTTGTAGTTTAATAATTTTTTTATTTTAAAAGGCGCACAATAAATATCCTCCCCCTGCTGAGTTGCTTTTTCTCTTTTTTTTGCACAGGATGATTTTTATTTTCTACTATTACAAGGGAAAGAATTAGGGATAATTATAGTTAGAGATAAGTGAATTAATTATAAAAAAATATTTACCTAATAAAAGTGTTAAAATTTAAAAGAATTAATAATAAAATTAAAAAAATAAGTAATAATATATTTTTATTTTATAATAAATTTATTATTTTAGTGTGGTGTTCCCAAAACATTCATACGGATTGTATGGGTACCCGGTAAAGATGGTTAGCCCTGCAAATTTCTCATCTTTTTGTCTCTTATTTATGCGGACGACCGGTTTATTACACCATTGTCTCCTTCCTTGATCAAACCCCCTCTCACCCCTCTTCTTGTCCTTCAACTCTACTTTTCTCTCTCTTTCAGGCTACCATCTTGCGTATCTGAGATCATTACTCCACAAGCATCGGCGTTTATCAGATTTTCAAGGCACGTTTACCTGCCCGATTACTTTTAAAATTTCTATACGCTCGATTGTATGCAGTAATTTGGACGATCGCGCTGTTTTCTCCTGGTTAATTGTTGCTCTGCATACCCGCAATCTTTAAGTTGATCAGTTTCGGATTTTCATTCCTGATCTTCTTGTTGATTGTTTCTGATGTATCATCTGTAGCTTATCTTTAGCTTCTAACTATTGTAGTGGCCAATTTATCTTTAGTTTGGTGGAAGAAGAGAAGGTGTTCTAGGTGCTTTTTGCTTGCGCTTTTCTTTTTAAATTCATGGGTTTCCTTCTTTGTGGTTCTGTAATTTTTTTTCTTTTTACTCAGAAATTTGAATTCCTTGGTGGTTTAACTGGTTGAGTTTCTTTGTTTACACATGTTCACGTTCCTGAGCTTGCGGATTATACAGGCATCAACTGTCTGGTCAGAATAGTAGTTATCACCAAGATGTGTGTTTTATATTAACATTCCTATATCCCTCTTTCATCAAAAGAGGAAAGCAAGTTTATATCTTGGTCAGACATGATGTAGGGTATTTTCTTAGCGCAACTGTCTTAGTAAATCGAGATGCATCATATAATTTCAGTCTAATTGTCTTTATCATCACTCTTTTTTTTTGGTGAGTTCTTTTGTGGCTTCTCAATGAAATAATATAAACTAATTTTCTTGTGGTAGCATATAACCAGGACTGATCTTCCAGTGGTGCGCACTCAGTTATTTAGTGCTTATTTGATGCATATTAAATAATCTTTTCATGCTAGTTATCCTTACTCTAGATAGATTTTGGTACTTGATGGTGATGTCACAGAACACATTGTCACTTGACTCTTCATGGTAGAATAATAAATGAATATCCAACTGCAGTACTGTTATTGTTATTCTAATAAATGATTTTCTTATTGATTACTAAACTACTTCTGATATAATTTAGGATTTCTTTCTCCCTTCACCTCCCTTTATGGAGAGTGTGTATTGTTTATTATCTCCAAACATATATGTTCATATCTTGATAATTGGCTTATATTTGGCCTAAATGCTAAATATTCAATAAGCATTATTATTATTATTTATGTCAGACGCTTTCATTAATCCTGATTATCTTTAGATTTCCTTAGATTCATTTAGGTTTAGATGGTTTTTTATCATGCAGGTTTCTTGGTACTGATGGTGTACTATCCAGACTTAGGGCTTTCATCTTGAGTTTGAGCTTAAGATGAAACACAATACATCTGCATGTGCCGGTGAGATGTGTTTTCATTGGATATTAGCCTTAAGTTTCTCTCTTCTTTTTGGTTCCCCACTCTGAGCTACGTACTCTCTAAGTATTCATAGATCTCTTTAAAAGGTTTCTGTGATATGACCCTTTCTAGCTTTAGGTTCATGTAACAACAGAAAAGCCCGTCATTATTCTTATTAGTGAAAACTGGTTTCGCCTTGGCATTTGCCTTATACAGGTTTTGGAAGTGGGTAAATTTCTTCGTTTCGTCTCTTCCATTGCATTGTCTGAATTGCAAATGGTATTGCTGTAACATTTGGTTGGTGGGGTGATTTTAGAACTGATGAATTTGGCATGTTCTGTTTTGTCAGGATTTATTAACATGATATGCTGCTGTAATGGAATGTTATAAGCCAACTTTGTGATGTAGGAAGAAGGTATACAGTATCAAAGATCCTCTGTAAACTGAAGAGTTATTTAGGCATTGTTCAACTGGAATATGGCCTTTAGATCAGGGATATCCATCTACTTAGATTGGATGCTTGTTTCACATGAATGGCCTAGCAATTATGCTGAGGATATCGTGACACTAGAGCTGTCATATTCTGATGATGCTTAGTGATGCAAGATGTTAGTGTGGAGTGTAGCAGGCAATCTAGGGACAGTCATGGAACTTCATGTACCCCATGTTTCTAGATCTAATTGGTGCCCTGAGGTGATGGAATATGGATGTTGGTAAATCTTAATACTATCTTCCCTGTCCCTTGTAAAAGCATTAAGCTTAATCAATTTATTATTTGTTTTAAATATGATATCTATGATATGGAGGTGGTGCTTTCTAATGGGGTGGTACAATGGGTGTATCAGTGACAGTCTTCATAGAGTTTTCGCTTCACAATAGTGTGCAGACTGCAATTTGGATCATTAGTTCATGACATCGATGGAGATTGTCCCTGAATCAATGTTTACTTGACCTTAAATGCTGGTGGGGTTTCTTATTTTGCTAAAAGTTAGTTCCTCCAAAGATGCAAGGATTCATGACTGGCTGATGCTTTATTTGCATGTGAGCTTGGGGTTTGTTGACATTGAAGCTGACTGATAAGCAGTAGTTGGTTATATATTCACTTATGATCCTTGATGTTGAGGAATGAAGGGAAACCAGGGACAAGGTGTTGATAGTGTATCCAACTGTTGGACGCCCATTTTCGTTTACCTAGTCTCTGGCGGATGGAAAAAATTTGCTTTCATGTTTGAGCTTATACATCCTGATGGCCCTCTTGGATAAGACAACTTATCTCTCATTGACTTATTTTTAAGTCACAACACCCTTTCTGACTAGCATCTTTCTGTGGTTTGTGACAAACATGATTTAGGGGAATACCTTTTTGTTAAAATTATGTTATAATACGAAGTTTGATGTGGAGAAGGTCAAACAATTGTGTCCCAAGCTTCTTCTTCTTTGGCATTAATTTTATATTAAGCCAATATGCTGTATGAAGCTAAACAGTATTACGAATGTCTCTGATATTTCTTAATAAAATGATGTTTTTGTTGTACCTTGGAAAACTTGCCATCTTTAGACCATTCATTATATTATTATGCTTATATTCATGCATTCGTCTATCTTGATCTTCAGATATTATTTTGAAAGGTTATGTCATTTAATAACTGAAGCTCAGAAAGCTTTAGTTTAAACTTGAGGCTCAATATAAACTGGAAGTGAGGCAAAGCTGTATTTTTTTCATGACGCTTCTTATGAATATTACTAATTCATTTATGAGTACACTAATGATGATAGGCTGGAACTAAATGACCAATGTAAACCATACATTCTTCTGATACTCAATTTAACTTGCCTTGCTAAGATGAAGTAACTATTTTTTTGAAGCCTACTCCTCTCCTCTTTCCATGTTATATAGTTTTTTCAATCTCCTATTTATGAAAACGAATGATGTTTCTTCTTATCTATATTGATATAAAAATATATTAATGCTAGCATTTTAGTATATTGTTGTGGCATTATAGTCTTGTACTGTTTCCCTAATTTTCTAGAAAAAATTCTTGTGAATCTCATAGGAGCGTTGTAGTTTGTTGAATGCGATTTTTAAGATTAAATGCTGACATTCAGTCAAGCAATGTGATACATGAATATTAGGAGACATGTCCTTGTGAGGATTTTTTCCCCCATATATGATATACTTAACTAATATTATCATGTCTCATGCAACTTTATGGACAAAACTGGGGCAAATTCTAAGGAATTTTTGACAAAATTAATTTTCACTTTAGGAGGAATTAATCATTCAAGTGGTTGGTTATATCAATGTATGGTTTACACCGTAATCACTCTGATCACTGTTAACTTATTGTGTTAATTTTTTGTAAACTATTTTCACTACAAATTTCTCATTTGGAATTCTCCTTTAATATTTTGTATTTCCTAAGAGCTACCAAGTTCTGGTCTATTTCTTCCTTTCTTTTTAATTATCTGAATTAATTGTGTTCCTTTAGAGTTTATTTACCCCAACTTTCTCATGTGTTCTTAAAATTTTGCAATTTGAATATATGATCTTTTTTTTTTGGGGGGGGGGGGGGGGGGAGGGGGGGATTTTGACTGGTATGCTTTCCAGATCTCTTCTTTAACTCTGATTAAAGTTTTCAAGCTTATTTTAAGTTGCTCACCATCTATATAATATATTTGTAATTTGGAATGGGTGTAATTTCTCTATCTTGGCATTCTTCAGTTTTATTTTAATTTTCCTTTTTTTTTTTTTGGGAAATCTTTACCTCTCAGCACAACATTTCATTCTAGTAGCAACTACTTTCTAGCATCAACATTTTTTTTCGACCTTTTGCATTTTATGAGGTAGACAGCTTCACTTTGTGTATAGTTTTACCAATATAAGCCCCCTTCAGATACTGCTAAGGTATACTACAAATATTTTTCATAGTCTTTATTTCTGTTTCATTCAAAGCTCTTGTTCTTATATATTTCTCTTCGTATAAAAAAAAAATTGTGGTGCAGATATTTAGTACACAGCAAAAAGTATGATGATTGATTTTCTTAGGTAACTTATATGTATTTTATTATTCTTGTCTTATTTCCTGATAAGAAGGCGCATACACCCTATGTGCCTGATGCCCTTGCTTAGTTGATTATCTTTTTCAAGTGCAGGAAAAGAATAGAAAATGCTAACACCTCCTAACACCTGCCGAATGCCCCTTTGTTATCATAGGCCAGGTAATGTTTGTTGTGTGAGTCATCCTACTCCTGATCCCTCCACTTTTACCACTTAGTCAAATCTGAATTCCTGCTTCTACACATGGCAAGTGGGAGTGAGAAGCCATTAGCTAATGTGAATCTCAATTATCTCTTTTTTTCTTCCGCGTGTTCACTTTTTCCCTCATCTTTTTTTTTCCCTTGCCTCAGACTGGAAGGTTCTCTCCCTGTTTCAGTGGAGAGAGGCAATCTGTGAATAGATGGCTTCAAGTGAGTGGACTTACATTGGGCCGGTATTGCCTTGTGGTTAAGGAGACTATGAGTGGCAAGAGTTTGGTGTATGACAGACCAGTTTCTATAGATTGATTCTACTTGCTTTTGGAAACAATAACCAGTGATGACTCATTGATCGCCTTTATTCCAATATATAAGTTCTCTAGAGTTTAGATATAATTGAATGCTTTATAAATTTATTCTTTATTCTCATGTCTTATTCTACACCTTGCAGCCATGGAGATGCTTCAGTCTCCTGTAATGAATGTTGTTGTTGCTTAGATTGAGTTGTATGATTGTGTTGAAGTAATTTTACATTTAGATATTTAATTCTTGAAATGATTTCTTGTTTTGCAGGTTGCTAGTTATTTGTAGATCTGATTAAACTACACTCTCTAGTCTCTATTCTGACTTCTGAGTTTGCAAGTGATAGATATGGGACATAGACACTTATATAGCATATCTCAGATGTTTGGGAGTGAGCATGAACAGAATTGGGATCATGTGCATACTGATCAACATTATGTGCAACTAGGTAATTTAACTACATGCTTCAGTTGCACTTCTATTTTGGTTCATTACCCACTTTGTATGGTAATAATTGTCTTTTTTTTTTTTTTGCATAAATACTAGATTGCTTATATTGGTCCTGTATTGCAGGCAGGACTAGCACTCCAGAGAATGGTTCTTCTATTCATCCAGTAGAAAATATGTCGGTAGATGGTAGCTCTTTTGCTGCTCCTTGGAACAATGCCACAACAACAAATGGATATGTATCCTCAAGTAGCAACTTTGCTGTACCACCTCATCAATCAGATGCATCAGGATCTTCTCATGATCATTTTTCGCGATCATCAAATCCTGGAGCTTTTTTTGCAGTTTCTGAAAACTATGCTCACCATCCTTCCAATCACGAGAGACAAGCATTTCACATTGCCGATGGTGGTTTCTTTGATTTTACCATAGGAAGTGGAAGAGGGCCTCACAAACGTAAGAGCCCTGGAATTCCTTCAATTTGTGAGAGAGGCAGCACAAGCAGATACTTCAATGCAGGAAGCTCAACTGATCTTCCTACATCTTCAGAAATAAGGCAGGAGAAGCCAAGCATGGATTCTCAATATATGCCTTGGGATCATGTTACAATGACACCCTCCTTCAGAGGCAGTGGCCTTTCAATCCGGGGTGAGAGTTCGTTAAGGAATGTTAGAAGTCGTTCTGCACTTGATTTGGAATCAAATCTTGTGGGGACACATTTATCTAGCAATCATTTGCACAGCTTCTCAACTGGCCCGTCCATTGACCATTCTGGCACAGTAGATCTTTCTGGGCATAGTTCTACTACTATGACAAGGGATTGGAGCCAAGTGAACACGTCTCTTGTTCATGGGAGGGTATTATTATCTGGTTAGTTAATAGATTCTATTTTTTTCCCCTGTAGACTTTAGGTAATAGATTTGAATACAGGCATGAATTATCCCCATTTCCTTCATTTTATATCTTAGATTAGATATATTTTTCTTTCATTGCAGAATCAAATGGATATAGTCATGAGTCAAGTCACTTGCTCATTGGAAGTGGTGTTAATAATGCTTCACTGGATGTTGGGAGTTACCATCGTGAATATAATACAAGCATAAATCCTACTGTTCCTCAAAGTTTTCACAGTAACCTCCCTCACACTGCTAGGGGAGTTCGAAGTAACTATTCCCAAAGATCTACTCCAACTCCAACCTTTAGGGCCTCTTCAAGCTTGCATGTGGGACATATGGTGCCTTCGGATGATGGATTGCACATGGTAGCTGAGGGTTTCTCTTCCAGACATCCCAGACCATTGACCACTATCAGTTGGCGGAATAGTGATAGAAATGGGAGGTCAAGGATATCTGGTGAGAGATATCAATCATTGGCTGACGAGGCTGTTCTTCATGATCGATTTTCCTGTGAGGTATTTCTTAGTATCTTGGTGAACTTATTCTTCATGTCAGAACACAGAATAGGACACATTTTTAATTTTTGGAATACCCACTTTCTTGTTTTCAACTTGGGCTATTTTGGTTAACCTGAAATACCAGTGTTTGGTTTATTAGCAACTTTCCCTGTATATAATATATATGTGTAAATAAGCAGGATTTTTCATCACCTTTAACAGGCTGAAATTTGGTTTTATTTGGATTGTAGGGTTTCATGGCTGTTGATCGTGCACCACTGTATGGTTCTAGAAATATGTTTGATCAACATAGAGACATGAGGATGGACATTGACAATATGAGTTATGAGGTAATTACTTTTGTTTTCAGTCTTAATAACCTTACAATTGTTATCATGGGTATGCATTTTTAAAATATTTTTGGATGGTTGGCTTGACCAGGAATTACTTGCCCTTGGAGAGAGGATTGGTCATGTCAGCACAGGATTGTCTGAGAATTTGATCTCAAAGTGTTTGACAGAATCAATATATTGTTCTTCTGAACAATGTCAAGAGGAAGGAAGTTGTGTAATCTGCCTGGTATGTTTTCCTTCCTTTACTTAGAATAAATTATACAGTAACCCTAAACTTCGGGAAACAAAAGACATCTTTCTTGGATTTCACAAACCTGTAATGTATGGGGACAACTGCATTTGATTACTGTATTACCCTATTCTAGAATGTAGTTATCCCAATAAAATACATAATTGGACTTTGTTAAAATTCTTTGAGGGGCCGGAGGTTTTTCTCCCCTTAAAATATATATATATATATATATATTCTTACCCTTTTCCTGTGGGAAATGGGGACCAAGTAGCTGTGGCAAGTTTTTGTTTAGCACAGTCATATGAGGTTTTATGTTGACATAAAAATCGCCACATTCTTTTGCTTCATTATTTCATTATTCTCCACCTGAATAATTTAGATGCTTTTGGATTGTATCAAACGAGTGTTTATTTTTCAATTGAAAAATTGCAGGAAGAGTACAAGTACATGGACGATGTTGGGGCATTGAGAAATTGCGGCCATGACTATCATGTGAGCTGCATTAGAAAGTGGTTGTCTATGAAGAACATATGTCCGATCTGCAAAACTTCTGCTCTTCCTGATGATATGAAGGAAAAATAACTTGAATTCATTCTGCAGTATTTTACTGTCTCATTTTGTATATATAATTATACATTGGAATATTCATGAAAGTGAAGAAAACACTTTTTTTTTTTGGAGATGTATCTTGTAATAGCAATGCTACTTAACGTCAATGCATTTGTTTTTGGCTTCATTGTTAATTACGTGAAGCCTTGAAGATTATGTATGCATGTTTACTTTTACAAATTCGGTCAATATATGGTGTGTTTGAACTTTGAAGTGTGAAGAGGGGAAGCTAATAGCAATCATGGTTAGGATGGAGGATAGATGGTAACGAATTAAGTGGGGTTTTAATATAGTTTCTTTTTGTATTTTGTCTGGAATATTCGATGTTGAGCTTCATACTTTTTTTTGGTATTTTGCCAAACGAAAAGGAAAAATATATTAATCAGGAATAAAAAGCACTACAGACACTAATCCAAATAAAAAAGAAGCTCGACTACCAAAAAAACAGATAAGCAAAAAGAGATAAGCCCAATAACAAACAAATCCCCTAACAAAACAAGGGGGAAGAAGTTAAGGAATGGAGGATGGAATTTAATTCCCTCTAATTTTTTTAATCAACTAAGGGGAGGGCCCTAATTCTCTCCTCCCTTTAAAATTCTTAAAAAATTTCGATCAAACAAAATCTTAACAGAAAATTTAAAAGAATACCTTCAAAACTAATGCCACTAAACAGAGAAAATTTAAAGAATACCATAAAAACTAATACCACTAACAACCACCGCCACAACACCGGAGAATAGCATCATACTGATAGATTGACTACCAAAATCCCAAAATTAATGGGAGTGGTTGAAATAAATCCGCTAATACCGGTGAATGAAGCACGAAGTAGGAGAGAAGCGGGCAACTACCATCCAACCCAGCGAAAAAGACCACCCATAGGCCTGGAAATCATGAGAAGAGACACCCTCCCACCATCAACTGCCAGGCAATGAAACCCAATCTCAGATCTACCTTCGCAAAACAAGGACCTACCACCCATAACACCAATACACCCAAAATGATGAAGAGCCAAGATGGAAAGAGCAAAACGCATCCGCGAACACCTAAACAAAACACAGACTCGAACACTCCCTCCACCCGCAAGAGCTGGGGAGGGAGACGCCGAGAAGAGAACTCGTACATGAACGAGGATGTAAACTCGCACGGCAGAGAGGGAAGAGAAACCCGAGCAGAGGGTTAATTCGATAAATCTCAATCTTCATCTGTTTAGCTTCATACCTAAGCATCTAAAGGATCAAAGCGCTCAGCTCCAAGTGAATGTTAAGATAATAAAATTGAGCAATTGTTATAATGCATGAAAACGTGAAAACTAGAGGCATGGGGGATGGGCATGTGCGAGGTGCAAAATAATGAGTTATTTCCCCCAATAACTTACTCTAATATGTCCTCATTTCTCTTTCAATTGAAAGAGCGGAATTCTTTTTTTTTTTTTACCTTCTAAATTACTATATTTTATTAACCATTAGTATTTAATATATTCATATTTTTGTGTGAAAAGTATTCGACAAGCTTCATAATTGTTTTAATTATTTTATTCATGAAATTAACAATTAATAATTTTTTCAAAAAAAATGAACAAACTTTACTATTCAAGGCAAAAATTCAAAATATTTTTCTTTGGCAATGCTTGTTCTATTTATTTTTTAACATGATTTAGCTTGACTCAACTTGATCGCATAACAAGAGTGTCGGACCATTATATCAAATGTACACCCTTTCTAATTGGATTAGAAACTAAATGTTTATCCCTTGGTGCTCAACAAGTTTGGCCATGACTTGGTGGTGTCTCACGCTGTATTCTTGGGTTGTTTATTTTCAACTTTGGCTCTCTAATAGCCTCAAACAAATATTTTCATTGGGTCATTACTCGAGATTGCTTGTTGGAAGCTTTGGAAAACTCATAATAAAAGACTCTACATTGATGTAGTGTATAGTGCTAAATCTATTATATCTTCCATTAGAATTTACTCAGATCGCACAATTTTTTCAATGATTTCTCGTGCTTATATGAGCTCTCCTCTAGTCGTTAGAAGAATGTTCTATTGCTTGGATTAAGCCATCACAGGGGTGGGGTGGGTTAAAATAAATAGTGATTGGGTTCTAAAATCTGGTAGAAAAATTGCTGGTGCAAGGATTATTTTGGGGAATCATAATGATAATTGGCTTGGAGGCACATGCAGAAACATTAGGGAGTGTAGTACATTAGAAGTTGAATTATATATGCAGTCTTCGTGATGTGTTCAACTTATGTGGCATACGGGTTTAGGTTTGTTAAAATTGAAATAGACAATTTAATTAATTGCAATTAATTTTATATCTGAAGAGAAATTTTGGCCTATTGCCTTTTTCTAATGTGGTTTGTGAAATTTAGAAACTCCGAGATAGTGATTGGCATGTTAAAATCACTCATGTATATTGAGAAGAATTGCTTTGTTGATCTTTTTGCTAATTATACTCTCTCGCTTGGTTTGGGACACCATTTTCTAGAGCTTTTGTCATCAATTTTATTCGGTACTCTTCAGATGATATTTTGGAATTTTTTTCAAAGTATGTATTTTTTTCCCCGATAAAGAGGGAATATTTACATCAAAGAGAGAGAGTTAGGGGGAATATATATAATATCCCAGGTGATCATTAAGCACCAGAGTCCTAGCAATATCTAGAACCGTGTCAAGGAAACGAAATGGTGTCTACTGGGAAATGCTCCACTTGGCCATGGTATCAGCAACCATATTCGACTCCCTAGGATTGTACTGAACATCAACATACCAGGGTTGATTCAACAGTTTCTTGATTTGGGTCATGACATTACCCTGAACTGCAGCCATACTGTCATTACCTTGGATACAGTCAACCACTATCTTTGCATCAGAGGCTAAAATAACTTCCCTAACACCAAGATCCCATGCAACTCGTAGCCCATGTTAAACAGCCCACTCTTCAGCCTCATGAGGGGAACAGTGACCGAGAAATTGGACAAATCCAGCGACCCATTCTCCGAGCTCATTCCTGCTGACCCCTGCACAGCCAGCCTCAGAGTGCAAATCACAAACAGCACCGTCTGTGCAAATCAAATAAAACACTTCAAATGTTTTAGGAGTCTTGGTTCAAGTGGCACTTTTTGATGTTCTCTCTGGTTTTAAGTTCCAAGGAGATTTGAATTTGATATTCTGGAATTTGATTTCTATCTCGTTCCTTCTCTTCTCTTCAGTCTCTTCCAAGATCTCGTGCTTCTTCTCTAATAAGGAGAAAATATTTCGAAAATGTATAGGGTTTAAGGATAAAGACCATAAAGGGCTCCAAAGTTAATATATGAGAACACGTATGGGAATTTACTCAGTTTTATTATTTAAGATTTAATAATATTCACTGCTTTTAAGCTCTGTGTAAATTTCGGTTTACAAAAAAAAAGAAAGAGCTCTGTGTAAATTGTAAATCCCAGTATCCTACCACTTCCGTTTTTACGTACGGGTCACATTTTGTCACGGTAGAAAAAGATAAGGTTTAGCATGAGAAATTACCGATATTGGGGCATTCCGAGAATTGAACTCGGGACCTCTCGCACCCTAAGCGAGAATCATACCACTAGACCAAATGCCCTGCTGCCTAACTTATCTATGTAATAATTTATCTGGTATATACTGAACAGGAATCTCAACACTCTTCTGACATATATGAAGATACGAATGTTATCGTGCAGGGACAGGGAGAGGACAGATGGCCCAATGGGCAGCTCTGGATATTTTTTTGCCTCGTATTCCATTTCTTTGATTATTCCAGAATTAAATTGGGCGTTAAGATTTTGAAGTAAGGAAACCAACAGTCAATATTATTTGTACTCACGAAGAAATCACATTTTTTATTGAACTTGTTTGCAAGTGTTATCTGCACAATGCACTTATCATTTTTTTATGCCAGAACTTATCAGGTTTACTTTACCTCTCAGAACTGAACAAAATAGCAAGTTTGTCTCCAGAAATACATTAAACGGTCACTTGGATGACGATTTCAATGTCTTGGTGAGCTATCTTTTTCCCTTCACAAGTCGCTGATGTGAGTCCCATGTTGTTACCCTTAATTCTTGGCATATACATACAGGATCAATGACAGCCATCATATGATGGCTAATATTGAACTGCTCAGTTATATTCTTTGGCCTAAAAAAAAGTCTCTCCCAAGTAATGACTAATGACCCCAAGAGGAAAAAATTGACGTTATCCAAAAAGCTTCCAAACTGACATGCGAAAGTTCTTTCTGTAAATTTTGTCTTGGTACTTCTTATTTGGTGAGAACTCTCGAGTCATTGTGTGAATACAGTATAAATTTATATATACTCGTCATGACTTCCGCACGTCCATATTTATATAATTAACGTCCCTACCCCACGTATCACAGATTCACAGAGCTAGGCAGCCACATTCGAAACAAATCTTCGTGGTTCTTAGCTAGTTGGTAAGTACGAGTTCAAATCCACCAGCCTGTCTCTCATCCCATTCACCTGCGACCAATCCCCATTTTGATGCTGTGACTACTGTAATATCCACGTGTGTAATATATTTCTTGTGCGGTAAAAACTATTAGAATACACTACAAAAAAAGAAGTATTTAGAGATGGCCAAAATCTGTCACTAAACAACTCAAAATCCGTCTCTAATCTATTAGAGACGAATTTAGAGACAACATTTAAGTCGTCTCTAAAAGTGGCGTCGCTAAATAATTAGAGAGGGATTAACTCATCCGTCTCTATTTAGAGACGGATTTATTCCGTCTCTAAATAAAACAAATTCATCTCTAATCTCAATCAAAATTTGTTACCAAAATTGGTAAAAATAATCAAATAAAATAATAAAAATAGAATATAATCATTAGCCACTTCACCTCCTAGCCCAAAGGGCACGCCACATCACTGGTATGTGAGGTTCGAAGTCATGACCTCTTACTTCCAATACCTTTGTAGTCATCATGTTGCCAGTTGAACTGAAATGTTTCTGTAGTCTCTATATGTAATATTAAATATATATTATTTATCTACACACTAATATATAAACATATATATTTATAAGTCAATATATTATTAAAAAATACACATATGTTTTATATTCAATTATTAATATCATAAAATATTTTATTTATATATATTTATATTTATATGAATATTTATATTATTTTTTTTAGATTTTAAATAATTTTCCAATAAATATATTTATTTTTCTTTGGAAAGAAAAAAATTATTTTCCTAGCCGACTTTTAAATTTAATTTTTATTTGTAAATAAAAATAATTATATATATTATGTTTATGATCCATATGTTTTAATATTTTATTATGTTATTTTTTGCATAGTCATATCATATAATATATATATATATATCGTATTTTATATTATTTAATAAATTATATTATATATATGCTTAATATATATTAGAGGTGGGAGGGAACCAGATATGATCGAGTTTTATGTCAGTCCATGATCTAACCCAAAATCTTGTTTAAGTATTATATATATCCATTTTAAATTTAGAAAGAAACATATCTTTTTATTATTTACACCATAAATTTAATTATGGATACATAATGAAAAAGGATTGAAATTTTATTTGATTTTGATTTGATTTATTTTTTAGTATCATTATTACTTTTAACTTTAATTTTAAAATGTAGATGTAAATTCTCAAAAAAAGGTTGATTTAGAAAGAATTAATGATTAATAAGTTTATAATAAATTTATTATTGTCACAATTTTTTGAAATTATTATCATGAAATAGAATTAAAAATTAACTTATTAATTCAAAGTAAAATAAATTAATAAAATTAAGATAATCTACTTAGATATTTTAAACCAAATGATATTATTAAAGATAAACTTTTTTTTGAAATCAATTCTACAAACATATCAAATATAAAAAATTTATCAATATATGGATTACTAATTAAATAAAAAATATTATTTAATATTATTGATTCTAAATATTTGTTAATTACTAGGACAATTAAATGTCATCTATGATAAAATTGCTTACGTTCTCTTTTAGTCTAAAATTTCTTAAAACCTCAACGATTCCTTTAATTTCATTTTACTATTTCTAATCTTAAAGTTCTCTATATATATCCTCTCTCCTTCATTTCTTATTTTTCATTCTCATCCTATATTCTCAATTTCTCGATCTTCTTCCATCAACTACCAAGCATGCTCCTACAAAAAAAAAAGAAATATTAGGTTTTAGGATTCTGGTGGTTTAGTTTAAGGTCGCTTTTTGAAATGTCTTTTAATATGATTAGAAATACAATTCACTTAACTTAAATTAGTTAACTCATGAGTTTGGTCCATTTAACATACTATAATATTTAAAAAATACCCAAAATTTGAAAATATCTCTCAAAATTTAAATTAACATATTACAATATTAAAAAATAATACTATATAAAATTGAAGTAATTTTAAAAACAAATCCGTATCTAAATCCGTCTCTAAATGTGAATTAGAGACTAATTTAGAGACAGACAAGACACCCGTTGCTGTGTTCATTACAAATGCGTCTCTAAGTTCATCTCTAAATAGATATTAGAGACGAATTTAGGGCAAGACATTTATTGTTGCATTCACTAAAAATACGTATCTAAATCCATCTAAAAAAAAATTAGAAATAGGTTTAATGACAAATTTTTATCCATCACAATAAATTAAAAACATCCATCACAAAATTCATCTCTAAATGTTAAAGAATTTTCAAGAAATAATAGGATATTTTTAGAGACGGATATAGAGATGGACTTTTTTATTTTAGCGATAAAAAATTAGTTGTTACTAAGTCTGTCTCTATCATATTATTAGATACGGATATAGAGACGGATTTTATTATAAACGATATATATCCGTCTCAAACTCCATCTCTAATACTTTTTCATTATTTTTAATATGAAAGAAAGTTATTTTGCTAAAAAAATTTGTTATCCGTCTCTATTTTCGTCTCTAATAGTGACAGATTTTAATCCGTGTCTAAAATTCGTAACTAAATGGACATTTTTTTGTAGTGATATTTGTTCTGGAAGTCGTAAATATTCCTCGATAGATAGATATATTGTTGAGAATTGTGCGTTCTTTTCTTTTAATTGCATGTGAGGGATATTGACCCAGCTTCATAGAGATGTAGCTTAATTTTTTCTTGGTTCAGCTAGCGTAGTTGGATTTATCTTGGATTTTACTATGCTGCATGCGTGGATCGAGGACGTGAGATTTGAATTGAGAAGCATGGGCAGAAGCGTCATTTCACTCCATATAAGATGTGGAGTTTAAGATCCACGTCCCATGTGTAGGATGATTTGTCTAAGGTCGTGTCCCACCCACTTCTGCACAACTAATTTGCTGTCACTTGCTTCTTTTTCATTTCAATCCCCACCACGTTTTCCCTCTTTCTGATAACAACACTCAAGTGTTATGCCTTTGATAACCCCAAAAAATCAATCTCTCTTTCACTCTCTCTCTCTCTCTTCTCAATGACACATAATAATAATAATAATAATCACTTTCTCTGCATTATAGGAGCGATGGAACGTCTTTGGTTTCACCAAATAGTTCTCTCCTCTCAACAAACCACAACATCGGTTGGCCCCAAAATTGTCGAATCGCTTTCGCCGACATCAGAGTTTCTATCTTTCCCATCATCTTCTGATTCCATTCTTTCTCTGCCTCCTCAACGAGATGATGAAACTTCACCAGAGAAACATATCTCATCAGAATCAGTATCAGCATCTCAGCAGGTATATATAATCCAATACTTCAAGTACCATTCAATGTATTTTACAGTTCAGATATAGTCTGGACTGATCCATCATCCTACTTCTTTTGTTCTTTGTTTCCAATTCTTGCTGTCATCAAAAGGGTGATTCGAATGACGACGAAGAAAAGAAAGAAAGAACCACGAGATTAATGAATTTTACAGGTAACAGAGTTCGGTCACATTCATCGTCGCCATCAACGCAAAACCACAGCAGAAAATTTAGGGAACAGGCTAAAAGGAGGAGGCTGCAAAAGTCCATGAGCTGCAAGTCACTGGGGGAACTAGAACTGGAAGAAGTGAAGGGTTTTATGGATCTGGGTTTCGTATTCAAGAAAGAAAATATAAGCCAGCGAATGATGAGCGTTGTGCCTGGCTTGCGGAGACTTGGTATTCACCCAAATGAACAGAGCACGCCAATAACTGATGCCCCAGAAACAGGTGAAGATAATGCTAAGAAGCCAGTGGAAGAGAAGAAAGATGTCAAGAGACCATATCCATATCTATCGGAGGCGTGGCTGATAAAGAGACCGGATTCACCGTTACTAAATCTGAAGATTTCCAAGCTCCGTCCAGCTGCTGATATGAAGAAACTTCTTCGATTCTGGGCCCAGAGTGTGGCCTCAGAAATCCACCATTAATATGTGTATGTGTAGTGCTGCAGGCACTGCGTTGAGAGCAAGAATTATATGAGCTGCGGTCATTGTTGAATGTGAAGTTTTAGTGTCTGTGAGAAAATAAGTGTGTGGAAATAAAAGTTGAAAGAGCAACATGGCAGGTGGTGTAATTGTAATTAATTAATTACTCCCTCTAGTCTTATATATAACATCATTTTAAGCGAATCACGCGAATTAAGAAAAGAAGTTAAAACTAATTAACTACCTCGATTTCTCCGAAAATTTCAATATTTTTTCAAAACTACTCTTATTTAATCTTTCTTTTTTTCTCTTTAAATGCATTAAATAGGGACATTTTTTTGGAAATATATAATAAATACCACCTCGTACACTGTAAAAGATCTTATATTTAAGACCAAGGTAAAAGATCTTATATATAGGACCGGAGGGAGTAATTTTCTTGCTGAATAACTGCTCAAAGTAAATTGTTTTGTCTGGTAGCCAATAAAAGGGCAAGGTTAGGAAATAGGAGTGGTGTGGTTGGGATGAAGACGGAAACATGTAAGAGAGATAAGGGTACTGGCAAGAGGATAAACACCAACACGAGGGAGGGGGGACCTACAATGATGTGTTGCCAAGCAGGGTGGGGCTTCAAGAACACACAAGTAGGTATAAATAATAATTAACCTCATGAGACTCTTCCGTTCTATTTTTGTCTTGTTATATGATTCATGTGTGCAGTTTATGTATTTGCTGGCAAATGTAATAACAATGATTTTGCACCCACTTCCTTCTTGCCCTCCCTATCAACTATAACAATTAATTAATACTTTAAATTGCTTGAAATAAGTTGCTCTTAAGTTTAACAATACTAAAAGAAATTATACGTTACTGGTAAAATAGTTGTAAAGTAACCAGGCCGTTTTACATGTGCGCGAGAGCCTGAGAGAGATGTCTAAATTAACCCATGTACTGATATAGGAATTAATGATCATGTAGATTCTTATCTTTCTTAAATTTTTGAACATCTGTTCCTTAAATTTATATTTCATGTCATTTTTATATATTGTAAAAAAAAATAGTAATGCAAATTTGTTTAACAAATTAAATGCGCACGTTAATTTAATAAGAAAATGATCATCTATCCCATCCCATGGTTTATCAATGTATTAATTAATTCCATCATAGCATTGTGGATCGAGGTGCAAACGCATGAACGATCATAGAATAAACTGTCCACTACCTAAGGATGTATTAATGGTCTCCGGCCGTCTCTGTCTCTGATATCACTAAGGATTATATATATATAGTATACTCATTGATTATTAGTAGCAAAACAAGTGTTGTTGCACTGTTTCTTGCGCCCACCATATCTTCCAATTAGTGGCATCTTCATGGTATTTACGTCTCCTTCACACCAACCATCTTATTCATATCACATATAAAGGCTCGATCAATTGCACATAACTTTTTTGAATTTTGGATTCTATAACTTTTATTACCTGATAATGAATTCCTCTAAAATTTTAAACAATTTAAACACGCAATTAGTTCTTTTGCCATTAATTTATCATCATTTCAATGATAGAATATGATGAGATATGTCAACAACCATTGGTAAAGAGTTAGCCTATATGACGTGGGAATTTGATTGGAGTGTAATTTTTTTAAGTAGTACTCCCTCTGATTTTATATATAAGACCATTTCAACCGAATCATGCAAATTAAGAAAGGGAGTTAAAACTAATTAACCACCTCAATTTCTTCAAAAATTTCAACCTTTTTCTAAAACTACCCTTATTTAATCTCTCTCTTTTTCTCTTTGAATACATTAAATAGGGGCATTTTTTTTGGAAATGCATAATAAATATCACCTCGTATATTGTAAAGGATCTTATATTTAGGATCAAGATAAAAGATCCTATATACAGGACCGGAGGGAATACTATAAGCACTTCGAAATATTTAAATGCAGGGTTGTTACTTGTTGGGTTGGCTTTAATTCCTTTGTTTTTTTTTGGGTCCTGATGTTGATTGGCTTGAATTGGTGCAGTTCCGAGGCGTGGCCATGAAGATTGGGCCAAGCTATTTCAACCAAAGTCCTATTAACTCCTAAAATATGCTACTCCTTCGGAAGACTATCCCTAGGGACCCTTTTTGAAAATGTTCTACCATAAATACATTTGTAATACATGGTCATCATGATGTTTATTTATATTTTGTGTTATTACATCTCTTTAACACTAAAATACTATAATTATATTTTAATTAAAAATTATATTATTATCAATAAAACTTATAATTATCACGTTATTAATACAAATAAAAATACTTCATTATATTTTAATTGAAAACATGATAATAAAAATATAACGAATTATGTATAAAATTTTTAACATATTTAGAAGATATCAGCCCTCATAAGAAGGATTAAAACTGTTGAAAAATTTTGCATCGAGTATATATTATGATGATTTTTAATTTTTTAAAAATGGTACTTTCTTATTTAAAAATAATAATAAAATTTTGGAATTTAAAAAATACTCCCTCTGGTTCTTAATATAAAATAATTTTAATCGAATCACGCGAATTAAGAAGGAAAGTTAAAACTAATTAACTACCTCGATTCTTCCAAAAATTTCAACATTTTTTCAAAATTACCCTTATTTATTCTCTCTCATTTTCTCTTTGGATATATTAAATAAGGACATTTTTTAGAATTGTATAATAAATATCATTTTATATATTATAAAGGATCTTATATTCAGAATCAAGTCAAAAATTTTTATATATAGGACTGGAGGGGGTAAAATAAAATTTTGGAAACACAAAACTTTCTCGCTTTTCAAGTTTCAGACTTTGAGTATGTCGGCACTGACTCAGGTACCTTTCCATCGAACTATTTCATTCACCGGTATCCCCAATTGTAACATAACCCTATGGCCTACGCCTCCAAGCCTATTTGAGATAAGAATATACAATAATTAATTAATTAATTAGTAATCCCCTTCGTCTCAAGCAGATACACAAGAGATTGATATTATTATTATTATTATTATTATTATTGATTTTGGCTGAAATCCATTGTTTATAAGGAAAAAACGATGAATATAAGGAAGAGATATTATTTGTTGTGGAAACATGCATGCATCTTTAAAATAAATGTTAAAGGGACTGTTAATCTAATCCCACATCACAATCTTCTTTAGACTCTTGTCGTTTGCGTCTTTTTAATTAAAAGCATTCAATCACAAGAGCACTTTAGGAGAAAAAATTAATAATGCGCATGACTTACTGGAGCCATATCCATATTGGATTTAATTAATCAAACCGGGTATGGTTTAATGGGTGAAGTGATGGGTAGGACTAAATCTGTAAAGTGATTAGCCGTTTATAGTAGTATTATGAAGCTGACCGAGTGACGGCGTACGTTGTCTGTCCGACGCAACTCTTGTATATGTTTTGGTAAATTTGGAATCAGTAGAAAGGAGATTGAAAAAGTTGAATGAATATATTGCATTGGTGTTAATTAATTAATATCGATGGTAGCTTTGGTTAGCATGTACCAGGAAAAGATCACGGATCATTGGCATCAAACGTCAGCCATGGTTGGATGAATGAAGCCCAGAACATGTACGTACGTACGTCAGAATTGGCTATGCACAAGGGTTGACTATCACTTGTTAGATTGTTGTTGTGGTGCTGCCGGGGTTGAGGTTCAACTTGAACGGCTCTAGGTGTCGCCCTGGGAATCGGACGCACGCACGCTTGGGCTCTTATTGTTCTCTCTCATATATATGAAGCTCTGGTTGACTTTAATCGGTGGTTGGCGGGTGTGTGCATGTGGGATCAGGATCCTCTCCATACTTTCTCTAAATACTCCTCTCCATATACAATTTCATTCATTGATTTTGATTTGAATGGTAGAAATCACTTATTGTTACTTCAAACAAAATATATTATTTATTTTAATAATAATTAGAATCAAGCATTATTAAATTTTTTTAAAGAAAATTATACTTATAATAATAAATACAACCATTAAATCTAATTTATTATCTATTTATAGATTATTTTTTTCAATTATTTGATCAAAATTAATAAATGAGACTGTGTATGGAGAGAGATATGGAGAGAGAGTATGGAGAAGATCTAAATATGTGTGTTTTTATTTTCCATTCACCACCACCACCAGTTACGTTGTGCAAGAAAGACGGAAATTGTTGTGTGAGAGATGGGACACTTGTGGGTTTTTTTTTTTCTACATTTGTATAACTACCGGGACATCCGCATCCGTATTATCATCTTGCTTAAGGGAGAAGACTTTCAAGTTCCAATAGTCAAGTTAAAGCATTAACTAGTGAGTAGGATATATGGAAATTCCAAAACTACAATTCATGAAACGATGGATCACGCATGATTCTGCTGCTTTCTTATGCGTAATTCATTCTTCAATTTGCTGCATCAAGATGCCGTTTTAACGGGTCAAACATAGAGAATTTTAACGCCAAGTTTTTTGTCACTCTCTCATCACCTCCTCCCATTCTTCCTTCTGCTTTTTCAATCTTCAATTCCCCTTAATTTTCATTTGCCCCACTTTTCCCCTTCTGCAAGTTTTTTTTTTTTGGGGTGGGGGGTTAAATAATAACTATATATATTTTGAGCCAAAATATTACGTGTGTGAACGCCGCAGCAGATAATGACAACTATGTTCGCCCCCTATGCCCGTGTGACCACGCTCCTGGTTCAACTATCATCAATATATATTTATAAAAATTAAAATGTCACATAATTTATTAGCTGACTTATTTCACGCAACACATTTGAACACCTCTATTTTAGTTAAAAATGATCAAATTAGATAGTTTCATGCCCCTTCCATCTATTCTATCTAAATTACAAACTAGCGAAACTACCATCATCAGATAAAATCCAAAATATTGTGTTGGGACAAAAAATATCTGCCACGAACAACGGATGATTCATTCATTCATTTATTAATTATATTAGTTTATTTTAATCATGACTCATTGTTAAAAATAAATTTTGAAGTTGTTGCAATATATATTAAATAAGAAATAATTTATATAATATTTAAAAAATAGTCCCTCATTTCAAAACTCTTATTATTCTAGGTTTTAGTTTTGTTCCAAAAATATTTTTTTGTTTTTTTTGAATTTTAAAGGATAGATTTTTAATTACACCATCATCTATTACTATAAGTTTTTTAACTCTCTCTTTCTCTTAGCTACTGTAAATCAATTAAATAAAAATATTTTTATCAATATATTCATTAATTAATAACTTCTTAACATATACTCCATCCACTTTCATTTATAAGATGTTATTTTAAAAATTTATTTGATTCTATTTATAAAGTTGTATTATTTTTTTATTTTAATTTTTTTTTACTTTTTATTTAATGACTTTTTTACCTTATAAATTATTTTATTTTTTAATTAATAAAAATAATATTATAAAATTATATTATTTTTTTATAAATTTAAAAATATAATTATATCTTTTTAATACTTATGTAGTACCAAAAAACAACTCATTAGCATATAACCTTAAATAATAAAAAGTTTAGGAAGGCCCGGAGTAACAAAGGAACCCAATTTGATGGAGCGTGACATCTACGCGTGTCTAACACCACGTGACGTGCGTCCTGATGCCTATAGTATCTAAAAGGATGCTTTACATTTGCCAAAAAAAATTAATAAAGATTTCTTTATCGCCGAAAAATTACCGTTGAGAGAGGAGACGTGTCCAAATGATTATCCACCTGTCTTCCTCACTAAGTCTCCTTCAGGAATCAGGATTCCCTACCCCTTGTATTCTTTGTTTCTTTGCTTGGGTTGGTTCTGTACGAAGGCAAAGAATACTCGCAAATTCATGTCTCTCTCTTCCTCCCTCTCCCTCTCGCTCTCTGTCCACCCGTGAACTTTCCTCATCCTCCGCAAAATATCGGCAATTCAACCACTCACTGCCACGATTTCCCAATGGGATTCTACCAAAACTGAGCAATGTTACTTTCCTGCGTATTCTCAACCACCATTTTTATTCCCTTTGCATTGTTTCTCTCCTTTACCTGCGGCGTCTTGGCAATCGCCACCACTGAATTTGACTTTGGTACCATAACTCTAAGCAGTCTCAAGCTTGTCGGTGATGCTCACTTGGACAATGTCAGTGTCAGGCTCACTAAGGATCTCGCCGTCCCCAACTCTGGTGCCGGCAGAGCTCTCTACTCCAAACCCGTCAGATTCCGGCAACCTGGCACTCACTCTCCGGCGAGTTTTAATACCTTTTTCTCCTTTGCAATAACAAATCTGAACCCATCATCCATTGGAGGGGGACTCGCTTTTCTAATCTCGCCGGATGATGAGACCCTCGGTGACGCCGGCGGCTTCCTTGGCCTCCTTAACGCGGACGGCTCTTCCTCGGGTTTTCTGGCGGTGGAATTCGACACTCTGATGGATGTGGAGTTCAAGGACATTAACGGAAATCATGTGGGTCTGGACCAGAATAGTATGGTTTCAACGCATGTTGGTGACTTGGAATCTGTTGGAATCGATCTAAAAAGTGGTGATCTCGTAAACGCATGGATCGAATACAACGGCTCAACCAAAGACTTTAACATCTGGGTTTCGTATTCAAATCTAAGACCCAAAGATCCCCTCCTCTCATTCGATCTTGATCTGGATCGGTACGTAAATGACTTGATGTATGTGGGTTTCTCTGCCTCTACGCAGGGAAGCACTGAGGTCCACAGCATAGAGTGGTGGAGCTTTAGCTCTTCCTTCGACTCCAATTCGCCTTCTGGATCAGGTTCATCGGCTCCACCGCCGCCTCCAACTGTTAGTATGATGAACTCAACCGCCAGCTCGGTGAAGTCCCCACCTCCTTCATTGGCTCCTGCGGCTTCGAGAGCTCAAGCAGAGAATAGTAAATCGGCCTGCCACAATGAGCTGTGTAAGCAAAATCCTGGAGCCGTTGCAGGGGTTGTGACGGCAGGGGCTTTCGTTTTAGCTTTATTCGCCGGTGCATTCATTTGGGTGTACTCTAAAAAGATCAAACACGTTAAGAAGTCGGAGTCACTTGCCTCAGAAATTATCAAAATGCCGAAAGAGTTTAGTTACAAGGAGCTCAAATCAGCCACCAAGTGCTTCAACGCCAACAGAATAATTGGTCACGGCGCTTTTGGAACTGTGTATAAGGGTATATTGCCAGAGAACGGTGATATCATTGCGGTGAAGAGATGCAGCCATAGCAGTCAGGGGAAGAACGAATTCTTATCTGAATTATCCATAATTGGGTCTCTTAGACATAGAAATTTAGTTCGTCTTCAAGGGTGGTGCCATGAGAAAGGTGAAATTTTATTAGTCTATGACTTAATGCCCAATGGGAGTCTAGATAAAGCTTTATTCGAGGCCAGAACTCCTCTGCCATGGCCGCACAGGCTTAAAATTCTGTTAGGCGTTGCCTCTGCACTCGCATATTTGCATCAAGAGTGCGAAAACCAGGTAATTCACAGAGACGTTAAGACTAGTAACATAATGTTAGACGAAGGCTTCAATGCCCGGTTGGGCGATTTTGGTTTAGCTCGTCAAACAGAACACGACAAGTCCCCCGATGCGACGGTGGCCGCGGGAACAATGGGGTATCTTGCACCGGAGTACCTCCTCACAGGCAGAGCCACAGAGAAAACGGATATATTCAGTTATGGCGCGGTAGTTCTTGAAGTAGCTTGTGGGAGAAGACCCATAGAGAAAGATGCGAATGGGGCAGGTAAAGTGGGGGTGAGCTGTAATTTGGTAGAGTGGGTATGGAGTTTGCATAGGGAAGGGAGGTTGCTAATGGCCGCTGATGCGAGGCTGGTGGGTGAGTTCGACGAAGGAGAAATGAGGAGGGTACTATTAGTTGGGCTGGCTTGCTCACACCCAGACCCATTCAACAGGCCCACAATGAGAGCCGTGATTCAGATGTTGGTGGGTGAAGCCGATGTCCCTCTTGTTCCCAGGACTAAACCATCCACTAGTTATAGCACATCCCACCTCTTAATGAGCTTGCAGGACAGTGTCTCTGACTGCAATGGCATAATCGCCATCACTTCCTCCTCATCAGAGAACAGCTTGAACGCTGCGGATATCGTCTGATGGAAATCAACGGCCGTGATCATGCCCTTTTTTATTTATTAACTCACACACAGTGTATATATAGAGGGAGAGATAGATAGATAGATAGATTAGATATTTAATTGAATATTCATTTGTTCATGCATGTGGGTAAATCACAATAACAAACACTTTTTTGAACACTAAAAGGGAGAGTGGGTCATACATATGGGATGGTGGTGGGGGCATTAGACAAGTAGGAATGGGTCTGCTTTGTGATTGGATTGGATTGGTTTGGTTTGAGATGCTTTTTAATAAGCAACACTATGGTGAAAAGGGCAGAGTTTGAGTAAAAGTTTGGTAAAGTATGTACGACTATGAGGTCTAAAATGGGGTTTTCTCGAGTTGCATCACTGGTTGGGGACAGCTTAACATATCATGTTGATGTTGAAAATTTAGTCTCTAATAACAGTTCTATGTTCTAACGGCTCATCATCATCATCATCTCAAGTTAATTTATTCAAGTGAAACACACAATTGCGTGTATTATTCAACGTTAATGATCTCTCGACCAACGTCTCTTGAGCAACTTTTTCGGCTTTCTTGTTCTAGTGCTTCGGCTAGTGACATCCAGCTTCCTCTGTCTTTTCTTTCATATTGTAAAGCTTCTTTGTTTGTTTTACATGTATGTATGACGTCGTTTCCTTTGAAAAAAAATAAATAAATAAGTGCTGTAAATTGAAACAAAAAGCGCGACGTCGTTTACAGGAATGCAAGTGGTTTGTTTTCTTGGGCTCCCAGACTGAATCAGCGTATTTGATTTTGAAAAATGGGCGAAAATGTGGCAGCAAAGGAATGGAATGAGATATCTTTACTTGATTTTGCGATGTTATGACTATAATAATATAATATTGAGGCATGAAAAAAAAAACTATAATGTAATGATGTTAAAAAAAAAAAAAAGAAGAAGATGATCACGTGACAGAAATGTTTTCGACAGTGTTGTCAAAATTGCATTTTTTATCGTAGAAACATTCGATTTTTAACATGATGGTAATGTTTCTTTAGATAGATATTTTTATTTTTGACCAACCTTTAACTTGATATCAACTTATCTATATTTTGGTGATACAGTTATTATAGCGGTGACTTAAAATTTTATAGGCAAGAAAAAAAATTCTCAAAATTTTATGACTATATTTTAGTGATAACATTTTCTTTTCTGAAAAACTAGTGATAGCATTTTTGTAACCTTGCAGCCTTAAATTTATTAGGAACATTTCTATATTATAGTAGAACCTTTTTTCGTTGAATTAGTAGCAAAAATTTTTTTTATATAAGTAGAGAGATACAAGCTCAAAAGTTCTACAGAGGGATTAGAAATCCCAATGACGGAATGAGCATCAGGGACTCCAAGAAAATCAGGGGCCTCCAAACTGGACCGAAAGCTTCGATCTCTGCTACCTTTATGAGCTAAATAGACCAAGCCCATTGGCATTTTTATGACCATGTTTTTTTTTTGTAACCAGGATGAATATGATGAATTGAGAATATTTTCTTGCATTTCTATAGTCTGATTTGATCCTTTGATCTTTATTGTTTTATATTATAATTGCTTTTGAATTGGGTGTACTTTTTTACTCTGTCTAATATATTGTTTTAGATTTTGTTTAATTTTTCATTTCTTCAATTATTTTATATATTTTTTTATATAATTATCTAACTAGATCACATCCAAATATTATTGACCCAAGTAAAGGTAATTCTTCTAATGTAATTTTTTCTATTTATAAGATTTATTCAAGACTTTATTTAAAAAATATTGAATCCCTTACCGGTTATAACACAATCCAACCAATTAGTCATTTTATACATATTTTAATATAACTTAATAAATATAATTTTAAACAAGTTTCTAAATTATCTGATTCATATGGGAGGAAAAAGATATATGTTGTACTCTTATTAATTATAATAATTTAATATTATTATTATTGTTTTTTTTTTGTGGACCAATATTTGGCCGAAAACAAAATGGAGGACCAATCAGCGTTTCAAACAGGATAATTTCGGCGTGGCAAAGCTCTGCTCTTTTTGTTGGCCCAAACAACAAATCTCTGCTCCTTTTCGGGAATCTTCTCCCTCATTTTGCCGTGGAACCAGTTCCCTTCCTTAGTGGGTGGATCTGTAGATTTTGCGCGGCAGCCATGGCCGATGACTTTGAGTTTGCGGATAAAGTTCTTCCTTCTTTTGATCGCGTGGTAATGATCTCTTTTCTCCCCGTATTTTCATCATTTTTCTTTTACGATCGCTTATCAAATCATTTAGATCTATGTCTGTCCCGTCTAATTATGTAACTTTCGTGCGCGATACTTGTTGTGCATCAATCAATTTTAGTGTTTGGATGATTCAATGGACATATCTAAATTCATCTGGTGTAATCGTTATATTTTTTATCAATTATGTCATGCACTGACACCCGAAGTCCTTTTCTGCTAAGAGTTCCAATGGATCATGACATGCATGCTAGTGGGCGTGTTCTTTACAGCTCAGATCCTTGGATTCATAAAGAACTTTGAAGGATTATTTAGTTTTTATTGGGATATAGACTGTTAGTTTTTTATATGAGAAAATATATTGGTTTTTAATTCAAGCCTGTGCTTTTTGCCTACTTAAGAGAGAATATTAATGTGTCTTCATGTATTGGAGCAAAATGCCTTCTTGATTAATAGTTCTGCTATGGACTCAATATAAATTAGGAATGATAATTGCAATTTTCTTAACAGGGATATTGATTTAGGCGTTCCTGTTCAAATTTTAATGAAGGAGTCATGATTATCTGCTAGTTTAGAATGATGGCTCTAAAGATTTGATGGATCATTTAAGGTTGATTGTATTTTAGTGTTGAGCAATGGCTTAAAATGTGGAGTTCAACTTGAGATGTTACATGCGACACAATTCCTGTAATTCACTGTATTGTTAATTTTTCTAATGTCAATTTGTCCATCAGATGCTTACATGGTTAACTTAATAGAAAAGTGCGGCCTGGCCATAGTCATGTTCAGACAACAAATGTAGTGGTAATAAACGATCCATAAGTTCTTGTGTGTTGAATATTGCTATAGAATCTCGGTAAGAAATTTAGGATAGACTTTTTCATATATAACAAGATTTGAGGGATTGTTGGAGGCTAAATTTGGAAAAAATGGGCCTGGAATTATCTTCACAATCTGAACTTTTAGATTACAATTAAATATCTTCTTCCATCTCATTGTGATAGCGTCTGCATGTCAACGAAGGCCATAGTTTTTTCCCTTAACTTACTGATTTTCAAAGTCTTCAAATGCCTTTCTCTTGATCGTTAAAAAAAAAAACAAAAACGGAGGCCCCTCCTTGATCAAAACTATGACGGGTAAGTTGTTCAGGCTATAAAAGGTGTTCAACTTTTGTAAATGGTGAATTGGATGTCTTTAATTTTTATCGTTGTACATTACTTTGGAAGTTTCTTTTTGTTAATTTCTTTCTGATCTGTTTTTCTGTTGTCACATTTAGGGAGATGTGATTAAGAATTCTGAAGCCAGAGGATTCAATCCAGGGTTAATAGTTCTCTTAGTCGTTGGTGGGCTGCTATTGACATTCCTCATTGGAAATTATGCCCTTTACATTTATGCACAGAAGACCCTCCCTCCTAGAAAAAAGAAGCCAGTCTCAAAGAAGAAGATGAAGAGGGAGAGACTGAAGCAAGGCGTCTCTGCACCTGGAGAGTAGGGACTTAGTATTCACTTTGTGTTCTGTGTTGTCAAATTGTACTCTTCATGAAAATTTTCTCCATCTATGGTCTTCAGAGTATGTTAATTTTATCTTGTCCATCTGTCTTTTTCTTTTAGTGAATTTAGACTTGGCCACATAAACTACTATTTAAGGGAGTAATATTATGAAGCAAACGGTTTATCTCATCCTTTTTCTATGAGTTCATGGGGAGGGATTACTCTCCCACTCCATGGTTCGGTGCCTCCATGATAGGTAGCATTCATACTAAGCATGTCATAATGCTTTAGCATTTTGAATCTCTGCTTTGGGAGCATTGTGAAACGTCTTTCTTCTTTTACCGGGAATTTTTTTTTCTCATTTAAAAAAAAAGAAAAAAGAAAAACGTATTACTATCTGTATGACTGCGTCATGAAGAGGAGAGAAGATGTCGTGCAAAACTAGCTTTAGCGAAGTCACCCCGAAGGGGATAATAACTAGTCTTTATGGGATAATGAAGGCAAGAATAACAATTGGGTCAATCAATAGGAAGAAAGTTGGATGTAGCAAGGGATGAATCGGATGATTATGTTGCTGGGAAGTAACAAGGGTATTTATTGATAATTGAAGTTCTTGATGCCACCACATATGACGGCTCTTGATGAGTTCGACCCGGTAACAGTACGCAATGTTGGCGAATTACTCCATTCAAGGTTAACGCATCGTAGTATGTTACACTATTACTTGAAATCAAGGAAAATGTTATGAGCTGAAAGGAATTGTGTCTAACGGTAACGGGTGCGACAGCCGCAGGGAAATGAGGAAAATAAAAAGCGTTCAGTTACTTTTGCATGATGCAGCATTGAGAAGTTGCAGAAACAGATAATTTTAAGGTTTTATTATGAGCAGTGATGTCTCTTGTGAAAGGATTTCAATTTCCATGGCAGTGGAAAGTTATGTTCAGACTAGAGATCCAGGGTCACTCTTGTGTATAACATCTAGAGCAAGCTAAGAAGGGGCAAGCGGGGAGGATAAAAGACAAGCACCTAAAAATTTTTATCCCATACGGCTTCTCGCAAAATTCAGTACCATATTTTTAAGACTCAGAATGAAATCCTATTTTGTGATTTCAAAGTCCGATTGCTACTTGTCTAAATGTTGGCCACAAGTTGCACCTACGAAAACAAAAATCAAAGGACCTTGGCACGGTTAACTTCGATGTAATATCTCTTTTTTATTCAGCCTTGGCATTGTTATCAATGCTAATAATCAATATAAAATATAAATTTTATAACAAGTTTGTATATTAATTATATAAAATTTATAATTTAATTTTCAGAGTCCGTAGAAATCCTGAGGGCCTGCCTAGTTTGGACCACAACCTGAACAATATACCTCTTCTGCCTACCCGCACAAGAAAAAATATGCAGCACCCAACCGAGTTCAAGTTTTTCTTTCATTCAGCAGATACTAAGCTTAAAGCTGGAAGAACGGTCAAATACCTACAAGATTGGCTCTTTGTTTTTAAATTACGCATTGTATTACAAGTTCTATCGGTACATATATTTAAAACTAGCACGCATATCTTCAAAAAGGCTAATGGATGTGCCGGATGGCTTGCTAATTACAGCTTTAGAATGATAAGGAGAGAAGCTAGTTCCTAGTTGATGAAATTGGCATTGCTGCTCCATTGGTGGTCTTGTCCCGTAAATCCTTTTGGCCAAAAAATGTTTCTCTGTTTTGGTGGGTCTTTGATTCCTTTTATTATCACCCCAAAAAAGAAAAAAATTGCTAACGACACACAATTTCCGAGTTAGCAACTTACAAGCAAGCGATTGCAGATGTTCATAGCTTTCGACCTACCATGGAAATCCACACAAACTTGAAAAAAATAAAATGATTTTCATCCACATTCACCACATATAAAAATATAGTAAATAGAGTACATCAATATAATATACATCATATGTAACAAAAAAAAATGTAATATACATCATACATCCTTAAAAAAAAGTGTTTATCGTGTATTACACATGAAGACGGTATCTAAGTGAACGACGTGGATGTTGTTGTATATAGAGACCAAATTGAGAGGAGCACAGAAACGTAGAGAGGGAGGAATAAGAGGGGAAAGATGAGGAAGATAAGAATATATTCAAGCACCACGTCCCATGGTCTGCTCAGCGGGGGGAAGCATAAGTAGGAGGGGTTTGGCATTAAAGCCAGGATGAGGGAGCCTACGGCGCAGCTCACGAGCTTCTTGGCAAAGGGCACAGCTATGGCAAATGACATGAGTTGCAAAGTCACACGCTGTCTCATACTGTTCCAGCTGTGTATCATCCATCACAAAGCTTCCGCAGCACCCACATGACCTATTCAGAGCCTCGCAAGTTCCCTGATTCCGATGCCATATAATCTCAATTTTTATTCCATTAATTCAACTCTTCATGTGGCAACATACAACAAGCACTTCACAACTTAATATGGTACAACACACAAGCAACCAACAACGACTTCACAGGAAACTGTGCATTAAATTAATAAATCAACTGGTGACGCCAAGTTTTGACTTGATGAAGTAGGTGTTTCTATACTTGACATACCAAATTGCACCGTCGCACAAAAAATCTCTTTAGCTCACTAAGGAGATAAGTCCAAGTTCATGACAACAGTTTGACATATTGAATACTGACAAACCCATTTTAGAATTAGAAATTTGAAACCACAACATTCAAAGATATCACATATGAATATCAATGCAGCACTTCACTATTAGTGATAGCATATACTGATGGTAGTTAAAAAAGCTGAGGGAAGTCCAAAAAGCATGTAAGAGTATAAAATATACTGTCCTTACATATTGCATTACTAAGTTGTGATGCTTTGCTTTTAAATTTGTTTACATGTTTGACATTTCATGTCCCATGAGGTCATGCTGGTATCCACTCTTTATGGCCAAGTTAAGAAGAGGTTTAAAAAACACAATTTTATTAACCGAAACTATATAAGTAAACAAGGAAACATTTCTCGGCCAGATTTGTCATAGTAACACAAATCAAACATGAATATGATCACCACATAATATGCAGAGGAAAGAATACAGGAGCAACTTGCCTCTAAATTGAACTTCCGACGAATAGCGGTACGGCTAGGATAGGAAAACCACGGAGCAAGACAATTGCAACCAAAAAAGGATTTCCCAAATATATACAGACCAGAATAAGGCAAGCAATGATTGGCAAACGTGCCAGGAGCAGATCCAAGTCTCTCAACATTGCTTCCATACAGCACACATGGAGCCACGCTTCCAAGAAGACCTAATCCGTGTGACCATGTCATGAGTTTAAGCATAAGAAAAACTTGATAAAGTCTTGGTATTTGGTAACCCATTATCAAAAGGAAAAGCACATCAAGTAAAAACAAGACTTCAAGATCCACAAGATCTTTCGAATTACAAAAGTGGCACTAACTCTTGTTTTTGCTAAAATACAAAAGCAGCAAAATGTTTCCACCTCTCCATGTAAGGAAACCCAGGTCCACAGCCGTAAGCTTCAACAGCCCTTGAGAAATTTAGAATCTAATTTCAACTAAATATCTCACATCACATCTGAGCCTCCCGCGTTTAACTTTGTTAGAAGATTAAATTTTAGATTATCTCGCTCGCAAATTATTCGCTCGAAATAAATCACATGAGTATAAGACAACCTATAAGCAAGAACATGTCCTAAAAAAAAATCTCAAACACACAGAGCAAGAACATGTGTACGGTCAAATAAAGAACCAAAAATCAGGTTATAGGAAATGATAACCCATTTACATGTGAGCTTCATTGAGAAAGGAAGCCGAAAATGTAAGGCACTTTCAAGTCTCGCAACACACCATATAACCTTGATGAGGTAAGCGTCTGCTTCTTTTTTTTCCCCCGTTTTCTTGATTCTGTTAAATAATACATTCTTGTTCTTCTGCTTAATCAATTTCATTCGTTTGAAAGAGGGATCATAAGATATGCCAGCTAATTGAAAATGAAAATCTGACCGATGTTAGCTCATATGGTGGCACGAGGGGACAGAATATATGCATTCCAAGAAAACACAAAGCTCGCATCTAAGACTTTTCCAAAACCGGAGGCACATGGAAATATAAACAACGAGAAAAAGACTTACAAACTTCAAGGTCGCTACTGAAAAACTCATCGCTGCGGCCAAGGCAAGCGCAAATGCTGGAGTTCCACTGAGCCCGGCCCATGGGCTCCCCCACCACACTCCCATGTACTAGGGGGAGGCCATCGGCGGTCCAACCATATCCATTAGCAATAGCAGACTCCATAGGCGGTGGAGACTTGAGAGCCGCCGGCAGCTCCGGTAACAGTTGAGGCGTTTTGGGTTTGGAGTCAGCATGTTGAAGCTGAGGAACGAGAGGAATGGCCTCCTCCTCATGATTATCCTTCATTCCCATTGCTGAATTGGAAAATGAGAAATCCGTGGATTTGGGGAAGAAGACGAATGGAACAGAAGAAGGAGGAAGATATGGTAAACGGGAGGATATGGTAAACGGGAAGAGAGGAGATCAGCCAATTAGGCACGAGTTTGGTTAGAATTAGTTACAATTTATAACATACTCACGATGAAGATTAATTTTGCACTAACGTATTTATGTTTGGATAATTTATTTAAAAATTAGTTTTAACAAACTCATAATTTTTCTCTTAATTAAGATTAAACTCTATCTCATAATTAATTTAATCTATATTTATTTAATTGGGAACAAAGTATATCTGATATAATATTTTCTTACAGATTATAATTTATGAAAATTAGAATTTTGAAGGGACATTTTGATTAATAGATAGGAGAAATTTTATAAAAATTTTATTTTTTCAATTTTTTTATGTTTTCTTATTTTTATTGGTATATTTTTTTTATTTTTAAAATAAACAGATAAAAGTGAAAAAGTAAAATGAAAAAGCAAGAATTGATTTGCTTCCTACCTGAACCCGTTTGAGAGCCAGAATGAGTTGTGAACAGGATCATTAAATCGAAGCCAAACACAATTTATTTGAATCAAACTCATTTCTTTTACTAAACTTGGTTTCAAACAGCTCTCCAAACAGGCTCCCTAAACACAATAATTTGTGGTTGGAAGGTAACCAAGTTTCTTCCCTTTACGATTTTCCCTAAGCACAGCCTGTGCTCATTAAATTTGGGCCGTTTGATTAATTTTCTACATTTGAGATTTATAATTTTTTATTTTAATTTTTTTTATATAATAACAATATTTATTTAAAAAGTAAAAATTATAAAATTATATCTATTTTAAATTCTATATTTAATAAAATAAAAATATAATTAAATTTAAATTGTCCAGATTGATATGAATAACCTAGATCTGATGAGTACAAGAAACGCTGAAAGGAGATCCTCCCTTTACTTCTCTATTGCTGGCTAAATTTAATTCAGGCACTTCCCTTTTATTCTTTTTATTCAATTAAAAATATATAATTATAAATTCTTTTAAGCTATTCTTCAATTTTGAATAGTTTATATTTAGGTATATTTTAGACAGATGTGTGGATATAAGATTTGCATTAGCGTTTGCAATTTCTTCTTATTTTTATTATAAATTCCATGAACGGTCACAATGGTGCCTTCAATAAATTTGAGGGAAAATGCTATTAATTTAGCAAAGAAAAAGAAGGACAATACTATTTTTTTTAATTTTTTCAATAACCTGACAAAGTTATGCTTAAATTCTCCTCCATCATATAGTTTGTGGGTGTTAAATTTACAACTTGCAAAAACAAAGAAATAACTGCTCTAAAATGAATGAATAACAATTTTTATTAACTATTCCCTCGATCCTTTCTTGCATTAATCTTGGATGGTTATTTCACGAGAGAAAGAGATATTGATCAATTATAACATACCTCCAAAAGATCATATCGTTCATATTTTTTTAATATATGTATGGAGGAGTCTATGATTTATGATCCATATTTTCCGAGAAATTAATTCTTGTTGTTGACAAGTATATTCCCGGTCGTCTCATCTGAAAGAGAAAGAGAATGTAAAAAAAATTATTTAAATGAAAAGAAAGATTATAGAGGCATTAAAAGGATAAAAAATTAATGCTAATTTTGAAATAGTGGGAATTACATTTTGAGAATAAAATAATAAATTTATTATAAAATATGACATGTTACTACTCATTCTCTTAATTTTACTGTATTACAGATTTTAACACTTTGTATCAGTTAAAGTCTTTCTTTATAATTAATTTGCTTTACCGGTCCTAGACTGTAATTCCCTTTTTGAAATATTATTATAAGTAGAAAAGTACAAATAACATTATTTTTATAAACAAGAGTCTAGCAGCCGTTTAATTCATTCACATGGGGGGCTATGCGAGGTGATGATAATTATATTACATGAGATAAAAGTGTTTGGTTTGGTGCATCACCTTCACATAAGTAAAGCATATCACCCCAAATCAAGTAATCACTATTACACTAAAAAATCTATGTGAAGCCCATCACCCTCTTGTGATCAAATGTAAGAAGTCTAAAATACCCCTTGCCAAACAAAATAATTCATCATCCAGTCCCTTCTTCACCTTCTTCAACCACCAACCTTCGTTGGTCTTCCTCAAAGTGCTCCATTATCTAGCATCATCCTCCACTTCCACCCGCTGTCACCCTCCCCCCCACCTGCTATTGCCCTTCCTCCTCCTACCATTAGGATTTGGGAGAACATGACGACTTCTTCTCCTTCGAGAACATGCCACCAATATTCCCCCACTCCAATCGCTATCAACTATGTCTTCTTCTCCAGCAAGATCTAGTGGTACCTGATGCTACTTCTTCTTCAGCGAGATTTGTTGGTGAGATCTCCATTTTTCTTTATTCTCTTATATTGATCCACTGATTTGAGGGATGAGAAGGAAGATAGAGGAAGGAGAATGATAGAGAGGGACGATTGATTGCCGAATGTTGGTATAGGTGGTGGCGGTGGGATGTTGCCGGGAAGAATAATAAGGGAGGGTATTCTTTCTTTTTTCTTCAAGGGGCAAAATAGTACATTCATATTGATCTATATTTTTATTTAATAAAAAATAAATATCATCCCCTCATATCTAAATATCATACCAAACAAATTCTCATGTAATCATTATCCCATCACAATCATTCACACTCTTCACATTGCATTACCTAATCCCTTGGTAATTGAACTAAACAGGCATTAGGTGAATTAGTTTTGGGAACTCACCAAGGATGGGATAAACCTCAGGGCTTAAAAACCGCTAATAAAAGTACTTACAAATTTACTCACCAATGAGATTTTCATGTAAGTACATTATTTGATAACTATTTGCTAACTAATATGGCATGGAAACCAAGGGAGAACAATAACAACATTATCCTTATCTCACTAAATAAGGTAAGCTGCATAGATTATACGATGCCAATATAATCTATCAAACACCATCTCTTTAGATAAACTATTAATCCCGAGGTCCCACCTTATAACTTCCCTTAGTGTTCTTCTTGATCTTTTTTTAGGCTTTTTAATAGGGTTCCAAACTATTTGATCAACTTTTATTATTGGTTCCTCTTCTTCTCCTTTTTATACATATCCAAACCACCTTAAATTATTTTCTGACATTTTCTCCTTGATAGGTGCTACTTTAACTTTCCCACGTATTCAATCATTTTGTATCTTATATATTCTTGTATGACCACACATTCATTTCAATATTATCATCTATGGTACTTCTATTTTATGCTTTTATTATCCTTTCAAAGCCTAACATTCACTGTCATATAGCATCACTGACCTTAGAACAATTCGATAAAATTTCCCTTTAAACTTAATAGGTATCTTGTAGACACAAATAACTCATGAAATTTTTCTCCACTTTAACCACCTAGATTGTGTTCTATTTATAACATCCTTATCAATTTCATCATCACTTTGTGAAATTGATCCCAAATATATGAACTTTGATACTTTTAGAACGATTTGTATCCAATTTTTACCTTTGAATCATTTTTAACTGGTCTCTCGTTAAATTTGCAATACATATATTTCATCTTACTCTTACTTAAGCGAAAATTATTTGATTCTAAAGTATGTCTCCATAACTCAAGTTTAGCGTTAATCTCTTCTCTTGAATCCTTAATTAAAACTATATCATTTGCAAAAAAATATACACTTAAGAATTTTCTCTTGTATATGTTTTGTAAGAACATTTAAAATCAAATCAAATAAATATGGATTCAAGGATGATTCCTAATGTAAATCTATCCATATAGGAAAGCTTAGTAGGTATCTTGTGATCATATATAACTTTTGAAAATTTTCTCCATTTTAACTACTCAACTTGTATCATATTCATAACATTCCCATCAATTTCATCACTGTTCTGAAAAATTGACCCCAAATATATGAACTTTGACACTTCTAGAATGGTTTGCTATCCAATTTTTACCTCTAAATCATTTTTAACTGGTCTCTTATTAAATTTGAAATGTATATATTTTGTCTTACTTCTACTCTACTCAAGCAAAAATCTTTTAATTTCAAAATATGTTTCCATAACTCAAGTTTACAGTTAACCTATTCTCTTGAGTCCTTAATTAAAACTATATTATCTACGAAGAGTATACACTTAGAAATTTCCTCCTGTATATATTCTATTAGAACATCTAAAATTAAATCAAATAAGTATGGATTCAAAGATGATCTTTGATGTAAACTTATCTATATAAGAAAGTCCTTTGTCTTATCTCCGGGAGTTCTCACACTTATTGTTATCCTCTTATACATATCATTTATGGCTTGAATATAAGCCACACGAACACCTTTCGTTTTTGTTACTTTCCACAACACATCTCTTTCTATCATAGGCTTTTTCCAAATTAATGAAAACCATATGCAAATCTCTCTTCTTACTCCCAATATTTTCAAATTGGAACTACAAAGAGGAGTATTACTTATCTGATGGTTCTCAGTGATTATAAGTAATACAAGGATATAATTGATGGGATGGTCCGGTACAAACCACACAATTACAAGCGAGATGTTCAGGAATCGGAGTCACCCATTGTCTTCTTAATTCATAAAACACAGGAAGAGTCTGCCAATTAGATCTTGGTTTTGAATCCAATTTAGTCAATACAAGAACAAGCCTCTCCTTTAGGTGATTAGGGTCTTCAAGCCTTTAAGATTCCAAAATTTTCAAACCTTTTGATAGTTCTTACAGAACCATGAATTAAGCAACATAGGATCCTTGTAGGATTCTCATAATCAAACATAAGTTGAGTTCTAATACGCAGGATTCTCAGAAGAGGTAAGTTTAAAGCATACTTGCATTAAAGAGACATTGTAAAAGTAATGAAAGAAGATTTCAGAAAAGAGAAAGGATTTTTAGCATAGCATTGATAAAAGCACACAAGGGGTGTTATTGATGGACACTTAATGATCTAAACAACATAAGAAGCCCCTATTTATATAGAGAATTCAGGGAACTACAGGACCACATCTTACTATAGTGTCATTGCTAACAATAAAAGTTTAGCAGGCTACTAGACATAAAGCACTCATATTCTCTTGTACCAGAGAGTGTGCAAACCTACTTTAATACAATTGATAGGTTGACACACTGGATATCACATGAGTTGAGAAGAACTAGCCCTTACAAATGGGCTCACGTGAAGGAGAAAGGTTGGGATCAGTGCTAGTTGATGTGTTAGACCTTTGTCTCTTGTATAGGGTTGATTTGAATTCTTCTACAAGCTGGTTAAGGGATTGTGGGTCAACATCATTTGGATCTTGTGAGTCTTGGAATAACTCAGAGAAATCCTATAGTTAACTGTGGGTGGGTAAAAAAAAATCTTCCTACCCCGTGGGCTCTCCAATTGGTTGGTTCCAATGGGCTGGAGGCCCATATTAGAGTAGGTAGTCATATCTCCCAGTTGGTTCACCAAGGTATCCTAAATTGAGGGCCCAAGATTAGCAAGATATTCTTGTTGGGTACTATGGAAATCCTGTGGGGTTTAAGGGTTGCTTGCTAATTGCTCTTCAGGATTATAGGTGGAAGAGAGGTCTTTTTATTCATTGTCAGGGACATAACAATTTGGTCCTTTTGGGAAACTTGGAACAAATTCTCCAAGAAATGGATCAAGAGATGTACAGAAGATTACATCTTTTAGAGTAAAAACACAATTATTTAAATCACATAGGTAGCATTGTAAATCTGTAAGAACCGTCTTTTGTTGGGTTGGCCAATCTACCAAAGTAAAATAATGAGAGGCTTTCTATTTATAAACCAAGTTACCTCTTCTACCCCAACTGTATGGATGGTAAACTACAAAAATGCAATATTGTCCTGGGTGCTGCCAAAGATTATTTTCTTGAATATTGTCATATAGGGTGTGTCTCCACCAACAAAGAGGGGAACACCATTCGATGAGGGTCCAGAGATTAGAACGGCGGTTCTGTCTCTGGATAAGATAGTGATAAGTCTAAACAAGGGGCGAAACAAGGGCGGTAATGTAAAGGGTTAAGAGGGACCATAGGTACCAAAGGAGTTCATCATGAGTTTGTCTCTTTTTTATGGATTCATTAAAGGTCTTGAGGGTGAGAAATGGAGCATTGATATCAAAGAAGGTATTATGAGCAGGAATTTTAGTTTTAAGGAGGAGGGAATGGAACCAATAAAAAAGACTTTTCTTGGCTAGGAGTTAGACTTCTCCTGGAATAGTAAGCATTTTTTTACAGGGTGGGAAAAGTTTCCTGGTCTTGGTAGTAAGCATGTAATTTGGGATGGTTTGTTCATAGATAAATGGTCTAGGATGCTTTTGATGAGCCATGAAGATTAGGGGTATTGGTTTTTCTGGAATAACTAACTGGAGTTGTTTGGGTCTAGAGAGAAGGTCTGCAATGAGGTTTTTGTGGCCTTTGATATGCTGCATCGTGAATTTATAGTGAGAAAATCAATCTTATCATCGAAGCAATTGCTTATCTAGTAATACTTTCTTATTGGAACCCAATACCTTTAGAAAAGATTAATTGTCCATTTGAACAATAAAATGGTACGGGCTGAGGTGAAAATTGAACTTTTCTATTCCTTTTTTAACAACAAAAATCTCTTTTGTAAATAGCATGATAATGCTTTTCTGATTCTTTGAAGTAGCTATTGGTATGTCCACAGTAAAATGTCTTTCCATTGATTTCTTCAAGGAGAATGGCACCCCAATAGTGTTCACTGGCATCAGTTTGCAAGATTTTGGTACCTTTATCTGGGATTTTGAGAGCAAGGGGATCTTGTGAGATTTTCTTAAGATACTTTACAGTAGCAATCTAGGCAATTCCCCATGATGGTAGATCTTTCTTTTTTAAAAGCTTAGACAACTGGCTAGTGTGATTTGACACCTGAGGAATAAAGTCTCGGATATAGTTGACAATTCCCAAAAAATGTTGAATTTGCTTCATTGTGAGATTTTTGTCCAGAAAACTTAACAATTCTTGGGCTATATATGGGCTAAGCTGATGGAATCCTTTATTGAAGACCATTCCAAGGAATTATACTTGAGTTTGAGCCACTTGACTTTTTCATGCTAAAAGCATAATCCCATATTTCTTTGTGATGTTACAAAATTATTGAAGTAACAAATGGTGGTCTTCTTATGTCTTTGAGAAAAGCAAAATGTCATCAATATAGATGAGAGTACTATGAAGAATAAGCTCATATATCCTTGCCATGGCCTTTTGGAAGAGAGACGGGGCTACCTTGAGCCCAAATGGTATAACCGTCCATTGGTATTGGGCAATGAGAATACAAAAAGCCGTTTTATGCCTATCTTCAAGGTTGATTCCAAATTGCCAAAATCTTGCTTTAAGATCAAACTTTGAATAGATTATGGCCTCCTTTAGATGTACCATAAGTGTGTTGATTTTTGGGAGAGTGAACTTATCATCTTGCAAAAATGTGTTCAGGGGCTTGTAGTCAATGACAAACCGTTCCTTTTCTCTTTCTCTCTCAGATCTTTTTTCAACATAAAATGTTGGACAAGCCCAATTAGACTTAGTGGGCTTTATGAGACCTTGAGCTAAGAGATTATCACATTCTTTCCAAGCAAGAGCTAAATCCTTTGGATTCATTCCTGAATGAGATGCTTTAGTTGAATTAATGTCTTCACTCTTTTTGAAGGGCAATTGGATGAAAAAATTTGCATTCTTCCAAAACAGTGCTGGATGTTTGAACTGGTCATGGCTGTCATAATAACAAAGTAGTAGTTGTCTCTTTATATCTTCATAGGCCAAAGGAGCTTCTTGGAGTTCATAAAGCTTTAGTACTTCATTCCAGGAGGAAAAAGAGTTCTTGTACTTAAGCTCTTGTGGGAGTATCTGGAGGATTTTTGTCCTATGATAAACGTCCATGCCAATGAGAATATCCTTATCAAGGAGATGGCTTCCAAGTATATGAGCCTAAATTATACAATTAGGGAAGAACTTAATTCTAATAGGTCTCTTGATGATAATGCTAACTTTAAATGCCTTTCCATCTGCTGCATAAAAGAACTCTTGATGTGATACCCATTCTTCTACTAAAAATATATCAGGATTCATAATACTTTTAGTGGCTCCTGTATCCATATGGGCAATTCCAAGGATTGGTTTGTTGAATTTGCTTATCAAAAGCTAGGACTTGACATATGGCATTGGTGGAACGTCTAATTCTTTTAAAAGCATGCAAGGACTCATTTGGTATGTATTGTTTATGTGATAATCAGAATCTTAGAATCCTTCTTCCTCATTTGAGTCATCATATTCTTTTTCTTCAGAATTGTATGTGGGAAGAGCAAAGAGAATCTCTTCATCTTCTTTTGACTGTTCTTCAAACAGTGATTCTAAATCATCATCTGCTGTGAAAGGTAGACTTGTCTGGAGTACGTGTATAAGTTTTATAGCCCTTTTTGGTTTCCTTGGACATTATTTGGCAAACTGCCCTAGCTATTCACAGCAATAGCATCTGTCAGATTTCGTCTTTCTTCTGATTGGCCTTCTTCTGGAAAAAAAATACGGGCTTCTTCCTGTGCCATTTGTATTTTTTCTTGTATCCAAAATCAACAAAGTGGGATTTCTTTTTAGTAGAGCAATTGCATTCTTTCTTGTCTTTGCATTTAATTTTTAGGTAAGGCTTCTGACAAAGCTTTTGAAACTTTGTTTTCCCGTCCATAGTGGATTTGAAGAGTCTTTATTGGTCACAAAGCCAATTTAGTGTAGACAAGGCGATCTGAAAGATTTCCCCTAAAGAGATATTCGTCATGTCTCTTTGGAGGTCATTGATAGATCTTTGAAGTTCTGATTGGTGTTCATTAAGTAGAGAGGCAATGAAGGTTCTCTAGAGACTAATGTCATTGTACCCATCCAGCATATAATATTTGGTAGCCATCCGTTGATCATGCTTATCAAGATCTTTTCTTTTGAGGGAACAACACTTAATTTCAAAATATTCTTGGCAGTTTTGTTTGTCAGTGAGGTTAAAGTCACCTCTTTGTAGATCATTCCTAATAAATGAGAGGCATTAGGAACTTGAACAACTTGGAATTGCCTATACTTACCTAGACTTTAGAACCATTCTCATAAAGTGCCAGTCATGCGGGAAACAAATTCTCTAAGGACATCTTGTAATGTAACATATGAGCAAGTCATTTGGAGATCAATCTAGGCTCCAAAGTTGTGTAATTTCTCTCTCCACTTTTGAGGAACAACGTCATCAAAAGTGAACCATGGGCCAAAAGTGGGCATGAACTATCCATATTGAGGTTCCTAAACATGAGGTTCTTGGAGATCATCCAAATGGATTTCATCATCTTCAATTTCTGAATCACCTTCAGCGGGTGATTGAGAGGTTGCCACGAAAAAAGATGGGAAGAACCTTTCTTCTCTAGAGTCAGAAGAAGAATTGTCATATGAGTCAGAGGGAACATAATTCCTCTCAATGGAATGAAAAGTGGCAACGAGTTTAAGGTCTTCTTGGACAGGTCTTTTTCCATTATCAGGACTTTTTTTATGACCTAGAGGTATCTGTCTTGGAGGCTGTTGAGATTCTTTAATGGTAAGTGGTTTAAAAATAGTCTTTTAAGGAGGTTCTGGAGGGCAAGACATAAAAGTTGAGGCACCATCAAATTTAGTTTTTTTTGGTGGGGTTTTGATTTAGGCTTTGAAGGGTTATGGAAAACCTGATGAGTCATTCTGAAAACTCTGTTATAATCATATTCTTGTAGATAAGATAGATAGGCATGGGGCAAAATAGGCACAAAGCAGGAGGGCTGTTGAGAGTGATAAGGATAAGAGCTATAAATAGCTCTTGGTTGTTGCTAGGCCATATCAATTTCTATCTTTTAAGTTCCTTGTTGAGACAGGTAATTTCTTGTTCTTTCCTAGTGAAATCAAGACCATAGTATTGGTCATGGATATACCTTTTAAGATCAAGATCAAGTTGAGCAATCTTGAAGGTAATATCCTAGTGCAATTGTCTAACCTGCTCATGGAAACCTTCTACCCGATCATGGATTTGGTCTATATGCATAATAAGGTTATCTAGCCAAGAGTCAATCCTTTTGAAATATGAGACTATTTTCTTAACATATGCTCAATCACTCTTTCTCAAAGTTTCATGGTGTGTCTCATAAGTTTTATCCCTCAATAATTTGCATAGTTTTGAATATCCCCTTTATTCTTGTATATGGGCACCAAAGTGCTCATTCTCAATTCCTTTGACATTTTCTTTAACCTCAAAATCTTATTAAATAACTTAGTAAGTCACAAAACCTCATTCTCTCCTAAATACTTCTAAACTTCGATCGAAATAACATTAAGGCCAATGACTTTACTATTATCCATTCTTTTAAGAACTTCTTTTGCCTCTTCAACCTAGATTCTACAATAAAAAGTCAAATTCAGTTCATCTTCTTGAGTTTTCAATTCTTTTGTATTACTAGTCATACCTAATCCATCATTGAAAACTTATGAAAGAAGCTCTTCCATCTTTCTTTGATATACTCATATGTAACCAAAATTTTTCCTTACTCATCTTTAATGCATTTTACTTGGTCCAAATCTCTTGATTTTCTTTCCCTATTCTTTGAAATTTTGTAAATCTTACATTTACCATTCTTCATTCCTAAATCCTGATAGAATTTCTCAAAAGCTTTAGATCAATCATCGTTTATTGCTTTCTTAATCTCCTTTTTAGCTATTTGATAACGCTCCCAATTTGCCTTATTATTACACACATATAAGGTTTTGAAACACTCTTTCTTCTGTTTATTCTTCTCCTGTACACTCTCATTCTACCACTAATATTCTTTATCTTTAGGTCTAAAATCTTTGGATTCACCCAAGACTACCTTAGCAATTTCCCTAATCTTTTTAGGCATCTCATCCCACAATACGTTAGCACTTCTTTGTGAGTCCCAATTACCTTACTCCAATACTTTTCTCTTAAAGGTTAATTGTTTCTCATCTTTTAATTGCCATCACTAGATCGTAAGATTTATGACTTTTTGACTTTTTAGTCTACAGCTCTTAACCAGCATATTAAGAATTAAGACCTTATGTTGTGAAATTAAGCTTTTAGCAAAGTCTTTACAAGCTATTCCATCTGAATTTCTTACCAAAATGAACTCCATTTCCGACCTTTGAGCTCCATTCTTATATGTGACTAAATGCTCAAAAAAGAAGAAAGAACAATTTTTATAAATTTTTTTAAACACAAATGTATTTTTTTTTTTTGGGTGAAAATGATAATACACAAGATATTAGGTGGTGGTGTAACAATTGCAAAGAGGCTGAGCAAGAATCCAGATTTTGTCACATTTTTATTAGTTAAAGAAAGCAATAGCATGAGAAGATAGGTCTCTTTCATATCCAAAGACAAAAAAAGGTGTAACCATCAAGTACTTGATTCAACTTGTAAGGAGATTGTATCAGTTTAATCAAAGATCTCGAGTTTGAGCTTTAGAAATAAAGCCATGTTAAATATTTAGTGGTAAAGTTTGCTACCCGAAAGGGTTCTACCTGGCTTGATCCATATTAGTTTGGATCTCGATAAATCCTCTAATTGAAGTGGGGTACGTTCAGGATACCAGAAGCACACTAAATCCTCTAATTGAAGTAGGGTAGATCTAGGATATCGGATGCACACACAAGAAGAAGAAAAAAAGACAAAAAAGGGTGTACATGTCTCTTATTGTCCTGGCTTCACTTAGATTTTTTTTTGGCCAAAGACTTCTCTTGGAATTCAATACTAACAACCTCCACACCACCCACATCCTTTTCTCTTTTTCTCTCTCTCTCTCTCTACCTATCATTATACACTCCGAATTCGCATTATACTTTCATTTTTTTTATTTAAACTCATTACCTTCTCCATGATAATCACCTATCATTATACACTCCGGATTCGCATTATACTTTCATTTTTTTATTTAAACTCATTACCTTCTCCATGATACATTATTAACTTGTAAAAGGGACTTCTTAATTTCTATGCGAGAACATGGATTGGAACTTACTTATGAGGCTTCTTCATCTTTGGATTGTCTTCACCTGCAATCTAAAATGCGTTAACACTAAAAACGGGGGGAAAACAAGTTTATGGGATCCTACATAATGGCATTTTGTATCACTAATTCATTTTTTCTAAATTTACAAAAATAAATGCATATGATATGATATGACAAAAATGATGAATACAACAACAATAACAATATTAGCCTTATCCTACTAATGTAAGGTCAGCTACATAAATCATATGATGCCAATGGTTTCTATCAAATACTATCTCCATAGATAAATTATTTATTAAGAGGTCATTTTTTATAACTTCACCTATATAATGTTATAGCCGACCTCAAGTCCGGGTAAAGGAGGAGTATTGTTAGATTCTTGACAGTCAACATAAAAATTTGTTAAATCTTTATGATAAAAATGATGAATATGCAGATAAAATATGCACATAATTTTTTTTTGAATATATGAATGCAGAAAATTTAATTTATATATATGATATACATATACAATATATATGCTATAGAGCATATATATATATATTAAAGATAGAGAGACTAACCTTTTAATTTATTGTGGGTGAGGAGGAGTAGGTATGATGAGGTGGAGCCGTGGAGGAATGGAGGAGTGAGTCTCGGGGCCTTTATAATGAGTCTCATATGTCTCTGACTCCAATACTTGCGATCTCCCTATTATATATATCAACATTCTCACTAACCACCAATAATATTATCATTGAACATTGTTGGGAGCCTTTGATGATTTATAAGGACTAAAATAGAAGAAGAAGAAGAAGAAGAAGAAGAAGAAGAAGAAGAAGAAGGGGGTTAAATTATTGCGTGAGGCACACCTAACGTTACAAGCTACAAGGCGTGATGTGATGCAGTTAGAACTGTTAATTCGGGCCGGACCAAAAAGCCCGAATTGAAAAACAGGCTTGAAAAACCAAGCCCGAGCCCGCGGGATCGGGCCTACGGGCCGGCCTGCGGGCTTTTTTTAAATTTTTAGTATTTTTTAAATATTTTTTAATAAATTTTTTATATAATTATTTAAATTAATAAAACTAATTATCATCATAATTTAAATTAATCCAACTAATTATCATCATAATTCATCAAAAACTAACATAATATTTAAATTTTACAATTTATATATCACTAATTAATAAAATAATATGTATTTTTTAATATTTTAAACAAAAAATAAAAGAAAAAGAAAAAAATTTCGGGCTTTCGGGCCAGCCCACCATGGGCTAGGCCTAAACGAGCCGAGCTCAAAAAGCCCGGATTATGTATTTACTCCCGAAATTGAGGCCCGAGCCCGCTCATTTTTCGGGCTTTTCGGGCCGGGCTTGGCCCATTTTGACGGCTATAGATGCAGTTGCAGATGGGGTTGATCTCACGGACATCCCCATTACTCACATCTCACACCTCTTTTCAGATTCTTCTTCTCTTAAAATGTTAAGTTGAAAAACAATTAATTAGTGTAAGTTAAAAAGCTTTGGATTTGAATGGTGGTGTTGATGTTTAATTCAGGAAAGCCAACCAATTCATTCATGGCTACAGTGAGATGAGCAATTGGGAATATTAATGCCTCTATTTGCCTTCAAGACTATCAATCTCTCTCTCTCTCTCTCCCCTCTCTTCCTGACAATGACATCGAATCAAGCTATGTTATTATCTGATCCTCCACCATTAAACACACCCCCTTCAATTCTCCATATTTGATCCGTCATGCATCACATTCGCATACGCGTTCCACCAAATTCTTAAGCCGTAAAATCAGATTGAACACCCAAAAAAAAAAAACCTGTACTGATTACTATATCACATTAGTGAGGCCCATTAAACTCTCGGCCCAGACCATTTTACTCATGGGCCGTGACCTATGCTGCGCTCCAAAAATACCAGTAATTGAATAATTTATATATATTATATTAAACATTTTAAGTTTTTTTAAAATATTAGTACTAAATAAATAAAAAAAAAATTATACTAGTAAGTAGTAGTGACTTTGTTGACCTTCATAACTTACTCAATTGATGAACATCGACCTTGATAAAATAACTGATGAAATTTGAAACAGCATCTACTAAAATCATTGTGTAAATGCTCTTTTGACTTTTATAAATAGGAGATGCAATGTAACAGCGCAAATTAAGGATAAAAGGTAAAAGCGGAGTGAATTAGAAAACATAAGTTTGTGATGCTCAAGCATTGGGTTCGTTGATTCAATTGATCCACAGTAGATATGAGAGCTTCAGATTTGGATGGAAGGAGATGGACAAAAATGGACCACCCCTTTGTCAACTTGTAATTATCAAATTTGCTGTCACCTTCTTCATCCTATTATAAATGCTTTGTCACACAGTGTCACATGCTCTTAACTGATGGAAATTTCAACAATTTCATCAATCTCTCTCTCTCTCTCTCTCATGCATTTATAATACTATGGACCACGGAATATGTTACCTGCATAATTTAATAACCGTTGCATCATTTATTTATTTAATTCTGGTTTAACATAGTTTGTAGATCACCCAGTCACCCACCCTACTTGAACCTTCGTCTATTTTTTATATTTTGATTTGGCTTTTTTAAATCTTCGAAGTGCATTGTTGAATCTCACGCTACACGGACTCAAATAGAAACAAGACAAATACACTAATTAATCACATAGGAAATTTGATCTAAACTATGATGCGCTGGGAACTAAGTTTTTGATTAATTTTATTGCAAACATGGAGTAGTATTTAATATATTAACTGTAGCAAACAGTAACACATTCAAGTTCACGGAAGATAAGAAGCAGTTCGCCTGAGAGTCACAAAAGTATTAAAGATACACTAAAGCAAAATTGTTTTGTTGGCAGTCCCACTTTCCACCACCGAGAAGAAAAGTGGGTCAGAGTATCCAAAGGTACTTTAAATGGATGAAGTTCGATGACATGAGCTATCAGACAAACAAATACAAAATATACAGATAAAAAGCAGAACCAGAGATATGGGTAAGAGACTTTCTTCATTTTCGCAACATCTTTTTAGTTTCTTCTCTACAAAGCACATCAAGTACGGTTCCCTCCACAGCACTGACACAGTCTATGAATGAATTCACATCCACTACAACATTACACTACCATGTCTATGTTTCCTTCTTTCTCTGTACTACGAATTTACCCTTTTGATGTCACCCATTAGAGCCATAGAGATTCTCTCGTACAGCTCCAGATGTCCCAACGGTGAGTGATCGTATCAAGGGATGACAACTTTTATGACTATTATGTGTATGTACTCAGCCTAGTGACCGTTCATGGGAAATCAATTTAAAAAAACAAAAGAAAAAGAAAATAAATTATGCAGAGTAATGGAGATCGGAATTGATTAATCACAAATAATGCGGCGAGCGTGAATCAGCCAAACCCAGCCTCCTCTTTTTCCAGAACTTCAACTCGGGATCGAGCTTCTGAGTGGTTCTTGCCGGTTCCGATTTGCACCTTGTGAGTATGAGAGGACGGGCCGAGTCTGCCCCTTCATCCCCTCTCCTTAATTCTCGAGCGTTCTCGGATTTGATGGTTCTCTCCTTAATTGAATCTTCAAGTTCTTTGAAAAATCCAAGCTTCTCCTCTGTTCTTCGATCCATTCTCCCTTCTTTGTCTGAAACTGACTCTATTGGTGAGCTGCGTTCCCCGTTTTCTGTCTGTTCTCCGTTTTCCAGCTTCATTTTCCTCTCCTTCCCTGTTTCTTCACTACTCAATGGCGAGCCCCAGAACCTACAAGCCAAAGATGAAGATCTGTATGGGGCGGATCTACTTCTAGTCAACAATAATGCGTTTTTCGGTGGCGTGGTGGGCACAGGAATATCTGCATTCGCATTAGCTCCTTCTCGGAATTCCTCTTCATCTAATTCGTAATTTTCATGGCAGGTCTGTTCATTATACCTCTCCCTGAAATTGGATTGAGTTGTAGTTGAATCTTGTCTGGCCTCAGTAGCTTTTCTTCGAAAACTCGATATTCTAAAGAAGGCACAGTTAGGCCAAAGGGGCTGGCAGTGGCAATGGCAGGAGCGGGGCCTGATTTTAGCGGGGACGCGATTGCAAAAGATTAATCCATTCCGGAGCCACCAGCAGCGGCGGCGTCTGGTGGGACTTCGGTCCCCGTCATGTCGATTCCGTTTAACGGCGTTTTGTTTGGAGGAGCGTCGAACTCGCACTTGGCCCATGCAGGTGACCTTGGGGGAAGAAGGTTCTTGGGAATCAATGGCGGCGGTCTTCTTCCTTATAAACATGGGGCTAGTCCTGGACCTGCCTCTGCTTCTACTGGCCACATTGGTCCTCAAGAATCGCATCAAAGGCGGGGGGAATTTGTCGGTCCGACCGGGACTGGAAATGGGTTTGGAAGAGAGCATCATGTTCATGGTGGGTTGGGGACGAGAGGAGGATAAGTGAGTTAAGGAAGAGTCTGGTGGGAAGTGAAAGGCATAAAGGAAGATAATGGGGGGGGGGGGGGGGGAGATGTGGAGGAGAAAGGAGGGAGGAAGAGGTTAAGTTATGACGTATTTTGGGAGGAAGCTTTAGCAAATACTGTTGGGAAGAAGTTAGGAATCTATTTTAATTTTATTTCGCGGTTGCACGGCTGGGTGAATCCTCTATATTTCGTGCTTTGTTCGTTTCTCTTCGTTTTTACTCTCCTCTATTTTTAATTATTAATATATTAATAATAATTAAAATTTTGCAAAAATAATTCATAAGAAACAATAATATAGTAAGAAAAAATGAGCATAGTTCAATTAAAATTTAAAGTCAGTTATTTAAAATATTAAACAATAGTACATGACTCTCTTCTATATCTTTTGCTATCTATTACATAAAATTTAAAAAGATAAACAAACGCGTCATAAAATTCATAAAATAAGAGGGTGATCTTTACCAACTATCTCTGACCGTTAACAGGCAATTAGGCTTGTCAGATGTGAATTTGAAGGTTTGATTTCTTTTTGTGTGTATAGAAAAATTATATTTTTGGGAGAGACGAAGCTCCCTGATCCTTATATCTCAAACGAATGTATAAAAAAAGTGGTAATTTTTCCAAGGCAATAGGAATGGCCAAGGTACTAGTTAGTGTTATGTGGAGTGATTCAGTGGACTCGGGCATCAATTATGCGAGACCGTTCATTTTGGATTGATGGATGAGTGTTTGAAATCGGAGGGTCATCCGGATCCGATGAAATTTCCGATCAGGAACACAAACTGGTAACCAATTAGGAGGATCGTGCGTGTGCCACACGTTCCTTCTCTACGTCCTTTTGTCCAGATTTGGACGGAGGGAGTAATTAATTTTGCACATGAAGCATATCTCACTTATTAAATTATTATCTATGTTATCGTGAAAGTTAATAATAATATTTTATTAAAATAATCTTGATTTAAATTACTTTTGAAATGTTACATTATTCAAATATAGTTTGGTTCATTTATATTAATGAAGAATAAAACAGTAAAAAAATATAATTAATATTTTATTTATATTCTAAGTCCACTAATATTTTGAAAGATATAAAAAACTCTAAAATGATACTTTTTATTAATCGGCAGGAGTAAATAAGAAAATCACATAATGTAAATGGTACTTTAATAATAAAATATTATATTTATTAAATTATACTTGAACATTTTAAATTCATTGTATTAAAAATTTTAATAGAATTAGGCTTTCATAGATGATTTTACTCTTAATTCTAAACATTTAAACTGATTGAACATTCAAGAGGCCACTTTGGTTTATAATTTGGTTTTTTTTTAATGTTTTTGGACGGAGGTTTATAAGATGGTTTCAATCCTTCAAATGGACCTTACCGCTTAATATGTCTTTTTTTTTTTCATGCATTATTTTTTATTATTTTAGTTCTTTTACAAATGGGACCAACTAAAAATTAATGGGTAACGAGAGTCTCCAGAAATTAGAAGTGTTTCTTCTCATTCCATTGTGTGTTTAGAAGGGTGCTCGCGTCAAAGTTGTAACAAACCTTTTCCAAACTCCAGAGAGCGGCTTTATGTTCTGATTTTCTGCACTGCAATTCCCTTTGCACCCCAAGGTTTTTTTTTTTGGGGGGTGGGAGGGGCTGTAAATTGATGGCACGTCTTTCCAATTATAATATACATACAAGGTTCCTCATCAAAATGAAGGTGCAGTTTATATGAACTTGAATCTCAAACGTGGTCTGGCAATACTAAAGCGTTGCTATTTCGGAGTTATTGTCGTTTGTTTATTATCGTTTGATCCCAGCAGAGAAATCATGTCAGGGTCCCAACGTCAGATCAAATGTATGAATTTTTCTAATTCCTTTCAAATGGCCCATCCAAATCAAATGACGTTACTCGCTGTTTTTTCCCCTTTCAACATCACAAACACAACTTCCAGAATAGAATAAACTAGAGAGGAAAATAAAAGCCCAGGGGAAGTGAGTGGCTGAGAAAATTTGAGCAGATATGGCATGGGCTCCTACCAAGATTCCCTAGCTTCGGTTCTTCCAATCCTCTAATTCAGTGCATCATATAAAGTATTTAACTAGAATACATGCAAAATTAATTAAATAAAAATATTTACTTAATTTTTTACGTTAATATGAAGCGCACCAAATATACCCCAAGCGATGATTTTAGCAGGGTATTAAAGTAAATTGAAGTGTCGGGGTGACTGAGTAGATCATTGATATTGAGTGATGATTACCCGGCAAGAGAACAAGAAGTCAACACAGCTTGTGGGCCCCCGTTCTCGAAGTTAGCTTAACCATGAACCATCATCACACAGGGAATAAATCACGATCTGTGAGTTTAGGGTCCTAAAAGCAGGCCTTATGCTGTGAATCTCAAAATAAGCTGATTCTTAATATAAAAATTTTATAATTAAATTATATAAATTAAAATTAATTATCTCAATTTTTTAAAAATTTCAATATTTTCTCAGAACTACTCTTATTTAATCTTTCTCTTTCTTTTTAAATACATTAAATAGAAACATTTTTTAAAAAATATATAATAAATACTATTTTATATTATAAAAAATTTTATATTTAAAATCAAAGTAAAAGACCCAATATATAGAACCAAAGAAAATAAATCAATATTTAATTCACTTGTTATATATTTGGCCAAAAAAACAAATCACGTGTGATATGGGTTGGAACTTGAAACTTGGATATAACTATTATATGGTGAAAACGGGTCAACGTTGCATTTTATTGTTCTAAAGTAAAAAGTATCAGACTACGTGACTCCTAAAACTTCATAAGAAAAATAAAAATCTACGAAAGGAATATACAAGCAAGGCCCAAGCATTGGATTATTATCTGATCCAATCTAGATACTGCCTATTCTGAGGCATTAAGTTGATGCTTAGCATAACAGTGAAGCTTAGTCGGACAATATTTATATTCTTAATCCTTTTTTTTTTTAATGTTCATGCCTTCTATCCCACCAAGAACGAGTCATTTCAGGTAATAATATGCACATGCCTCGGAATCAATAGGTCTTTTAACCCCAGCGACGGATTGCTTTGACTCACAGTCCATGTTGTTGGAGCCTCTAGCACTGCTGCCTTTACGATCAGCGCCAGCATCAGTTTCATCATCTGAGACACAGTGACCAATATTATTGAGACAGCATCCACCAACAACGCCTACTTCTACGGTGGTAAATAAAGATACTTGAACTTGTTAAAGAAACAAGGAAATATAGGAAAGACAGTAATGCCTGAAACTGAGGATAGAGATATCTGTGTAAGGCGCTTGACAGAGTCCTTTAGCGCCTGGAGTTCAGCTTCCTTCTCATGGAGTTTGGACTGAGCCAAGTGCAGTTCAGATTCCAGCTCTGCAATCTGATTTTCCTGCCGTTCTATCAGCAAATGGCTTAATTTCTCACTCAGTTCAGATGCCGATACTCCATGGGAATCAGTTCTATCACACCCTTCATCTTCAACTTGAAGCTGCAATAGTTTCTTCGTTAACACATTGAGCCAGGCAAGATGAAAGAGTAAAATCTAGGTAACCGAGGTGCACAAGAGAATGAAAGGATCATTGTTTTTTATTTTGAATCGTAGCACTAACTACCCAAGAGAGAGAAGCCAATGCAGTTTAAAAAAATTCTAATCCCATTAGGATTTTTAAAACACGTAATTATCTCATCGACAATTGAGACAAATGAAGACTTCGAACAAACACGAGTCATATATTCATGTATGAGACAAACAAAGGGATCCAAGATGACCTCCTGCTCCTGTAGTTTTGGTCTTATTCCTTCATCGCAAGGACTGTCAATAGTACACCCAGAAAGCTTTTGCAGTTCAAGCTCAAGTTCTGCTTCCAGTTGTCCCATTCCGAGAACACGTTGATCTGACTCTTCAGTAAGAGCACTGCTTCCACATTCACCATCATCACTTGCTGCAGGGACACTTGAAACTCTGACATCAGTGTCTCTGACCTCACTGCTTGTCTTGAGAATTACTTCATTCCTCCCACTGACTTTGGGAGAGTTCAAATCAATACGGTCAACAGAATCCAAAACTGTCAGCTTACGGGTCGATCTTCTTCTGTGGAGATCAGACTTTAGTTCCTGAACAATTTTAGCCGTCTCATCCATGGCCTTGTTCAGCTTAGTGACCTCAGATTTTCCAGCTGACATCATGTACATGATTCCAAAACCAAGTCCCCAACCAAATAAGGAGCCATCTGAAGGAGTATAATATGATGTCAAACTCATTTCCTTTTGCTAATCAAGAACAAGGAAAATACAAGTTTACATTGAGAGAATAATTAGACTCCGATCTTATAGACAAGCGACAAATTACAGATAAAAGAACACTCAATATGTCTGCTAAGTAGTAACAGAGGAGAAATAAAAAGTAAAATAGTAATAACTAATGCACTGAAAAATTCGCAATAATGCGATTGAAGTTGCAGATTATTCTTGTTGATACGCAAACTTCAAGAATGTTGTGTATAGGAATGATGCTAAGCGAACTAGAACTTTTGCTGCCACACTGACTAACGTTGCTGGTGATGGGGATGTTGCAAATGAATTCCCAATAACCAGAGAGAAAAAAATCCACAATAATGACATCAGAAGTCATCATTATAGACTCCTCGCACTATCTAAATGACGATAATGATTAGTGACATTTGAACGATATTTAATTTGTAAGCTTTAAACTTCAAAGCATTCCAATGAATATTCCAAAACCTAAATATAGGGTTTCGACGGAGAAAATAATTTGTGAGAATGGTTCACAATAAACGCGAAATTTAAATGGAAGAACAAGAATATGGACAGCGAAAATTTCCAAGCAAATCACTGAGGTATGAAAGCATAAACAAACAACATTGACCAGGAACATCTCCAAGAACCCACCATAATTTTTGCGAAGAGAGGGAAAAAAAAATAAGCAATACCCTATGGAGCCAAACACAAGGATGAAAACAATAGTCTTACCTTTGGAAGTACAAAATCCAGTTTTTCCAGATAGATTCTTGATGGTTTTCCTCCTCTTCAAGCAAAAGGATAATCGTTTTCCCTCCTTACTCTGCTCCGATGATCGTACCTGCACGCCAGATCCGTGCTCCATCTTTGCAATTTTGAGTCCGTCCTTGGACCGTCGGCGCCGGATCAAGGGTTTCTTTTGAGGATCACTAGTCCGACATTGAAACCCATCTTTCCTAAGAGATTCCGAGCTAGAAAACGTGAAGATCCCGTCTTGAGTGTCGGAATTGATTCCAGATCCAGAACAATCATTACCATCAGGAACTAGAGGTGGCTGAGAAACTGGGTCATCAAGTGGACTCCCCGGGTCGTGGGGATTCTGGTGGCATTGCTTGGTTTGATTGAGAAAGTGATTGGCGACGAAACCAGTTGATCCGGCTACAGCAGCAGCTAAGAGAACCTGCCACATGGTGATTATGAAGAAAGGAAAAGGGATCTGATGAATGGCGAAAGATCAGCGGAGGGAAATGAGAAGCATTGCAGTTGCAGGAGAGTGTAGCAGCAGTAACAGTACCACCATTGATTGAAGGGAGGAGTGAAACGGGGGTGGGTTTGGTTTTCTTTGATTTGATGTAGGCTGCTTCACTGTCACGTGCTTCCCGCTTCTTCCCATTTTAAGATCATTTCGATTTTCCACTTCCACTGCCTCCGTTTCTCCTAACGCGAAAGTTCTCATGTTTACCCTACTAATCTAGTACTACTTGTCTGATTGTCAAAGTTTTTTTTTTCACGAGAGTCAGATCGTCAAACTTTGGATAAGTGGATTCTATTGCATCCACGTGGGAATCTTCTGAACATTGTTGCGAGATTTACATATATAATCTTATTATAGGCTGGACTCCCAATCTTGTATTGGGTTATGCATGACCTCTAAATAGTTAACTTTACGAAATAAAAAATTTTAAAAAATGTAAAACTTCAATTTTATGCACTTTAAATTTTCAAATTTTATAACGCACTGAATTATATTAAATTAACTCCTACAAATATAGTAACTAAACAATTTAATCCATGGAAGAAGTTGGCCAGAAACAATCCATTGACGAGACTAGAGTGTATTCAGTTACAAATTTTAAGAAATTAAGGTGTAGAAAAAGAATACGTTCATTACTTTCCTACCGAGAATATAAACTGTCTAACCTTTCCTTAGCAGTGGAGAAAAGATTGGAGAGAAAAGGGAGAAGAAAATGGAAACTATATTTTCCCTTATTTGATTATAGGGAAAAAAGTGAAGAGAAAAAAAAAACTGAGCAAAAAATAATACGTGGATCTACATGTCTCCCCAAACTTTTCTTCCTCTAGCATTATTTTAAATTTTTGAAATTAATGTAAGAAAAAGTAATTTCAAAAAATTAATATTGGATAAAATAATGTTTAATTAAGAATAAAATTAAAAATTTATTTTAATTTAATTTTATTTATTAATATAATTTAAAAATTATATAAATAATATAGTAGAATAACAAGTTTTATTATATATAAATATTTTTCTAAAAATAATAAAGATATTATTATCAATTTAAAATTTATCACTTTCCTCTCTTCTTTATTTTCTTCTATTCAGTCAAGTATATGGAGAAAAAGATTCCTTTACTTTTTTTTTTCTCTCCATTTTCTTCCCCTCTCATTTTCTCCCTTTAGTCAAGTAGACAGTAAAAGTTCCAAGATGATAGCATTATGATTCTTCTTATGGTGTTCCATATGAAACTGACATTCTCTCCTAACTGTCGTCTTGATCTTTCTTTGATTGTTGTCAATAAATCCTCACGATCAGGAAAACAGATTGTTAAACGAAAAAAATAAAAGACTTGAGATAGCAACTCAGCAAGAGAACTTGGGAGTGTCAATCATGTATTCTGGAAGCCTTGCAACAAATTTCATACTTTATATCATATAATGCCGAAATGCCCAGCCCGCAAGCATTTCAGGGTTTAAACTTGAGATTTTTTTTTAAACTGATATAATTTTTATTAATTAAACCAAGTGTTTGGTGGAATTTATGCCTTGACCTTTGGCATCAAGACTGGTTACAGCAGCAATACCAACTGCGAAACCACTAAATAAAGTTGTAGTACGTCACACATATTCAGAAGAGCAAATAGAACGATAGATGCTATGCGCAATGGTCACAAGATTGTCCGAATAAAAACTCCAGAAGGCAATACTATTATGAGTAAAGTTACAACTTCCCCTGATTAATCTTTGGAAGTATTCTTCCTAACGTGTTTCTAACTTTGCTTCAAACCATCCAATTAGCAAACAAGATAAAATATTCCGACAGTCTATGAATAGCATCTACATCATCCTTTATAAAGGTTCTGAAAGTAAAGGGTATGCTCTGTGGCTATCTGCACTACTATGAATAAGATGCATCTTGATTTATCTGAAAATCTCTGGTTTCAATGATATGAACTACAGAAATGATAATTATCAAATAATGCCACCAACATTAGTGAAAACTGTTCCCGGAAGACAAATTTAGGCTGTCACAGCAGTCAACCTGTCAAAAGGAACAAGTGGAAATGCAATTGTGTTATAACATGGAGTAACAAACAATATGCAAACCTATAAACAGAGATAAAGCAATTAAGTACGCCACATGGTTTTGAATAATTCTTCTCTTTACACTAGATAGAAACTTAATTAGTGATAGTATGGGGGAAAAGATATCATTTACAAGGCTTGTGATGATGTCTTCGATTGCTACATTATTAACACTAGACAAGGAAATAATAATCCCAAAAGAACATTGTCCTAAGCATCAAAAGCCCAGATATACATTTTTACAAAAAAAAAAAAAGCCCAGATATACTTTCCCTCCTTGAACTATTGCTATGGTTAATTTGAATAACTACTGGAAATTGAGATGACTGAGGCAGGGTGAAGTTGGCATTTATTTGAATTCATGTATCATAAAGCAGTCTTACCGCTGAATTGGAGGGTTAAAATGGAATGGGAGAATTCATACTCAAGGTGCAAGACAAAAACATTGAAGAGCAAGATAGTCAATAATGGATTTCAAGGGTCATCTGAGCTAATCTGCTCAAACATGACATTTTAATGGTTCCTTCTAAACTTTCATGCAACTATAAATCAAGAAAAAGATTCAAGGTTCCTTCCATCCAGGACCGGATCAAGTAAATTCAATGTGTGAGAAGAGGTTCAGGCATTGTGTGCTTGTTATAGTTTCCTTCTTTAAACAAAATACTATGATACCAATTACCAATCACAATTCACTGATATTGTTCCACGAATCTCCTCATGGCCCAAAAGAAGGAAAAGAAAAAAAAAGAAATCTCCCTGAAGTTTAATTTGAAAAGAAAACAGTTCCACAACAAATTTGAAGGGCTCAGTTGCATGACATCATAGCCATCCTTGTAGTTTCTCCACAATTGATTAAGCATCAAATTACATATGCCAAACCATCATAGGACACCGCATAAGTAGTTTACCACATCCTGATTCTACACAACACCCCTGAAGTTCCTTCTTTTCTTCACTTTTAGCATCCCTAGATGGACCCAAAAGACATTATAAAGATTGCTATTTTCAATGAGTTGTATGTTCAACAATAACATATTGTTACTGCATCCAGTAGCAACAAGTTTATAATATATTTTAAAAATAAAATCATGACTTTGGTTCTTGAACCAGGTGACAATTGAATAGAAAAGTAGACTTGAGGTCAAAATCCTACAAATAAATTGCAAATCTGCCTTCTCGTTTAACAACGAGTGTAAGCATATTAGTATCTTTACACTTACAAGAAGTAGATATTAAATTTGGCAAGCAATAACCAAACTTTTCATAAGTATAACTTGCATTATATTAATGCCAATGAGTAGACTATGCTTAGATTGAGGAGAATAGATGAATTAAATAATTTAGACATTTTTTCCTTATTCAGATTAAAATTTAACATTTCTTTCCCTTAAAATATATTTGGGTTGAAAAAGAGATATAAGTAAAAACATAAGGAAAAAATATTTATTTAAATCTAAATTAAGGAAAATGTGTGAATAATACATTCTCTTCCCTTCCCTTCCCTCCATTCTATATTCTCCACGATCGAAACATACCCTTAACGACATAACAACTCTCAAGAGGAATGGTATCTCTGAAAGTAAAGCATAAACAATGAATCTAAACCGCTTACTCAGAAGAATTTAACAAGTTAATAGCAAAATTTCTACGTAACATAAACTAGTCATCTTATCTACAGTTTAACATCTGCCAAATTTCCGTGATCAGCAGATAACACCAGCTACTTGGGTCCTGAGCCTATAAATTAGAAAAAGCTTAAGCCTCCTCAAAACATTATAGACATGCAGCAACTTCCTAAGAATGAGAAATTCATAGCAAAGCAAGGGAACGGGAACCTGGACATTGAATTTTTTCTGCACTGGAGAAAAGGGCACAAGCTTGCATTCCTACGTACCTAATCATCTTCCAAGAATCAGTCAGATTTGGAGTTGGAGACCATGTTTTGTCTAGCAGCCTTGGCATTGTCATACTCAAACTTCAACACATTATGGATATGGGAAGTATCCTTAATATAGAACTGCCTTCCAAATGCACTCTCTTCAATAGCAGGGAAGTACTGAAATAAAATAGAATTGACGACCCAAAACCATGACGCCCCAAGAAAAATTCCCAGGGCAGCTCCTGCAAAGACCTGAGCAACAGTGTGGTATCCCAAATAAACCCGAGAGTACATGGTTAGTAATGCGAGAGACCATGTTACAAAATTCAGGACCAAGTTGTTCTTCGAGTCCCAGAACCCGATGCCTTTACTAGTCAAGAGAGTAAAGTAGATGGCAAAGAAGAACATGTACTGAGAATGACTTGAGGGCCATCCATGTGAATCGCACATCTCCAGCAAAGCACATGTCTCGGGACGTGCTTGTTGAACCGATGTTTTGATGAACTCGTTGACAAATTGGGAAATGATAAGGCCGAGAGCGAAGAACATTCCCTGGAGCTCGCGGCGAAAGATGAAATGAGAAACGAAGCCACCGAGGCTGATGAAGACTGGGACTAGCGATACCCAGGCCAGAAAGTGGCCCAGCTGGTCACCCCTTTGGTACCGAACATGGGTCAACGTCACAGCCTTGAGCAGCGGCGTTGTCATGGTAAAGAAGCGAAAACGCTCCGGAAGTCTGATACTGGGGTTAAGATTTGTGCAGAAGTTGAACTGATCAGATCAGAGATATCAGATGCTTTGAAAATTAAAAAAGTCAGAGTGAATCTAATCGGGGAGAACAGGAATAATAAATATAGGCGAAGAAATGAATCGTGTAGAAATTGTGAAGATTCGAGAAGGGTGAAGCTTCCCCTAGTCGGCGTTTGCTTTTGGAGTAACCGTTGAAAGAAGAGGGTTAAACTCAGGGTCCTGGAAAATAGCAGCCTGAAGAAATCCAACATTTTTCCCTTAACAAAGTAAAATAAAATAAATAAAACAAAACAAAAAAAAAACAACAACAACAACTTTTTTTCTGGATCCCCCTTCGAATGCTGATAAGTGAATCTGGACTGTTGATATTAAAATTAGATGATCCAAATTTAATTTAATTTTAATATTTTATATTTTATATATTTTTATTTTATAAAATATAAAATATAAAATAAAGATAATTTTATAATTATTATTTTTTAAATAAAAATTATTATTATTAAAAAAAATTAAAATAAAAATTTTAAATCTGCACCGTCAAATATTTTGGCTGAGCATGGGGTGCCACCCAATGCAAATTCGCGGGTTGTTAGTCATTGCTATTGCGTTGTCATGGTAAACAGGGACAGTTGAAGGATCACACCCTCTTTTTTTTTTTTTTTTTCACCACAGTCACGCCAACTTCAAACCTACTTTTTAATTCATCTCGTCTCTATTCATTTTCCGGTCCATTGTCAGAGCTGTTGGTTTAAGCCTTTGAAAACAAAAAGTAATTTTCAAACAAACAACCTAAAAATTTTTAAAATAACTTTTCATATAAAAAAGTGATTTTTTTCATTGAAAAAACTTAAACAATTAGGCTTAAAACCTGGCTTTTCGCAATGGGCAAATTAACTTTACAGAGCTTTTCATCTTCAGTCTCTTGTCTTTGATATTTTCTTTTGGTTTAAAAACTTTATGATTTGTACTTTACTTGTTAGCAATTAATTAGAGTATTTTCATCCCAAAATCCCCATCACTTATAAAAAAAAGTATTTTCATCCCCAAAAAAAAAAAACACTTCACAGAGCTTTTAAGAATTAAGATACTTAACTCATCAGTATTAACTATAATCATGAGATTATTTTACTTTATATCACATTTAAATTAAAGAATTGACTATAATTTTTTTGTCAAAAAATAACAAAAATTAAACATAACTTTTCCTCCGACCCAACTAATACCTTATTTGGTTCCTAGTATGACTAGATGGTATACTCGTGCATTGTATGAAACCCTTTATAGCATAGCAAGCAGTGTGATTTCTTATAAATTTATGAGATATATAAATATAGATTTCTATAAGACATATGGTTTCTTATCATTTTTGTATGCAATTAAAATTAAAATTTAATAACTATATGATTGTTTGATAATCAATAAACTAATAAATATATTATTATTCAATACAATTGAATTTTATGTGCAACATATTATAATTAAAGAATTTTTATATATCTGTCACAGTTTAACTAAAAATATAATTAGGAGATATATATATTTAAAAGACAAAGACTGTTGTTTTAACTCGCAGAATACCATCCACCCAAAGACATGAAGCAATGTTTTTATTTGGGTTCAAGGCAACTCTCAGCCCAAGGTCCACCTCCTTTTAGCCCAACTCAGTTCTTAAAAGAAGAATAAGCAAAAGAAAGAAGGGCCTAATGTATGCTATGCTGTGCTGTGCAGTTTTCAGACTTCAGCCCAAAAGAGAAATCCAAAACTGACTTTCTATGATATGTTAAGAACAACATAGCCCACGGTTCTAACTCGTAAGAGTAAAAACATCAAAACCCACCAACAAGATTACATCTCAATCTCAGTATCTCACCCACCCCTTAGTCATAAGGAATGGGCAAAATTTTCATTACATTCATAATTACCCTTTATAATCTCATTCTTTCTTCAGAAAACCCATAATTAAATGGACAAGACAATTTCGGAGTTTACACTTTACGGTAAAATTCTTTTTGTTCGACTATATTGGTCAACTCCAAATTTATTTTTTTAAAAAAATAGACTTTTAACCATCCACGAGAAGTAAATATTATTACCGACGGATGGGTGCCATCCCAACTGCTATTTGGTATAGATAGCAACTAGTGCTCTTCCAAAAGCTATTCTCATTTTCTTGTTTTTTCATATTCCTTTTACTTCAAGTGACATCCACATGAAGCAACACCTTAACAATGAAAAACCTCTCAATAAAAATTGTACACATTCAGTTTGGCAGCACCAACCACAACCTCCAGTACGTGCTAGCTAGCGTTTTTCTCAACACATTCAAGGTGCTCTTAAATCTTCTGCTTTATATTACCTATATATTCTCAACAAAGTGCTTCTACCCCAATAAAGGATTGTGAATCTGGTGGGGAGTGAGTAGGAGCTTGCAGAAAATGGTTTCAGTAGAAAGATCGAAGAAGAAAGCTCAGATATGGAAGAAAGCCATGATTCAATTTTCTCTGTGTTTTGCAATGGGGTTCTTCACAGGTTTCGCTTCAACAGGTAAATCTCCAACCTTCTCTTCCCAAGTTGCTACGTCCAATAGATCAGAATTCGCGCCACAACCTATGCAAGTGGTGGGGCATCAGACAAACACAAGTTCGATGGCTCCAAAGTCGGAGGGCATGCCAACGATGTCCAGATTCCCTACACACAAAAAGAATCTGCGTGAGAAACCAGAGCCGGAGTTGATACCTCGGAGACTAGTAATTCTTGTCACTCCGACGAGCACTAAACTTCGGTTTCAAGGGGTGTTTTTGAGGAAGTTGGCCAACACGATAAAGCTGGTTCCTCAGCCATTGCTGTGGATTGTCGTGGAACCACAAACGGAGTCCACGGAACTGTCGGAGATACTGAGGAAAACTGGTATTATGTGTAGACATTTAGTTTCTAAGGAGAACTTCACCGACTTGGAAGCCGAACTCAATCACCAGAGGAATCTCGCGCTCAAGCACATTGAGCATCACAGGCTAAGTGGGATCGTACACTTTGCAGGGCTTTCCAATGTTTACGATCTTGAATTCTTCCACCACCTTAGAGATATTGAGTATGAAAAGTTTTTTCCTCTGTTTTTCTTCTGTTTCACTGTGAAGGTCTTGTTAATTGATTTGTGTGTGTTTGGGAACTGAGCAGGATGTTTGGGACATGGCCAATGGCACTGGTAAGAGCAAACAGGAAGAAAGTGAGAATGGAAGGACCTATATGCGAATCTTCACAAGTCATAGGTTGGCATCTCAGAAATAGAAACAATGAAACAGATACGATGATGAGTTCTCGAATTCGAATTTCAAGTTTTGCATTCAATAGTTCCATCCTCTGGGATCCTGAGAGATGGGGTCGCACTTCATCTGTTCAAGACACCTCTCAGGTATATTCCAGATCTCTGCGCAACTTTTGTTTTTTGTTTTGAAAGAAATTGGGAAAATGAACCTAACGTCTCTATCTTTTTATTTGCCCACCCAGAACGAAACTATTCATATTGTATCCCCTAAGCCATCCCATTATCTGCTATAATTATGAAAAGGGAATATTTATTGTTTGATGAACATAATCATTTCATTACTGCTTGACTTTTGAGTTACTACTTTGTTTAGGAATATTTATTGTTTGATGAACATAATCATTTCATTACTGCTTGACTTTTGAGTTACTACTTTGTTTAGGTAAGATATAACAACTTTATAGAAGGAAACTTTCGAAAAAAGAAGGGGGGGGGGGAGAATAGAAGTGAGATATCTGATTCTTAATGTCAGCAAAATTGATTTGTTCAACTAATCAGGTCACTGACAAATAGAATTTTGTATTTGGACATGATTTCAATGATAATGTAGCATCCTTCTACTCCAAGACACAATGCACTCAAAATATTTTTGTTTTTAATTATTAATTTGGCTCCTTCCTATTCTTATCATCGCACTTCTGTTTCTGATTTTCTTAGAATTCAATAGAGTTCGTGAAGCAAGTAATTCTGGAAGATGAGTTAAAGCTGAAGGGAATTCCACCACATGATTGCTCCAAAATCTTGCTCTGGCGTTTTAATTTCCATGCCCAGACCACTTTAAAACGTCAGGTTTTGAGAATTTTATCACAAGGTAATGAAAGGGAATGGTAGAATATAGCATATATAGAAGCAAACACATAATTGGGCCAGTCCATGAATTTATTGGCCTACTACGAGCAATTTAATCATTTTTTTACCTTTGCTTTTCATACATTCCTTTGGTATTTTATAGATGTATTGATTATTAATATCTTTTTTGGGGGTTAGCTTATGTAAGCGAGTTTTTTTTTTCTGCTGAGAAGCAAAAACCTACAATCACATATGATCTTCTAGCTAATAACTAAACACATTTTTCCTGTACATGTACAGAGCTTAAAGAACCAATCACACTATTTATAATTTATAAATAATACAACGTGACATAGATTTTATTATGTATATTGGTTATTTTGTCAACGCTTTGTTATTAAAAGGAAAAAAAACAAAAGAAGAAGAAGAAAAGAGACATTCGCATGAACATTGGGCCTCTAATGGGAGATGTTAGTGTAAAGCCCATTAAGATTTTCCCAAGTATAGTGGATGCTTAAAAGCCCATTATAGGCTCAGCCGACAAGGGACAAATTCTGCGACAACATTCACTCATGTGAAAGCATGGGGAGCACATATAATTTGTATGATGCTTTGAATTTCATGAGATGTAACAACTTAACAATGTTGTCAATCAGGAATATGGGTACCAACTATATAGACGACAATAACACAGTAGTTTAATCCATAACGTTTCTTTTCTTTGTTCTTCGTGGACGAACGAGTCAAGTCTATCTCATCCAATTATAAATCATCACTCTTCATTATTAGTTCTTTTGGTTTAACAAACCACATTATTTATTTGTCATTAGTTGGCAAGACAATGAAGTCCCACCACCTCTACTTTTTTTTTTTTTCTAGTAATACTATTATGCTTGTGTGTTTCTGCCATTTGAGGACGTTCACAATCTTTTTATTGTAAAAAAAAATGCATAGTAAACTTGAAATGCAAAAATAGAATATGTGTGTAAGTGTGTGTGTCAATCGTGGGGATTTAAGTTTATAACAACTGAATTAAAAATAATAAAGGAACTCTCACGTAGAAAACAGTAACACCTGAGTCATGAAAAACAAAAAAATTATGAAGTGGATGTCATGTATATGTCAAATCAAATACAGTAAAGTATAAACTGAAGACTATATTTTATGTTTTTGAAAAGCAGGGTAGGATGGCCCACGTTAGTTTTGGCGGTCACGTGAGCCTTAATGTAGAATTTTGATGGCAGTCACGTGGGATGTAAGCATGAAGGCTGGGCACCGTGAAAAATATTTATCGTAAATCTAACCTCACTGCCTCACCAAGCCATTTCTGCTCGACGACATTCGTTTTGGTCTCTACTCGAAAAAAAAAAATCCATAGTTAACTCATTTATATCCATAAAAGATCTAAAATGTATAAAAAACTATAGTTGCTAACCATCATAATTCAAATCAAATTCCTACACACTCCCATCATTATTCACAATATAACGTACTCCTTAAGATACCTCAATTTTTAAATTCCACTTCTCCCGTCCACATGCCTTTTTTTGTCCGTTTGCCATGTGTCTTCCACTATTCAAACTTTTAAAACTTGTTATGCACTCCTTCTCAATTCTATCCCAACCAATTTAAATCTTTCCAATGAGTAAATTATAAAGTGTGCTTCAATGAAATAGTAATAGTTATAGATGAAAAAACCAATCAAAGGATAAGAAAAAACCAATATATCAATACCAAAATAAAATATAAAATTTATAATAACTCGCATTACGTATAAACTGACTTATTATTATTAGTCGTCTATATACTTTTAACATTTTGCGTTAATTACCCTTAGTTTAAAACGGAATGATCCAAATAACACTCGGAATTTTTCTTTTGATTTGGCATCTCATACTAATATTATATAATCACCTTCTACAAACTTCCTTCCCCGGGAGGAAATATAACCGGGCCCACTTTACTTTTTTCCTTGGGAAAACCGGAAAACCATATTTCTGAGTTCTGACCGACTCCTATCATCGTGGTAAGTAGACGCTTGTGCTAGAAAAACTAAGTTCGAGGCGGGAAAAGCATTTCGCTAGTTCATTTTTGTTTGCTATCAAATCCCTCCAATCATCGGGGCATATACTTTTCTTTGGTACAAATTGATTCAACTATATCTAATATTCTTTTTAATTTTTGGGTTTATAAGTGTAACAGTTTAAATATGTTATAAAAATCTTTTCACTATTTTTTTACGATAATGTTTTATTTAAATTTATTCAGTTGTATTTGTTATCAAAATTGAATAAAATTACGGCACCATATTATTTATCATGACCATAAACCCTACCACACTTCTATTAATACCGATAGCGTAATTGGATGGGACTTTGCATTAAAAGAAACTGCGATTTATATGTTCAACCTTTTTCCTTAGCATATATAGAAGGGAAAAGACTTCACATCGGTCACTTGCCAAGATAATCCAGGTATTAATACTTATCACGTCAAACAAAAGTTGTCATTATTATCTGTTAAGATACTAAGATTGGAAAATTATTCAATTTAACAATATGAGAGGATACTCATCACAGTTTAGATATTACATCCGCGGAAAAAATTTTGAGCTCCCACCAAACTTTCATAGCATTTTAACCATTTGAATTAGGTGAGGAAAAAGAAAGAAAAGAAATGAAAATGAATAAGAATATGCTTTAATCATTTTACGAAAAGAAAAGAAAAGAAAAAAAAAAAGAATCCAGTCGCACTCTGTCACCTCTGTCACACCTCACAAGCTTCCCTGCCTCACTGTAAAACAGTTAAAGAAAGGAGGTGAATAATTAAGGCACGGTGGAAAGGGATTGGCTTGGCAGCACGAAAATCAGAAGACATGAGCACGGCGACTTCGTGTGTTTGATTCTGTGAAATTTGACATCGACATTGAGGTTTAATGTGAGTAAGGTGGGGACCACTGTGCAAAACCCAGGCGGTGGGGCCATTAATATCGCCCAGAAATCAGCTGGTCTTCTTCCTCTTGTTCTCATATCATGGCATGCCTCTTGTCAAGATCTGATTTCATTTCCCTCTGATCTCAATTCCTAATCTTTTTGTTTCTTCTGTCGAGAAATGGAGATGGGACACTTGGGAAAGTGAAGAGGATATTTGAGATCTGCTATTTGGTTTTAGCTGAGTTACTTCTATTCCCATTTTAATTGGTCCCTCAACCGCAAGTCTGGTTTTTAGCTTCGTCTTTGATACCCTGCACCTCGTCATTTTCTTCTCTCTGTGATTCTGTGTCTACGTTCTTCAACTGGGCATTATATTTCTGGGCTTGCTGAAACTTTCTCAATTTCAACATATTGGTGTTTCTAAATTTCACTGGAAGCGTGTCACCTAGTAATGCAGTCAGATAATTTTGCACTTTTCCGTTTCTTCGCCGTGATAATCCGAAAATGAAGATTTTTTAAGTCGGTTCTATGTTTGACTCAATATCAATTTGGAGAAAGAGGATCAGAAAACTGATGTTCAGTTTCCCAAACGTTATTTACATTCCTTTAATGGGGTCATTACTCGATCAAATTGATAGGATTACCGAGTACCGACTGTTATGGATTAGGTTTGAGTTTTTTTTGGCTACCCACAGGTTTACCTATTGCTTCTTGTAACTTAGGTCGGCATTGAGTTACATGGTATGAGATCTTAAATTTTTTTAACTTTGTTCATAAAGGATCAAATTGAGGAATGCCAAGAAGATGGGGAGGAAGGGAAATTGGTTTTCTAGTATAAAGAAAGCTTTCAGCCCTGAGTCAAAGAAAAAGGAAGATCAGGTCTGTTAAAATCCACGTTTGGTTCTTCTTAATTCTGTGTGACATTTCTGAATCTGATAGTTTTAATTCCTACTATCGCAGAAATCAAGCAAATCAAAGAAGAAATGGTTTGGGAAGCAAAAATTGGAAGCCTCCTCAGACTCATACGCAGGTTCTGAGAAAACCGGACCTCCACCTCCTCCTCCTCCACCAGAAGAGATTAAATCATATGACGTTGAGAATGAAACCAGTCAAGGTCATGTTCATGAAGTTGCAGCTGCTGTGGATGTTGAGAGAGCTAAACCTGCTGTTCAGACAGCAGCTGTTGCAGTTCAAGCCACTAAAATTTCTCGGTTTGCCGGTAAATCAGGGGACGAAGTGGCTGCAATAAAGATTCAGACAGCTTTCAGGGGATATCTGGTATGTCTTGCATTTTATAGAAAACCTATACAGATTACTCTGCATTCTCCCTTCTCTTTTTTCAAAGTTGTTTTACCCTTTGTTCAGTAAGAGTCATTCCTTAGTATAGTTTCCTTGTATAAAGTTAAAACTGTTATTGAGTTGCCCTCTTCAATTAGATCAAGTTTTGAGGCTATCGGTGGTGCTAGAAAAGAAATTCTTGTTAATTGAGTGTTTAGTCGCTTTTCAAACTGAAATATCCTTAAAAATCATTTAGGCGAGAAGAGCATTGCGAGCTTTAAGAGGGCTGGTGAGATTGAAGACGCTGATGGAAGGGCCAATTGTAAAACGTCAAGCCACTAGCACTCTTCGTTCTATGCAGACTTTAGCTCGTGTGCAATCTCAGATTCGTTCTAGGAGGATCAGAATGTTCGAGGAGAATCAGGCTCTGCAAAGGCAGCTCTTACACGAGCATGCGAAAGAGCTCGAGAGCATGCGGGTCTCTGGGTGTTTTGCTCCTTTCTTTATCACAGAATGCATGCATTGCTCTAGACATAAGACCAACAATTGTCTGATTTTTTAAGAATAAAATTTGCCATGTTTTCAACTTGTTTCCAATTTTTCATCACAGATTGGAGAGGAATGGGATGACAGCCTGCAATCCAAGGAACAGATTGAAGCCAAGTTACTACACAAGTATGAGGCTGCAATTAGAAGAGAGAAAGCGCTGGCTTATGCATTCACTCATCAGGTTCTCTATCTTCTTGTGAATTTATTATATTCGTTATGTTCCTCACAAGACGAAAACAAATGGGAAAAAAAGGAACGCATAAATGAAACGAAAACAAAATAAAAAGAAAACTAGCTTGTTATAGGAGTTTGGCATGCTTGTTTGGTGCCTACAAAATTGAAATGGACACGTTGTAGTTGCAAAATGAATGTGATACATTTGCAAGCTGAATTGCAAACTAGAAAAAGAAAAAGAAAACCAAATTTCATGTTATCCGTGTGAAAAAAAAGTCCATCTTAGCTGCTTGCATAATCCTATGATCTGCTTGATGAAGTTGCAGCATCACTCACTCGTTAATTCAAGTATTAGGTTAGCTGTTATTCAATAATATGTAAACATGGCATTCTCAATTCTCTGCTGACAGTATAAGTCACAGCCATTAGTCCAATTCAAATCAACGAATGAAGTTCAAAATCTAATTCTTGTATAAAAATGTCCTATAGCAAACATGGAAGAATTCATCTCGATCTATAAACCCAATGTTCATGGATCCGACTAATCCTTCCTGGGGTTGGAGCTGGCTGGAACGATGGATGGCAGCTCGGACATGGGAGAGCCGAAGCATAATGGAGAAAGAAATGAATGATGACCGTTCATCTGTTAGGAGTTCTGCCCGCAGTGTCACTGGTGGAGAAATCAGCAAATCATATGCACGTTACCAACTCAATTCTGAAAAGCATACTCCCACAGCAAGCCAAAATCCAGACTCACCTAGCTTCCAATCATATTCAACTCCTTCCAAGCCAGCTTCCAGAAAACTGAAGAAAGCAAGCCCAAAGGACAGCTTTGCAATGGATGATGACATTAAAAGTGTGACCAGTGTGCAGTCAGGCCGGTTCCGGAGGCACTCCATTGGTGGCTTGTCGGTGAGAGACAATGAAAGCCTTTCAAGCTCTCCGGCAGTTCCAAGTTACATGGTGACAACTCAGTCTGCAAAGGCCAAGTCTAGGACGCAGAGTCCATTAGCAGCAGAGAATGGGACACCACAAAAGGAAAAAGGGTCTTTTGGGACAGCAAAGAAACGGCTTTCTTATCCACCTTCACCGGCGAGGCCATGGCGGCATACAGGTGGTCCACCAAAGGTAGAAAACAGCATAAATGCAGAAATCACTACGGGTAATGGTGGGGCTGCTTAAATAAATCAGGAAAAAAAAAAAAGAAAAGTTTCAGAGGCGAGGTTGGAAAGAATGTTGAAGAAAAAATAAGGCAGAAGTTAATTTGACGTGAGTGTTCATTTTTCATACTTTTATAAATTCATTGTATGCCATCCTTCTGGAGGTATTTAAAATTGTTTTTTATCTACTGCATTTTTTTTATTGTATCTTTTTTGTATTTTCTCAACATTTGCTCTCAGAGGGAAATGGGTTCTTAAAAGAACAAGTGTCATATCTTCCCCATCAAAGTCGATTATCATCCCACTTGAAGATCTTGATTCCTCATTTGAGACATAAATGTACTGTACATTCAATTTCATTATCTCATTTGAGACATAACATGTTACTCTGCTTTCGCAGGATATGACTCCCATGGTTCTAACTTCGAATATTGAGATTTTTTGCTCTTCCATCCCCATATATTTTAGTTTGATCTTTGGAGGATTGGAGTCAGCATAAAGATTCACATTTACACATTCAAAGATGTTATGGTCTATCCTAAATGTGTGGTATGAATTACAATTGTCACAAACATACAAGATGGAATGCTAACGTAGGATTGCAGCACTTCCCAGTTCTCAACGTACAGCCATCTTTTTTTCTTTTTAAAGAAACAAGGAAATTCATTCAACAACAAATCAAAGAATACATGGATCAGTGCATCTTATAAAACCAAAATAAACATGCAATGAACAGTAAATAAAACAGACAAAACTAGAAAGAACTATCAACTAACAAGTAACGATCGAAATCAAAATCCACATTAATGAAACTCCTGAAAAGTATGATTAACCAAAGCTTGTATAGCAAGAAGTATGGACTCCAGCAACTAAGTTCGAGCACAAGTGGCATATTAGCCTAAGAGTGATAGTCTCAAAACGCCAGTAAAAGTTCGAAATAGTTTATTTGTTAGATTATCTTCTGAATTTTGGCGTCTGAAATTGATTCCAAAATCACTTTTACAAGGTACAATAGAAAATTAGAAATGATATTCAGTCATTACGTGTCAAACGCTACACGCGTCATAACCATGCTCTAAAAGCATGGTACCTTGCCAATTAACAAACTCATTTGGCTACGATCAATCATTTTAATTCAATGATCAACCAACGCCATAATCCTCATAAATCTTTAGCTAAAAGAGGAAGATATCAGGTAGAATTACCTTTCAAGGAGTGGGGGAAAGCTCGCCTTTTAGTTACATATACCTCACAGCAACATTCGTGGCATGCGGTTAAACACCAAAGAGGCAACGAACATTTTTGGAGGATCCAATTTAACAAGTGGGAGAATGATTTTTTCCCCTAGAGGGTTATCCATTGGACAGATTTTTGCCGCTCAGTTAATGCTGATACTAAAAAAACATTCTAAGAGATGACAGACACAATGTAGCGTGGAAATGGGAGGAAGTAGGAAAACAACGTAAGCGACGTCGTGTTGCTTTTTTACCTATATCTCCAAAAGCAATTACTTATGATCCAAAAATTTTGGGACTCGTAATGAATATTGTCGTCTTTCAAGCTCCATCAAGCGGAGGAGCAGCCTGTGGTATTTACAATCACAACCTAGGGTAGCGTGAATCAGCAACCACGTGTCATGCTATCTTAACCGGTAAATCTTCCTCCAATGCAGTTTCCTCTTGTATTTCAAGCCGACCCTGAGGGGTTCCAAAAAGAGTGGAGAATATCTGCCTATGGCATTCATCGCAGAAAAAGAAATAGGACAAGTGACCTTCATTTGGAAGCTTATGGATAATTGCCTCCGGCAAAACTCGTCCTATGTATTCCGCCATTGATGGTGGGACCACCTTATCATCCAATCCCTGCTCAGAATTGAAAAAGAAAGCGTAAGAGAAACAAAACTAAGCATTCAATGAGGACTCGTTCTCTATTGTATCCTCACTAGGAAAAAATTAGGATAGAACAAACAGCAAAACTCAAGAACATTTGAGTTCAAACCTGCCATATCTTTATACGGCCAAGAAATCCTGCTAGTTCACATTCTGCCGGACTGTACATGGACTTCAACCAAAGAAGTATGCTTCCTGTTGGGCACTTCTTATGCACCTGAAGCTCCGTTAAATCAAATCCCCAATTTGTTACCTGCAGAACAGCCTCCTCGATAAATGGCTGTGTGTTTCCCTGGCGGACTGACTCCTCCACATTCCGTTGCCAAAATTCTTCAAATGCTGGCTCTTCTATCAGTATTTCATCCTGAACATGCCAGAACATTAATTTAACAGATCATGGCAGAATCAAATGCCTTTTAACAATGGAAGCTTAAGAAAACACTGCTATTGAACTGAGGTAATCTGTTACCTAGCACTGTGTTTTAGTTCCTAGTTAAAATTAAAATCCAGCTTCACTATTATGCTCAAATATTAATTCCACAGGCAAGAATAGAGGAAAGCAGCTTATCAAGGGCCAATTTATAAATGGATATTATTTTTTTGCGGTCACGTGTAGGTTAATGAAGCTACTGTATTCTGTATGCTTGCTACAAGAAGGATGATAATAATATAAAGATACTGAGGTGCACAGTTACTCATCATAATACTAACAGATTAAACTCAATGGGTCAATAGTTAACATGTTCTGCAGCTTCAGTTCATTAGATAAAACAAATTTCTAAAGAGTTACGTAAATTAGATGATTCTACATATTTTAACCAGATATGAACAGACTTTTCCACAATATAACTCACGATTTACTTCCATATACCCAGCCCTTAAAGCTTGAGTATTTTAGTTAACCATGCATGCAAGGGCTGAAAACAGCCAATGGTTGATGGATCTAGGTTTTTCCAGTTGACAAGAATTCACACAGCTATTATCATTACCAATACGTGTAAAATCACAATTCTAATTTGTTGATGAAAAAGGTAACAACCAAAAAAGTTTATTCTTGTAATATGATTCAAGGTTTAGTATACTCACCTTCTTTCCCGGTGAAAAGGACAGTTGCTTATCAATCTTATCATGCTTTCCAGACAAGAAGTTTTTCCGGTAGAAAAAAGAGAGAAGTTTTGGAAATCTTCGAGCCAATGAATACAAGAATTTCCTCAATGGCATCCATTTCTCCCAAGTTCTTTTCATCTCATTCTTAGTCATACGTGGCTCAAATGGATTAATCATAGGAGCTAACATAGCTGCACCTGCAATTTCAGATAATGTCAAAAACAACACCAGAAATAATATATCTCTTCACTTTTATGCAGTGGGCATGAGGAATGGAAAAGGAATAAACAAGATCAATGGAGGAAGGCCACCACATAGAGCATTACTTTCATCGCTAAATACTCCAAGAATGTTCTCAACAAATATTTTTCATTAAGCTGTATGAATGGAGATAGAACCAATATCGTAATTGGCATTACAATTGTACATTGCCTAGAAGTTTCACCTACGATGTACATATTTAAGAGTGAGTCTTGAATTAGCTCTAAGAACTTAAAGCTTCTATAGCAACCCTAAATCCAGGGATGGGAAATCTAGAATTCCAGATGTTGGAAACATAATGAGCTGTCAAACAGAATTCAAACACTAAAATCTTAATTTGTTTAACAACCTGCAATTCTGTCGGGAATATATCTGAGTGAAGCCCAAGCATGAATGCATGCACTTGAGTGGCACAGTACCCAGAATTTGTCACTAACGTTGACAGCATTAGCTAGATGCAGCATATCCATGGCCGAGGAGTTAAGATTTCTCTTGGGATGAGGATCACTCTCCCCAAAACCAGGAAGGTCATATGTGACTAAACGTACACCATACTCTTCAAGCAACGTTGCTTTAACTCCAGGTATACCTTCCATTGGGGAGGAAGCAACAATAAATCAGGTAGGAGATAATAACTTAGTATCTGTTTGTGAAGGTTCCTGGTGAGAATATGCTAGAGATTATGAATGCCAATCCAGAAATATAAAAATTCATACAACTAACCTGCCAGTCTGGATGAAAGAAAAGAATGTGGAGCAACGAGGGAAAATCTAGCTCTATCAGCTGGAACGCCTTGCTCATCATAAGCCATATATCTACCATCCGGAAGTAGTATGCGCCTAGCACTAGGAGGATGCATGCGCACCTTCACCACTGGGGCTACAGAGTCACGGTTGGGATCTACACTAATAGCTGGAAATTGCTTATAAAAGTCAGGAAATTTTATACCAAACTGACATCATCAGGCAGCAATCATTTGTAACCAGTTATAGAGGTTTCTCTGGAATCCAACAACTGGAATCTAACAAAACTTACATAAGAATTGACTGAAATGACATAGAAAATCAGCACCAAAGAAACAAAAAGAAAAAGCGCCCCAAGTTCATAATCTCCACACACACACAGACCAACAACAACAAAAACAACAACCAAAAAAAGCTGAAAATAACAATCTGGGAATTCTCTATTTCTTCATTAACAAAAGTCAATAATCGCCGAACCAGCTGTGCACATACCCTGCTGTCCAAAAGGGAACAAAAAACAACAAATGACTTGCTAATAGGAAGCCAAGTACTATAAGTCAGATGTTACTACCCAAATTTATTGTCACTATTCAATGGTAAAATGAATAGTTATTTCTCTAACAATTCAACGATCCATTGCAATTCGGCTCAAATGACCATATTTCGAATGTAACAACATCAACGTAATCATAAGTTTTTTTTTTTTTTTATGAAATGCCGCTTATCAACCAGTAATAATCATAGAAAATCATACCCGATGCTCATAATTTTCAAAAATGAAATTGATGACACACAACGATGTTATAATCAAGAAGAACTAGCATTGCCGTATGTTATGGAAGTCCTTTTAAAAGTAAGTTCCGAATTTCACTGTTCACATCAATATCTCTTGAAAGTAAAAACAGCAGTAAAAATATGTTGAAAAAAAAAGGAGGGAGGGAGGAGGGCTTGGAGCAGCCCTCCCTTTTCTTTATGTTATAGCCAATGAATTAATGAATAAGTAAACAGAAAGAACAGTCAATTAAGTTACCTGCAAGTGCAAGAATAAAAACGAAGAACACGACCGACCAAGCTTGGACAGGATCCCGATCCTCGGGCAAAAAGTCATTCAGAAACCTTAATCTCTTTGAAGCCTTGGCACAAGGCCCTCCGAGCTTCTTCACTACATATGAGTTCTCGTTCAAGAAATTCTGTTGCATAATATCCCTACAACCTCTACCAAATTCCAAAAGTATCTCACACCAAGCCATCACAAATCCCATAGCCTGATCCTTGAAGCTCTCCCCCGATCCCTCCGATTCAACAGTCGGTGATTCACGGGGCACATACTCCGATCTTGTCATCTCAAACGACGTCGTGGAGGATTCCATTGGATCTCCGGTATAACGGACCCCAGAGCTGTCCAGAAGACTTGACAGCTCGTCCCTCCACGAGTCCACTTCCGCCATTCACACTTGAAATAACAGTCACGGCTAGCTCCCACCTCAGTAATTGATGAAATGCCCCCCCTCAAACTTCAGCAGCACTTTCATAATCAAGAATTTTATGAAAAAGGTGAAGGTCACTTCTGAGTTCTGATGTTTATTAAAAGGGCAAAAAAAATTTAAGTGATGATGATAATGGCCAACCGGAACGAAACACAACCGAAATGTAACTTTATTCTAGCGTAATCTTGAAGCTACATTTTTCAATTAAAAAAATCCGACCATTATTCAAAATAAAGAAGTTTATTTAACGAGTTAACCAAATATTAAAGAAAGACAGAAAGAAAAAGAAGAAGGAAAAGGAAAATGCCAAAAGGGCCTGTGCCATAGTATCTTTCGCTTTCCGACGCTGAAACTTGAGTTCCAGTGAAAAGTGAAAACTACAGAGTATTACCTGATCAATACTCTAATCCGTATATTTTCTGATTTTTCCCCCTTAAAAAGAGAATAAACAGCTGGTTAATCAGAATTCTAGACCCTCGCTAATATCCATGAGCTTTGGTTGGGGAAGTAAAAAAAGAGTGTTTAAGAATGATTGGGAAAGTTAACGTAAGACCATATAGATTATCGATAAGGTTTTTGTTTTTTATTTTTCGGTGCTCCATCCGACGGTGATTATATGGACACGTCGGCAAAAAAACGCCGTACAAACGACGCCTGGTTCGCCACTTGGTCGTCGCGTGTCTGGTTTGGCAGTTCAGTGGAAATTGGTTACCTGAAGTTGTAGGTCGCAGTGTAGTGTACGTACGCGCCGAAGCCTACTCATGGGCGTGACGAGGCCGCATGTGCCTCGGACTCGGGAAATATCTTTCTGACCTTTTTCTTAAAAAAAAAAAATCCTGATATCCTTACATAGAAAATGTAGAATGTTAATTTTAGCTTTAATTTTGGAGGGACTTTACCCATATACAAATTCAATCAACATGTTGAATAAAAATTTGATGATAGAATGTCATTCATCTAACACTTACAAGGTTATGAGGGTGTAAAGTATATCACAGTGAGGAATGAGTCTTGGTTTGTGAGGTTGGAGGTGGTGATGAAATAGTGACGTGGATTTGGTCCTCATCCACTCTCAGGCTTGCAAGGGAAGCGGGAAAAGCATAGAAAAGGGCAAAGGGGCGTGATGGTCCAGGCCGATGATTCTTCGTTTAACTCACCCCCGTCGTCTACCAGACAATAATACTCGTACGGCGTGAAAGATTACAACCTTGTCCGCTTTGGATCGCCAACTATCCATTACATTAATGCTTCTCAACAATGTAACTAACGCTGTTCACAATAGTATAAAATTTCCCTTCAATCAAACCAAGTTCGTGGTTACCTCATCAGGAGACTGCAAAACCAAGTTCATGCCGCTGATGGTTACTTTATTGCGAATAAAAAAAAATCATGGATTAGCACTCATTAACTGCTCGTCAACGTCTCTAACATATTTGTACGTGCCACAGCAACAAAATTTCTGAACTTTCTTTTGGTTCCTAAAATTTATTTGAAGTTACATAGTATAATTTCTATAATACTTTTTGATCTAAATAATAAAAATATTAGCTTTATCCTACTACGTGAAATCAATTACATAGATTATATAATACTAATGAGCTCTATCAAACGTCATCTTCTCAAATAAATTATTTCTCAAAAAAAATTATTTCTTATAACTTTTCTTAAACTTTTTGATCTAAATAAATGTAAGAAATTCAAAATCCTTTCAATACATCATAATACTTTGTTAAATGACTTGCGTTAACAATAACGCGACAGCTTATATGGCAGTATTACCGTACAGCAATATTTAATGCTGTCGTTAGTCCTCTCACATCTTTCTCTCTATTGAAAGTTAATAGGGTTTCCATTGCTATTGCATTCGGAGTTTTCCAAGTAATCAAAGAGCTTTAATAAGAGAACGTCATGTTAGAATTTTTTATCTGGTTTTCAATTAATTGTAATTTTGGTTTTATTAAACAGAGACTAATTTTATTTTTTACTTTTTATAATCCAATTGAGGATGCAAATTTAGCCTACTTAATAAGTTAAGTGATTTTATTATATTTTGAGTTGGATATATGTCAGTTTTATTATTGTTGGTTAGTAGTATATATCTATCATATAAGCTCATGATGGGAAGATATTAGGTATTATTTATACTTGACTAGGTTCCCTCTGCCATCACGTCAGTAATTCTATCATACCTTACCCCTGAGAGATATAATTGGGAGTGTGGATAGGCGGAGAAAGCCCTAATTCTTTAATTCTTAAAAATCCCACAACTTCGTTTATTTCTTTCTCATTTAAAAAAATATCTTTAAAAAGGTACCTTTAGATTTGGTTTTCTAACATCATATAATTTTTTTTGTATAATTTTCTTACATCTCACATCAAAGCCCAGCTATATGATTTACAACCCTCAATTGTTTTGGACAAAATTTATAGTTTTTTAGATTAATTTTGATATTAGAGCTCTGAGTTGCAGTTTAAGCAAAAAAAATTCTTTCCTCTTATTGTTGGTCGCTGGCGTGCTTTATGCAGGTATTATTAGGGTCATGTATTGCAGTTTTGACCAGATATAACCTTGTTCGTTCGGCCAAGGCGTATCGGATGTGTTACTTTAGATTTGGGACTTTTATTGCAGTTTTAGCAAAATTTGCTTGCTGCTAACTGACATTTTGAATTTTTAATCAAGGGTTTTTAACTAGTTTTTACTAACCATTATAGAAAGTGTGCTCTCCTCCGGCGGCACGGTGTTGCTCTGGGTCTGTCGCTGCAGATTTTCCACAAAATCTTTTTATATGTATGAAGTTCTTCACTTTTTTGTTTTGGTATACATGATAGAATATTGGAAATTATCTAATTTTTGTTTAAAATTGTGGACATTTATTTCATACAATTCTGGAGTATTATGCCTTCAAAATACTTGTGTAATTTTAATGATTTAATTAAGTGGAGTTATAAACTTGATCCAAAAGATTCATTCATGGGGATTGAATTATTTTTTTCTGGTGACTAGTGAACAAAATTGTATGTATCTATTATAAGGTTACATGAAATATGTGGATAGGGTACGTTGTTGAGAAAGGTAATTTGTTCAAAGGAGATGGTTTATTTGAAATAAAGTGCTATATAATTCGATTAAAGGAATATTTTAGACAAACTCTTGGAATATTATGTTCTTATATATTTGTGCTTATAGCCTAAAATATTTATTTGATAAATTGCATTTTTTTTGTTTGAGTTGTATGAGTACAATATTTTTCTTTGGGAATGCTATTAAATGTTATCTATGATCAGTGTTGTATTTGTTACACTACCTCATGAACTATATCATAAATTTTGGTAAGATAAAATCGATTCCTATGGAAAGTATTTCATGGATTGTTATGAGTAATTACTATCAAAGTGAGATTGCTTGTATTAATTTATAGAATTTCTCTTGTAGTTTGAGGATTGCTTCAGATTATTTCATGTAGTTACCTACCCAGAGAGGGTTCCTGCGTGTTGTAATTAGAAGTAGGTATGAGATGAAGCTATTGGACAATGCACTGGTTTAGAATATCTATCTGCTTAAAATGGATAGGTGTTTGAACTTAGTGTTCTCTCATTGATTAACTCATCTGAGGTACTGATCATTGTTGCGACCATGATTTGTGCATTCTACCCAAAAGGGAAATGTACTATTTTGTTGGCCTCATTATGATAGCTAATGTTGATTGAAGCTATGTTTATTGCCGTTGTTATTTATTCTAATGCTTTGTTTTACAATTACCTTTTCTAGGAATAATTGTTCATCTGCAATTGAGATGTTGACTAGATCTAATTATAAGAAATGACTGCAAGACATACAATTCTCTTTAAGAATTGTTGATCTTGACCTAGCATTAAATGAAAAGAAACCTGAGGTAAATGATAATAATACATCTGAATAGAAAGAATTTCTAGCTAAGTAAGAGAAGTCTAACCAACTTAGTCTAGTTGCTATTAAGAGGACCATCTCTGAACACCTATTTAATGGCTTACCTAAAACTGAAAATGCTAAAGAATCTCGATGTTCTAGGAAAAAGGTAACAAGTCTCTAATAATGCTTAGTCAAGATGTTTATTGAAATAATTAACTAACATGAAATATGATAATCAAGACGGAGTAAGAGAGTTTTATTTTGAAGATGGTTCATCTCCAAACCAAACTAAAAGCCCATAGTATTGATTTGAATGAAAACTTCATTGTCTCACATGCCTTAAATTGCCTGAGTTTATACAAATCAAAACTGCCTACAATACATTCGATGAGAAATGGACCATTAATGACCTTATTACAAAATGTATGGTTGAAGAAGAGAAACTCAAGAAAAAAAAGAGTGACCAATACCAATATGTAGTTTACTTGACTCATAATAACAAACCCCATCCTGGCAAAGTAGATGGAAAAATATGAAAAATCAGCCTAATGCTTCCCATAAGAATCAAAACTCAAATAAGTCAAGTAGTAATCACCACCACAATATAGGTGGTCCTAAGCCAACTTCTTTCAAGAAAAATATATGGTATTTCTGGTGTAAGGAGAAGGGGCATAAGAAGATTGATTGTGTAAAGTTTAAGGCTTGGTTAGAGGAGAATCATAAATCTAGAGGAGTTCAAAAACTTGAAGAGACAAAGTTGAGAGAAAGGAAACTAAGGGTGGCAAATTATCTTAAAGTTATAGTGGAGCCAGTGGGAGTCAACAACTCATTTTAACAATTGAATAAGAACTTGTTTCTATTTTTTTTTCCTTTTCTTCTTTTCTTTTTTTCACATAGTTTTCTTAATAAAGAATTTTTAGTTTCTTATTTGAATAAATTTGATTTTTGAGCTTATTTTCAATGATGGAAAGAAAATTTGTTGTTGAACTCCCAAATTATTGGCTTATGGATATTTGATTGATGGTTTATATAAATTGTCTTTATTTCCTAATTATGTCCCTTTATTTTGAATATAAAATTGTTGCTTCTAAAGCGTTCAAAATTATAAATAAATATGATGTTAATTTCTTAACAGAAGAACTTAGACTCGTTATATTTGAAAAGTATGTTGAGGTTGGGCATTGTGAGTTCTTTTGATATATTTGATTAGTGGGAGTTAAGCTTTTGATTATTTTTCCATCTTGAGCCTTCATTCTGATTATGCTTAATGTATAGATGACATAGATTATGTATATTTTTGAGCAATGAATAATGCATTGAATTTTGTTATTATCATACTTGTATGCGTATATATGCATATGCATGTTATAAAGTTTTGAACTCGATGTCAGATAGGACCACTATGTCGGTGGTCGACACCATGTTGGAGTTGAGATATAATGATAATATCAATTGCAAAATTTTGAAACTTGGCGCTGTTGGGGACCACTATGCATGTGGTTGATGCCATATTAGAGTTGAGGCATAGTGGTTTTGACAAACCATGGAATTTCTTTGACTATAAAGTATTTGAGAGAAATTGTGAGGACTGACAAAGAAAATAACAGTTTGGTTGTCGAATCATACGACATGCTATTTTCTTGCTATACTTCACACTAATGACTAGTTGATAGAATTAGTAAATATTTGTAACCATGGAAGAGCTATCAATAAGGGACATTACAACCGTCATGATTTGATATTTTCTGACTTTAGTTGGATGGAATTATGTTTCAAATATCGCATCTTGGATCACATGTTTAAAATGTGGCCACATTGCACAATTAGTTGTTAATCTGATAGTCATTTTTGGAACAATTTTTTTTTTAAATTGCACAATTGATTTTGCCCAAGTGGGAAAATATTAGAATTTTTTTTATGTGGATTTTAATCAATTGTGATTTTGGTTTTGTGAAAAATAGATTAATTTTATTTTTTAATTTTTATGATCCAACTGGGGATACAAGTTAAATCCACTTAATAAGTTAAGTGATCTTATTATATTTTAGGTTAGATATACGTCAGCTTAATTAGTGTGGGTTAATAGTGTAGGTTTAACCCATAAGCCCATGATCGAAGGATATTTGGGTTTATTTATACTTGACTAGGTTTCCTCTGCCGTCACGTCAATAACTCTGTCATACATTGCCCAATTGAAAGGTGTGATTGAGAGTGTCAATAAATGAAGAAAGCTTTAATTTTTTAATCATTAAAGATCTAATCGCTGCACTTATTTCTTCCTCATTTGAGAAGATGTCTTCAAAAGGTACGTTTAAATTTGGTATTCTAACATCATATAACTCTTTTCGTATAATTTTCTTACACATCCCATATCGCATACCCTTCTCAGCATTGGCTAAGATCAACAACATCTCATATCAAAATATTATGATAATATCAAAATTGCTCCTCTTTCTCAGCTCCTCAAAAGAGGAATCTTAAGATAGAACACATTGTTTCGTGAGGAATTAATGACTTAATCAGGTCCAAATAAGGTCGCTAAAAATATACAAATATCATAATATAAGAAGAAAAGCGAATCACCTAATTTTGACTTATGTGGATTCTCCATTTTTTTTAATAGATAATTTTTAAATAATTCTTAATTATTCAACTGCATATGTTTTTCTTATTCATTGTAAGAAATGAATAACACTATTTATAACATGTGAATAATGCAGCTTATTATAAATTTACATGTTTTTGTGTATTGGATAAAATTTAAGATAAACTGTTCATAGCTTGTGAATAATATAAATTGTTATATATTTTACAAGGTAGGTTTTTATCACCATTCATGATTTATAAATATTACAATTTATTATAAAATTATTTAATATAAAACTAGATATTTTCCCCTAAATCGGTTATAACTTGAGAAAATGTGATCTTTTTGTTATATCAAGAATGTTTTTATTCGAGATACTTCTCATACCTCATTTCATTTTTATCGCCTCAGTTGGTCTAGCTTAAGGAAACGTGACTTGAAGAAAAATTGGAAAAAAAAGACACAATAAAAAAAACTAAAAAAAATTAATGTATTGTGTGAAAAATAAGGGAGACAGTGTCCAAATAAGTCAAATTGGTATAATTCATACAAGTCATTTGGCTTTATATGTATTTATATATATAAAGTTATAATATGCAGATATAAATATAAAACCTATAATAAGTTACATTATTCATGAGTTAGGAGCAATTTAACTCATCCTAAATTTGACATAAAATACAAGAAACATATGTTATATTGGTATTGATTAATTTAAATTTAAACTTATTTTTATTAAAGTTATTTTCTTAATAGAAACATATAGAAATTAATTAAATGAAAATGTTTTACTCACTGAAAGAGTTGTTTCCTAGAGCATCTCCGTACGTCCTGATTAGTGATTTCTGCATGAGGAAGGCTCAAGAAATTGTTCAGTTGGCAGATGTCAGCGAGGAATACAAGGAAAAGCAAGAGCACATGCATTGTTGGAGGGTGAGAAGACGTTGACGGCGACAGAAAATCCAAGTTAATTAGAGCAACCTTCAACGCCTTCTTCGTTCTCGCGGTCTCCCGGGGGATATTGGATAATTTTTGTGCCGAGAAAAAGGAAATTTCAAGTGTAGAAAGGAAGGTAGAGAGCTGAATTTGAAAAGAGGGGATAATATTAGGTGAGAAATGAATGAATCGATGTAAAATGACTAATATTTTAAATACCTTAAATCAATAGGAATATTAATTTATAATTTATTAGTCCAATTAGTTTATTACTTAGTTTACTTGTATATGTATTGTTGTTCATTGGTTTCTTCTATTGGCAATGGCGATTCCAAATAAAAAATGCCGAAGTTTATTCGTGCCGTTGTTGTTGCGTGCCATCGGTGTCAATGGTGTGCTGCGCTGATTCTATTTCTACCATTGTTGTCCCGTTTTTTGACTATACCTATTTAATGGGTAATGATGATTACGTTATGTTTTTATTGCTGACTTACGGTTAAAAATCTTACCGCTTTGATTAACAAAATTTCATATCCTCACTCAAATATTTCTTTTATTTACTTCCACGAAGAAACCAAAGAAAAAAAAAAAAAGCAGTCATTGTCTGATCCGTTAAACTGTCAGATTTTTATCGATTTAGCCTCTTTTTTTTTTCTCTACTTGTCCATTTGATGTCATAAAATCAAATTAATGAATCTACCCAACAAATAAATCGTTGAATGATTTATGAAAAAAAAATCTTACTTTGATCCGAATTAGTCATTGATAATGTAATTTATAATTTGATTTTTTTTGGTGAATTGCTCATCGTTAGTTAACGGTTAAAATAAATCGTTGATATTTTTTTTGGCGAATTGTTCATTGGTATTTGGTCGAACCAGAATAGCAGCTGTTGGGTCGGGCTCGACATTGGACCGAATATTCTAACAATCGAAAACTGACCCAGCACGAGAGATTAAAAAAAAAACTTTAAATCACTATTAATTAATCATATAAATGTGTAATATATCATTATATATAACAAAATTCATAGCAAGGCAAATTGTTTACAAATTATAAACAGTGCTACTTATTTTATTAACTCCATATAGCATATGAAAACATGTGTCCAGTTGTATATAATAAGGTGATTTTACCTATTGGTAAAAAAAAAAAAGGTGATTACCTCTTTAAATAAAAAACAATAAAAGGATTAGTTATAAATGATAAGAAGGTGATAAATATAACTTATGAATTGATATTGAGAATGTGATTTGTACTTCTTTTTCTTTTTTTGGAGTAAAAAGAAGCAGATGCACCGCAAATGAAAAATGAAAAAACAAAACAGCACCTAAGCCTTGCGGCCTTCAGAAACTAAAAGACTTCCACACAGTGTCGGGGATCAACAAGTGTGAATTGTAACATTATATGAATATAGTCTATAGAAGAAGGGGGAAAAACTGTTAAAAAGCCATCCTTTACAGTTACTTACACTATGCATAAAATCGACAGGGCAGGCGGATTCGTTGGGGGTTTTTAATGAGTTTAAAAAAATTTTTTAAAAGTCACACATTTTTCGTAACATGTCCTAGTATTTTTTTACCAGGCTAACCCTAATTCGATGAAGTTCAGCTACGCTCAATTGGACATTCACCCAAGACTAGGGCGAGCCATGAGTTGACAATTGCATCTTAGGCCAGGCACATGACAGGTCAGGGACGGATCTAGAGGGTCTGTTGGGAAGGTGGTGTTGAAATTACAAACTTCTGGAGGCCTACAAGTAATTTTACATTTTTTACAAATAAAATTAAAATAAACTTACAAGAGACGTGAAGGCATGGGCAAGCTCCTTTGCTTGCCCTCATGTCGATTCTTTTCTGTGACAGGTTTTTTTTTTTTTTTGCCACACCTTTTCTGTGACAGGTTGATGCCTAGCTTAACTGGACCCTTGTGTACATCCCTAATTTCAACCTATCGTTGTAATATTTTTTTTTTTAAAAAACTATAAGATGTTCATGAGTTTGAAGTGACAACAATACATGTGTTGCCAATACCAACAGCTTGGCAATGTATACATGCTCAATTTACATTTATGCTATTTTTTTTATACATTGTCTTTATATTGCATGAAATTTGATAAATAAATAATACTGTTCTTGACATGTAATATAATGCAATTTGTAATATATTTTCCATATATTACATTAAGCTTGAAAAATGAGATGCATGGTTCATGATTTAAGGTATGAAGATTATTTAAATTTTTGGTAAAATTTTGAGATAATAATGCCTGGAATATATGTATGTACTGCACACCACACATATATTATAAAAATTGTACAATAAAACACTTTGACTTCAACTTTTAAGGGAGGAGGTTGGGGTAGAAAAGACGGGAAAAAAAAGGCGTTGCAGATAACAATTAGCTGCAGAAGGAGAAGGGAAAATATAAGTAAATATTTGTTATTAAGTTTAAGCAGTCCATTTTGTGTTTTTAATTTTAAAACATGCACACCATATATTTTGATTGTAAGATTTTAATATTGTCCCAAATAAAAGCTCAGAAGAAAATTGCTAGTATTTGTTTAATCTCCTTATATTTCACATCAACCAATAAGAAACTAACAGTGAATCTTCAATGAATTCGAAGCACCGACTCACGACCATGTTCTGCAGTCTGAAGATCAATTGGCTCTGTATATCACAACAAAACAAGGAAGAATTGCTCTCTGATTCAAAACCACAAGTTCCTCCGACCCATCTGATTCACACTCAGATCGCGATGCCACAGAATCAAATCCACCCTCTTTCCCATTCGTGACACCAAGTTCATGCAAATTGGCAATCCGACCCGCAATCACTCTGCATAATACAGAGGCAGTCCTCGCGGCGGAGGCCCTATCTCCTACAGAGCATCTATCTATCTTCCCATGTGCCCTCCAACTACTCTCGTGGAACGTCACGGAAGTGTCCTTCACCGGCAACGTACAGCTTACCATCCTACAAACCGCACACCATCTGTTCGAGCATATGCCTAACGATACGCTGTTTCTCCCCAAAGAACACGTAATAAGCGCACCGTGAAACCGTACAAGTTCGTTCCCATCGACCACCAATTTCTGGGTTCTCTCAGATTCACAGATTTTCGCGGAATTGGATTTTACACCCTCCCTGTATTCTTCAAATCCTGTGAGAAGATCGAGGGAGTGATTCACCTTCAGTACTTTCTCTATCGTCACCGTTTTCTCTGGAGGCCACCCTGCACGAAACATGGCTGCCACGATATCTAGAGGCCAATCGTCTTCGAGGAGTTCTGTGAGTTTGTTAGGACACGTACAATTTCTTGCAATGGAAGGAGGAGGAGGTGGGGCTGTAGCTTTGGTTTGTTTGTGAGGAGGTTTGGGTGGTGTACTGTGTTTTTTCTTGGCTGGTCCGTGCTCTTGTGGGGTAGTGGTGATGTCAGGGTCAGGCTTGGGTTTGAAACATTTGATGGAGGAACTAGGGTGGAAAACCAAGGCTGCTAATGAGGCTGCTATTAGGCATTTTTCGGCCATGGTTAATTAATTTTCTCAGCCAAAATGTTTTGTGCTGCAATGAGCAAGGCAAGAGTTTTGATTCATCTTGTTCTTTTTGGGTAAACATGATTCATTTTGTTTACTTCAACAGGATCGCTCTTAAGTTGGAAATTTAGATATTTTCGCGCATAAATTTTGGGAATTTTCTTGAAGATTTCTTCAGCCATCAAAGATCGCACGGTATGATCCCGGAGTTATTGCGTTTTTCTTTTTTGCATTAAATATTGACGGAAATTTTCAGTACATTTATGATGATTTTATTTCTTGTATATATATATATATGTATATTGATTGTTTGGCCACTGTATATATATTTTTTATTGTTCTTCTTATCTCATAACAATTTATATTTATATATTTAATAAATTTATAAAAAAAAAGAACTGTCTTGTAGAGTACGATGAAACTCTATACAATATACACCGATCTCATTATCTAATTTTTTTTTTTGCCAACGATCTCATTATCTAATTATACTATAGGAATAAAGTCCATGTCATTTAAATTTGTCAGTGCTTGAAAAAATGTATTAATATATAAAAAGTTATTCTCATACAGTACACACTAATGCGGAGATTACAGTTCTAACATCATATAAATTTGATTAATGCGTAAACAATGTCAATTTTTTTCCTACATATGTCATCGACTAATTTATTCTTCAAAATCCGACAGAAACAAAATATTCTGGCTAGACTTATATTTTGAGTGGTTTAAACAATTAAACAAAACCAACACTTGATCTTGTGAAAATTAGACAAAGAACTATTTTCCTTTGCACATTTCGCATAACTTTTGTTCTTTGATTTTCTATTTTTATATAATTTCCGCTGCTGCATTTTCGGAGGTGATAAGTATTTTCCTGCTGTCAATAATTTATCACTAGTTCAATTTCAATCTTTTTTTTTTTTAACTTACACGACTATCGATAGACACCAAAAGACCCCAACACATGTTATAATAGTCATGGTAATAAATAGAACAGTAAAATACTCACATCTTACATTTTTTGTTAAAAAAAAAACCTCCCATCTTACCTGTAGTTGGTAAATTTATCCATTTAAATTTGACAATGAATTTTTTGTGTTTTTTTTAAGTTTTTAATTTAATTTCTAGGTGATCTAATATTCATTTTCTACCCTAAAATCATAATGCGCACGCGCACACCCCATCCAAATTATATCACATAGTTTTAAATTAGTAATTTTTAACAATGGTTTGTTTTTGTCTAAAAAATAATATTTTATTTTTTAGTGTGATTTTATGTAAAAAGTACCACATGTGAAATAAGTACTGATTTCAAAACACTTATGCATCAGCATATTTTATTCAAATAAAAGAATTTGAATTCAAAAGTTTGAAATCTGAAGAAAAATATAAATTTTAACACAGGAAATATATAAACTCAGATGCCGTTGGTTTGGTTTTCAGTTATCTAAAAGTAAGTTTAAATAAATAAAATTTATAAAATTAAAATTTGATAAAAGTAAATCTGTTATAAGTTATTATGTTTAAATTTTTTTTTGTAAAATTATAGTTTGATTAAAAACTTATTTAAATGAAAAGAGTTAAAAGTATTTTTAGATGTATAATATAATGTCAGCATCCCCTCATTTTCTAAAATTATGGTTTTACTAACAGAAAAGTAACTATCTTTCTTTATTTTTAAAATTATAATTTAATCTATTTTTTATTTTTTAAAAAAGTAATTTGTATTTGACCAAATAAATCTTCTTAAAAAAACTATCATTAAAAATTATGGTTTATTTTTTAAAATAAGAAACCAAACAAGCCTATAATTTCATCATTAGAGTCAACCTTAGTTAATGGTAATCTTCTTTTTTCATATGGCAATTCATTTATTAATTTAAAAAATCCGTCATGTCACACCCCAAGAGTCGGATGTACATAATAGTGATACTGGGCCGGGCCAGACTTTGGTATGGAATCTCTAGCCCTGCATCTTTAATGACTAAAATGTTAATTTTTCTAAATAAAAAAAAAGTTCTTTATCAAAGACTAAATGCTGATTTTTCTTCTTGCAAATGATATATTTTTTAATTGAGTATTTCTTATAGTTGCTAACTTGTTATCTTACTTGATATTTCATCAATAGCATTTTTTTAAATTGATAGAACCCTTAAATATAAAACACTTTGATGGATTTATAATTATGATTTAATTAACAGAAGGTTAGGAAGACTTGGCCAGGGACGATTCGAACTTGCGACCGAGAGTTCAAGATCAACGTCAGATTTAAGAGACGTCGCGGGTGTTGCAACACCATATTACGTAACATGTAATTTCTGTTCTGATTTTTTTTTTAATGATCCTTACTACTTCAGAACAAAAAGAAGTATGATGCTGTATATATTTATATATATTCGATGACGGATTAAACTTAACTTGATACCCAAAGTGAAAAAAGATGATAAGCAGCAATATTAAGTTGGCCTGTACTTCTCTCTCCACCTTGCACCATCTCCTTGTTTGTTGCCCTATCCGATAAACATTAACTGAACATTGGCATATATATATATATATATATATTTCTCTCTCCTTTTTGTTGCACCATCACAGTACACTTAGCGTTGGAACGTGCTGTACGTCCCATTGTGGAGGGGAGCTGGTTGATTTGCGCTTGAAGCGAAATCATCATAACGCACAAAGCGCCGTCCATTATTCATCTCCTTGCTTTCATTCTAAACAAAGCAAGGTCCTTCAAATTAAAATCACTCCCACCAAAGCACTTCCTCTCCTTCTTCTTCTTCTTCTTCTTTTTTTCTTTCTAATTAATGCATGCTTTCATTTTCGGACCCAATCCCCTTAGATCAGATGGATTATTCAAATTAATGAGAGGAGAGGAGTACTCTCACAACCATTTTGCATTCACGTGATGACCATCACGTTCTGGATCTATAAAAATGGCTAAAGTTGGATGCCATAAATGGACAATCCCGCTTCAATACGTATCCATTCCATTATTAATTTGTTATTGTGGTCCATGAATGAAATGGGTCGCATTGACCCCCTATCACTTGGGTCAAATGCAAATTTCCAAGAATATTTTGGCATTCCGTTTTGTTGGGATTAAATAGGTGAAAATTACGAATTCCCATCCGGTGCTCATCAGAAAATCTGGGCCGTTTTGATTAAAACTGAACAGTCCATGTTTAATATAATTTTAATATTATATATTTTATATATTTTTAATTCTTATACCACTATGGATCCAGATGGTAATGATGCTTAGATATGGGAGAATTCTTATAAGCTTTCACCGCTACTTTAATTTCTGCTTATCTACTGCTTTCATTTTCCTTACTTTCTTCATAACCTTCGTTATTATGTCTTTGTTACGCTCCTTTTCTTTCTCTTCCAGAAGATCTTCTTCTTCTGCCTCTTCTTCAAACCCTCCTTCAAATGAGGAATTAAAATCACCAAACAAAAAGATTTTCTCACAGGAAATCTCTTTTTCAAACTTAAACCAAAACATTGATAATTGGACTTTACCAACTATCACACCAAACTGTCTTTATGAAATTTCAGAAAAAGATAAGAAATGGTTCTCAAAATCTGATTATATAATCAGGACCGTTGAGGAATCAGTTCCTATCAAACCAGAAAATGAAAATTTTTTCCTTCTTTCGAAAAAATCAATTGAAAAACATAAAAAAGAGTTTAATTACCTACACATAGGATGCGTCCAGGTGGCAATTAAACCATTAATAAGGAAAGGGTTAAACGTATCATGTTTAGTATGTCTACAAGATACTAGACATTATACGTATGCCGATTCACTTCTAGCAGCTGCTGAAATGGGCTTAAACAATGGGCCTGTTTACTTCAACTGCTATCCGGATCGAACCCTAGATTTAACCGATGAACATGTCCTAGATGCCCTAAAACTTAGGATACAGCTTCATGGTTTAAATATGAAACCAGGGTCTATACCCGCTACACTAATCTATAGGATTAGCTACAAAGTTTTAAACTCAAACGCCACAAATGCCCAAATACTCCCTGATACTGGTCAAACAACAATTTTCTTAACCGACTATAATAATGTCAATGTTTCAATCCCAAAAACCATTATGTGGGAAGAAGTCAAACTACCTGATGAATGGATCATGGAAAGGGCTTCTCAGCCAATTCCTAAAATAATGCCACAAATCAGTAGAATTGCTCAAACCCAAGATGGGACTGTTAGATTGTCTTTTGACAGGCCAAGAAAATCTATGTCTCAAACATATAAACCATCTATATATGAAGATTGTAGGTCTACAGTAAGTGAATCAGCAAGATTCTCTTGTTCTTCACTACCACAACCTCCTTCTGTCATATATATGGCAGCCCCAAACAATCCTGAACCTAAAGTTCAAAATACTTCCGTTTCAGGAATAAACAATTCTACAAACGTCCCTCACATAAATTATGAAACACAAGACGATTTAAGGTCAATTGAGTCTCCTGATTATTCTGCATTAGGAGAGCCAAGGGATATAAATGTCTTACAAAAGAATTTCAAAATTGATAAACCTTCTTTACAAAAGGAGTTTTACTCTTCAGAAAATACTTTGAAAAAGGAATGGTTTTTTGAACGCTTTCAAGGAATCAAGAGAAAACAAATTCAAGAACAGTTTTATTCATTTCTTGAAATTATAAGAGAAAATATTCCATTCTTTGACTGGTTTGAGGCTTTCGCCAAAAATGAAAATTTGGATTATCCATATTTTTCTGAAATAGATGTTATAAAACAAGAATGGAAAACTTTTGATCAAACTGTTTCTTCTGAATTTCCACCAGGAACAGTCCAAATTCCTGGAAAGATTGATAACCTTAACCAACCCATTTGGGCCTCTCCTTACAAATACAAACACACTTCTGAAGAAGTAAAACCTTCTGATATAAAGAATATTGTTGAACAAAACAATTATACTAACCTTTATTTACAAAGGATAGGTGATTGTTTAATTCAGCAAGACTTTCAAATTAAAACAGAGATAGGAACTTCTTCTTTAGAAACTCCTTCAATTCAAATACCCTTATTCAAACCCTTTGAATACACACCTCAACAGAAAATGGATTTACAAACAAAATCAAAAAACAAAATTATTGAACAAATAAAAAATAAAATGTCTCAAATCAAACTTCATCAAACTGTTATCCCAGAAACTCCTCCTGCGCCATCCAAAACCTCTAAGGCCATACAAGTCCTTAAAGAAGATTCGGTAGTTGAGACAGAAGAAGAGTTTAGTCAAGACTCTTCTCTTCAAATAAACCAACAAAATTGGAGAAAACCATCCAAACTATACTACAGTAGGGCAACACCCCCAGATGTCCTTTTAGAAGAAAAACCCCATCAAAATTTCAAAGCTTTCAACTCTGACAACCTCTATGAATGGAACATAGATGGATTGAGTGAGCCAGCTATCCTTCAAACTCTCCAACATATGACTATGGTAAGCAATGCTTATCAAACCCAAAACGATTATACAGATGAACAAATAACTGATCTTTTAGTCTCCGGGTTTACTGGACAATTAAAAGGTTGGTGGGATTTTTGTCTTTCTTCTGAAGATAAGGATACCATTTACTCTTCCATCAAAACACAAGCAGATGGAATGCCCATTTTGCACAATGATCAGGTGATTCCCGATTCTACAAATCACCTTATTTTTACAATTATTAAACATTTTATTGGTGATCCTTCTTTATGGCAAGATAGGTCAGCAGAACTTTTATCAAACCTTAAGTGCAGAACATTATCTGATTTTAGATGGTATAAGGATACTTTCTTAAGTCGAGTTCTTACTAGGGATGACTCTAATCAGCCATTTTGGAAAGAAAAGTTTTTAGCTGGATTACCAACTTCACTTGGTAATAAAGTTAGAGACAAATTAAGAAACCCAAATGATGGCAAAATCCCTTATGAGAATTTGACATATGGACAGTTAGTATCATATGTACAAAAAACTGCGCTAAAGATTTGTCAAGATAACAAACTGCAAAATCAGCTTGCCAAAGAGAAAGCTTCCAATAAAAGAGAACTAGGAACCTTTTGTGAGCAATTCGGTTTCCCTCCTTGCAAACAACCTAAACCTCACAAAAAACAAAAAAAACCTTTTTTCAAAAGGGCCCAATACTATTCAAAACCCAAATCCGAGCCTAAATCAAACTTTCAGCCCAAAAGAGAGTTTGAATCCAAACCAAAGAAAAACATTGTTTGTTTTAAATGCGGTAGGCCGGGTCATATCTCAAAATACTGTAGAATCACCCGAAAACTAAGAAATATTGAAATTGAGAAAGATGTTTTAGAAAAAAAAAAAAATATTCTTCTAGAAGATTCAGCATCGGAATCAGAACAGGAATCTTCTGAAGATCTTAAATCCCTTCAAAATGATGATCTTCAAGAAAATTCATCTTCTGAAATAAATGTTATTAGTAAGGAACATGATCTCCTTATTGATATCATTAGTAAATTACCAGATTCTGAAAAGGGAGAATATCTTTTAAAATTCAAAGAAATACTCTCTAGCCCATCTAACAGTAAACCATTACAACCGAAAAACCCAACTAAATATGACCTTACCCAAACTCTAGCTAGGTTTAAACAAGAGCCTAAACAAACTACCATTTCTGACCTTCGGTTCGAAATACAAAATATTAAAACTGAAATTCGCCTTATTAAAGAACAACAACAAGTTCATAGTGAGGCTATATCCCAAATACAGGATATACAGTTAAATCATCAAACCGAAGAAGATAGTGTCCCCAATGAACTAAATCTTCCAGAACCATTTTTAAACTTAGTTACAAAAGTTCTTACACAAAAATTCTACATTAAAGCCAAAATAATTATAAACAATGAATTTATTTTGGAAGAAGATGTTCTATTTGATACAGGAGCTGAGGCTAACTGTTTCAGAGAAGGAATCATTCCAACAAAATATTTTGAAAAAACAACCGAGCGGTTTAGAGGTGTTGAGAGAACCCTTCTCCAGGTACAGTTTAAAGTTCCAGATGTAATTATTGAAAATCAAGGTTTTCAAGTCAAAACTCCGTTTATTATGGTTAAAGGAATGGGATCCAAGATTATCCTAGGAGCACCTTTTGCCCATTTACTTAAACCATACTTAACAGATGAGGCTGGGATTTCTAAACAGCATCTGGGAAAAACAATCTTGTTTCCTTTTACTTATGCTCCAAAAATCAAAGAGCTAAATATTATATCTTCCAAACAGAAACAAATTAATTTTCTTAAGCAAGAAATATCTTTTAAGAAAATTGAAGAACAATTGATTTCAAAACCTGTTCAAAAACAAATTTTGAAATGTTTGAAAGAAATTGTTAAAACCATTTGTTCAGATTTACCTAATGCTTTTTGGAACAGAAAAAAGCATATAGTAGATCTGCCTTATGAAAAGGATTTTGACGAAAAACAAATTCCAACTAAAGCTCGCCCAATTCAAATGAGCTCAGAACATTTACAAATCTGCAGAGATGAAATCAATGATTTGTTAAAAAAGAATTTGATCAGAAAATCTAGAAGTCCCTGGTCTTGTGCTGCTTTTTATGTTAACAATAATGCAGAACAAGAGAGAGGAGTTCCTAGATTGGTAATCAACTATAAACCTTTAAACAAAGTTTTACAATGGATTAGATACCCAATCCCGAACAAATCTGATTTGTTAAAAAGACTCTATTCTGCAAAAGTATTTTCAAAATTTGACATGAAGTCTGGATTTTGGCAAATACAAATTGATGAAAAAGATAGGTATAAAACTGCTTTTACTGTACCATTTGGTCAGTATGAATGGAATGTTATGCCTTTTGGTTTAAAAAATGCTCCCTCTGAATTTCAGAGAATAATGAATGATATATTTAATGATAATGATCAATTCATCATTATATACATAGATGATGTTTTGATTTATTCTCATTCTATAGATCAACATTTTAAACATATTTACAAGTTTATGAGAATTGCCAAAACCAATGGCTTAGCAGTTTCAAAAAAGAAAATAAGTCTTTTTCAGACAAAAATAAGATTTTTGGGACATTGGATATCTCAAGGATCTATTGTACCGATAGAAAGGTCTATAGAGTTTGCTGATAAATTCCCAAATCAAATTATTGATAAAACTCAACTTCAAAGATTTTTAGGCTGTTTAAACTATGTTTCAGACTTTATTCCTCATTTGAGTAATTTCATCAAACCTCTCCACGAACGGCTAAGATCTAGTCCTCCTCCTTGGACAGATGTCCATACAAACATTGTCAAACAAATCAAGTCTCAGGTTAAGCAACTTCCTTGTCTTAACCTTCCAAATCCCTCTGCTCAAAAAATTGTTGAAACCGATGCCTCTGATATTGGTTATGGAGGTATTCTAAAACAGCGAATTGATGGTAAAGAACAGGTAGTATCATTCACTTCAAAACATTGGAATAATACTCAGCAGAATTATTCCACAATCAAAAAAGAAATTCTGGCAATAGTTCTTTGCATTTCAAAATTTCAATCTGATTTATTAAATCAAAAATTTCTACTTAGAATTGATTGTAAATCAGCAAAAGATGTTTTGCAAAAGGATGTTAAAAATATAGCTTCAAAACAAATTTTTGCTAGATGGCAAGCTATCCTAAGCATTTTTGATTTTGAAATCGAGTTTATAAAAGGATCTTCAAACTCTCTTCCAGACTTTCTTACCCGAGAATTTTTACAGGGAAAACAAGCAGAGTGAACCAAATGCCACCCAAAAAGAAAAAAGAACCAAAAGAAGAACAGAGAGAACTGAGTATCTATCAAGATGCCCAGCCACCAGTTTCAAGTGCTGAACTTGAAAGTGTGGTAAAAAATTTACTTCAGCAAATTGGATCTCAAACCCAAGGATCCACTTCTGAAATTAAACAGGAGTCATCTACTCCATCTGGATCATCAATCCAGTTAACACAAACTGGGCCTTCAGCCCAACAAACTCAAACAGGGCCTTCGGCTCAAACCAAACACTCTTCCAAAAGGACCCTTGCCTCTTATGCACAATCTTATGCCAACAAACAGTTACCTAATAGCACCTGGCAGCAGATTGTTAACAATCGGGCTATTATCTCAAAACAAGAGTATGATAGTTTGTCCCAAAACCCACTCATAACCAGAAACAATCCTCAAAAACAAATAATTGCTTCCTCCTCTTCCTCCAAAGCAATTATACTTCCCACTCCAGCAAACTTAACCACTCCTTACTACCATAAAGAAAATCAAGTAAGGAATTTGATTCAAATAGAACCTGAATTTTATAATCCGAATCCAAATCAAGTTGCTCTTAATGTTTTCCCTTCAGGATTTCATTATAGACCAACTAACTTGAAAAAATCTCGAGAGTTCTATGAGTTAATTTTGGTTCATTCTGAGTCGATTAACATCGAGCAGAAAAATGATAAGCGAAGTGGACCAATGATAACGCATAGTACCCTTCAGATATTAAAAGTCCTCACTCCTTCTGGATGGGGGCAACCTCTTGAAAAATTCAAAACTTTTGGAATACCATATGATCCGGAAGGATACAATTACTGGGATTATATGGACGCTTGGTATCATGTATTCTATTTTCAAAATGAATCATGGTCTCATACTTGGTTCATATATTTTAAAATAAAAACCCAGTATAATTTCCCTCAGTGGTTCATTCAATGGTGGAATTTCTTTGGACCTGTTCCTCAGATTATGCCTCCCAAAGTTGAACAGGCTTATGAATTATTCAAACAAAAGTTTAACCAGAATGAAGACCCTTTTCCCATCGATCTTCATTATTTTTCAAAGTTATCAGTATCCTGGATTTTTACCTGGAAATACAAGTTTTCAATAATAGTTCCAGGATCAAACACCTTGCCTATACTTCAAAGGATACCCTCAGTAAGATGGTGGGCTAAATTTGATATCAAACGAGTTGATGACAAAGCGGTCGAAAGATGGTTCAAAGAAAACCCTAAATATCTTTGTGTAACAGAACAAAGTAAATTCTTAAACCAAAGGACCCGGATTCAATCAATGCTGGCCTCCACTACGGACAAAGTCAGCTTAGTTAATCAACTCAACTCCATCTTGGTATTACTTCAAACTCAAGATCAGGCATCCTCCTCAAATCAACAAACTTCTTCATCAACTTCTGAAAGTCAAGATGAAAATGATGAAGACCTTATAGATTTAGGAGAAGATTAAAATATTGCTAGTCATCAATAAATGATGTGATGTCAGCAAACCTTTCTTTTTCTTAAACGATGTCGTTTTGCAAGTCACTAATAAACACTGTAGTGTCGGCAAAACAGTATCAAAAGTACAAACCGGAACTGTTCAAACAGTGCCAGTCACTAACAGTTTCTCGGTTCGAACTTTGCTTTTCCTTTCTATATAAGGACACGGAGCCTCAAAGGAAATCATCACTTGGTATTACAAGATACTGAGTTTCCTAAAGAGCTTTCCCAATCCCTGTGAGAGAAAAGCCTCCTTCCTTCTTCCTTCTCTCTTCATTTATCTTTGTAAGTGTTTTATTTTAAATAAAATCTTTCTTTTCAAGTTTAAATTCTGCATTCATATCCTTGCCTTGTTCAGATGAACTGAATTGGCTGGTTCTACCGCCTGAAGTTCCTCTTGAACCATCCCCTTAGCATATTTACTTCATGATTTACATAATTTGATATGTGTTAAGTAGTCCGTCTACTCCTCTTCTTCACTTTCTCTATTTTCCCCTTCTTCCTTTTTAAGTCCTTCGGGGCCACTCCCCTCTATCTGGTATCAGAATTTATTAAAAAAATTAAAATAAAAATTTTAAATATGGACTGTCCAGTTTTGATCTGGACGGCTCAGATTTAGTTTCCCTGGTGAGCATTCGGTGCTCATCATGCTGATGAGCACCGAATAGGAATTCGAAAATTACTACTCCATTAAATTCTTAATATAAGACCATTTTAACTAAATCACGCGGATTAAGAATTGTAATTAAAATTAATTAACTAATCAATTTTTCCAAAAATCTAAATATTTTTTCAAATATATCATTATTTAATCTCTCTCTCTTTCTCTTTGAATACATTAAATAGGGATATTTTTTTAAAATGTATAATAAATATTACCTCATATATTATAAAGGGTCTTATATTTAGGATTAGAGTAAAATACTTTATATATAGGACTGGAGGGAGTATTATTTCTCGAAATCTTACCCTATTTTTATTATTATTACTTTTCTTAAAGAATAAATACAAGGATAGGAAGATTTAAACAATGCGGCGTTCTACTTCATTCATCCCAGCTTGTGGAACTAACTACGATGAGTTTCTGTTTCGGACCGTGTTTGGTAATTGTGGAAGTTTACTATTAGCTTGTAGCTTTTTAAAATCATACAACTATTTGGTTAGATTAGTACTATATTTAATTTATTCACTTAATTTTATTTATAAATTTAATTTAACTTGCTTTCCGTATATGTAAAATTAAAATGTATTGTAGTAATGATTTTCCAACCTACGTTCTAAATTTTAATTACAAACACGAACAGTAAAAAGACCCTTTGAGAAAACGAAAGAGAATAGTGAAAGACAAAAAACTAATTTTCACAATCCAATGAAGTGAAGCTAAGTTTTGGCGAAAAAAAAAACAAGAAGTGAAACTAAGCGCAAAAAAAATGCATTGATCATTGGAGTTATTTTTTTTAACAAATAAAGGATATATTAAATTTAGAGTTTTGTTTTGGCCAAAAAACTTTGTTTAGAGTTTTGTTAGTCTCTGCACACATTTTTAACAAAATGAATTATATTGTTTATAACTTATAAATGATACTATGTTTTATCAAGAATTTAATCATATTATTAATTAATTAATTGATATATTGGTATTTAATTGCAATTTACTGAAAGTACATGCGAAAAAAGTACCTTTGTGTGACATACTAATACAAGTTCAAGAATTATTTTAATATTGTCTAAATTAAAAAATTAATTTTAAATTTTAAATAAAATCAACGGACTAAAATATTAATTAATCAAATATTGAATGTTAAGTTTTAAGATGTTAAAGCATTAAAAATATTTACAATGATGAAATCCTGTCATAATAGGGCCGTGTCCGAAGGACTAAGATATTTATCAAATGTTGGCCATTTAATTTACGATAGATTGTATTTTAGACTCTGGTGGTATTTTGCGGTAAAAAGTTTAATATGAGTTAAATTATTTATAATTTATAAATAATGTAGGTTTTTTTATAAATTAATATCCACATATCTATTAAATTTATCTACATCTTATAAAATCTGCTCTCACTGTCCTATTCTAGTGTTGTTTTAGTATTGTTCTGTACTTGATTTAAATAAAAAAAAACTTATACTTTACTTATTATTATTTATAATGAGGGATAAAATAATAATAAAATAATTAATATTTTATTGATAATATAAAATGATAGATAATTTAATATATTTAAATTTTCTTAAAATAATAAATAAAATGAAACAGGGAAAGTATATGAATAAAGTTATGTACTCATTTGTCTTATATTATATAGATAATATGAAAGATTTTTTGATCTCATAATATAAAGTAACATGTAATAATTTATTATTTTTATTTTTATTTATTATATTATTAATTAATAATATAACTTATATCATATTTAATGAAATTGATGAAATTAATAAAAATAGAATTAAAAATTTTAAAATTTTAAAAATATAATAAATATTTTTTAATATTTATGAAACTTCCATTATATTATTATGGGAGTGAAATAGTAAACTATAAGTTATGACCATTTTAACATAATACTCATAAGTATAAGCTCACAGTTATATGTATCTAAATAAATATTTTTTTTTATTTTTTTGGGTAAGTGGTTATTACCAAGTGAAATTTACGGGATAAGACAGGCAGTTCAAACTGCGAACATGGGCACTCGACAAGTTGTCGCTCGCCCTTGCAGTGAACTTATAGAGTAGGAGGTAGGTCCCATGAAAATTTGAAAATAGGAGCGTGAATGCGCGCGTGGTTGATCAAGAACGTGACATTAATTAACGTATTTCTCAGTTTCTTGCCTAGCTATTCCCTCCACTGACAAAAAAATACTACAGTGACAAAAAAGGGGAGAGAGAGAGAGAGAGACTCGGGAAGCGAGCGCTTAGCAGAGGCAGCTGAAGGTGTTCAGTCACCAGCCTATCAAATGCTCAGTTGCCAACTATCCTTTCTTCTCCATCACCTTCCGCTCCCTCTAATTTAGGGTTTGCTGACGTCCAACGTCTTTGACTCCGCTTGAGACTTTCAGGTATCACCCGCCATTACTCTGTTTCTTTAACTCTCCTCATTTCTCGTTGCTTTGGTTCTCTCTTCACTCTCTCTTCGAGTCTGCTATGATTTTTCGAAACCTTTGCTTGTGGGTATGCTTTTAGAGTTTTTGTGTATGTTCATGTTTCACTAAATGTGGGTTGTTGGTCCTTTTTTTTTTTCTTTTGTTCTCCTCGCGGTGCTTCCTTTAATTTCCTTCATGGATGATCTGTTAGTTTTCGTTAACTTCGTGTTTTAAAGGAAGACGAAGTCGGTTTGGATTTGAAACCTGGATACTGCCGTATGGTTTCTGGGTATTTGTTGAAGACTAAGCAGTACGGATTTTGTGTTTAGTTTTGTGTTTTCTTGTGGCTTTATTTTAAAGATACTAGAATGCTCGCTGGTTTATTTCTTTTCTTTAGCCGAAGGGCGTGTTTTTACCGAAGTAGGAGCTCTGCCAATGCCCTCTCTGTTTTTCTTATTTATTATTTATTATACTTGTCCTTCGTATCAGTGTTTTGGTCTCAGACTGCACGTAGATCTGGGTTTCTCTCTCACGAACTTACTCCTATATCCATTAATAGGATGTTTCAGATTTGTCTCTTGTTGTCCTACTTTTATGAGTTTCACCTGCATTTTCGTCACTTTTAAAAGTCTTGCGAGGCCCTTGGAAAATTCCTATAGCACCGTGGTTTCTGGCGTTTTGTATTTTTTTCGATCTGGAATGATAAAACACTTAACTTTGAAATTATGGGCGCCCTGTCTGTACGCCCAATTATTTGCTGTTATTAATGTCTTCTGGAACATATGATGAATGTGGTAAATAACTTGCTCTTGCTTCATTCATTTGTCGAACAGTTTGCTGCTAACGGGTCTTTATTGTAGTGTGTAACTGGTCCCTGTGGGATCTTTAAGTGGGTTAAAGTTTTAATATGTGAGCACGAGAGAGGAAAGCAGGAAAAGAGAATTCAGAGAAGTTGGAACTTCGAAGCTGGTTTTCGTAAATTGTAATGATAATTTTATTATTTTATCTGGAGTTTCATTACTTTTTTTTTTGGGTTGATTTAATATGGGTTTGTTTATGGTAGGTGGTAGTGGAGTTAGTTTACTTAGAGTTTCTTCGAAGGGATTATATGTGGTTTGTTTGTTAGCTTTTCTGTTGAATGCTGTTCCGAGGTGGGCATTAGCTGTTAACTTTGATAACGATTCTTACTTATAAATCAGATTCCTTTTCATCTTTGTTTCTTACTCAGAACTATTCAAGTCGTTGTGGGTCAGGGGCTTTAAAAGGGGCCATTTAGCTTGCCTTTGTAGCTATCACTTGGGGAATTAAATATGCAGACACCAAAAGCAAGGTAAGATCCATTGTTTTAAACTTTTCCAGCATTCTGTTTTCTATGCGATCTTATATAACCGTTGTTTTCTGTGGAACATGCATCAATTTATGAAACTAATTGCTAATGAACATATCTGTTATTTGTGGGTCTAAATGAAGGACAAATGATGTTCTTCTTGTGGGAAAATAGCAAATCTGAATTATTTGTTACTGGCATGGCCTTCAAAATGGAGCACTAGTTTGTGATTTTTTTAATCATGTAGGTTAGAAAACATGGCTGCATGTCCTAATAACAACTGTATATTAACTTCCGCCATTAGGCTGATTCTCTTCACTCGACGTGTTTTGATTAGCAGAGTTGGTACTTCTGAAATACAACAAAAGAAATCTCCGGCAACACCCCGCACTGCTCGAAAATTGAAGACACAGGGCTCTGATCCCGACTCACTCCCTTCCTCTCCAAGTCCAGCAAGCAAGTCTTCAAAAGACAAGAGTTCAAAGGTTGTTGAACGCAAATCACCACGAAGTCCAATGTCTGAGGTATTTCTTTTCTCTAACTTGCTTGAGGAAGCCATTGTGGCGATTGGTAATAATCTATATGTGTATTTAGAATCCAAAAGATCTACCTTATTGCTGTTTCTTTTTAATGTCTGCTTTATATTCTCATTCTTTATCTTCTACTCTAGAAGAAGCGACCTGGTAGAGTCCAGGAATTGGAGTCTCAGCTTGCTCAGCTCCAGGAAGATTTGAAGAGATGTCAAGAGCAGCTGAACTCATCTGAGTCACTGAAGAGAAAAGCCCACCATGAGGCGGAAGAGGCAAAGAAGCAGGTTTTAGTCTTGTCAGAAAAGCTTGATGAATCAGAACAGCAACTTGTGGAGATTTCAGCTTCAGAGGAAGCACGGCTTCAAGAGCTACGTAAAATTTCACAAGATCGGGATCGAGCCTGGCAATCTGAACTAGAGGCAGTCCAGAAGCAGCATTCAATGGACTCAGCTGCTTTGCTTTCTGCCATGAATGAAATCCAGAAGCTCAAAGTTCAACTGGAAAGAGTGTCAGAATCTGAAGCCGCTCACATTAGTAAAGCAGAGTCAGCTCATGCTGAGATTCAGGAATTGCAGATGGAGCTTTCAGAAACTCTTTCCTTAGTAGAAAAACTGAAAAATGAGATCAGTGATTGCAAAGAATCTGAGTCCCGGGCCTTAGAAGTAGTTGGTAAAACTCAACTGCAATTGGAAATAGCAAATAAGACTGTGGAAGCACTCCAGTCAGATGGAATCAAAGCCATGGAAGCTAACAAAACATTAGCTTTAGAGTTGGAGCAATCCAGAGCACAAGTGAAATCACTGGACGAACTTGTGAGCGAACTTCGGGCTGATCTGGCTGCTAGTGCTAACAGTAATACATTTGGTCCAACCAATGAAATTGGACTTGCACAGGTAAATCAAGAAAATGGGGAAATAGAACAGCTCAAAGCCGAGCTTATGTCTGCAAAATATGAAGTTGAACAATTAAAATCTGCATTAGAGGCGGCTGACAGAAGGTACCAAGAAGAGTATATCCAGAGTACTTTGCAGATTAGAAGCACTTACGAACAACTTGAGCAGGCAAAGTCAGAGTCTTGCCAGAGAGAGGCTGAACTATGTGAGGAGTTGAAGGGAGCAAAAGCTGATATTGAAGAGCTGAGGGCAAGCCTGATGGACAAAGAATCTCGGTTGCAGAGTATATCGAAGGAGAATGAAGGTCTTAGCATAAGGATCAAGGAAAACCAGACCATTGAAAGAGAATCTCAACTTGAGATGGAACTAAAAAAATTGGATGCTGATATAGTGGAGTTGAAGGCAAGTTTGTTGGACAGACAGACAGAATTGCAAAATATAACTGATGAAAACAACACACTCAAGATGGAAATTAAGAAAGGGGAATTGGAGAAGAACAAAATTACTGAGGAGGCTGTTGCTTCAGCTGAAGCAGCAAGGGCTGGAGAGCGAGAAGCTTTGATGAAACTAGGAGACATAACAGAAGAAGCTGATAGGAGTAATCGGAGAGTAGTGCTGGTGACTGAGCAGCTAGATGCTGCACAGGCAGCAAATTCGGAATTGGAGGCTGAGCTAAGGAGATTGAAAGTGCAATCAGACCAGTGGAGAAAAGCAGCGGAAGCAGCTGCTGCTATGCTTTCTACAGGAAATAATGGAAAATACGTGGAGAGAACAAGTTCACTAGACAGTAGCTATAACTCAGTTACCGGCAAGATGAATTCACCCCATTCAGAAGACACAGATGATGACTCCCCCAAGAAGAAAAATACCAACATGTTGAAGAAGATAGGAGTATTGTGGAAGAAGAATCATTAGTAGACACGTCTCAGGTATACGTCATCCCATACTTCGTTAACATGTTTGACAAAATGGTTCTAACATGTGCTATTTAAAGTGACTCTTTTTTTTCCTTCTTTTAATTTGTTTCTCAGGTTCATTGGTATTTCATGATCATTGGAGGAGTTCCATGGGGAAAGCTTTGTCAAAAAGGGCTGTTACAATTATTTTGTAGATACTTTGGAATTCAGTAGTTATGCTTCAGCTTATCTGGTATTGCAGAGTGTTCAACGATTATAACCTAAATGCAGATGCAATTGTCATTTCTGTGAGTATGTTTTCTAGTCGTCATACCCCTGGGGACTTTTGATGAAAAAGTGCGACGCTTCGAGAAATTAGGTGTTTGTGTTATTGGAGACTCATGTCAGAACTATTTTCCTTGAATCGCCTGCCAATATTAAATCATTCAATCGCGTGTTCAACTGTTTTTTGTCATTAAACGAAGTAAAATGCATCATTCATAGAAGATCTCTGGTCCACGAATTATTTCCAAACATAACGGAGTTACTTAACATTATGTGGAAGAATTAGTTTTTTTTTTTCTAAATTAAAGTGGTACAGAAGAATGGTATTATTTCTGGCACGCATTTGACATTTCTATTTTTTTTAATTTGTAAAAGTTTATAAAAAAGAAAATAAACCGCGAACGTATAAAGAAACATAAAAATGCTGACAAGAAAATGTACGCAATTATAGACATCCAGGATGTTCAGCCGAAGAGGAAAAATATGTTATGCAACATCGATCTAGGAAGAAAACCGCGAACACGAATCGCATTTGCTCAATTTTGGAAGACGACAAAGTGAATTGAAATTGCTGCAGGACATTCAACAAGAAATTGGCTAACTTGAAAATGTCATTACTGAAAATCTAGAATTTCCTGAACCCAGATACAAATGTTGCACTACTTACTGGCCACCGGGCAAGGGTCTTCATCTAAGGACTCATTTGGTACTTAATAGAATGGAATAGAAAAAGAAACTAAATGAAAAAAAGTAATTTTTTTAATTATGAAATGTCATATATGTCCATAAATAAAAATAATTATTGTTGAATAATGATTCTATGAATGATATAACACATCCCGATTTTTGTCGTAGAAAAGATTCATTTTCCATCATCTGTAATAATAGTAACATGTTATTAGGGAGTAGAACCGTGGAATAGGCACCCAAATCCGTTATATTAAACTATAGATAATTTTAAATCATTTTTATTATAAATCAAATTAAGATTATTTTTTAAAATAAATATATGAATTAACATTAATGGATAGAAACTTAAAAACTATGCGGATGAATTATAGAGTAGAAAAATTGACACTTTTTTTTATATATTTGTTATATGATTAGTATAAAATTTTTAGAATTCTGTTGACCACCATTTCCAACTAAATTTTTATTTAAAAAAAAAAAAGAATTCTTCGAGGGATTTAAAAATTACTATAATCTTTTTCATAGGTCGTCAACATGCAGAATAAGTCATGCGAGGCCCATTAAGCTCGCTAAAAATATAATGGATAGTGTGTTCCTCCTGAGTGGCCCGTAGATGAACTAGGCCCAATAATTTTTCGACTCTACTATAAAAACACATGGCTTTACGCTGATACTAGGGTTTTTCTCTGTCCGCGGCTGGTGCTCAGTTTTTAACGATTTCGAAGCAGTAACAGTAAAGGAGGAGAAACAAGTCGCCGTCACCATGGGGTAATCGAAACCTTGCATCGTCCTGAAATAATATTCTCAGCTCATTTCTATGAGAATCTATAATATTCTGAAATTAGTATTTGTTTATAATGCTAAATGTTTCTTTTCTTCATACCCTTGCGCCTTTTATCATGGATATTTAACGTTATTAGATATTACATGTTAATTGACTTGTTCTCTGTTGCTTTCCGCAAAAAAATTGAAGAATGATAAATAAGTTGCTGAATCCGGCAATACATTGATTTTGTTTAGTCCTTTGATTAAGTTTACTCCTAGTGGATCCTGGAAGTTTGCGTTTTCTTGTATTCTATTTTTGTTGGATACCGATGCGAGCTTGGGAATTGCAATTCTAGCCTTTAAATTGCTTTCCTCCCCCTTACACCATTTTACGGGGACAGATCGTGCTTTGTCTTCTTAACTTGGCGCTTCTCTTCTTTCTGTGTTTACCTTCTGCTTTATCTCATGGGAAATTGGGGTTGATTTAAGTTGGAGTTATGGTATTGATTTCCCACAAGTCTACGTTTTAGAAGTAACATTATGCAGTATAGTCAAGGACGATTATTTGTTGTTGGTCTTAACGTCTGCAAGTGTTTAAAACTACAAATTATTACTATTTTTTTTTCTGGTGTTAAATTATGACTATTTTTTTAATTAAGTTGAAGGTAAGGTGAACAATTATTTTTTGTTTTCCATGAGGTTCTCTTTTTCAAGTTGTTTGTACAGCGCTTGGAAGAAAATATTCTGTGAATTTTGCCTTGTTTTACAAATTTAATCTACATATACCTGTGGTGACGAGGGATATTTTTAAAAGAAAAAAGTTAATAAGATGGGATGTATGGATTTAACTTTCTCACTTAGGTTCTGTCTACCACAGGAAGACAAGAGGTATGGGAGCTGCCCGCAAGTTGAGGTCCCACCGCAGGAGGCAAAGGTGGGCAGATAAGGCATACAAGAAATCTCACCTTGGCAATGAATGGAAAAAGCCTTTTGCTGGATCTTCCCATGCCAAGGGTATTGTTCTTGAAAAGATGTAAGATTAGTTTCACTTGCCCTACGTATTTCTTACAAATAACTTCCCTCAAAGCTCCTGGTGTTAGGATGTTAATACCGTTTTCTCCCTTATGCAGAGGTATTGAGGCTAAGCAGCCAAACTCTGCCATTCGTAAGTGTGCCAGGGTTCAACTTATCAAGAATGGGAAGAAGATAGCTGCCTTTGTCCCTAACGATGGTTGCTTAAACTACATAGAAGAGAATGTAAGGCCTTCGTTTTGTGTGTGTGTGTGATAGTATTGTTCAACTTAATATTGGCAATTGTATGGTATAGAAGTCAACATTCATTCATTCATTCGTTGTTGTAAATTGTTCTAATGTATCTTTTTGTGTTGTTTATGGGTTGTCCTACTTGGTTGTAGGACGAAGTCTTAATAGCTGGATTTGGACGAAAGGGCCATGCCGTGGGTGATATTCCCGGAGTCAGATTTAAGGTTGTTAAGGTATCTGGTGTCTCACTTCTTGCTCTCTTCAAGGAGAAAAAGGAGAAGCCAAGATCTTAATTGAATTGGACTGCCCCTCGGTTTTTCATAGGTTTTTTTTTATTGAGTATTATGAATTTTGCTTCATCATGTTGAAATTCGTGTATGAACAATTTTGAACCTCTCCTGGTACTCAATCAACCCAGTCTATCTTTTTTGTGTTTTTGGTTAGTCAACTTTTACATCGTGTTTGCTCAAAACTAACCATATACTCTATGTTTCTAAATACAAGTTACAAACCAAAATTATACAAAATGCACTCAATTTGTTTGAAATTCAAAATATATTTTTTTAAAATGTTCCTATTTAATATGACCTTGTGAAACTCACTAAGATATTTCGTGAGAGGGTAAATTTGGGAAAAAACTATAAATATACTGGACAATCCCTTTAGGTATCTTATAATTATAAACAAGAAAATCTTTTTTTTTTTATGTTATATTTAGTGAAAAAAGCTTATTTTTTGTATTTTATATTTAAAAACTGAATGAGTATATGGGGTTCGATCTAATTTTTATCTTGGTCAACGTAGATCCGCAAGGCTTAGTTACTAACGATATCCGTTTAGCGTTCACTTGTCTGTGTAACGATCTACTCAACAAGAAATCAGAAGCGGTGGGTAGTCACAGCTTGCAATAGCTGGTGTTTCACTCTACGGTTTATCTCGTAAGCTTTGATTGCAATTGGCGCAAACTAGTGGGTTGAAAATTGGTTTGGGCTTATATTTCGAGACTAACCATGGGGCTTATGAAATGAAATCTAATGTAACATTTCGGGATAGGTGAACATAGCGGCAATGAATGAGAAGTTTTTTTTGGGCCAAAGCAATGAATGAGAAGTTAATCAACGTCTAGCATAGCAGGAGAATGTCGGACCCTAACAATCCGGCATGGATCATGTGCATCTATTTCTCGGTTAGTATCGTATAAATCTTTAACTATTAAAATACATACAACTCTACTGAGCTGGTAGACTCGAATTGCATCGATAATTTGATTTTCAATATGTGGAGTCTTATTTTATGCAGCCTCAATATTAAATTGTCACGCCATGTGAATGTGAAGAGATGCGTTATTATTATTATTATATTTTTAAAACCCAATGTGAAAAGGTACATTGACTGCATTCAGTTCGTAAAATTCATAAAACATCCAATATATAAAATAATAATTACACTTTTAATCTTTGTCATTAAAAAAATAGTTTGTAATATTTATCTACATGGGAAAATATCTTCCCCCATATTGCTCCTTGTTTTTTCTGCTCTGTTTTGCTAATCCGCTATCTATATATTGTAGGAGAATTTTTCTTTGCTCAGGTCAAATGTGATGTATGGGGGGCTTTTCAAATTCTTTTCCTACTTCAAACCAGTAAACCAGACGATCAACCCACCGGATCAACTGGTCCGGATTTCGTTCTGGAATTTCGGCTCAGCCAGTGGGGCAGTCCAGTGAAAGATTTGGGTTTGGGATTTTTGCGGAAATTAGAGTTTAATGGCGTAACTTGCAAATTACAAGACATTTTAATTTCAATGGGTCGAAATATAAATATAATTTTGGTAATTTCAAGTAAGTTAGTTTTTTTTCTTAAAGAAATTTTCTCATTTATTGTTCTTTTGTTTATATCATAAGGATCTACGTGTATCCCGTCGTCTCATCTTTGTTTCCTGAGTTGGCTCCAAATAGCCTTATGATCACTTTAAATTGCAATTGGTACATGCTCTGCGAGGAAGGCGTACCCTTGCACCCGATTTTATGAGTGCATGAAAAAATTTACTTTATTATATACCAATTGCAATGTTCCTTGCATTACAATTGAAACTTTAAAAGTAATGCTTTGATGACCAATAAAATTTCTTAAGCCAATATTCAATCCAATAAAATGCCTTCAATTTTAATTTTAGACATTCTAGTTTAGTATTATTTTACTTTCTAGAGAAAAAATCTGGGACGTTATTCTAAACAGTTCTGTGAAATTTATCATAACATATTCCTTAGTGATAACTAACCAAAAATTAAAAGTGAAAATTCGCTCAGGCATTTAATTTTTCCGTACCAAGTAATCCATTTCCAATCTTCCATGAACAAATACAATGCACTGCAGTTTCTTTTCGTGCGATCATATGAAATTCACATAAATTTTGGATCACGTGCTTCGAGATGATAATTGTTCTATTCAATAGCTTGAATAGGATAAGACAAATCAAGATCAAGACTTCTACAGTTGTAATTTTAGTACAAAACAGCAAATCTAAAGAATGTTTAGTCTAACTTTGTAAGACCACCTCAGTTGTTCTCTTTCCTCATGCTCTGTGGCAAAGACAAGTTTGATTTTACCTCTGCAACTGTTGATTCTGTGGAAACTCTGAACAAGCCATCCATATTGTAAAAGGAATCTTTCACAGCAAAGGGTTTCCTTGTTTGAGCAGGTAAATATGGGCTACAAGAATTTAGACCATTGGAGTCTTCCTCTTTTGGACAATAGAGAAGCTCCTTGCGATTAGATAACTCCACACCACTTGGATTATCTTGGAAGCTGACATCAGACTGAGAGAAAGAAAGAGAATGACTACTGAACTTTTTCTGGGTCTCTGAATTTATGTCCATAACTCCAAGTTGACAGCTCAAGCTATCAATTTCAGTAACACTTGAACTACCATGATTGTGATCTCCGACTGTAAGAATGTTGTCTATGCCATTCTGTGAATGCATGACATTATTGCCTTCTCGGCTCATTTTATCCATGGAAATGTCCACTACTTCCTTGGTTTCCGTATAACATATATCGGATCTTTGAAGACCAACTTCATGAATTACAGGGCCTTCAACCTTCAGGAGATTAAATTTGCCATATTTTGGGTCTTCCACAGCAATCTCAGAAGATGAAATTTCAACATCATAAGTAGAACTTGAATCACTTTTATTAGGCTTTTCATCAGTAGAAGTGACTCTATTGTCCATTGAGAATATGCTATCCTTGATCTCTGAGCTCATTTTTTCCATGGAAATGTCGCCTGTTTCAATGTTGTGTGTCAAACCAAGATTGAGATCTTGTATTCCCACCAGATGTCCCTCAGCCATGCTGTTACTTATTTTCCCGGCATTACTTTCAAGAACCGTCTTGTTTGGAATTTCCATTGGTATCTCAGAAGAGCTTTCATTTTCAACATTCTGCAAAGCGTTAGATGTCAAAACTGCTACATCTAATGATTCATGAACAGGATTTGGTTGTAAAGTTTGCTGGTTATTGGTTTGAGTGGTTTTAACTGGTATGATAGATCTAGCTGGCTGCACTTTTCCAAGCTTTACTTTTTTTTGGCCTTCACTTGGACTGACACTGCTTCCATGCTTAGGCAAGCCACGAGGTATAACAGAATGTGACTGCCTTCCCCCACGAGGGGTGCGCCCTGAGGATTTCATCTGCACAACAAGTTATGACATCAATTCAACAAATGGGTGTAATAGAAGCAGAAAGAAATGGGTAAAAACCATAATTTACAATAGTACATTCTGCACCTGCCCAAACCAATAGATAGATTTAAGCAAAGTGACCAAGTCATTATGACAAAAACTTCTGACAAAATTTCAGAAAATTGCTCTGGAAAAAACCAGTTCCTAAATACATAAAATATAAACAAGAATACAAAACTCACCCCATCAAAAAAGCCAATCTTTGGTGAAGGCAATCGAAGGCCCGATGGTTTCATGGGACCTGATGGAAGAACTGTTCCCGCCGAAGTGGACCTTGCACACTGACTGACGAACCCAATCCACTGACTCTCCTGCCCTTCTAAGCTTGAATCACTTGGAGAATTCAGAGAACTTGAAGCTTGACGTGTATCAGTGTCTGACGAAACCTTTCTGCAAGAGCTACTATCGATACTAGTCCTTGAACTATTAGACTTATGTTTAGTCATACAAGTTGATGATGAAGACTCTGAAGACCAGTCACTGATAGAGCTAGCAGGTGAAATGCTAGAAGAGAGCTTGGGTACAGACATTAAACCTGCGAGACTACAATTCCCAGAGTTAGTTTTATTTCTTGGCGCGATTTTTGATGGTGTCCTGACAGCTGAGCCAGACGCGGGTGGCTTGATGCTCCCAGCATCAACTTCTCTTTTCAAGGAATTCCAAGGAGATTTACTGATATTACCAGAAGAATTGCTACCAAGAGATGTGGAAGTTGATTTTGTCTTGGTTGAAACTGACGGAGTTGAGGAAGCTTTGGATGATATTATGGTCTTCGGCGCGACGATACTGCCAGAACCCCCAACAGTGGGTGCTTTTGGCACTGAACTAACACTACCTGAAAGGGTCAAATTAACCAAAAAGTGACTTACAAAGCAGAGAGGTAAACTCTTAGGCCTAATTTTGGAAAACAAAATCAAGCCAGAGCAATTTCTAACCTCCAACTACTCGTTTTGTCTTGTCCTTTTCACATCCAACATGCAGACCACCAAGAGAGGCTCTCTTTGCTGACATTGTTAAACCTGGAGTAGACTTGGCAGGTACCTTCGGTTGCTTCACAGTAGATGGCTCTCCCCGCCTGGCACTGAGCTTCTTCAAAAACAAAAGAAACTAGTGTCAGTTACATAAAGTCACTAAAATTATTAAGACTTCTGACCACTTGGTCCCACCACCTAAGCATTAGTTTGCTTACTTAGAGGGCCATAAGTTCTCTTCTTGCTTTTCTTTAGTTTCATACCTGTAAAACTTGTGGACGTGAAGGATTCTTGGTCATTTTCCCTGATAGTTGCACGCTGGTGGTACTTGAATTCTTAGAAGATGAGGCTTTCAACTAAAATCACAGAAAGTTATTGAAGGGAGTTTTCTTCAAATTTTCATTTTTTCAGTCTTGAGATAGGAAGGAGATTATTCAAAAATTCAAATTATAAAAATGTACTGGTTTATAAAACTAATCCAACCTTGTTCCCAGAAGTCATGCCTGCCTTCTTTAACACTGAAAAGGAAAAAAAAAAATACAAATTTAAAAAGTTGACAATCAACTACCACAACAGAAGTCCAGACTCCAGAGCATAAACACAGTGATCAAATAATATTCATCCTGCTTACTCTTAACATGGTCAAAATGTCCAAAGGGAAAATTAACAGCATGCAGAAAAGATGGGCTTAAGTGTAGACTAGAGTATACAATGCTCACCGTGGTAAAGAGCTTGATCTATTCTAATTCTAATTCTATAAATTTTCCTTTATTTATGCTTCAAAATTAAAAAGTTCTATAGACCAATATAAACGGATATATTTAAGCATGCTTACTAGGGAGACAGAAGTCTCCTATTGGCCAATACAGAGTTTAGAGTGAGTGAAGAATTAAACTTACAGTCATCAGTCTTGAGTCCTGCTACTCGTGATGGCACTTTGTTGTTTCTATTTGCCACATCGGAAGTTTTGCTGGATTTCTGAATTGAAGCTCTTATATCGTCAAATAAATTAGCCTCTAGACTTTCTAGAGTCAAGCTATCGCTTTCTAATGTAGAAATGGACTCACACGATTTGTGTACGTCCTCTTTAATTCCAAGTAATGCCTGCTTACAATCACCAGTCTGGAATCCTGCTATCTCTGGTGTCACTTTGTCATTTCCCTTTGCCACGTCAGACTTCTTGCTGGATTTCTGAATTGATGCTCTTATATCCTCGAATAAATCAGCCTCTAGACTTTCCAGCGTCAGGCTATCACTTTCTAACGTAGAGATAGACTCACAAGACATGTATACATCCTCTTTAATTCCCGGCAATGCATGCTTTTTATCCTTCTCAACACCTTCAATTATGCTGGACAACTCCTCAGGATCCAAAACCCCTGAATACAAGAAACACATGACAATAGCAATGAAACACACCAGACATTTGAAGCAAAAGAACAATGTAAGTTTCAAGGGTTCAAACTTCAAAGAATGTACCAGCACTGGTGAAAAAAGCACTATCCCAAGCTAAACTTTTACGCAAATTGCACTTGCCATTTTTCTTCGCCTTTCCTGCTTCAAATGTTTCATTTGGCCGGGGCTCTTGCTCCCACTCTTCAAGTTTGCTTGTTGCGTCCTCAAACTTTTTTGAGTTTGGAGTGTCTAACAACTCTGAATGCTCTTAACATGTTATATAAGTAAGAATTAAAAAATATACATATTAATTTGAAAAAGTTAAAAAGAAAACGGTGGATTTAGAAAAGGAGAAACGAGGAAACTGAATCTAAGGGTAGACTTGTACAGAGATCTAAGAAGAGGTGCAGACACGAGATTATCATATGGTCTTACATATAATATGTCAAACTCCATGTTTTGGGGCTCCAAAGGAAATACCAGTTAACACCTTTTGCAATGAGTGATATATTGTGACTATACTGTCGACTGAGTGAGAATTCAACTAGTTTTTGCATCAGTGTGACAACTGACCATCACAATATCACTTTTGCTCAGTCCCAATAGCCAAAGGTATAAATAGGTCATGAATGAGCTTCATCTGGTTATATAAAATGGTGAACATACCGCTGAAGTTAAGAAGAAGTTAGGACACGTAGAGATTAGCGGGGATATCATTATATATAATTGGTACCACAACTGTGCAACTAAAAATTAGTTCTACTAATTTTCTGTGAACAATAAACACTGATATCACTTAAGTATGCAGCAATCAAGTTTTTCTTTTGTTTGCTTTTTTTTCTTTTCTTTTCCTTACGAAACAGAAAGAAAGAAAGAAACATTTTAGCCAAATGAACCAGAAATAGCCGATGTAATCAACCGCAAGCATTAAAACCCCCAGTAGTAGTTCAAAGTTCCAACAGCATTTAAAGTACGAAAGACTAGTGAAACAATCTATTAGAAACGTAAAGCCAAGTTAAAAAATAAAAATCCAATCAACAATTTCGAAGGGAATTGATAGTTAAAAATCCAGCCGGGAAAGTGACCTGAATCTTGCTTCTGGGGATTCCCTGAAAGGGGATCAAGAAGCGAATCGTCGGCCGAAGAAACGTCGATAATACTAAGTCGACGGTCTTGAACATCCTTCTTTCTTTGGAAACCCTCCATTTCAGAAAACATGATCAATCTGAAACGACGCTCAATCGGCGAAGATAAAGAAGGTGAAAGATTATGAATGAACGATCGAATATGAGGATCAGAGTAGGGCAACTCAGTGGCCAAGATGGGAGGGAGTTGTCTAGTTTGAGAATTTTGAACTTTGGGGAAGCGGCTCTTTGAATAATTGGATTTAAGAAAAATAAATAATAACAATTTTACTTTTTTAATTGAAATAAAGGAGAGATAAAGATGACATCAGGATCAGCAGTAAGACGGCAGAACGGGAGCGTCATGTGTAACTCACATCATTGAGCTTTGGCTCTCAAGTTCAAATTATGCACCAACACGTTGGTGCATTACTTGTAGTTTAAAAAATAAGTTTTATTATTTATGACTTAAAACAAATAAATAATATAGTGATTTGTTATGAATCTTATATTAAATGTTAATTTTTTTCTGAAAATATTATATACATATGTATATATATATTGCCGTGATTTTGAAAATATTATATATTAAAAACTCTAAAAAATAGTACTATTTACAATTTACAAGTAATCAATAATAATAATAATAATATATTTTTTATTTTATAATATAAAGTAATATTTAGAGATTTTCTTGTCATATAAAATAAGATAATTTTTGAAAATTTGATAATTTTATCTCTTATTAATGTAATATATAATATTATAAATTATGTTAGAATAATGAAAAGATGAGTATTTAATAATATTTAATAGGAATAAAATAAGAATATTTTAACTTTTTTTAAGAATTTAAGAGTTTTTTTTATCATTTCTTAATCTATATAAAATTTTAAATATTATCTTATAATATAAAATAGAGGGAATATATCTTATAAACTTGGTGGACAGGTGAAAAAGATTCTAAAACAAGAATGAAAGGTCAAGTTGGAGCCAATATACAGGGAAACATATGCTTGTGCAAGTGGACTTGTGACATTTGGTCTGTTTGATTTTTAGTTAGTTAAAAATAAGTTTTGGCAGAATTGGTTTTGCAACATAGTTATGATAAAAATTAGTTTTGGGCTAACATATATTTTGATGATTTATTTAAAAATTGATTTTGATAAGATTCATAATTTTTCTCTAAATTAAGCTTAAACTCTATTTTATGATAAATTTAATTTTCTTAAACTAAAATTTAATTTGTATTTATTTAATTGGAAACATAGTGTATCTGATATAATATTTTTTTATAGGTCATGATCTATAAAAATTAAAATTTTGAGGGGACATTTTAGTCCATAGATAAAAAAAATTTTATGAAAATTTTATTTTTCTAGATTTATTATTTTTTCTAATTTTTATTAATTTATTTTTATCTAATTTTAAAATAAATATGAATAAAAATAAATAAGCACAACGGAAAAGTAACAATCAATCATGTGCTTCTTGTAAAAACTCGGTTTATGCACAAACTCATTTTCAAATAAAAAAGTGAAAATGAAACAAACAAACCCGTAATTTTTTTAAACTCATTTTTAATCCCTAACTACTTTTCTAACTAATTCTCAAACACACCCTTAGAAGTCTTGGTTAAGAAGTTGGGCCCCACATGTTGACTGCACCTCCATTAGAGATCTGTTTTATTGCAGGGAGATTCAATGGATGGTGCGGTACCAGGCACAATAACATTTGGTTGTTATTTTCTATTTTTCTATCTAGAGGTTTTACCTCCTGGATTGTCACCCAAAAACCAAAAAAATGGTGCAGCTCCTCTTAATTTTTTTTGCACTATATTCAAAGTATGGAACTTAAGTCTAATTATTAATATAAGAATTAATCTACAGAGAAACCATTCATAGTTTAGAGGATTGGATTGAAACACAATTTAAATTTAAAGAAGCTTTTAGATCTATTAAATATTTTTGTTTTTAAAAATAAAAATATTTATTAATGAAATTTATTGTTAAATAATGACAATAATGTAATGCTTTTATTGTATGTTTTATTTTTGTGTAATAAAAAAAGAATTATTTCCTTCCAAAAGTACAACGAAAGAGAACATGAATGAAAAAAAAAAGTCCAAATTAAACAAGATTTTCTACTTATATAATAATATTATAATAAATAATAAAATGTGAGCAAGATCAATATTTTATTTATGTCTAATTATAAAGATGTGCGACTCATTAATATAATCTATCTATTATATATTATAAAATAGAGGTCGAAAGCATGACATGTGTGATTTCAAGTCTCTCATGCTAACTATAAAAAATATCTGACTCCACATATTCTAAATAATATTCATTTTCTTATATACGTTACCTTTTTTTGTTGTTGAATTTGATATGATGATAAATATGGAAATGAAAATAAGATATATATTTATGGAAAAATCACAATTTGATTGTCTAAGTCTACATCAGTCATTATTCAGTGAGATTTATATAAATTCATATTATTTAAGTCTTTTTGCACTATTATAAAATTGTTTTTAATTCTCGAGGCACTTTTGAAAATCAAATTTCATTATATTAACAGTTTGCAATTTTCTGGTAGCAGTTTTCTTATTTTTCTCATTTATTTTATTTTCCCCAGATAAACTACTACGCAATTATTAAAATTTTCCTCTATAACAAAAATTCAAGGATGATTTAAATATGAAGCTAACTACTTCTTCTCTCATTCTAATTATTTTCTTCTTCCACTTCTTCATATGTTATTTTTATTCTTTGGTTATGTTTTATTTTTTATTTTTAATATTATGATTTTACTTATTGTCCCTGTTTATGTTAATGGACATGTAAATTTGGCCTAATTTTATAAAACACCAAAAAACCTGGTCTTCATGAAGCTCTTTTATATATATCTTGGTGTATATAATACTAACAGTAAGTATTATGTGGATGTATAAAATGTTGTAATCTATATGTTAAAATCATATAAATATATTGTAAATTCATGTTATTTTACTATGTTTGAATGTGCGGTTATAATGTAAAATATTTTTATATTATTATTTTAATCACAGTTTATTTTCTTTTATATTTATAAGGATATACATGTGTTTTTGTAACGATGAGTTATCTTTGCTGTAACTTATACTTGATTTTCAAGTAATTTGTTTGTTTGAAAGAAAGCACTTCATTTTTCCCCCTCCTATTGATCATTGATAGAGTTTTTTTTCTCCGTGATTTTTTCTTGCTTAGTTATATTAGCTACTACTTCACTCAAGTTAAGTAAAGCTATAAATTGGAATGCTCATAACCATAGATTTTAATGTTTTAATTCAATGTGAGTTTTCCATAAAAGGGATTTGTATTTTTAAGTATTGATTTAAAGTATTTACTTTGTGAACTGTTAACAATTTCCATAGTTTCAAATTTAGGCTTCATGATCAATTAAAATGAATTTTTTCGGACAAAGTTCGTCTTATAATGATTCGTTAATTTCTTTCTATGGAACAAGGACAACAAAACACTAATGATTAGTTCAAGGTGATGGTTTTCTTGGCGGATTAGTGCGTGTGGTAAAATATAGTCATGTTAGGGCATTGACTCATTATGGATTTATGAATGCAATAATAGTTTGAAAGCTATAAGATGAGTTTTAAAAGTTGAATTTGCGACTCTCTTGATGATGTGAACAGTGCCTAATATATTAACATGTATGGGTTTGAACGGTTAACGCAATAATATTCTATAAAACTACACTAATTGAAGCTTTTTTTTTTCGTTGTTTGTAAGTATGTGCCAGATTCTCTTCACAAAATGTTTTAATGTATTGACATTTTATACAATGATGATTTATATGTAGGACATCGAGTCAGGGTTTAATGCTATTTGTGCAATTAGTCCCATTAATTATGAATGACCTATCAATTATCAAAGTTTGAATCATACATTTATGGATGATCGTCTAGATATCATTTACCTGATCAGATGAGCTCTATTGAAGTTGTTGCTCGGTGTAAACATATTTGCATCAAATCTTTGTTTATGGTTGCCAACAATTGATTTATTTAATATTGAGTCACGTATTTATTGGCAAAAAAAAAAATTGAGTCGTGTATTTGTCCATAACTTGTGTAGGGAGATCATATCAATGTAGTTGTCGAAAGACTTTTTTGTTTCAAAGTTTAAGTGGTGTCTTAAAGAGTTTAATGTGCATGACATTAAGCACTTTGGCGTTGGGAATAATTGTGCGTCTTTCTTTGCATGTGAGATTTTATAATTTAAGGCTATTTCAATGCAATCATTGCGGTTTTCTTCTGTGTTCTTGCTATTGCTATGATTTTTTCTTTTTTATTTCTAAGCTTTCATTCATTGTTGTGAAGCATAGCAGGTGGGTCCTCGTTGGTGACAAAAGTGGCAGCGGGTTGATGTTGAATTTGTGATTACTATTCATGTTTTAATTCTGATTTGGATTCAAAACTAATTGAATTTTATTTAGATAAAAGGAATGGACATTATATTTATATATATATGATATTCTAATGAATCATTTGAATTAGCACATCAACTTCAACTTATAAAATATTTAGATAAAAGGTGAGTCTTTCTGTGCATCACATGGATTTTAAATTCTACATATTTGTTCTTTTTATATACCAAGTTTTTGCAAGAGAGATTTTGCAAATGGCTTCCTAACAGTTTGAAGTATAGAAACCAACAGCAAGAAAGTGAACTAATCTCATTAAAAATTGAAGATGATTGATAGTGAATAGACATGGTGTCATCATCCATACCAAATTTTGACATTTTTCATCCTAGTTTAGGGAGACAAAGTTTTCAAGGGGAACAAAGGATCTGCTGATAGCACTCATATTCCATGTTATTTGTTGCTTTGCTGTGTCATTGATTTGAATCGTGTCATCATCACTGTGAAATTTGGGAAGAAGAGCTCCAGATATGACCCACCTTTTCTTTGCTGACGATTTGGTACTTTTTGCAGAGGCATCAAGGGAGCACGTGGATAATCTGAATGAGATCTTAAATGTTTTTTGCAAGTGCTCAGGTCCTAAGATAAATAGAACAAAAATGAAAATGTGTTGAGCATCAAATGTTCACTTCTCTAAAACTATTGATCTTAGTCAACAGCTACAAGTGGGACTCACAGGGGATCTTGGCAAATACCTTGACATTCCACTGATTCATAAAAGAGCCTCTTATACCCTTTTTGCCCTAATACTTGAAAAGACAAGCACTACAAAAAAAGAGGTATTTAGAGATGGTCAAAATCTGTCACTAAATAACTTAAAATCTGTCTCTAATCTATTAGAGACGAATTTAGAGACAACATTTAAGTCATCTCTAAAAGTAGCGTCGCTAAATAATTAGAGAGGGATTAACTCATCCGTCTCTATTTAGAGACGAATTTATTCCGTCTCTAAATAAAACAAATTCATCTCTAATCTCAATCAAAATTTGTTACCAAAATTGTTAAAAATAATCAAATAAAATAATAAAAATAGAATATAATCCACATCACTGGTATGTCATTTGTAATGCCATATCATATTAATAGCTTCAAATGTGTCTCACCCAGGTTCGAAGCCATGACCTCTTACTTCCATTACCTTTGTAGTCATCATGTTGTCAGTTGAACTGAAATGTTTTTGCAATCTCTATATGTAATATTAAATATATATTGTTTATCTACACACTAATATATAAACATATATATTTATAAGTCAATATATTATTAAAAAATACACATATGTTTTATATTCAATTATTAATATCATAAAATATTTTATTTATATATATTTATATTTATATGAATATTTATATTATTTTGTTTAGATCTTAAATAATTTTCCTATAAATATATTTGTTTTTCTTTGGAAAGAAAAAAATTATTTTCCTAACCGACTTTTAAATTTAATTTTTATTTGTAAATAAAAATAATTATATATATTATGTTTATGATCCATATGTTTTAATATTTTATTATGTTATTTTTTGCATAGTCATATCATATAATATATATATATATATATCGTATTTTATATTATTTAATAAATTATATTATATATATGGTTAATATATATTAGAGGTGGGAGGGAACCAGATATGATCGAGTTTTATGTCAGTCCATGATCTAACCCAAAGTCTTGGTTAAGTATTATATATATCCATTTTAAATTTAAAAAGGAATATATCTTTTTATTATTTACACCATAAATTTAATTATGGATTCCTAATGAAAAAGGATTGAAATTTTATTTGATTTTGATTTGATTTATTTTTTAGTATCATTATTACTTTTAACTTTAATTTCAAAATATAGATGTAAATTCTCAAAAGAAGGTTGATTTAGAAAGAATTAATGATTAATAAGTTTATAATAAATTTATTGTTGTCACAATTTTTTAAAATTATTATCATAAAATAGAATTAAAAATTAACTTATTAATTCAAAGTAAAATAAATTAATAAAATTAAGATAATCTACTTAGATATTTTAAACCAAATGATATTATTAAAGATAAACTTTTTTTAAATCAATTCTACAAACATATCCAATATAAAAAATTTATCAACATATGGATTACTAATTAAATAAAAAATATTATTTAATATTAATTTATTCTAGATATTTTTTAATTTCTAGGACAATTAAATGTCATCTATGATAAAATTGATTAGGTTCTTTTTTAGTCTAAAAAATCCGTATCTAAATGTGAATTAGAGACTAATTTAGATACAGACAAGGCACCCGTTGTTGCGTTCATTACAAATGCGTCTCTAAGTTCATCTCTAAATAGATATTAGAGACGAATTTAGGGCAAGACATTTATTGTTGCATTCACTAAAAATACGTATCTAAATCCATCTAAAAAAAATTAGAGATAGATTTAGTGACAAATTTTTATCCATTACAATAAATTAAAAACATCCATCACAAAATTCATCTATAAATATTAAAGAATTTTTAAGAAATAATAAGATATTTTTAGAGACGAATATAGAGACGGATTTTTTTATTTTAGTGATGAAAAATTAGTTGTTACTAAGCATGTCTCTATCATATTATTAGATACGGATTTAGAGACGGATTTTATTAGAAACAATATATACCCGTCTCAAACTCCGTCTCTAATACTTTTCCATTATTTTTAATATGAAAGAAAGTTATTTTGCTAAAAAAATTCGTTATACGTCTCTATTTTCGTCTCTAATAGTGACAGATTTTAATCCGTCTCTAAAATTCATAACTAAATGGGCTTTTTTTTGTAGTGAAGGAAAAAGCTCTCAAGTTGGAAAAGCAAATTTCTCAGCTGTGTAAGGCGTACTACTTTGATCAAGTTTGTAATTTCTTCACTACCTAGTTACTTCATGCAAATCATGCTCTTGCCTAAAAAACTTCTAAATGGGATTGAAAAGGCAAGTCATAGTTTCCTGTGGGGCTCCATAGAGGATGAAAGGAAAGTATACTTAATGTCATGGAGAGAAGTAATCAAAAGCAAAAAGGAAGGCGGCTTGGGTTTAAAGGATTTAAAAACTCAAAATGAAGCCTTTGTTATGAAGCTCTGCTAGAGGCTTATTACAAACAGAAGGAGCTTATGGGTAAATGTCTTGAGAGCTAAGTATAAATGTGGAGAAAGGGTTGTGTCTGCTGTAAATAGGAAAGCCAATTTCTTACTAACTTGGAGAAGAATTGTCATGGTGTGGGATAGATTTAAAGAAGGACTTGGAAGAAGACTAGGTAGAGGTAATGAGTCCTTTTTCTGGTTAGACAAGTGGGGGTTACCTTCAAGGATCATTTGCTATACTTTGTGAATAATCTTGCCCAAAGGCCTGATATGAATGAGAAGGTGGTGGATTTCGTAACCGATACTGTAATATTTTGGAATTTTTTTTGCATGTTCAAGGTTTAATATTTTAAAAACTATAAAGAATTTGCAAAAATGGATATACATCGTTTGGAATAAAATAGAACAAAGAGATCAATTATCTCGATTGGAAGGAAAAAGGAGAAAATAAAGATTTTGTCCTTAGGAAGAAAAAAAAAGAAAAAAATAAAAATAAAATAAAAAGAAAATAAAAAAAGGAAAAAGAAAGGTGACGTGAAGAAAAATTTATCAATTTTGAGAAAAATTATACCTAATACTCAAAAATTTTAAAAATTATAAATTCGCTCCAAGTCAAGGGCATTTTTGAAAATATGAAAAATTATAGTCAAAATGAAGCTGTCAATGAGTTAAACCGCAATGGAATATAGTATGAAATTTATTAAAATCAAAATAATATTTATTAGGTAATTAAAATTTAATATTAATATTTTATCCAATAAAAGTCAATTTCAATTGCAAGAAGAGATAATATTAATTCAAGAAAAATTTGTGGGTCTTGCTAAAATATATTTTGAATCAAAATAATGATTTTGGACCAAAATTAATTATTGGATAATATTGTACCAATTTAATAACAATTTTGGTGAAAATACTTAATCGGTACAGGTAAATTTAATTAATAAAGGGTATATTGGTCCAATAAAATATGAGAAGCAATTTGTGGCAAAAAATGACGAGAAACACGAATGAATCAAGCCATGGGACATCAAAGGAATTAAGTGAAAAGCTTTAATAGAAAAGTAACCCAAAGTTGATGAAAATTAACCATGATTTAATCTTTATTTGATATCTTTCCTATTAAGCATGGTTAAGGCATTTGGACTCCATTTTCAGCTGCAAGACATGTCTAAAATAGAGCTAAGGAGTGAGAGAGAGAGAAAATTTTTCAAAGGAGGAAAAAGAGGAACCAAAAGGCAAAACATCAAGCACAAGTGTTCAAGGTAATGTCTTATTGTCTCTAGCATGTTTATTTAAGTATTTGAGAGTATTTTCATGGAGTATTTTCCTCTTTTCTCTCATTTAAGGTTCAGCCATGGTGACCTAGAGAGAGAAAGTGAAGCCATGGAAAAACCAAACTGTAAAAAAATAAATATATAGATCTTAAGTAACAAGGTTATGCCATTTAATTGCAAATTAATCGAGTAGTTATTTTTCTATATTTTTTTTGAAATTTTATGCCTATTTAGAGTTCAATATAGGAAGGGAATTTCATGATTTTGACCCCAAAGATTGATTCCTTGGGTCCAAAAATGATAGAAACAACTATGTTGTACAAAAAAACCCAAAGGAAATTAATTTGGAATTTTAGGATTAGTAAGCATACCAATTAAAAAAGGTTGTAAAATCAGTGGTTAATGGCATGATTTTTTGATGCTATAGGATCTAAAAGAGTGTTAGAAGATCAAGGAAAGAGTTTGCAAAGTTTGGAGACCATTGGAAAGCTCAAAGGTAGTTAACTCACCTATGTATGTATATGTATTATTATTGATGTTGCTTGCTTGAATGATGTGTTTAATATTTAAAATGTTGTCTTGTAATGATTTGGCATGGTTGGTTAGATTGTTTGAAGGGTAATGTGACCCTGGATATGTCAAAATATAAGGGGAAGTGCTGCTCAAATTTTTTATAAAATAGTTGTGCCATAAATGATTTGATTACATGCTTGATGTGTTTTTAGATGAATACTTACAATATATATGATAGTATGTGTGCATGATGGTGGTTGCTACTGAGATTATTTGAATCTTACTCCTTTCCAAATGTTCAACAAATTTTAGGTTCAAGTTATGGCAAGATTGCCCAAGAAAGGAAAGGCAAGGAGGAGCAAAATAATGTTTAAGATAATGATACTTAGGTTGATACTATTATATGAGATGCCATGTAAAATCTTATGGGGTATGATCATGCTGTGTTTTTCATGTTAATATACTCTTCTAGATTTGTTATGGAGTATCATGTAAGATAAAGACAAGTTATGGCTATGTATGCATATATTAGTGTGTATTTTGGAAAGTTGGAAGAATGTAAGAGACCCTTCTGAATACTGTTGGGAATTTGAAGTACTATACATACCTTGATATGTTTAATATATTAGTGCTTTATATTTTAAAAACTAGACATGTGTGGCTTTCCATAGACATAAAGATCACTCAATTTGGAGTTGTGTATGATTTATGGTGATTTTTCAAAATTATGGTCAGAATCAAGAATTTTAAAAAATGACCATTGCTATAGTGAAGATAATACGAATTTACTATATAAATTGGTCAAGTATTTCTCCTGTTCAATATTTTTTTCCATGTATAAAATCTTTTAAGCTATATTTAGAGACTTTAACCATATCAATATGATTTTTCTTGATTTAGTTATGAATTTTCAAAATTCACCGGGTGAAATAAAGTTAACCAAAGGAATAATACTCCAAAATGAAATAAATTGGTTTAAGTTGTTTTATGTAATTAAGTCTCTAATCAAGCATTAATGGATTAAAATAGAGTCTACGACATGGGAAATTGGTCTAAGTATGAGGTGTAACAAATACTGGTGTATGGAACCTTACAAAGCTTAGAACCTAGTTGCCTGAGCCTATAGTATACCAAATTACTTGCACTCAACAACCTAGTGATAAGAGAGGAGAGGATACTACTATATGGTTACCATCCTTGGATGCCATTTTTTCTATAAAATTTGCCTATAACTTCTATTTTGCGGGTACAAGGAGCAATACTGACACCTTATGGAGATTTGTTTGGCAATGGCCAGCACTAGAAAAAATAAAATCCTTCTTGTGGCTGATAGGACATGACAGAATCCACTTAGCTGCATTAAGGGCTCGTAGAGGGATATCCCAAACTGATTTATGCCCACTTGGATATGGAAATATTGAAGACACAATGCATTTGTTGTGGGATTGCCCTCAAGCGGCACAGAGATGGAAGGAACTAATAAAAGATGACCATTGGCAAAAATTCAAAAGTCTCAATAGGGCTGACTGGCTAAAGTGGAATTTTAGAATTGAAGCAGGTAAAGGGTACACCAAGGAAGTTCCATGGAATACATTATTTGCATATACGTGCTGCGACATTTGGATCTCGAGATGTAACAAGCTGTTCAACAATGTGGACTAGACAAAAAAACTTCAACGCTGCTTGTAGTCTTTATAGAGCTCATAGTGATATCTAGTTGTACAATTCCTCGTATACCTTGAAATCAACTTTTAGGAAGACGCCAAGCAAATGGATTGCCCCAGAGGAAGGCTCTTACAGATTTGATATTAAATGCATAACAAATCTAGGAAGGAAAAATGTGTCTGCTGGTGTAATCAAAGATCACAAGGCTGATTGGTGCATAGGTTTTACTTCAATTAGTGATGATTCCCCTCATGCTATGTCAAAATTAAAAGCTCTATTGGAAGCGCTACACATTTGCTGGGAGAAAGGGTGGAAAAAGATTCACGTCTTCATAGAGAATATTGAGGTTATCAATCTTCTGACAAGAGGAGGTCCATGTGACCACCAATTTCAAACTCTAATTCAAAATACTAAAATGATGATGTCTAGAAATTGGAATGTTACCCAGAATTTTATGTATAGTTATCCAAATTCTTGTGCTTTACTTCTTGCTAGGTTAGATCATGATAGTCTAAATGATTTTTAGACTTTTGATCATTCCCCACCTTGTTGTAAGAAGGTGATTGATGATGAAAAGTTGATGTAATTCTTTGTAGCTTCTGTGTACACTTTTTTGTTATTAATGCATCGCTCCTTATTCAAAAAATTTGCCTTGCACGCCCATACTGATACTGATCTTGTCATAGAAAATAGCAAATGAGCCAGTTTGTTTTGATGTGTTGGGAAGCTATGATCATGCTTGCTTAAGCTAAGACCTATTAATGATTGTTGCTCTAAGTGCAATTTTTAATGCAAGTGTAAACTTGTGTTCCCATGGTTATTCTTTTACAGATTTTATTATTTTGAGCATTTACGTACATGTCCTTGTATTTCTCTCTAATTGCCAAGATAGGACGTTTGATTAATTTTTTGTAGTATAGTATTAATTAATGGACATCTAAATTGTTATGATATTTTTTTTCTAGATCTACTATGCATTTATTAGTTTACTTCTCACTTGGCAATTGAAGTAAAGTTTGAAATTTACTTTTCGGCCTTTTGGCTAAAAAGTGTTAAGTATAATGACGTTGTAATTTATGAAGTGCTAGTAGTGGTGATTTAGCTGTCTGGAGAAGGATATTCTCTCGAAGCCATGGATCAAAGCCTCCATAAACAAAGGAAGATTTTCTAAATCTTGATTAGCTAGACTCGGATTCTAAAAAAGTTTGTCTTTGAATTAGATTGACTTTAGAACTTGGCAGCTAGAAAAATGCATTCATAATTGTCGTTTTAACAATATGCCTCCCTCGCGACAATAACTTATTTTAGATAACACCCAACCGATAATGTATAAAATTTAATTCGAAGGGATATATATAAAAATTGATTATTTGACCCAAAAAAATGATTATTCATGATACATTCTTGCTCTCTACAGGATAAAATCCAATTTTGTTTGTCTATTTTTGTTGTTGTTAGAGAGACATGTGTCCCTTGGCATCTCGAAGTTGAAGGATGCATGCTTCGTCAATATATGAATTTATAATAATAAAAATTTGGGAAAGTTAAGCTTTCAATCCTTATACTTTTTCCTCATTTTGAAATAAGTGCCCATACTTCAAAATTTTTTAAGCTACTCCCTATTGTTTGTATAATTAGATCTGTTAATCCCTATACTCTAAAAAAATAGATTATGAGTCCCTAACGGTGTTAAAATTTGTACATGTGGCTAACAAATTCTTATGTGGCAGTTTACAACCAACCATGTTAGATTAATAATGCAATATGGATGTTGACTGGAAAATTAATAGGATGCTGACATGCCTTTGAATATTCTCCATTCCTAATAGTTCCTCTTCACCAAATATAATACAGTGCAATAGTCATTGACAAAACAAAGGTGGGGTGCATAACATGAAAATTCATTTTAATCCACTTAACTCTTACCTCTCTCCCTCTCACATATTCTCCTCAGTATCACCAAAAGGATTTAAATTTAGCCAAAAGAAAAGCAATCAAAGGTCACTTCACAACCAAAGGAAAAAATAGAGAACTCTTATCAAATCGTTAAAACTAAAACTGCTCCAAATATAAAATAAAGAACAAAATCAGAACTAGAAAATTTACTAGGTCGAACCAATCTGAAGAAGCAAAAGTGTTGAAATTTCTAATGAAAAGCCACTCCTTTCTCCTCATGCATTCAATCCATAAGCAGAAGCCAACCCATATAACTAGGTTTTGCCAAAATACAAAAACCTTCCAACTTTAAAAGAAATAAATTGGGATTTGAACGGAAAAGGGGATAGCTAAAAGCTGAGATTGAAGAGGAGAGTAAAGCTTGGTTGAACAGCTTTTAAATTAGGATTATAACTAGACTCTGGGTTGCAATATAATATTAACATGGTGCAATATTAATATTGCAACATGTAAGATTAATATTCACTATCGCCTTCTCCATCTTATCCAATGAGAATCTCCTTTTCTCTCACATTCTCAATTCATCTTTCTCTTAGGGTTGGTGTTTACATTCTTGACACTAGAGTCTAGTTCGCCTTTCTCATACTGTTCTTGTTTGATTGAACCTCACCCTCAGCCAACACTCTCCTTCTTATTCCACCATTTTTGACCTTTCTCTCTTCTTCAATCCCAATTTTTAGTTAAACCCCTATTGCTATTTGGCCAAATTGATCTCGCTAGTTTTACTTAATTACAAAATTATTGTAATAAATTTTGGAGTAGTTTTGTTGTCTTATATTGTAATGTAGATATCAATACAAGATAACATGTATAACTAACTATTAGTTTTTTATCATATAATTAAGTATTCTAAGAGAAAGTGACTGAGTACCCATGTTGCAATAATTAATCTTACATGTTGTCTTGTCAGCAGCCACATAAGAATCTGTTAGTCACATGTACAGTTTTTAACACCGTTAGGGACTTATCATCTACTTTTTAAAGTGCAAGGAATAACAAGTATAATGATCCAAACAATAGGGAGTTGTTCAAAAAAATTTAAAATATAGGGACCTATTTCAAAATCAGGTTAAAGTATAAGGACCAAAAATTTAATTTTCCCTAGAAATTTTATAAATAGTTATGGACTTACAATTATAAATGGTAGCATGATGCAACTAGAGGAGCCCACGTCATATATTGATATCTATATTGGGAATTTGGGAGTATGAATATCCATTAATCTGTTTTTAGCAATTCGGCAATGTGCCAACAGAAACTTCACACATTGGGAAATCAAATATGTATTTCTAGTTTTTGCTTCAAGACTAAAACTGACTCCTTTGTGCTACATCAGTTTTATCTGAAGCCTTAGCCATCTCCTATTATCTTCCTTTTAGCTGACAGTTACCATGTTAGAACCTATCAAAGCAATTACATTTGCCCCCTCTAACACTAACCAACTACTCCAAAATCATTTCCATTTATAAAAAGAAAATTAAAGTTTAGTCAATAGGTCTTATTTTGCTTGATTTATTTATTTTAAAAAAGTATAAACAGTATACTAGTTTAAAAATGTTTATGAATTTTTATGATATACTCATTTTATTACAAAAATATAAGTAATTACATTTAAATTTAATTTTTTATAAATTCTTTTGGGATATCTACAAAACACATGATTTCTTTTGATAGTATACTATGACTGAAAAAGTTCTTCGGATAACAGATTGATATACCAAAATATTTGATTTAAATAAATAATAAGGATTATCTCTCTCTCTCTCTTTTTTCCAACAAGGTTTATATCTCTTAAGTTGTTGACGAATTATATCCATTAATTAATCGAAACACTAGAGAAAATTGTCTATGTTGACTTTTTTTCTTTGGTAACAAAGTGGGAAAGAAAAAACTACATCAATCTAGGATATGCATACCTTTGGAATAAAAAAAGAGCTTTGGTTGAAGATCATGGGAAGGGTCAGGTAAATAATGGAGGCCAAGCTTGAGTGATAGACTGAAATTGGCCAAAAAATCGGCACACATATTCCCTTGACAAAAAACATGTTTTATCTCAACGATCCAATCTTTGAGAAGCATTAATCTAATGGCAAATAGAAGCATGTGGACTTTCCCAACCGAAGAGCCATGGACCTGAATTAAAAGCTATTGTACTTTGGCTACCACTCTGAATTTGCACTAGTCTAAATCCAGAATTCTAGGTAATTTTGAGGGTGTCATATATTACCCAAAGTTTAGCAATCATAATGTTGCAATCACCTAAGTTTCAGGCAAAACCCCCAAGTCATTTCCCTTGATTGTCCCTTATAAGCCTACCCATGCCAGCAAGGCCAGAGTTCAACTTAACAGCACTATCACATTTACCCACAACCCAACCATCATGGTTTTAACCAAGATATCCATTATGGAGATTGTCTAAAATTGTCATGTGTCAAAGTGTTAGAGTCATCAACTGTGCTAACAGAATTAGATATTGCCAAAATTGAAGCTCATAGCAAAAACATGTCAATTACCTCATCAGTAAAAATGACTTTGTTTCTAGCGTCCCAAAGCTTCCAACAAGAGATGACAAAAATAGTGCACCATTTAGTAGTACTATAGTGTTGATGTGAACAAAGATTGCTCTTGAACCATGTATCAAAAGACTGCTAATAGAAAGTTGAACTTTGATATTGCCCAAATAGTAAATACGGTAAAGTCGAAGCTATAGTGCATTTACGAAGCACATGGTCAACATCCTCAATGTTGGCGTGACAAATTGGACAAGTAGAATCAGTTGTCATATGTCGCCCAACCTTTTCTTTATTAGTTTGCAACGCATTATGAAGAGTTAGCCATATGAACATATGAACCCGTTGAGGTCCCTTCCACTTCCAAGCAAGATCCCATTTACTGTTTTCCACATGCCAATGATCTTGCTTGATATAGTTATAGGTAGAAGACACATTGAAGTTTCCATCTTGAGAGTGTCACTAGTACATAGACGACATGCCTTTATCACCTACTAGGGGATTAGTGCTTGCAATTCATAGGACAGCACGTAAGGGAAGAACATTTTGAAACAAGTCCTATTTCCAACACCCATTTCAATCAACAATTGGTTGAAGAAGCTCTATTTCAAATATCTCTTTAAAAGTAAGAAGCTTCAAAAGGCCTAGATCCCCCGCCTAGTGGTCATTCCAAAAGGAGATACGTTTGCCATCTCCTATATCCTAAATGATCCCATGATTGAGATCCTCCTAAATCTTAGATAAGCTGGTCTAGAGGTGTGACCTTGGTCCTTTCTTAAAGGTCCTTATAGAATCATTAGTCCATCCACACTTAGCCTTAAGCACTCTTACCCACAAATAGTGAGGCTTAGTAAGGATGTTAAACAAAATTTTCATAAGAAAAGCATTATTTTGCCTTTGAAGGTCGCAAATCCCACAACCACCACTCTTCTTTGGTTGGCAAAGATCTATCCAAGTAACAAGACTTGGTTTTCCATAACACTCATTAGACTTCCAAATGAAATCATGGGTGAGCTTGTCCAGCCTATCACATAAATTGGCAGACAACTTAGATGATTGCATCACATAAAGGGGAATGGCGTGAAGAACTGAATTTGCCAGTGTTACATGACCAGTAAGAGATAGACTCTTAGCCATCTAGCTTGAGAGTCTGCTTTTAACATATTCTTCCAAGTACCCATAGGTTGATTTAGTGATCCTCCCATGAAGAACATGAACACCCAAGTACTTTCCCAAATCCTGAGTTTGACCAATACCCAAAATATAGCAAATATTGTGAATAGTTTGTGACTCAACATTCTTAGAAAAATAAACTTTAGATTTAGTCAGGCTTACAGAGTAACTTGAGCTAGCACATAAATCATGAAGTACCTGTTGAACCAACCGAATTTGTATATGTTTCCACTTCTTACAATCCACTAAGGTATAGATTACTTGAGATAGGCATTCCATAAAGAGGACAAAGACAAAGGGAGATAAAGGATCACCTTGCCTGATCACTTGAAAAGGCTTGAATTCCTATGTGGGATGGCCATTCCACAAAACTTGCATAGAAGAGGAAGAGATACAATTCATGATGACAGAGAGAATAGGATCTGAAAATCCAACATCCCCAATCGTATCTTTGATGAAATCCCATGTGAGGCTATCAAATGCCTTTTCAAGACTAACCTTAATAGTGAAGTAGCCCTATTTGCCAAGTTTATTTCGTATAGAGTGAACGACCTCCTGGACTACTATGATATTGTCAATTATGCTTCTACCAGCGATGAAACTTGATTAGGTGGCCTGAATTAGATTAAGAGTGAGAGGTTTTAGACAATTAGCAACAATCTTCATAATAATCTTATATAATACTAAGAAAAGACTGATAGGATGAAAGTCCTTAAGTCCTTCAAGATATGTGATCTTAGGGATCAGGGTGATGAAAGTTCTGTTAATAAGGGGAGACAGCAAATTACCTTGAAAGATAGTACTTACCATGTCAAAAGCAGATTGCCCAACAACTTGCCATTGTGATTGAAAGAAAATAGTATGCAATCCATCTAGCCCAGGGCTTTTGAGTGGTTTCATATAAAAAAGGGCACGCTTGGTCTCCTTTAAAGTAACTAGTAAACGAAGCATTTTAGTTTCAGAAATATGCATGGAAGGAAAATGCCCTTTTGCAACATATGGAATGGAATGGAGATGATCAACAAAATAAAGATGGCGGAAGAAGGAACTTGCCATACTCTATAACTCCTTATCATCAGAACACCAAGTGTCGCTATCATCTTTTAAAGCTGTGATCCTGTTAACATGTCTCATTTGAATCACCTTCAAGTGATAGCACTTAGTATTGTGGTAACCCTTATTAATCCTAGATTTTTGCATCCACAGTGACTCCTCTTGGGCACAGATCTCCTCAAATTCCTTCCTCAAAATTGATTCTAAGTGCTCAAGATGGGGAAAGATATAAGTTTCGAGTGTCTTCCGAAGGCCCTTTAGTCTTGCCATGATACGTTTTTTCTTGCAAAGAATATGACCAAAAGTAGAGTGATTCCATTCAAAGGCCCAATCCATGAAGGTATTAAGATTTTCCCATATGGGCTTATTGTTAGCCCAAATATTATGCACAAGTCCAGCAAATTCAGCATAAGAGTTCTAAGCCACAACTTATTTGAAAGGTCTTCTACCCACCCTTTCAAGGTTAGTACAATGAAGCATAAGCAAAATAAGCCTATGGTCAGATAAAAGGCAAGCCAAGTGATGAAGTTTTGCATTAGAAAAAATAGAGGCTTAATAATGATTACAAATATACCTGTCAAGACATTCGTAAAGATTGCCTCTCTTCCAGGTGAAGGATGGGCCGGTAAAGCCAAGGTCTAATAGACCATTATGATCAATTAAATTTTTGAAATAACGACAACCACCATGGACACGAGAGGAGCCTCCTCGCCATTCATGAGGAGAAAGAAGTGCACTAAAATCACCTCCAAGAAGCCAAGATAAACTAGGAGCAATAGCTAGCTAAGAAAGGTCATTCTAGAGGTACTGATGATTCACTAGATTAGGGCTTCCATACACAACCATGAAAAGGAATTGCTTGCCAAAAGAAATATCGTGCAAGCTAGTATGAATATACTGCCTATGGTTGTCAAGAACTGTAACACTGATACGAGTCTTCCAAAGTAACCAAATTCCACCCAATAAACCATTGGCTTTAATACGATGTGAATGATCAAACCCAATTCTTTTAATGATATGGTCAGCACGAAGGCCAGAGGTGCAGGGTTCTATAAGAACAAGAATAGAAGGATTAAATTAACTCGAATGAAACTTTTTTTGAAGCCCCTTAGGTGTTCCAAACTAAGATAGTAAAATCCATAATGAAAACTAAAGGAGAAGGATCAATTAGTGATCCATAATTGCTTCTTGCGTTTTAGGGACAACAACGTCCAATCTTGGAATAATAGAGAGACCTTCCTCCACTGAGTGCCTATGCATATTATTAGAGGGATTTGGTGGTTCGGGTATGCTCCATATTTGTTTGTGAAGGGACAGGTCTCAACACAAAAGAAGAGTTGCTAATAATACCGTTAATAGAAGGGACATCATGGAATTAAACGTCATTTACTCTAGAGTTGTCCTTTTGTTGAATAATGACAACAATGTTCTTGGTATTATCTATAAAAGTGTAAGCTTTGAGGGCCTCATAGGCTTTAGAAGCAAAAATTGAGTTTTCATTCCTTGGGGATCTATTATTATCAAATTGGGGCTTAACTTTGCCTTTCCCCCTTGTTGGGCCCATTTGAGACCTTACTTTTAAAATCTTTTGAATTTGTAGCCATAGGGGATCTTTTCATTTGTTTAATTTTTTTCGCCTCACCAAAGTTGGTCCCACAACATCTGGACTGATAGTAGAGACTACAACAAGGAACGAATTAGGAGTTTGTACAGGTATAGCTACTTAGGGTCTGTTTGGTTCAACTGAAGGGAAGGAAGATGAGGGATTTTAATGGAGGGGATTGGAGAGATTTTAAAATTCTTTTGTTTGGTGGAATTCGAGGAGAGGGGATTGGAGGGATTTTAATAAAATTTTGTTTGGTTCGAGAAAGGATTAGAGGGGATTGGAGGGATTTTAATAAAACTTTATTTGGTTCGAAAAGGGATTAGAGGGGATTGGAGGAGATTGAGTAATAAAACTCAATCCCCTCCAAAAAAAAAATCCAAATTGGAGGGGAATAAAAAAAGGATGGGGGAGGGGATTAAGGAGAATTAAATCCCCTCCAAATTTATGAACCAAACATGGGGAATCCCCTCCCCTCCCTTCCCCTTCCTTCAAAAAAACCCTAACCAAACAGGGCTTAAAGGTATTACTTTTTCAAGGTTGGAGAAAACCTCAAAACAATTCCCACTTTTGTTTGGTTAGGCATTTGAAGTGCACTGTTTTGATTCATCCTTTTCCATTTTGCTAACCTGACGTTGAACATGCATCCATGGACCATATGGGTCTTAAGTGGTGGGTTTAGGTGATGGGTCAGGGTTTCCTTGAGCTAGAGTTTGTTTCACAGCAGAGCCAAGAGGCGACTCTGAAAGAGCATGACATCTATCCTTGTGATGTTCGTACTTCCCATAGGAAAAGCATATGGAAAACCATTGATACGCATTCTAGAGACAAGGGGCTTAGAGAGATCAAGAAGCACAGCGAATCGAACAAAACGATCCCTTCCCATATGTCAAGTATAATAGTCGATTCTACAAATTGGACCCATAACCTTAACGATTGCGTCAAAACATTCTTATGGTAGTAATTAATATATAGACCAGGCAATCTAACCCATGCCATTATCTGGGAGACTGTAGCTGTCAGAGCATAAAAGGATGGATCCCAAGGTCTTATGGTTAGGTAATGACCGAAAAGAGTCCACGAGCCTCCAGTCAAAACCTTCAAGCGATCTTCTTCAAGTTGAAACTGAACCAGGAAGAAATCATTTTCTAAATCAACGAGTTTGAAATTACCTTTTAGCTTCCATAGAATGGCCAGTTGTTTTAATAAAGTGCTATACCCCACAGATCGGCCTAAGAGCCTAACAACCGCCGTACCTGCCAAAGCCTTATTAAGTAGACTTTTGATCCTCGAAGAAAACTGAATGTCTATAGTCAATTCATTCTTAGTGACAATTAGGTCTCCTTATTGGATATTGATATCTTCAGAAGCAGTCGTGCAGCCATTAGAAACAGAACCAGCAAGCAACTTATCTTTGAAGGAAACCTGAGGAGAGGTCCTGTCATGCATAACCATCTCCTCAGGGTTAATCGGAACTGTAGTCTAATCATTTTGGTCTTCGCAAATCTTCACTTTTTTGGTTGTCCGATCACTCTTCGTTCTTGTCGGAGGGTTGATGTCCGTCTTGGTAAGGAGGGCAAGGTTAAGGGCGCACACACTCATTTCTTTGAACTATCACAAGCTGTAAATAATTTTCCTAGTTGTTCAATTTTGTTGAACTTTATGTTGACTTATTTAAGAACGCACGAATTGATTCCAAGTACAATTTTAGCTGGATATCTGCCCCTAATTACGGCTTTCAAGGATGGGGGAAAACCACTCATGACTAAAGCTAAAAAAGGAAATATGGTATAATGTTAATATACGCAACTTTCATTTAGAACAACTGAAGTTTCGCAATAAAAGATCGGTCGTTTTAATAAAAATATGACTTTTTTAGTAATAATATGATACGTGTATAATTTTAATAAATAAACATATAACTAAATTATTAAATATTATACTTTAACTAATAAGGCAGCACGCGGTCATTTAGTATGAAGAAATTTTAAAAACTATAGTAATATGAAATTAACATTAAGTGTAAGGATAATACATAAGTAATCAGTAGCTTAAATTATTAAACACTTTTATATAAGATATCATTTCCTGTCACTTAAATTGCCATCATACTCTATAATTACTAGATAAAAGTAAAATATTTGTTATATTTTAATTGAACAATTTGATAATAAAAATATAACAAGAACTATATTTCAATCTGACTCGTATTTTAATTTGTAAGATTATGATTAACAACATAAAAAAAATTAATACTTGAGCACCCAAGTAGACCTTATCATAGCGAACAATTATTAGGCGCATTAGTGGCAAAAAAAGGGGGGCGCATTTTAATGCTGACAAAAAATTGCATCTATAAGTAGGTGTACGCATGCAATCAATCTTCAATCCTGACTATCCTAGGGTTATATTGTTCCCAAGAATTTTTCATTGAACCCGGTAGACTAGAAAACTTTAAAAGATGAACAAAAAGGTCATTTGAATGAATGGATAGCTTAAATTGAAACACCTTAAGCGAATACCAGCAAAATGAAGCAGTCAGAAGATTCATAACCTTAGGTTTCCATAATACACGCAAACCCGATAATTACAGTCAAGAGAATGCACCATTCGAAACTACAAACTTGATCCTATCCCCAACGATTTCTACATCATCAATTAGTCAGGCTGCTCACTCCTATGTATCTGCATGCTAGCCACGTTAGCTTATAAAAAAACTCAAAATAAGAGCAACGATATAGTGTGGCCAAAAAGAAAAAGAACAACGATATGGACAAAGAAAACACCTAGCGTTAACGTCATATCTAACTAAGGTCAGCCTCTATGCCAAGGCAATAGACTCCAGCGCCTTCCCCGGAATTTCTTTTCCCGCCTCACTTTACAGTGACTTTGGATGATGCAGGCAGAACCTTGAGGTGGTATCTTAAAAGTGATGGTCCAAAAATGCTATATTTTCCAGCGCTGCTGAAAGCACTTTCTGCATCAGAAAGTCTTTTGAAAACCACTCTTGCACGTCTACTTTTCTTTAATAGTTCAGTCTGTGATTCAATTAAGGGTCCGAAGCGGCCAAAAATTTTGTTCAGATTTGCTTCCGAAGGAATAGAATCCAAGTTTGTAAATTCAAGAATCAGGGCAGCTGGGAAGATATCCTTAGAGTTCTCATCAAAATGTTCCTTTCCATCAGCAGCTGGTCGCAGTTTGAAAGGGTGAGAACGCCTTTCAGTTGGATCCACAGGCCAATACTCCCCCCTCTCATTCTGATTCCTTAACAATGATTGCTCTTCAGGAATACTCTGAATGATTCTGTCGGTCCAATAAGAATCTTTACAGAGCTCCATTGACGTGGAATTATGTGGACTAGTGAAAATTCTGAATTCTGCAAAAAAGTTCACCATCCGAGTTAGGAAGCCATCTCTAGTGGGATCTGTGGCAGCCAAGCGAAGTTGAGACCACATCTCATCTACTGAAACACTGTGCAATTGGATGAGCTTTCTATTTTGGGATTTATGACAATAATCATCAGAAGCGTCCTCAGATGTACTTGGATTCCAGGTAGAAGAGTGCAAAATTGACTCACCACCATCAACTTCCTTTCCTAAAACATGTTTGTCATTGGGGAGACAAAAACACTTCTCAGACATCAAATCAGACAAACGTTTTTGTTTCTTGCAGGGCCGTACGCAATTTCTTCTTGAGATGGACTTATGCTTGTGTGAATAGCCAATATCAGTCTCCAATCCTTGGCCATCAATTTGATAATCATATTGCCCTTCCTCCTCCATGAGTGTAATTTCCATATTATTGAACAACGCATTGTTCACTGCAAACTCAGACAGCTGAGAATAACCCTTTGCCCGGTGGAAGGCCAACAATTGGGCACGTGCTATAGCAAAATCCAATCTATCAGATTCAACAAATGGTGACTCAGCTAATAATTTAACGAAGTTGACAAGTTTCATGGGTTCAAAAGTGATTGCATTCAAAAGCCTGTCACCTCCATCTCTTCTGCTTGACTGTTTCTCGATTCCAGCGTTAGTAATTATTTGGGTTTTAAGATTAGTAAACACTTCAGGCGTGCAGGGGCAGGATAGGCCAAACTCAACTCGTCTTGAGACCTCATCCAAAGCACAATCAACTGCACGATAAAAGTTGTCCAAATTGCTCTGTTTCTCCATTTGTGAGAAATACATTTGAAATGGCTTTATCTTTGATGCATCATTCCAAGCGAACGTTTGATCCCCAAAATATGCTATCAGATAACTCTCTTTCTTAAAATACCTCTTTGCCTTTTCTGATGCAGCTGAGGGATCAAAGATCTGGCCAGGCCACCATGGATGACCCCTCACCTTTCCCCATACTAAATCAGACACACAGAAATTCAATTCTGTAGACACTTGCATATTCATGTCAACCTCGTGCAAGTTTCTGTATGGATTAAAATCTACAACAAGATTAAGACCATAACACTCATTTTGAACATTCCCCAAAGGCAATGCTTCTGTCATGTTGATGTCCATGGTCTGACTTTGTATCACCTCCGCTTGTGCACCAATTTCAAGGAATGGCTGTTTCAAAAGACGCGAAGTTTCTACCTGACAAAGGTGATTACCCGAAATTGGGACTTGGGGGTGCAAAGATTCTTTGAAATCAACGTCCTTGGCCTCCATATGCAGAATGCCATCCAGCAATTGGCACATAGATTCTGTAGTTCTTGAGGCACAAGTATCTTCAAGACCAATCCTAGAAACCTTATTATCAATAGCTTTGACCTTGTTCTCATCTCCCACAACTATGCTAACTTCCTGGTATGCTATCTCATCAATTCTACACTTCTGCCTATGTCCATTCCCTTCATCGCCAAAATCTCCATTAGCATTTTGATCCACATTGCAGTTCAAGATTTTATTCCCCCCTCCTTGAGCCTCTTTATTTATTTCAAATTTCATGCTAGTTGAGCCATTTTCAGTAACTCCACTCTTGTAATCATACTCCAGCTCGTTCATAACACCATCATTTAATTCAGAATACAGGAAGTTATCAGTTCTGATAACTCCATCAACGAGTTCTACCCCTGTCTCCATATTACTCGCTCTATACACGAGTTCAGTTTCTTTATCAAAACCATCTGGTCCGGTTCCACAACACATTCCATCGTACCCCGGCTTCACCGACCCAGTGGCTCCTAGACCATCTCCAATCCGGCAAAACTCATGATCCCGGGCCTTAACCTCACTATTGACAGACTCAGGTACCCCGACACCGACATTCATTTCTGATGAGTCAAACCCGGCGACTTCATTTTCCCGACCAACGAAAATGGCATCGGCGTTTAAATTGATGTGGCCAGAATTAGTAAACATTATGGAAAACCTAAAATGTGAAACATATATCCGTGTTTATTTAAGATTTGCAACACCTTGATAACGGAATAACATGAGAATAGAGGGAGGAAATGCGAACCTCTTTTCCAGAGATATCTTCTGCTGAGGCAAACTAGGAACGAGTACATTAGACGGTGGCCCGTCGGAAGGAAGACGAGATATTCCAACTAAAACGGTGATTCAGGGAGAGTGAGGCACTGAAACGCTTGTTTCGCACCAGAACGCATTCCTCGTTTCGAATCAGAATTCAGAAATAAATGGGACTCAAGAATCTCAATGGGACCGGGACGTGGCATGTGCCTCGGATTTTTTTTTTTTTCAATTTTTCAATCAAATTTTAATAAATATTCATTTAATTAAATTATTATACATATATAGCAAAAATATTTTAAAAATTTTTACATCAAAATAAAATAACAATATATTTTTAAAAATATTTTTATTTAATTAACAAATAAAAATTATTTTAAAACAATAATAAAATATAGTAAGTATTGTTTATCACGCTTTTTGTGTGATGAAAAATGTTTTTCAACTATACAGCCAATTATTTGCAAAATATGTGACTTTAAGAATTTTCCATAATATATTCAATTGATAACATCGTAACAGAAATATTAACTCATCACATCTAAATCTAATTCTTCCTTTAAAGTTTAAACTACTTTAGGATAAATAAATACAAAACATCTTTAGTAAAAGTGAAAGAGTGTCTTCGGATAACAGATTAATATACCAACAGATTATAGAGATTACGAGCATAATACTCACGTCATAACAGAGTATCACCTTTCTTTCTATCTGACCACACAATGTTAGGGTCAAATTCGGAGAGATTCACTAGGCTTTCTCCTTCATTGGATTTTGAAGTGAAGCATGTCAGTGAGTCAGTGACGGATCCAGATCACCATCGATTTGGGAGAAGAGGGGGAGGAATTTATTGAAGAATCGTGTGTTAATTAAAACACTAGACAAATTATGTCCCTAACTTTGGAGGATGGAGAACTTTCTTACGATTTAGGCTGTGTTTGGTATCACTAATAAAATATTGGTTTGAGGTTAAAATCAAAATTAATGAAATTTTGGGTGTGTTTAACAAATTTATACTCTTATGCTTGAGAATAATTTTTGCTGTAGAACGAGGTCTTTAAATTTATTTATATTTATTTTAAAGTCAAATAAAAATATATCAATAACAATGAAAAAAAATTTAAAAATTAAAAAAATAAAATTTTCATAAAATTTTTTCTACTGACTAAAATGTTTTTTCAAAATTTTAATTTTTATAGATTATGATCTGTAAGAAAATATTATATCAGATATACTTTATCACCAATTAAATAAATGCAGATTAAATTTTAGTCCAAGAAAATTAAATTAATCATGAGATAGAGTTTATGTTCAATTTAGAGAAAAATTATGTGTTTTGTCAAAATCAATTTTCAAATAAATCATTCAAATATAAATACGTTAGTCCAAAATTAATTTTTATCATTATTTATTTTTAACTAACTGAAAAACCAAATCAACTCTTAAGCTTCATGGTATAACGTTAACATTTTCTTAATATTTATATAATACCGTCGAAGTTTCGTAATAAAAGATCACTCAATTTAGTACCGACGATGTTGGTATTATTTTCAAGCAAGTTTACCAAATTAATACAAAAGCGTAGTAAAATCTGAACATTCCCGCATCGCCTAAATACGTAAGGAAATTTTTTACATATATTTCCTATCAGCAGGTGAAGTAATCCTCCATTTACATTGGGAAAATATAAATTCCTCTAAAGAAATATTCAATAGGCAGTCGTCAGAAATTCAAAGGGATGTTCAACGTGTGGTAGTGTGTGTGTGTGTGTGTGTGTGTTTTGTGGGGGCGTTGGGAACTTATAACGAATTTAAGCAGCAATTATTACTTGCTATGTTAGACTATGATCTAAAAGCAACTAAAGTAGGGAACTTAAGTCATGGAACTTTGATTTTCAGGAATTGTTTTATGAGGGAACGTATATACGATTTCTAATAATTTTTTTATCAATTTTTTTTCAGTCAAAATACAATAAGCATATGATTTTTAGATGATAATATTATACTCCCGCTGGTGTTTTAGAAGGTTTTAATGGTTCAATATACAAGTCACATTGCATAGATTTTTTAAGTATTAATTACTTTATTTAAAAAATGCTCTTATTTAATTGTAAGAGAAAAAGTGAATTGTTTAAATTTGTAGTATTTATTAGAGGGTAAAGATGGAAACTACATTATTTTTAAGATAATTTTAATGATGTAACAATTTTTTTTTATTCCGGTGAGATAGTTGAAAATAACTTATATTAAGTAGTAGAGAAAGTAAGTGTATAATTTTCCAGAATTCTCTAATTAAATTATGTATTTATCATATTTTAATTGGAAAATAAAACATTACATGTTAATTGGATAATCTGATAATAAAGATATAAGAAAAAACTTACATTCAAATGTAATTCTTATTTTAATTTGGGAATGCTTCAATCACCCGTTACGCAGGGACGATAAGAATAAAAACAGTAAGTGCTCAGAATATTTGAGAAAGGAACGCATGATTTGCGGATGCCCTAGCAAGAATATAAGGGCCTGTTTGATAGTGTTTCCTGTTTTCGGTTCTCAAAAACAATTTTGTAAAACTGTTTTCAAGAAACTGTTTTGAAAACAAGAAAACAAAAAAATCTGTTTGAATAATTGTTCTCAAAATCATAACTAGTGAGTAATAGATGAGTTATTCAAAATTTATAATTTTACCATTAATGAGGTGGATGTTTCTCATCTTTCCTTGTGTTTTCCAGAACAAAAACTACAAAACACCTAGAAGGTGTTCTGAGTTTTCTGTACAAAACTATTTTCTGTTTTTCAAAACAGTTTTTAGAAAACAGATTTACCAAACAAGTTTTCTGAGTTTTCTGTTCCTAAAAACAAAAAAACTATTTTGCAGAACAGCATCAAACATGGCAGTTTCTGAAAATCAAACGCATAGCCAAAACAATGAGATGTGGCAGGTGAAAGTCAATTATTGATGTAAAAGGCTACTATCCATAAGAGAATTCTGTACACAATTCTGTACATGAAAATATCAAAAAGAGCAACCACTTCAAAGAAGCTCCGGTTTCTGTACAGCCAACCCAAGTCAATGAACGACCTGTATTTGCGGCTATGTACACCCCCCAACAATTATAGTCAGTGAAGACTGGACCTTCCTCTCCTTCAACACGAAATCGGCTCCTCTTCCAACCACCACCACTATTGCCAGCAACATATCCAGACCCTTATCTACATCTCTATCGACTACTTTAATAATTACAGGTTCAGCAAGAAATGCAGATCAAGAGAATGAAGTTACGAAAGGTGAAATGATCCTTGTCCCTCAGTTATGGCATACAAGAGCTTCTCTTTCATCTTTTCCTGCAATTATATACGAAAGTGACCAAAGAAGATTAGGCTCCAGTTTAAAACAATATTTTCTGACTGTTTCAGTTATTCAAGTTTGAAAGTAATGAAAAGTACTTTTGATGAGTAAGGAGGTAACTTCAGATAATTTGCACAAGTCATCACGCTAGGCAAGTCTGTGTCTGTCCGGTTGGTACAATGCTGTCAAAAACGCCAATAATATAAGGAGAAGCTCTAACAGTCACAAAGCCAGGTGTAAAAACTACAGGTTCCTCTATAGGGTAAAAATATCCGCAAACCTTTCTCACAATAGTCAACTTTGGATTTAGAGATGCCAATCCTCCTGGAGGAAGTCGAGGTGCCCCAGTCACAAACTGTAGGAATGCTCGTCGCTGTCCATGGTCAAATTCTTGAATAATTTCCAGCAACTGACATTCCACAGCAGTAAGCAACAGATTATGAGATTTGGGTAAAAACCACGGTTGAAACTGTCAAAAAATATATAATGTTATTTGAAAACACAGGAATGCTCACATTAACAATTGGAGGACTGCTAGCAGTGTACCCATGATCGAATTTAATGTGATCTGCCAGCTCATTGAACTGCTAACATGAAATTACTAAGTTTTAGTTGTTTTCATCATTTTCTTCTCTGCAAAAACAGGCATATACATTATTTATAAATGACGTTTATACATACAGCCCAGGAATCAAATTCTCCACAGAGTATTCGCTCAAGTTCTTCTTCATTAAAAATGCGAAGATGCTCAATGGAAAAGACCTGAAGTTGACAAAAAAATACAAAAGAAAGTATTAACAAATTGACAATCACAATATCATGAAAAGGGAGAGTAGGAAAAAAAAAAAAGAGCATCCTGTAAACAGTAAAGTTTTAGTAAAAAATAATTTTTAAAGTAAAAAATGGGAGCTGAAGTTGATAAACTTATGATCAACAAAAAATAAAAGACCCAAACATTAGGCACAAAAATAATGCCCAAAAACAGAAACCGCAAGTGCAATTCCTACTGCACATTATTTCACACAGAATAGAAAACGACCAAACTGCGTCTAAAAAGTGGACATTTTTCAAGAAAGAATCATCTTGAATGGATTGTCTTGTTTAGAAAGTAGCTACTTCTGCTTCAAAATTGGATCCACATCTCATCATTTTGGATTCCAACCCTTCAAAGTTCAAACCATACAACAATGGCAATATACAAGAGTTAGCTCTGAGTTCAAATTCCACATAATACGTGAAACCCAGTTCTCTCCAACATTTATAAAGAGAGCAAATATAACAATAAAAGAAGTTCATGTATTAATTAATTTTCTGAATTGTTAAAAACTAAAAGACATAAAAAAAGTATTTTAAATATCATGAAGACAAAGCGAATAATGGCAGAACCTGATTAAAACCAGATTTGAAAGCTTCGACTTGTCTGGAAATTCCTGACTTCACAGTAGCATCCACAACAAGTGAAACATAATCATCCAGGTTTCTCATATTCACCTACGCAAAATATATTTATTATGTTCTCATCATCGTTGAAAATATCAAAACAAAAAGAAATTGCAATCATATCAAATAATATCTTACTGTTGTGTGATCAGTCCCAGAAGTAAGAACAATGTCAGGATACCCAGGAAGAGTGAAATCAAGGCAAAGGTCCTCAATTCTTGTATCTCTAAAGCATGCATCAAATTCCATCACGTAATTGTCTCCACAGACAGATTCCAAAAATTTTTTCCGGCTAACAATAGCCTGAAACTCTTGAAGTACACTACCAAGCCCAGGATCAAATGACTGAATGTCATAGAGAGAGAGTTCCTAAAAAGATAATAAGCAAAGATACCAAGTCAAACATAATGATCATCAGTAAGCAAATAATTCTTGGATGTAGGGTTTAAAGTTAGTGCGAAGTTCATTAATTGTATCCGGAATTGGTGTACCTTTCCAAGAATAAGTTTATAAAAGGCTTTGGAGAAGTGCAGATCTAATACCCTTCCATCTTGAAGTGCTTTAGCGACAACCTGGCCCAAAAGGAAAAATTTCTTTGTTACATCGGAGAACTGTATACCAGCTGATGATTCTAGTTTTGAAGACCATGGACAAGGAAAGAGTCCATAGGGAGACAGAATTCCCATCTCAGCCTGCAAGTTTGTCTTCAATTTTAAAAAACAATTATCCTCTCTCCACATCCCCAATCCAGATTTCTGGAACTCCTGACAAACCAAGGTATAGAATTCCAATGTTGGTCCAAGACCAGTACCAACTTCTTCATCATATTCCACTTCAAGAACTACTTTATGACGGGCATGTAAGTCCATCATTTGTGCAGCAGATTGCAAAATCCGGTTGCGAAAAACTAAAAACTTCTTTCGTGGCAGTACACCAAGGCTCAGTCGCCTGTTGCTTATTGTTACTGAATCATTGTAAGATGGATGAGGTTGGATTTGTGGCTGACCAAATGCTGCCAATTTGAAGTACTTGCATCTTGCTTCAAAACTAAATAGGAAAGGGCATGAAACCATTAACTGATTACACCATAAAGGCATAGCACCAATAGAGACTGCAAAAGGATCACGCATTTGTTGCTCCAGTTTCTCTGTCAATTTACCGCTCACAAAATCATTTTGTGGGATAGAAGGAACTAGTACTTTTAGGCTATCGAGGTTATCAAGTTTCCCTTCAGCAAAAGCACAAATTCTTTCACGAGACATGAGGTGAAAAATAAATCTATTCATGCCTTCCAAACTTTTAAGAAGGAACAAAATATCGTAAGTTGGACTTGACTTCTCCAAATCTGAAACAAGTTCACGAGAGAACATGTCCGAGAAAAAAGGAGTGTACTGCATATAAGTTGCAACTTTATCAATAACAAACACATCTTCAGGTGAATGAAGAGTTCCAGGAGGGGCAATGTCCTCATATTTCACAGCCCTCTTATAAGTTATTGTGTGCACTTGACTCCAGAGTTTTGCGGCAGAGAAAGAATCATTTTGTTTCATTACTTGACAAAGAATTGCCTGGTATAACGTCAATTTAGGATCCAGCTGTCGTCCTTCAAGGTAAAAGAAAAGCTTTGGTTCAGCTCCATTGCTACAAGAAGCAGGATGTCCTTCCAGTTTTGGGCCTGCTTCTGCATTCAACTGTGGTTCTCGCTCTGCATGACCCTGTTGAATATAATCATAAAAGTTAAAATATAAGCAACAGAACACATATATTAGCACCGTGCTTAAAAGAAATTTAAGGAAAATGAATCTCAAAGATAAAAAAGGAAAATTAATAAAGTAAGAATTAAGCATCAATGTTGGATAATGTAAGTCCATAAAATGAAAAATTTCAGAATCATTGATCCATTATAAACTTAAGTTGACACAAATAAAAACCAAAAATATCTTCTGTAACATTAGTTATACTTACAACATGAGTTTCAGAGGAAGATGATTCCCCTGGATTTGCATTGACAGCTTGATCAGGCCTAGGTTGTAACAGCTTTGTCTCTTCACCCTGCAAAATAAATAGATCTTCTTATAAAAGGAAAAAAAAATCTAGGCGCTGTTCCCTGGAAAAAAGGCTAACAGAACCATGTGGTTCATGAAACCACCCTCCATCCCCAAAAAGAAAACAAATTAAACAAACAACCAAAAATAAAGAATTAGAATGCAGCTCCAGTGAATCATAACTCAGTTACCAGGGCTTTAAAAGTAACCTGTGTCTCAATGATATTGGCTAGTAAAACATCTGGCCCGATATTTACTTGACAGGAACTAGCATTTGATGGGGAATGAACGGGTGGACTTTCTACATGAGATGCTGCTACTTGGCTGGATGATGACTTTGCAAGATTAGTGCATTTTAAGCTAACCTTTGGCCATAAATATCCCTCAACAGCATGTAAGGATGAAAAAGGATCAACAGTAAGAAAATCCTCAGTATAATTATTAAGGCATGTCTCTCCCTCACCCCTGACAAAACGAACTTTCAGGCAAGGATATGGTATGGGACATCTATTTGGAACTGTAGCATAGGAACCCCTTAGTTTCAATCCGTTGCTTAGAATAACAGGAAACGCCTCCAAAGAAGTCAGTGCACTCTGTAAGTTGCGTATTAGGAAAGAAAGGGGTGTGTCTCCTGAGAGAGGCTCAGGAAAAGATAAGCATACCTTTGCCAGAACCTCAAATCGTTTTTCAATGACAACATCATAAGCACCCTGTCCTCCCACATTTTTCCTCATATACTGGCCATTAGATAAACAGTTTATCAATGATTTTACAATTCCACTCTCAAGAAATTCAAAAGTAGAAACTTGTTCTTTGCCAGTAAGCTTCTCCAAAATTCGATACAGTATATCATCAAACTTCTCTTCACGCAGAGCAAGAGAACCATTGCTACTAGACATGCCCAGGGAATCATTCAATGCCATAGACAATGCCCTGAGATTTTGAAGAATTTCAGTCAGTCCTTTTTCAGAATCATATAATTCCGGTGCTAAGAATTGTGACTTTATATGCTTTGCAAGATTAATAACTGAGTCCTTCCCAAGCTTGCAACATCCTGCCTCTGACACTGTTGCACAAGATTGACTAGTAGAAAATGCATAACATAGGCATTTACGGTCCCTAGAAGACGACTTTTGACTTGAGTCAAATGCCAATTGGATGCCACCAAACACCGGGTACATCAACTCTGAAGAGCTTTCTGGTGTTAAGAGTGCATCAATGGCAAAAAAGACACCTTCCTTTATAAACAACTTCAGGAAATTATCTGAAAACCTTTGAAGAATTATCTCAGTGATTTGTAAGGCTAATATTAGCAAATGGTGATCCTTTCGAGTGAATACTCCAGCTAAAAAACTGCCACATCAACTAGATAAAATAAATAATTTATCAAAACTATTTAACACTTCAACTCTAAGGAAACTTGCTTCACCTTGAAATGCCAGTATTCTTCAGTGATTCAACAAGCATGTCAGAGTTGCTCAAATAAACTAACTTGTGCATAACATATAAGCATCCGTGGCAAACATTTAGGCTTGCACCAGAATTGAACACCTGTAAAAGGGTCAAGCAGGTAAAACAAAATAATGAAAAGAAGAAAATGAAAAAGGAGACATACGAATCACAAAAAACCAACCAACCTGGATCAGCAGGGGAACTACATTGATCCCAAACTTTTGCAGATGATCTGGATGATTAACAAGAAAGGATTCTTTGTCTAACACCAGTTGATCATTCTGATCTTTAGGCAGACCAGGGAGAAGCTCATTGAGCAGTTTCAGAACTTCATATACCTTGACATTACCATCCATTCTAAATCAATCTTCACTTTAAAGTTACAAAATAGCTCATAGAACTGAACAAACTTGAATTCATTGATAGATAGAAATAATTGAACTAAGCAATAGCCTCCCTTCCACAAAGGAACAAAATACCGATAACAAAATCTCAACAGAATCAGTAAGAGCTGGAATTTAAACTCCAAAGACTTTCACAGGGCACAGCATAGGAAAGACATAGCACATACAACATTTTATATGCTTCAACTAGATGTATTTACAGCATATTTACAGCATAGGTATCAGAACTTTGAATAATATGTGTACACAAATGACTGGTCAGGGTGACAACATGTTTATAGAAATTTCAAGGCATCATGGAGTTGGGGATTAACTACATTGGATATTCCATAGGCATGAATTCAAGATATCCAAAGCGAATTTGAATCAAATAATTTTAAAACATCATAAAAGCAATCTGTTTAGTGAGTTTGGAAAAAAGTAAAAAAACTAATCAACGTGCAATGCATTCAATTATGAATTTCTAGATGCGTGGTTAATTAAATTCTCTTAGAAAACATGCTACTTTAGACAAGAAGACTCCCCAACTTCAAAGACTATAAGCTGCGTCTATAGAGCATTATCCTGCATTTTCCTTTGCAATCTCTACTTATGTATGAGGAAGGAAAAATCCTGAGGTCAAAAAACAATTCTAGATAAAATTCTCAAGTATACTTTGTGATTAAAATTAACATAAAAATATTACCAGGTAATGATTAAGAAAATTATAACCCCTATATTATACTTTGTGATTAAAATGGATGATATTTAGACAAGTCATACCAAGTAAAACTTTCCAACCTCAGTTAGTCTGCAGAATACATACAATGATTAGGTTTGGGCATGCAAAAAGAGGGTTTGATGAAGTTATTGGTATTTTAGGTAAGGTTTCTTTTCAAGCGAAATGATTTTCTAGAAGAGATCAGATGCTCGGGTGCAACACCAAGGAGTGGACCTGGAGGAGCTGATTACTGAATTTAAGATGAGGAACTTAAAAATATTCGAGAACTGAGCTTAAATTCTTTGCTAAACAGATTTCTGCATTTAAATGACAGGGCCAGAAACCATTCTTCTAAATCCCCCACACAACTTAAAATGGATAAACATGTTAGTAGATGGATTGAAGATCTTGACATTTGTTTTATTTCCTAAAAGGGTAACCATAGAATTTTAAGTTGCAACAAGTGATTGAATTGTGTGTATGTAAAACAGTAAAGGACAAAATGGTGCTGCAGAGTAAGCTGTATACCTGATTGCAATGCCCACCTATGGGATGAGAAGATGAGACCCCGTGTGAAAGGTCAAATGTAGCCAAGATATCCTTCAAAACATTGCTTATATTTAGCTCATACAAAGTCCTGAAGGCTACAACTGAACCAGAAGAAAGCCTAACAAGTAATCCTATCAATCCCTGCCAATGAAAATAATAAACTAATATCACTTTCAAAGACAATAGAGAAACTAAGTGGAGAAAAGCAGACAGAAAAATATAAGGTTAAAAAAATTCGTACATTATAAATTGGTTGAGATAGAGTTGTTCGGCCATTTAAACTCAAAATATTTGAGACTTGTTGAATCAACCCATGCTTACAAAGCTCATCCAACAATTTGGACGACTGACCAGCTTGCTCCACTATTTTAATTAAGCAGGTAGCAACGTTTTCCACAAGCTGAGGAATTATATTTGGAAGGTAAATAACTATTAAAAAAGGAATATTAACAAGCAGCTAAAACATACAGAATCATCATCGAAAGTCCATTTTTGGTACCTGCCGATCCTCATAATGAAGAAGATTGCATAAAATGGGTAGAGCATCCATGCAAGGTGAGAGGCTTTCTGAAGAAAGCTTCTTACATATGTTCACCACAGTAGAAAGAGCCACTCTCTGGATGGGTAAAATGAGGGGGAGGGGGGGATTAGTAAAACAGAATCATTTCATCAAGAAGCCCTCTAACAACTAAAGCCAATAAATTCTCGGATTTATAAGTTTATTGGAAAAAGATGGCCAATTCCCATGAGGATGATGCCATGTTGAGTTATAGGCTTACCTGAAAACTTGTTGAGAAGAAGTCAATATAATTTAGAACAGCCATAATAGCCCCAGCACGTAAGCAAGCAAGTGGTTGCTCTCGGGATATTTTCTCCAATGCTTGGAGACACTACATTAATACAAGATCTATAACTATATATTCCTTTCTTACTATATAAGAACAAAAATATATTACAAATAAACCATAAATAACCTGTTCAGCTACATCTTGGTACTCAATAGTCAATAATTTTTGACATAAAGCAGAAATAGCATCATGGTTAACAAGGATTCCTGCTGATCGGGGATACACATCACATATATAGGTGATAGCCCTTATAGCCAACAACATTATATCTGGGTTACTCTCATGCTTTGCCAGCTTGACAAGCAGCGGTGATAATGAATCTGAAGTCATGCTGGAAAGGGAACCCTCTGTACAAAATGACAAAACTTCACAAAGTTCAGTAAGAACAGCTAATTGAGCAGAAGGCTCAGACTCTTCACTCAGACTTGATATAATTTGTTTAAGTTTCCCCTGATCACTGGATAATCTCTGCCTATGGTAGCCCCGGAGACTGTAGTAATGCTGCTCCATGTCATCTGAATCACATGACCCATAAGCTGAATCCTTCTCTGGTTCTCCCTCTGATCGACTTGAAGCTGAGGCAGATGATGAAGTATCCATGTCATTCTCATGGGTCTCCAGCACTGAGTGTGTAGAATCAGTATGCATTTGATTTGATGTGTTGGAAGAACTCGGTCTTAAGTCTAATGAACTGCACACCCGTTTATCAGCAGGTAGTTCATCTACCGTTTCTGGGCGCTTCTGGCCTCGATTTTCCATTAATTGTTATTATCCAGCAATGCAAATAGACACCTGTAAAGTTCAAAACCTCATCAAATTGTCATTCAATACGATAAATTCTTAACCAAAGGCAGGCCGATCAAGTCTTAATTTAGAAAGAAAATATATTTTGTTCGCTTCTTGGATGTCCATAACACCAATCTAAAACCCACACTGCTCTATTGTTAAAGGTTTCGTCCCTATAGACAGCACGAGTTATTATTTCCTATAATCTTCAAGATTAATCCCGTCATTCAGTCATCATGATCATGAAAAAAATGTGATACAGCGTCCATGATACCGTCTTTCCCAGCAAGGAAATCTTATCAGAAACAAAAGACTAAATTGATAGAAAAGTGATCAAAGAGAAGGAAAGACAAACCCGTACTATTCGAACAATAACCGACACAGAAAGTTCACAGGAAAACCTCAGTCTCAGACACTAAACAAATTAAATACAACAAGTTCAAAAGCAAAAAGGCTGAGAGAGGAAACGGAAACACTCACACGACATATATAATTGACATGTACATATACATAATATGCAAACACGTCTTGCGTTGATCATTTGTAAACGAAAAAAATCCACAGGTACAAACGACAAAGTAATCATACTGAAAACAACAATGACAGCCAAAAAGACCGATAAACAGAGGAAGAAAAAACAGAAGTTGAAGACTCAAGCGCAGAGTTTCAATGGCTTTTGTTTGGGTTACCTAGTTGCAGTGGTTAATCGGTCTTAGAGAGTCGAAGAACCAGTTTTCTATGGAAAAAAATATATTATGGTAATTTTATGGATTTTCCTCTCCCTTCCCTTCCCTTCCTCTTCTTCGTCTCACTTCATCGCCGAATTCTCCTGAGAGATTAAGTTAAGGTCTATACGATACGAGAACAACGATGACGAAGAGAGAAAATTAATTTTCTCAAACAAAAATAATTAAATCAAATCCGACAGCCCGTAAGGCACACGGATGTAGTGAAAATCTTAATGCTTAAGAGAGTAATCCTAATTAATTAAACCTCATCAATGAGATACTGATACGCTACTTATGACGTACATCAATCTCAATGCAGCTCCAAATACGAAACGCATTAGCTGAGAGTTTAGTGGTGTTTCCACAAAGATAAGCATCGTATTCTTTTATGATGCATTTTGGACCGTTGATTAGTGGACCTGACGATGCCAATCGTCCAACCCAAGTCAGCACATTAGATGAAGCCATGGGCCTGGAATCTAAATCAGCCCAACTGGTTAATTTATTATTTACGTTATTTGTCAGTTTTGTTCATTCCCTTCACAAGGTATTAATAATACTAAATAACTAAGCTACATTATTTAAAGAAACTGATCTTTTCTTCAAGCCATTAACGAAGAAGGGAACAGGGACCACTTAGCTTTGCTTTCTTTTTTATTTCCCCCTATTTGTTGGGTGTGTCTATTGTTATGACTATGAGCTTGATCTTCTTGATTTGGAATAGTTGTTAGTCACGTAGCTTCAGATTTCTGTGATTTATGATAAAAATATCGAAAAATATGTGAAAACAAAGCGGATTCAAATTCAAAATTAACCGAAAGAGAATAATCATATGGTTAAGATATTCTTATATAGAGCAAGATGCTTATCTTTTGAAATGGTTATAGTTGAAAAAAATTAATAGGTATATCTGAACGTATCAAAAGAGTTTTTTATTAAGTTTGAAAAGAATTTATAACTCGTGAATGCACTAATATAAAAACCATATTTGACAACAAATTTTATGTTTAAATTTAAAAATTAAAGTCATAGTACTGATGTAAATCATGTAATGCTAAGGTCACGATGTTATTTTAAAATCCAGTTTTTCAATACAAGAGTAAAATAAAATATTTACCGAATTAAATTAACGGGGTCTATAAAAGCACATGCCTTGTCCGGTTATCCCGCCATCTATGCAACTACCGAGAAGCAAATTTCCACAGTAACATGTTTATCCATGGTTCCTTTCAGCACATTTTGAATCCAAACCTATTTTTCAAATGAGGATGTACTTCTTTATATAGTATTTATTGAAAAAATAATTGATATAGTTAATTGGAAATATCCTTAATTCTTAAAAAAGGTTTTACATTCCACCACTATAACTTAATTGAGAACTATAACTAATAAAATATTGAAAGTCGGATAAAAGAAGAAAAACATAACAAAATCATATTAACAAGTTGGCTAGAACTATAAAAGATAACAAAGTTCTACCACTAATCATTTAGTATACTTGTGTTCATAGTACTCAAACTCGAATATCCTATGGATTGAACCAAACTCTTAATTGTTTTATTAATGAATAAATAGTATTGCCTGGGATCTAACTTTTTTGGGTGGAATGTTGTGTATTTCATTCGAGAGAAAGATACGAAATAAATGGACTCCTTTTGACGTCAAACTTGAAAGAAGACAGATTAAGGACAGCTCCTAGTGCTTAATTAGAGTTAATAATGCATACTTTGGAAAAATCACAAATCGATGCTAATCTGAGTAAGAAAATGAGCATGGAAATGATATCCAAAAGGCACCAAGGGGGGCAAGAAATTTTATGGTGGGCATATAAAAACTTTAGTAAGGGTTAGATATAAAATATCTCATTCCATCCCATCTCATCCCATCTCAATCCCAATCCCAATATATAAAGGAAAATCAATGTTCATTATTCATTAGTCATATTTGATCGAACTCACCTGTTGGGCTCCGTGTAAAAGTATTATGTATTATAAGTGTCTTATAGCATTATTTGATTTCTGCCACATGTTTGTTTTTTCTTTGAAGGTAAGCCCCATCCTAATTTATTCTTCATTTTTTTCCTTTGTAAGTGGGATTATGTTTCCCCAATATTTTCAATGCTTTTTTTCAAATTTTCCTCTTTTTATTTTGAATTCAAAATTTTAATTTCCTTCTTTTAATTTATTTGCTCATCATGTTATTCATCTTTTTCTACTCCTCTTCTCTCCTCTCTTCTCTCGTCACTCTCATCCTCTCTTATTCTTCTTCTTTTTCATTCTTGGCTTTTATTTTTATTCTTCTTACTTTTTCTTCATAATATCCATTTTTGTTTTGCAGATTTTCTCAAGAAGCGCCAAGCTCTTGCAAGCACCCAACTGCCATCGATTTTGTCGAACCCTCCTTCAGAGTAGTGGCCGAGATATCTGCTGTTCCAAAAGCTATGGAAGCCCGGCAAGTGGTACTCCAACACAACCGAAGCAGGGAGTTAGGTCTAAGAGAGGACAAGCCACGAATCATCACATCATCGGTGAGAAGGAACATTTTCTCTGAGTTTTTATTGCATCATTAAACAATCTCTGAGTTTATGCATCTCATATTTTAAATTTCAATTTAAATTTGAAATTTCAAACTTCTTTGAGTTTATGCATCTCTTTCCATTCCTTTCCCGTTCGATTTGAAACTCTGAATCGATCAATCAAATGGGATAGCTCCTTCTGCTATGATATTGTAGCTGCTGGGGATATCAATACTCAAAGCATTTACCCAATGATGATTTTTACATGGCCAACTTCTCTTGGAATGATCCTTAGAGATCGGGGAAATACCTGTGGACGGATGGGTGCGTGTATGAGAGGGAGTGCAAAAGAGTCAAAGATGCTGGGAAAGGCATATTCTCTCCTCCTTTTGGAGCAACATGCGAGAGTGAAGTTGAAGCGTGCCAGATGAAAGGATTTGGTACTTTTGCTGGATCTACCGGCAGCTTAATGGTATCTTTGGGAGGTAGGAAGGAATTATTTTGATGGAAATGGAAAGAGAGAAGGAAAAGGATTAAAAAATTTCATAAAATAACTATTTTATATTTATAGAAAGTTTGAATGATGTGTACCAAATAAATTTTATAGGAATTTCTCTCTCATTCTCCCTTTCATGAGATCTCTTTCATGCGTACCAAACATAGCCTAAGCGTCTGTTTGGTTCAATCGAGGGAAAAGGAAGGGAAGTATTTTAATGGAAGGGACTGGAGGGGAGGGGATTGGAGAGATTTTAAAATTCTCTTGTTTGGTGGGATTCGAGGGGAGGGGATTGAAGGGATTTTAATGAAACCTTATTTGGTTCAGGAAGGGATTGAAGAGGATTGGAGGGGACTCAATCCCCTCTAAAAAATCCCAAATTGGAGGGGAATGGAAAAGGGATGGGGGAGAGGATTGGGGGGAATTAAATCCCTTCCAATCCCCTCCAAAAAATAGATCCAAACAAGGGGAGGGGATTTAATCCCCTCCCTTCCCTTCCCCTTCTCCTTTCCCTAAAAAAACTCCAACCAAACAGGGCCTAATAGAATTCGTGATTACTTATCTTGATATTGTCCACTTTGAGCAATATGGTAACAGATGACAAACCTATATTTGATTTGCTTACCCATAGGGCTATGCATTTGTAACAACCTCATAAGAATATCTCAATGGACCCCTCGGTGCTTATTTTTCATGTTCCCAGCATCATTGGTTTTTCACGGTTGCTTTGTTAATTGACCCTTCTCTGCTTTTTTTACTTGCCCAGGATGCCAAATTTATGTTAATGATGTTCCATATGTTTCATTTTTGTTAATTTTTAAGGAGCTGGTAGTTTACTTTTACTAATTTTATTGTCCTTTCTTGTAACAAATTCACATGTGAACTATTGCAAGAATACAAAGGCCATACTTGTAAGGCAAGCCTTCAGATGCCTAAATATTATTTTAGCACTTTCTAATATTCTGTGTAGCATTGTCCAATCAAAGATGAAATTTAGTTTGTATAGTTGAATACACTCTCATAATTGTGGGCTACAAGTTGAGGATCAGTGTATCTATATATTGGCATTGGTGGAGTTAAGTGCTACATTTATAGATGCAATTTTGGTGCTAAGGCAAGTGCATTTAACAACTTTAGGCTTATGCAATTTAAAAAATTATGAGTCCATGCAGCGGTTTCAAGAAGGAGGAAGTGGAGGCTCTAATATATGCAAGCAAATGGATAGTGTTTCGTACTTTTGTTATTTATATCTATGATTATAGTGGTTTCTTTAGCTACAAGGCCTAAAAGTTATAACAAAATATCATATTAACTTTTTGTACTGCTTACCACTCTTATTGCTCTGATCAGCCTATTTTGAAGACAGGGCAGTTGCTATGGCTTGGAGCCACGTTACTGAACCATTATCTCTCAAAAAATAGTGAGATCGTTTGGGTTGCTTTGTGATTGAATTAAGTTCTGGTGTTGTTATTTTACCCCTAAAAATAAACTATATCCTCTGGTACCAAGATAAAAACTGTTTCACTTTGGTATTCCAACTCAACTACAAATTAGGCGGTGTATACTGTAGTTAGATATCCGAAACTCCCCAATATGCGTGGAAGGCTTTTGTGGAGATTCATTTTGTGCAATGCATGTAACAGTATTTCTTTCTTCTAGTAATGGTTTATACATTTTCTAACTGATAATGTTATTAACATGTGAGAGCCAAATCATTGGGATTTGGAAATAGTCAGTGTACCTACATTTGTTCAATATAAAGTATTTTAATAACTTAGATAATGGAAAAATAAGGATCGAAGATTTTTTTCCCTTTTTAAAAACGAGAGGTCAACATAAGGAGAGCAGATTCTTTGATGGCATTACCAATTTTTCTAGCATCATTTCATATTGAAAGAATAAGGTAACATTGCTAATGCATTTCATTATATAATTCTTTTTCAAAAAGTGGTGCTGTTAATAATTATTGTCTCTAGCATTTGTTGACTTGAGATAAAAAATTGTCTCTCTAGGGTTCTTAACGCCAACAATTTCAACAATGACTACCCGGTTTATTGTCCAACTCTTCTTGTTTTTTTAAAGAAAGCCCCTTGCTTCCTATGGGTTAGATTATTGAAAGCAAAATATGGATGGAATAAAAGCCCCATCAATTTGAACAATTGTCTTTGATACCGTCTTTTTTCTTTTTTTACAGTCTCTCTTGCTTGACTAAGGGCTTTATACAAACTCTTTGTTGGTGAAATGATAGCCTCAGCAGTTTTTCCAAAAAAAGAAAGCCCCTTGCCTGATCATAACCAAGAACCTTCTTTTGTCAACTGAATCTATGTTATGCTCATGACTTGGAAAACAAATTGTCTTTGAAAAGCCTTTTATTTTGTTACTAAGCTATTTTAAGGGCAGTTTTGTTGATAATACTCAACTAAATAATGTTTGTCCCTGAAATGCCCAAGGTTCCATATTCTGTCAACTAAATCTAGGTGCCTTTGAAATGTATGTTACCAATAGATAGTTGGACAACGGAGTAGTTGTGCTTTACTGCACATGATAGGGATTTAAAAAAAAAAAAACTTCTAAAGTCCAGTTTGCTGATTTTGGTGTGCAATGGATCCTATTTTCAATTTCCTTTGTTTCATACTATCAAATATTTGTCACCTAGATTCAAATACATCATTTGCCTACCAATGCTTTTGATATTCATTTCTTTCTTTGTAAACCACTACTATCAAATTTGTCACCAAGATTCAGATGAACAAAGTAAACCAATTTTCCTACTAATACAAGCCAGTGGAATTTTTTTTATCACTAAGTCACCCTGTTGCCTTTTCAATTGTAATAGTTAATTTGATGACTGACATAAAGATTACACGAATCAATTCTTTTGGTTTTATTTATTTTTTAAATATCAAATTAAAATCCAAGAATCATATTAGCAAAATAAACAAATTTCCTTATTCAGAACAGGAAAAATTATTTGAATACAAGGTTGCATTGTTGATATTTACCAGCACTAAATTTTTGTTCATCCCACTCGTGGGAGATAAATATGATCAGGATGGAAAATATTAAAGAAATATGGAAATTTCAATTTCATGATATTGAATTATATAGAGCTGACCTCCCCTCTATATCTAATTTTGAAAATGAAATATGGAGAAAAATTATAATTGACTAATTTACTTCATTAGCACATTTTGGTAAACAAATTAAATTAATATCAATTGATATTAATGCTTTTTTATTTTTCAAATTCATTTATTTTTAATTTTATTTTTTATCATTTTTAACTAATTAATTAGCTTTGATTTTGTTTTGCAAATTTATATTCTTTTTTTAATATCATTTGATATTAATTTTTTGTCAATATATCACAATAAGGAATAACTATGTTCATTCTTTTTAATTTAATCAATATCAGTTTATACCTTTTTTCTTTTCAAATTCAATCTTTTTAAGTTCTAAATAATTTTTTCTCATTTTTCACTTTCCAATATTTTCTTAATTCTAAACTATTTTATAAAAATAGTTTGTACTAAACTGAGCAGTTATCACTGTTAACTAAATAAATACTGCTAATTAATAGTTATCATTGATATCTATGAATGTTGTTTAAGAAAATGATTTCTTTTTATTTTTCACTTTTTGTCATAATGTGTGGGTGTGGTTTTTTGTTTTTTTTTTTGTGGGGCGGGGGGTTGGGGGGGAGTGACAGAGGAAGTGACAAGATTTTATTTTGATTCAGTAAATCCTATCAAATTTATTTTAAATTTAATATTTTTTAAAACTAAATAAAAAAAATCTAATCATGTTAAAACTTAAACGGATAAAAAAAAAAGGAGAAAAAATGATGGCATAGCTTCATCGACCACCATGAGGTCCATGACCAACGTGTTGGAGAAGGAAAAGGTTCGCGAAGGTACACCGTTCACCAACCATATGCAACCTTTGGCGTTATCATTTTGGTGTTCTAACGCATCCATACTCGCAGTCGCAGATGACGTACGCCTCCCTCCTGACATTACACTGTTTTCACCCGGAAGCAAATTGCAAGCATTTTAATTATCTCCTCCAAATCCCCATTACCATGACCCTTCTTGTTTTTTGTTTTTTGCCAACGACTCTTTTTGTTTGAGCCAACTCAATCATGACTCAATCCGTTGTTCACAAAAAATAACCATGACAATCCCACAGCGCCCAAGCTTTGACGATGAAAAATATTGTCAAAAACAGTTCACGCAACCTCGTTCAGGTTGCCAAGTGTTCTCGCTACCATTATCTCTCTCAAACAATTACACAAAATATCTCACCTCAAATGCAGAGTTTTTCTGCCTTATTTTATGTACAAATTGCCTTTTATGGGGTATGATAGCGATTTCGAACTTTTAAGTATTTCTGAATTGTCATGTAATATTGAGATCCAACCGGTATTGTTACTCCGCAAAAGGGGATAAAACACTGCACATAAGAGACTGCACTTGAACTAGTGACGAGCAAATAATACTTCCAGATTTCCAATCGGTCTGCCAAAACACCTGAAGGAATCAGAGAAACATACCTGGTTCCAGCATTTACATTAAAGCTATGAAATAAATAATCATGCTACTTCAATGATAATATACAAACCAAAGTGGGAAAAAAAAAAATCCAGAAACGAGAACCAACAGCACCTAATGACACAAATTCGCTATATATCGAATTGCCTATGACAATTACCAAATCTCCAGTAACATTCAAATCCCACAACTTATTGCCGTTATGTCAATAACTATTCTGGGCCTTGCATGGGGACCATCATGCGTTGAACCGGAGGCTGAATTAAAAAAGAAAAAAAAAAGTTAAAATCAGTATATGAGAAATTTGACATCAAATAAAGCTATGCCAACTGTCTTAACATATACCCTAAAACTACGATTTAAATCACAAACAAGTGATATGCTGCTCTGAGGAAAAAAACATAAAAATTCAAATACGGTATTTTTTTTTTTAAGAAAAAGATTTACATTCTAGAATAATTTGGTATAAAATACTTTTAAAGTTATAATATTAAGACACTAAGCAATTACCAAAGATGCTGATATGGGCATCTTGAGTGTGGGAACCATTAAATTTAAGAATTCAAATAGTTATTTGATCAATTCTAACACTAATGCCTGTAAGGCATCTGCCTGGAGGCAGGCTTATAGCTTAACACGCCAAATTGGCTTAATCTCACAGGATTCACCACCAGAAATATTTTAGACTTTGAGCCATAATAGCTAATACAAAAATATTCTATGAAATTGAAAATTGAAAATATGAAATATTTTTATTACAACCTTGGTAGATCACTTGATATTTTACCACAATCAAAAAATAATTACGAGAGAAGCTAGCAAAGACAAACCACATCCAGTCTATGATTTAACAAATAACACTTATCCGTAGGGAGCGTTGTCTGAAACCAACGGGCATCATTCACACCTTTCATATCAACTAGCCTCCTTTTTTTCTTCTCTTTTCTATTTTTTTTTTTTAAAGAAAAGGCAAATAAACCATCATACTCATTATTGGGATAAGAACCCAGGAAGTAAAATTGCGACCAAGGACATACATATCTCAATCAATTTTTTATGCGTTATGAAAAAGATGGAAGTCCAAGGCCATTGCAGCTTTAAGGTTATCCATTCTATATTGTTTGCAAATTTCATTAAGGAATAAGAATCTCTAACAGCACTAGTTTTCCTATGCGCTCATTCTATGAGCCCAACTAAAACCAACAAGCTACCATTCAAAGACAGTCCATAGTATATCAGTTTGAAAGATTTGGATCCTCTCCATACTTTCTCTTCTCTCCACATCTCTCTTTATATTGAATTTCCTCCATTGATTATGATTCAATGGCTAAGATAATAGTCAATAAATGGACAATATATTTTATCTAATAGTCTGCATTTATTATTTTGAGTCGAATGCTCTTAAAAATAAGATCACAATGCTTATTAATGGTAGTGATTAAATGAATAATATATTTGGTCTAATGTCACAATTTGTGATCTTTCACTTCAAATTGAATGGATGGAGGAGATTGTCTACGGAGAGAAAGTATGGAGATGATCTAAATCCCAATTTGAATCCCCCTCCAAAAAAATATAGAGTGGAAGAAAGGAAGTGAAAGAGACAGGCAGAGAGACTTGTTGAACTTATAAATCAACCTTGAATTAGCACAAATTGTGCAACACAAATAAACTGTAGCTGTAGTTCGTCTTATAGTGAAGAATCATAAGGCATTACTTCAAAGATAGGCCTTTGGCTTTATGAATTCTAATGAATAAAAATCGTATCATGGCCAACATAGTGCGGAACTGTTTAATTAAATTTAGCCTTAAATATAATCTTTTTAGAAGCATTGGAACTAAACCTGGAAAGTCCTGTTATGAAGGATGCGTTATTAAGTTATATATCCATCACTGTCATAAACTAAATTGATTATGCCTAGTAACCATAAGATTTTAGATTTTGAAAAAACAATCAGATGATTAAGATCTGAGGCCAAACAGCAAATTTGGCATCTTTGCTGTATCAAAATGATTCTAAAGAAGCTCTGGAATAGATATACCATGGGAGATAGAGAAAGGGAGATTTTACCTGAGAATTTGCATAGTTAACACCTTGTGAGAAAGAACCTTGATGAGCAAGCTGTAAATTTCACAGTGAAATGTGTCAACATCAGACACTATTGTCATGTAAATGACTTTCGAGCAATAAAAGTATGCATAATGTTGTAAATATAAATACCTGAGCATTAGGGCTTGGTTGAACATCTTTCTTAGCAGATACGTCTCCGCCCTTCGCTGAACCCTTAGTATCACCCTAACATACCACAATTTGAAAAACATAACATAAGCAGGTACAAAGTACAAAAGTCGAATCAAATGTGAACAATTAGAAAGTCGAATAGCTGTTGAAGCAGTACAATTGTCGAAGTAAGATTTGAACTAACCTCCATCTGCAACAATCCCAGTCGCGCAAGGAGAAAGGGAAAAGAAAAAAAGGAAAAAAAGAAGACATCAGTAAAAAATCAAAGTTGAACGGCAGGGACCCAATCCAATCGAAGGTTCCACAGACATATCTTTAGCGGTATATTTCAACCGTTCGGATAATAGGTTTGTTTCTTGGGACCAGAAAAGCTAGGAAGCTTCTCCGGATTTAACCAAAAAGATAGGCAATAAACAGAGCAATAATTCTAGAGTTCATTACCTCCCTGTATCTGTTCAGGTAAATCTTCAGGGGATCGATGTAATCCTCGAACCCTAGAGTAGCCATTGCCCAGAGTAAATCATCGCCGTTAATCGTCTTCCTCTTTTCTCTCTGACACTTATCACTCGCCCTACACAATTCGACCCCAATTAAACCCCAACCGAATAATATTTCCAACATAAATAACTACATACATGGACAATTAAAGAAAAAACACACTCGCTGGTGATAAAGCTGATGAACTCGGAGACGCATTCCTGCACGGTCTCCTTGGCATCCTTGGCAATTTTTCCATTGGAAGGAAGTGCCTTCTTCATGATCCGGCTGATATTGGCGATGGGCAGGTACCTGTCCTGCTCTCGGATATTAGAGCGGGGGCTCTGATCACCGCTCTCGTGGCTACCACCGGCGCCTGGACTGGTCGGAGTATCAGCCATAGTTGCCGGAATCCTGATACTACAAGGAAAACACACAAATCCATCATCGATTTGGCAGAAGAAAAACCCTAGCAGCGGATCGAAAAGAAACCCTAAAGAGAGAAGGCGAATGAAAAACTGAAAAAGGAGGAGGGAGATGGGACGTGTGACTGAGAAATAAGGAAGAGGAGAAGGTACCTGGGGGGATGTGGAGAATTTGTATTTGGCGCGAGAGTAAGATCGGTGAGAATGGAGAAGGATCGGACGCTGGAGAAGGAAGGAGTTAAGGAGACGATTGAGATGAGAGAATGAGGCCTATCAAGGCCGTTGGTTTTGTTCTGTGCAACAAATAAACAAACCTTCTCTCACCTCTCCTCGCTTTGGATTTTGAATTCTCTCTCCACTTTCGGGGCTCTGGGCTGAGTGTCAATGCTAGCCAGATGATTCGACCACGTGTTTCCTGTTCACATTCATTATTCCGAGTCTGAGGAACGACTCCGCAATTTATTGAATTTAACCTCTTTCTATAAACTATATATACATTTTTTTTTGTTGAAGTATATATATATTAAAAATATTAAAAACAAAAAGATCTATCTTACGAATTATATTTTCAAATTTTAAATGCAGGTTTTTTTACAGAATGACAAAAAAAAATTTGATCTGATTACATCATATTCTTCATATACCCTCATTTTAGATTATCAGTGGGTGTGAAAAATATAAAAAAGAATAATCTCTTAAAAATAAAATTCATCCTTCCCCCTTGACATCTATGACAAGATTCTATTCCATGTGCATAATAAACTTTTGATGTTTATTTTGTATATAAATACTTTTTACCAAACTAAACCACTCATTGTTGGCCCAAAAAAAAAACTAAAACTACTCATAAAATATAATTAGAAAATTTTAAATTTTGTATTATATATATATATATTATAAGTCGTATGGGAACATTATTATATTTCTCATTTTTTGTGATCTCTATATCTCTTTTCAGTGAAGATAACTTTGGTGCTACAAAATAAATTCAACAAGTAAATGGCACCTTAATTAGCCAAAAAAAAAAGTTGCACTATTTATATATTATTATAAATAGTGTAATTTATCTCAAATATAAAGTGGTAAAAAAAATAAAAACTTGTCTCGAATATAACATACTATTTGATCCAACATTTTATATACTTCTAAGATCTTATCTATGTGAGATATAGAGGGCCCGTTTAATTTTTAGTTAGTTAAAAATGAGTTTTAATAGAATTGGTTTTATAATGTAGTTATGATAAAAATTGATTTTGGACTAACGTGCTTATATTTGGATAATTTATTTAAAAATTGGTTTTGATAAAACTCATAATTTTTCTCTATTTGCATTTATTTAATTGAAAACATAGTATATATGATATAACATTTTTTTACAGGTTATGATCTATAAAAATTAAAATTTTGAGAGGATATTTTAGTCAATAGATAAGAGTAATTTTATAGAAATTTTATTTTCCTAGATTCACTATTTTTTCTCATTTTTATTGATTCATTTTTATCTAATTTTATTTTAAAGGTAGATAAAAATAAAGAAGCAAAACATAAAAACATCAACCAAACTCAAAGTGCTTCTTCCCAAAAATCGTTTTGCACCCAAAATGATTTTCAAATGAAAAAGTAAAAATTAATCAAACATACCAATATTTCCATCAAATTCATTTTTAGCCTCTAAGCAGGGGCTCCCAAACAGTTACATACCCACTCACTGACAAAAGAGACTAGTTTTTTTTTTAAACAAAAATAGCGTAGTAATATAGAAAGAGTTTAACTGTTTCGCAATTGTGAGAGCATACTCTATCATATCATCATCGCTATTGAAGCTGCCGCCGCGCAACGCACAGAACTTCAAACTTTACACCTCTCTTCTATTGTATACATTGCATATTCTCTGGCCTAAAAAAAAAAAGTATGCGTTGCAGATTCCACTACCTTACATAAGGTTTCTGGATGGTGACCCATATTTTCAATGACTTGAATGACCCATAATGTCAATTATTAGTCTCGCTACGCGACTCCTTTTAGTCATTCATTTAGACGTTATTAGCACATGTTAAATAAATATTCATTTTCCAAAATATATTATAATATAAATCAAGATATCAATACCAAAACATTTTTCATGCATTTAAAGAATGAATCATATTCATAATTCACTATAAATTTTATTATATGTCGTTATGTGTTGATGTTTTCTATAAAAACTGGCTCCGATTCACATATCCATCGTTGAACCGAGTCAAGAAACAATGTGAACTTGCCATTCTAAAGCTGTCCCATTCAACTAAACAAATTATAACATCCAAGAACTTGTTATCCTGCTTTCATCCATTTTTAACCTTCTTTTATTTTTTGGTTTGGGGGTGGAGGTGGGGACTGCACATACAGAAAGAAGGAGAAGAAATGAAAAATTAGAGGGAAAATTAAACATGGAAAAGTTGTGCTTGTTTACAGGAGGTATCTATCTTGCAGTGGGCTGTGCAATGGATTCATCAATAGACAAGTAATTCTCAGTTGCACCCAGATCCACGGATCCCATGTTCATGGAAGAATGAACAGACTGTCTTGACATTTCATCTGAATTGCCTTCCTTTATTGTTTCAGCCTCCCTTTCTATAGAGATTGCATCTTGGATCTCCTTCAGAACTTCGGAAATTGATGGCCGCAAATGCCCGTGAGGTTGAACACACATCAGTGCTTTCTCTGCTATTTTCCACATTGATTGCAGATCGTAGTCATTTCCCAGAGAAGGATCGATGATACCTTGTATATCTCCACTCTCAATGTGCAATTTTGCCTGTTGGACAATTTCACACAGCCAATCAAAACAAATCATTTCAGAAAACTATCTGTCTGCAGAGAAATCAAAACTCACCCATTGGACTATGTTCCGGCAATCTGCACCAAAGCTTTCATTTGATATTGCTTCTTGACCAGATATGAGTTCGAGAAGAATGACACCAAAACTATAAACATCACTCTTGTCGGTCAGCTGCTGGGAAATATAGTACCTGTTCAGGAATAGCTTTAATTATGTTGCATGAAAAACCCCAGATGTGTTGACTTGGACAATCAAGAGAACGAAGATTCAAGTAATCTAACATTATAAGACATTATAATTGGATTTCATAATCAACTTAATCCTTTGCTTGATCTCAAGCAAACACAAATTTTCAAGGTTAAGGCCTTACTCTGGATCCAAATACCCTACTGTGCCCCGAACTATGCTTGACACGTGAGAGACTTCATCAGCCGCTAGTTTTGAAAGACCAAAATCTGAAACCTTGGCTCTCATGTGTTTGTCAAGAAGAATATTGCTGCTTTTTAAGTCTCTATGAATGACAGAAGGAACACAGCCAGTGTGTAGATATTCAATCCCTGAACAAGCATGAGAAAAATGCCATCTGTGGTTTTAAATCGGCAAATACAAGAACCACAAAAAAAAGTTTCACTATCCTCTTAAATAATTTTTTATACATATTTTAAATGATAATTTAGCTAAGTATACCTTTGGCAGCATCTTTTGCAATTTCAAGACGCTTCATCCAATTGATACTCCGCCCCCGGGTCAATGGACCTAAAAGAAGTTAAACACAATTGAATATATGGACTTCCGCTCCTCCGTTTAAATCATACAGTCTTACCATAAAGATGTTCCTTGAGAGTTCCATTATGCATGAACTCATAAATAAGCATACTGTGGTCTTTTTCTCGGCAGTACCCAAGAAGCTGTACCAAGTTTCTGTGATGTATCCTCGAAAGAAGAGTCACCTGGATCAATCAGAGACACAATCTAATGATCATAATAGAATATAATTAGTATGAATAAAGGCGAAGACTAAAAAATTTGTTGGGGCAGCCGTTGTTCCTTGTTCGAGAATAAAGTTCTAGCTGGCAATTTTAAGAAAACTAAAATATGAGTAGCTGCCAATTTTCATCCACTGGTTTCCTCGAATTAGATTAAAATGTTTCAGCCAATAGCTACCCAAATTTTATTCCACAAAGGAATATAGACAAATCTATTCATGTTTATGAAACACAGTAAACATCCATGGATTATGATATGGAAGTTTAGATAATGCAAATTAAGCAGAGATAGCTGTAACGTTAGAATACTGGGAGAAAATAACTAAATGCAGGTTACCTCATTAGAGAATTCTCGGTTTCCCTGATAGGAATTACGGGTTAGAACTTTAACAGCAATCTCTTTTCCATCTTTCAGTGTCCCATAGTGCACAACTCCAAAGCCTCCACAACCGATCTTCTTCTCGAAGTCGTTTGTAGCATTTTCAATTTCAGCAAAACTGAAGCAATGAGCAGCTTCTGCAGCAGGAGCATCACCCTTCGAAGCGGCCAGCCTTTGTGAAGAGAGGGAAGTAAGGTGTTCTGCAAAGAGTGTCCAAACAAATAATTCATGTTCTACCATCTAAAATCTTTGAAAAACAATATAAAATTTGGTCTTAGACCCCTGTCTTGCTCATAATATCTTCTTGTACCTTTGCGTATAAACAGGCAAGAAGCAATTGTTGCTGTCAGTAGAGCAGCAGCCCCAATTGATGAGCCAATGATAACAAGCATGCGGCTCTTCGTTTTGCTTTCTTTATGAAGATTAATGTTTCCAGAATAGCTGTTGAGGACCAAAAGGAGTAAGTAGTAGAAATCTGGTATATGGAAAAATTGAAACATTTGCCACAGAAGAATAATAAACGATTCTAGAAGGAATATTATTCTTTAGTAGAGATTAAAATTTTGTAACATAATCAAGTTAAAGAATAAGCATGCCAAACTAAACTGAAGAGAGACTGTCATATGATGAATTAGCTGAGATAAGGTAGAGAAATACATATAATTATATGAAACCTTTACTATAAAGAATCAGGCAAAAAAAAGGGAAATAGAAAAAAGAAAAAGAAAACACACATGTAGGATTATCTGACAATTCTACACCCTATAACCATATAAGCATAAATGGTCTTCTGCTTCACTGATCACACCAGCAACGTTAGTTTTTCCACTTATAAAGTTTTCTGTCAGTGCATTTCTATGGATGTCAAAACATCACATAAGCACGAGCAAAAAGAAATATCTTGAAAAGAATTGTTTGCACGTGCAATGCTGCATGACTTTTAAGTTTAATCAGTAAATATTGATACTCACTTTAAAAACAAATCTTTGCTCTGAAGACCAGCTGGCACTGTTCCAGATAACATATTATTTTGCACATACCTATAATCATCAGAAGCAACACATAAATTATTAATAAAACAAAAATTATGAAATGTACTAGCTTGAATAAATCATGACACCAGAGTCATTAGCAGAAATATACTCATTTAAGTTGGGATACATATACTAAGATCACCAAAAAATGTACCGAAAGTCAATCAATTTTCAATTTTAGCAAACAACCAATACATGAGATCCAGATAGCTTACAGTTCCCTCAAATTTGGGAGGTTCACCAAAGAGGAAGGGATCTCACCCGTCAACTGATTGTTCTCAAGATGACTGCAAGAGTCAGAGGTTGTAGTTAGCCAAATATACACAAAGAACCAACAATAGAAGATGACTTTAGAAATTACATAATCTTCAAGTCCATGCATCCTGTAAAATCGGGTATTGATCCAGTCAACATATTTCCATCAAGCCAACTGAGTACATGAATTAAATCATGTTAGCATCATAATATACGTTTGATAGAACCAAACATGAAAACAAGTAGACTCCTTCCAGCAAAATTAAAAAGCAAGATGAAACTTACAATTCAACCAGACCAGTCAATTTGGTGATGCCTGAAGGAATATTGCCAGTCAAGTTTTTAGCAGACAACAAACTGCCACAACCAGGAGCACAAAGCAAGTGCTATGAGATCAGCTGAACTTCTCTTTTGATACAAGTAATGTAACACATTAGAAGCAAGACTAGATAGTTGTTTTTTCCTTTTTGGGTCCAGAGGTGGTCAAGAAAAACAAATTGACAGACAGACAATTTAAAAAAAAAAATTTACATTGAAACTATTCTTGGTTGTGGATCTGAGCTACAGTGGACCCATGACCAAGGAACAGGCAGACATGGATCACCTCCTTCTTGTGCCCAGTCTGCTGACGAGTAATGTGAAAGTACGTCAGAAATAGCTGTTCCTGCAGATCATTCAATTGAAGCATTAAAAAAACTCCGAAAGTTCATATAAGGTTTCACTGTTTACACTTGACATTGAAATAGGTATACTTATTAAATGGTTACTGTAGACCGTTGCAAGTCAGCAGAACAACCCTCCATAGTGTCAGAATAGTGTCCAAATTAGGGGACTTACCATCTGGCGTGCCATCGTTTTTCTCTAGATACTTATTTATCTCCAAAGCATTCAGAAGAGGACCCCTGGAAGAATCAGATGTCTTGCCAAATCTAAAGGATAGCACAAAGGGTAGGGATAAATTGGTAAATCCTGGTTCATAGAGGCGATATTTTCCTTGAGCATTTTCTTCAATATTAACAACAGCCTTGCTTATATCAGGCTGGCCTGGAAGAACTAGCCTGAATTTTCTGGATTCATCTGAACCCAAATCTTCAATCTCAGCAAAATAGGTGAATGCCCAACCAGCTCCTGGAAAACCTTCCAAGTTCATCCGGTAAGTTAGAGATCCATTTGTGCCAACTACAGCTGTCTGCATCACATTCACTGGTGGCATTTCATCATTGTTAACATCAATTGGTAACTTGGTAGAAATTTTCTCGGTTCCAGCAGCAACATCAACAAGATAATTTGCTTTCTTGACAGAATCTGACTCCCAAATTCTATCAAAAGGGTCATCAGGATACCTGATGAGGAAAAAATACAAAATTCTAATGTAAGAAAAGTAATTGCCTCAAAACCACGAGTGCTGACACTAAAACTACAAGTGTGCGCGTCTAGAAACATAATCTACTAATTATTTATCGGTTTTGAGGACAATTACGAAATTTTTGTCTAGATAATACAACAAAATATACATTACAGATGTCTATGTGCTTGTACACGCACTAACTAAAGAAAATGTAATGAGAAGGCTACAAAGCAACAGATAGGAATTAGGGAGATTTAAAGCACCTGATTGGAGCATCACTCTCTGCACCAAAATTTATCCTTGCAGAGACACTGAGGTAAAATTGTTCTTCATACTGCGTATAATAGACTGAACCATTGAATTGCCGGAGTTCAAGTGTAGATATGAATGGTTGCCCGGTTGTTGCATTTGATAAACATACATCTACTGTAGAACTTGTAGCCAAAAATATCAGCTCTCGCATCTCTATAGTATTAGCATCAGATATAACAATTGTACACCAATGAGTCGCCCCAAATGAAAGGTCAAACTTTGGATAGACATTGTTATTATCGAAGTTCCCATACAAGAATGTCGCCCTCAGTAGGTACCTTGTCCTACTGACAACATTAAGCGCGTAGCAGTATTTTCGAGAATCGGCAGGAAAGTGTCGCAGTGTTGTGTACTGCTGCCGGGTCTCATTTGCAACCGATATAGTGCTTGTTTCCCCATATGAAAGTTTGTCATCAGGAGTCCAATGAAGACCAAGTTCATCAGTGAAATTTTCTTTGCCTCCGCAGTCCAAACTAACAAAACCTGCTTAACATGACAAATACTGTTAAGTGCAGAAGAAGTGAATTAATTGCAAACTCCAGTATGCAAGTTTCGATAAGGATATAATCACGAATCGCAATGAATCACTTTCGAAAATTACATATATAAGGCTGGATCTTAATCCTGTTTTATTTTGCAACAAGCGCTCCACTGAAAATTACAGCTGGGTGAGAAACAGGATACTAAATGGATTCATTTCCACCACGAGATTCAAAGGATACATAAAAAGCTCTAAAAGAAAAGTAAATCATTAAGGAGTTCTTTAATTTCACTCTGACTCCGAAAGTAACCCTAGGGGCTCGTACATACAAGAGATTAATATAAAATCAAGATGCATATACAAACAAAAACATAACCAATCAGAATGCCGGAGAGCAGAGCATGGTAGAACAGCTACAGCTAAACTTAAACTATCATTTTCTGTACAAATATTGATCGTAGAGTGAAAAGCCTTCAATCTTGAGAGAGCCCAAATAATAAGAACAATTAGTGGGTATGAAAGAGCAAAACAGAGATTGCGCGGAGAGGGAAGGTACCTGAATTTTGAGCAGAGGAAAAGCGAGAGAGGAGTAATAGTATGAAAGAGAGAGGGAATAAGAGCAGAAGCCTACTCTCCATTTCTACTTCGGAAAGCTTCACTAAGAATATCAGGCCATAAAAATGGCGGAAAGGCAAGGAACCCGACACAGAAAGCTACTCTCCCTCACTCACTCACTATGTAGCAAAATAAAGTGGAAAAGCAGGGACACAGGCATCACAATCAAGCACCAATATACCTAATCTTCGAGTATTTGAAAAATTTTCAGAGTGATAATAAAATATAAAGCAGTTTTAAAGAAAAAAGAACTCGGAGAGTTGAGACCCCACGAGGCTGATGGGGAAATAGCAGGAGAGGTTTCTGGGACAGGGCAATCCTTGTGTGAAGCGCTATTTGGGGCCCACATAAAGCGAGCCTGGCAGAGATTGGCCAAAGTCTAATCCACGCCGCTCGAATGTTGTAAGAGTCAGACCGTGTATTGAATTGGAAAAGATGCAGATTTAAGCTTTAATAATTTAATTATAATTTAATCAGATCAGATTGATAATAATTCAAATAATATATTTAGAATAAATAGTATAAATTTAAATAAATTTTATAATTTAATTAAAATTTCAAACTAAATAATATTAAATTATTAATATATTATTTATCACAAATAAATCATTAATAAATTTTATAATTAAATAAGCTAATATTTATTTATAATCACATTTTTTATCTAATAATAAAAAATAACCAATATTTAAATTCATCAAATGATTAAAAATATCTAGTTAAATTTAAAATTCAAAATAATAAATATAATAATAATTAAATTAAATTAAAAAATCATACCATTGTAAGTTAGTTAGCTAGCTTAAATGATAAAAGAAAAGAGGAGTGTGGATAATAAAAAAAGTTTTTATTCAAAATTAACTCTGACTCAATGCATATAATTGAAATTGTGAACAATTTTAAAATCATTTGAATTTTAATAAACAAATTAATCATTTAAAAATAAGTTAATAATCAGATTAATAGTAAATACTAAATTAACCATATTCATTTGGGTCTAGAGCTCTTTAATGTGGAGTTATAAGTTAGTTAGTTAATTTAAATGATAAAGGAAAAGAGGAGTATGGATAATAAAAGAATGTTTTTATTCAAAATTAACCCTCACTCGATGCACAAAAATAGAATTGTGAATAATTTTAAAATCATTTGAATTATAATAAACAAATTAATCATTTTAAAATAAATTAATAATCATATTAATAGTAAATACTAAATTAACCATACTCATCTAAGTCTAGAGCTCTCTTAATGTGGTGCTGCACTTAAGAATTGAACTCATGACTTTATCCAAATATTTATAGTCCACTTACAAAGTGTATCAAGCTATTGGATTACTCATTTATATAGTATATTGATACATTCTTTTTGACTTTTTATACAGTATATGAAATCTAAAAATTAATTGCACTATTCATAATTTATGAATAAATTAACTTGTAATAAATGTTATCATAAATATTGATAATAAGCATTTGAAAAGTTATGTACTATCTATATCTATAACAAATTTATAAAAAGTTATACTACTCATAAATAGTAATAATACAGCTTGCTGTATGAGATTCCTTACAATGACCAGTGCTATCTAATTGGGAAGGAAAAATATAGTATATGCTTCAATAAAAAAAATGTATTCAATCTAAAATATAAATTATATTTTAAAAAAAATTTTATTCAAAATATAAATCTTATTTAGTAATTTCTAGAGTATTAAAGATTTTTTTTCTATTTTATCCCTATCAGTAATTAAATATAAGAAAAATAACAGACTTTAAATATAATGGATTAAATAAAATTATTATTAGAAAATTATGTATTTTTTATAGATTTAATGAGTAAAACTACATTTCTTAGTACATATACGGTTAATTAAATAGCATTTATATTTTGAACTCGATGTAGTATACTAGTTTTCCCTTTTAAAATTGATATTCCCTCTATTCTAAAATAAAAGTTTTTTTCTACTAATTGCATAAGAATGTAGTTTTACTTATTAAATTTTTTAAAAAATATATTATTTTCTAATAATACCCTAATTTAATATATTACATTTAAAGTTTGTTAATTTCCTATATTTAATTGTAGATAAAAATAAAATAAAAAAATAAATATTTAATATCCTAAAAATTATCAAATTAAATTTATATTTTGAATTAAAATAAACTTTTTAAATGAGACTTATATTTTGGATTAAGGAATCACTTAGGGTATGTTTGGATTGATTTATGTATAAGTAATTATAAGAATAAATGCTTATTCATAATAGATTATGAGAATAAATAATTATGTTAAAAGTGATTTATGTTTGAATATTTTTACCTCATAAGTGATTTTAAAAAAATAAATGTGTTTAGATTTTGGGATTTAAGTGATTATGGGGTAAATAATAAAAAAATGAAATAAGTAATTATAAAAAAATAAGTAATTATTATAAATAAAAAAAATTAATTTCTTTTGTAAGGACTTATTTAAAATATAAATACTTATTAAAAAATAACTCCTATTTAATAATTTCCGTACATAATCATTCATAATCATTTATTGATCCTATTGGTGATTATTTCATATTTCCAGATAAATGTTGTTGTTAATAAGGTTGTACGGTTCCATCCCACCATCCACACACTTTGGCCTCTTCTTACGGCACCTTTCGTACTATTTTTCTTTCCATTTCCCCTTTTTTGTTTTTCTCACCGTGAATTGTCAAAGAAATTTATGCATCAGATTAAATAATGCGCGAACAGTTTTCTCGATTTAATATATACATGACAAATATTCATAAAATTTATTTTATTGCATTATAAACGTTTAAGTTCTACAAAGTTAATCACATTTATGATATAAAAATCAATTTAGTCTTCTTCTTATCCCTCCAGATAGAATATCAAGCTGTCAATATCATAGTGATTAATGATTAATGAAGTGCATAAGCAAGTTTTGTTCGATTGAACTGTTTTGGAATAATTACAGCTAACGTGAAAGCAACCGAAGATATAGTAAGTTGTATCAAGTACTACTATTAATGTTCCTTCTTTTTGTCTCACTGCTTCTAAATTTGGCGTCTTTAATACGAAGACACTCTATACCATTTGAGAACTAGACCTTCTGCCATGTATGTAACACTCAAGTCACAAAATATGCCAAACAAAAGCGTAATTATATTTTAATTTGTTTTGTTTATATGGGTGATGATAAAACAAAAACACAGCAGGGATCGGAATCCCACCTGACTTTCTATCAGGTTGGTGAATGATGAGCATTGTAAAAAGCATGATCGGGCAGTGGGTAGGAAAAACAAAGCGAAATAAAAAGAATCAGTTTGACAACTTTAAAAAAGACGGCAGAATAATCAATGGCACTTTTAAGGCCTACACTTTTTATCCCGTCAGCTTTTGGACTTTGAATTGAATGGCTTTACTTCACAGTTTCGAGTTAGCCATTGTGCCCAAAAATAAATACATTACAGGTTGGCATCGTGGTGCGTATGCACGTATGCATTTGCCACTTACTTTTGGGTTTCAGACAGCATCCTAGTTGATCCAATCAACATTAAATTAAACTACTAGTACATTTTCTGTATAGTAGTGGAGCTTTCTTAAGCTCTAAGAATACAGAAATCTAGAAGCAGGGCGGACTGATGTGCATGAACATGGGAGCAGTTACCCACAAGACAAAAATGCATTTCTTACATTCAAGGGAAAAAGTACCTTTAGTTACCCCCGAAAACTTATTTGCCTCCCTAAAAATTTCACTTGCCCTCTTAAGAATTTCATTTGTCCCAATTTAATTTTTTAAGATCTCATGCATATGTATTTAAAAATATAATTTTCTATTATATTGATTATAAACATAAATTTTACAAAAAATGCAATAAAAATATTTTTAAATTTCTCAAATAAAATTTTCTTTGTTTTCTAATCAACAATAACAATACATTCTTCAATTGTCACTCTTTCTTAAATAAACTTAATATCTTTTCTTATTTCTTTGAACATAATTTCAATTAATAAATAAAGTAACACTTTATAATAAAATATAAAATCTTTTTTATTGTTGTTATTAAAATAGAAGAATACATATGATTCTAATAGAAGAGCATTCTTTTTCTTTTTATGTTATTATAATTTTTATATTTTTTTATTGTTTCTTTAGTATTTAATTTTAATAAATTTTGCGTTTATAGTATTCACATGAATATATAAAATTATAGGTCTTAAAAATATTAATATTATACACTTTTTTTATATTTATGAAATTCCATTTATTACTTTATAATATTGGACAGGACAGAGGGAATAGTTTAACAATTTCATTGGCATCATTTAATTAAATTTTATGAGAAATCAGCGACTTCTACTTAATCGTATCTTCCTCCAAGTTTCCCCTCCTTTATATTCATAAAGCTTATTATGTACAGTCGAATAAGGTGGAACATTAAAGGGGCCGTCTTTTTTGGTTTTTTTACAGAACAAAAGATAAAGTTTCACGTTAGGTTTGAGAAAAGCTAATCCTTTTTCCTTGTATTGCTATAATACTTGAACAAAGATAGATAGTCGATTGTAGATCATATGCATTATAGAACATTTCCTCATAGACTCGATTGACTTTCTTTTCTTCTTCTTCTTCTTTTTTATTTTTTATTCTAATTTTTTTGTGCCAAGGTTACTCGATTTGATTATTTATGAAACAAGGGTATCTGCAACGTAATTTATACACGTACGTTGCAAGAGATTCTTGCAAACAAATTAAAAATTAAATAGAGATGAGAAACATGAAAAAAGATAAGACATAACGGAGTGTCTACTACTCAGTTTAGCAGCTCGAATTCATTGTATACTTATATTCCTTACTAATATATTTCTATTTTTCCTCTTATAATTCACTGGTTGACTTGTCGAAATAGAGAATTAACCTGCTTCCAAATGTATGCAATTTAAAATTTTCGAACAGTAAACTCCGGATGTCATCCGTATTAGCAAGTTTGGCAAATCAAACTCCTGTATAGGCTCACATCCTCAATTCAACTATTGTCTATTGAGCCAAACCAGAAGAAACTAAAAAAAGTTCATTTAACACATGCCAATAATTGCAAGGAGATAATAGTTTCATTCCATATTTCCATTACAATTTACAAAGTGATATAGGAGTACACACTATTCAATATTTCATAGAAACAAAGCATAAGAACCATCACTCTAGACTGGACTAGTGCGAGCAGAAACAACACGTCTCTAATCGATTTTCTTAGTCTGTATCCGCAAATCTGATAAAGGCCAAAGATGAAATCAATTGTCAAATTCAACACTAAAAGTTTAAAACACGATTGAAAAATTGAGAGGTATATTTCTCACTCACCCAAGTTCTGAGAGCTTCAGGTGAGCTTCAGCATAGTCCGCAAAGAATGCGTCCTCGTCCTGGATCAAAATTTGTGAACACACACTCAGTTTTCAAACTAGATTGTTCATCCAACCATATAACAACCCATTTTAGGAGAAGACAGGGCTGTGAGTAAATGCAAATACTCACGGCAGCATATTTTTCAACAAGAGGACGAAACACTGGATCATTTAGAAGAGCCTTGTCTGATGGTAGCTGGATCAAACCTTCTTTCTCTCCACTGAGAAGTTCCCTGTTTATATAAAAAAATCACAATCAGAAAATTAGCTGGTCAGTTCATTCTCTCTTTACTTCATAACTCTGCCGGTATTATTTTAATTTATTAATTATTAACTTAATTGTTTTAGCAAATCAGCTCCATTTAATTAGTCACATGCGTCACAAACGATAAGGGCAGGCGCAGTACACTTCCTGGTGCTATTTTCCTTTTCCGTTAAAGTGTGTATATTATTGCTCATTATTTAATACATAGCAGAAGATTCCAGAAACAAACACCTTGACATATATAATTCATGTCAAAGAAATTCAATTTGACTATACACCTTACTATAGTAACGCCAAGGCCAAAAATAAAAGAGGTTCCTTACTTGAAATAAGAGTTGTCAAAAAAGAGAGGGTTCTGTGTCCAAGGTCCCTCAAATCCAGAGCGTTCTTCGTGGCATCTTCCCTGCATTATGGTTACAACACACACAACTCGTTTGCTATATCACAACTATATGTGCTTTAACCGTTAATTAAATAAGTAACAGTCCGCCAAAGAAGCCAGTTAAGAAACTCCTTTTTTCAGATCATACCAGTGTGTGGCCACCGGATAAGGCAACTATATCTTTGTCAGAAAGACCCATGTGGCCAAAAATATCCCTTAAATGATCTGATCCTGTAATGACAATGGTTTATAAATATTTAATAGGTTAACGAGAAACTTAATGGATTTTAATGTTTCTGAATTATACTAAGTAACCTTTAGTGGCATCTGGCAAGCGACCTTCTGGAGGTGGTTCAGTTTTGTCCTGTGGACAAAAAATAACTTGTAAATTATCTTTAAAAGTAGAGGAGAGTATCATTTTTCAGATCATATACCCCATAGAGTAATAAAAAAAGTATACACTGCCCTGTATCATTGTATTGGCTGCCCATTTCAGAGGAAAAGAATCTTAGTAATTAAAACTTCAAAATACCAGGACGCGGTGTTGTTTAAGAAACTTTATACTGAACTAATAATGGAAGCACAAATTAACCAGAGTAGGATTCTCGTCAGCAGTATAAAGCATTACAGGTACGAGTTTCAGGATGAAGAGAAGAGTTGTGGTTCACTTCACACTACTGAATTCTCATCCAAGGGAAGGGCATTTGTTTCATAAGGAATAAACTAAAGTTCTCCATATGACTTATGATAAGGTTCTTCAATAAAAACATCATGCATACATATATTTTTTTTAAAGAAAAAATCTAAACATATAATGCTGAAATGTAAAATTTATATGTTTGTCTCCAAAATCCCCCGATATTATTATTGGAAAACCCATGGATGCTAATGCAATCAAATGTTTATTCCCGTGAATGCCGGGTTAGTTGTTATAGTTATTCTAATTTCTGAAACATAACCTTTACAACTCATGCCCTAAGTGATAAACTTAAAGAAGAAAAGCTGTGATCCTAACTACTAACGGGACTATGAAAATAAATCACTGATGAAATTTAATAGCATCGGTGATGTAATCTAACCACACACAAATGACAAATGAAGCAGTTTGATAAAATCTGTTACCATACTTTAATGGCATTAATTCAACGTGGAGATCTTACCAACGGAAGAGACAGTAAAAAATTTAGTTCGAAAAGGCACCATAGAAACAACATCTAACATCAAAATAACTCAATCATTCATAATATGTCAACATACAGGAGCAAATCAAAATAGGAATGAGGGTCACTAACTGTTCTTCCGGGGTGGAAGGGAATCGCGGGTCCTCCTGTAACTTCTACAGCCACAACTCCAGCCAACTTCAGTACGAAAAATACGTACGAAAAATACAATTATAAGTCATTTATAAGGTAAGATCAAATTCGAAAGAAATCAACAAATAGCAGTTGTTTAACTGCTTGAGAAATATATATATATATATATATACCTGATACAAGTCAGCGTACGATATTATTGGAAACTGCTCCTTGATCGGTTCCAGAAGCCTGACCGCAATGTCAAGACCATTGTTTGCTCCATGGGCGAGCTCTGCTGGGTGCCTTATAGTGCCAAATGGTCCTCCTGTTTTCGTCTTCACATCGAAGGTACCAGCTGAGTGCCATCTGTATCACAAATAGACGGTGGGTGGGTTGCAACCCCTTAAAATTGAATATTATATGTATTTCACGCACACAACTAATAGAGAATTCATACGCCAATCGAAGCATAATGGGAGCACAATGCTTCTCTTGAATGAACCCTCTGAGCTTCTTCTTGCACTTCTCAATAGCTTTCTGATACTCCTCGCTAACAACTGGGTAACTCTTCCCCATGGTAACGGTAGATTCTAAAGCTACAGCACATAAATAAGTGAATGAGCAAAAGATCAAACGAAAATTTCAACAGGATCAAAATAACATGATAGTATGGAGCTATAAAGTCTAAAAATAAGAAAACAACTCGCCTCATCGTTAATCGGATTGTATTTTCTCGGCAACCAAACCATATAGCGCAGTGAAGGAAAACGATCAAAGCTCGAAAAATAACAAATATTAAAAATTCAAGGAAAAATGACGGTGTAAGGAGTATAACTGACCTTGGGATTCACCCAAACACAGAGCAATAGTGCACGAACGAGGCAATGAGCAAGATTTGGGCATGAAAAGGACCAAATAAATACAGGCAGTGTCCGGGGTCCGCTTGAAGATTCTAGCGTTTGTTTAGGAAGGTTGAATCTGGCCGTTGCTCTACACCGAACGGCCAGGATGATCGCATGCCGTGGCCTCAAGCTGGTGGCTGCCTGGCTGGTACTTCGTCTTGGGACGCAATAAGAATAGTAAAATGTACAACGAACAAGCAAACGCCACGAACCATATTGGGCAAATGGCAGGAACCATGCTGCCACGGTAGGTCTAGTACGTGCTTCGTGCTTTCCACAAATAGAAAATAATGTCTGGGGGTCCATCTTCTCTTAAATGTTGATGGATAGAATTGACATTCCATCCCTGGCATTGTTAGATTTTTTTTTTTGGAAATACTTGTATAGAAAAAAATTTATAAATAAATAGTATTAATTAGAAATTTAATTCTACTCAAATTGAAAATTTATTTTACAGGATTATTAAAATTTTAAATCAGGTTTTTGTAAAAAAATATTTTCAGTTGGATACTAAATTATCTTTTTTTCTTTTCTTTTTTTACTTACATATTAATTAATAAAATTATGAAATAATTTAGATTATACAAAATTTTAATAATAATTTATTAAAATATTTTTATTTAAATACTATAAAAGATAACTTGTACTCTACTTATTACTATTTTTAATAAAGAATTAAACAATAAAAGAAGTAATATAAAATGTCAATACATTTAAAAAACTTTTAAAAATAATAATTAAAATGGGACTATGCACTCAATTTTTATCAAAAATAAATAAAAATGGATAAATGGAGCCATTACCAAAATTTTAACTAACATTTTGAAGAGAAATTTTGGAAAACTTAAAATGTAGAAAATGATGGTTTACGAATTATGAACAAAAAAGTTAAGTTTAGGAGTTAGTTATGTGAAAAATGTGTTAGGCACATTATGCCACTCATATGAGAAAAAACGGTTAACCTAATGTATTGTGCTATATTAATAAGGCTTTAATGATTATTTTTATTATCTTTGTTAATTATATGTGATTATTGAACCTAAAAAAAGTAAAAAATATTATATTTTCATGAAGGCGGACAGCCTAACTACCCTTAAAAGGAATCAAAGTCTATATAATTCGAAGTAGAAAAAAGTGTCTGATTTGCATCTTTTAAATAAAAAATTTATAATTAGTTGATGTCTTTTAGTTTTATAAAATAAATGAGTTATTCTTGATTATTTTATTTTGTTTTATTTTGAAAAAAGAGACTTTATTATTATTTGTAGAAAGAAGATTTTATGAAAACTTTTATCATATCATTGTTGTTTTACTTGAAATATAAAAGAGATATCTCTAAATATTTTCTATTTTAGATTAATTTTAGAAAATATTTTAACTACATTAGTTTTTACAGTAAAAATTAGTATTACTCATAATTTTTTAAATAAAGGGTGAAAATTAGTATAACATGTTAAATGCATATAAGAATCATTGGTGTCCCTTATAACAAACTCTAAAGGGTGAAAAGAGAAGGAAAACAAATCATAAATATTAATTTTAGATTTCTTAGAATTATCATTTAAAAGATATGAATAATTAGAGTAAAATTTAGTATAACTCATAGTCCTTTAGTTAACACCGTAAGTACCCACAAAAATAATTAGTATCTCTTATGATCTAAAGAAAATAGAAATTGAAGAGGAAGAATTATTGATTAATTATTTAGAGGCCAAACTTATAAAAATGTCATCAACAATAAAATGAGGTCCTAAGGTCATGCAAAAGTCTTCATAAATCGGTAAGGCTCTTTATAGCATGAGAAGACATGCTATGTTTTTTTTTTTAAAGCTCTCTATTATCATTGTTGATACTTCAAACTCTCATGATTTGTTGAATTTTTTCCTTCTGGCTATCAAATTCTTTATTTATAGAGGAGCTTGTTATTTATTTTGTTTAATTTAAAATATTTTAAATTTTGGAAATAAGAATTATATAGGAATAATATCTTAATCTTCTAGTTTTTAAAAAATTATTGAATCCTATTTAAGAGATATTTATTGATTCAATTCCTCTTTCCCCATGAATTTAAGCTATTTCCATATTTTTTTAAATTTTATGAATAGAAAAGTTAACAAGATTTTTAATAATCCCTCACTTTTTTTGTTTTTATATATTTTAATTAGAAAATAATCTCTAAATTTTACTCTAAAATCTTTAAATATAACTCATAAATATTTTGTATTTTGACCTGTTTCATATTTTTAAATTTTTTATAGGATAATCTTTTAGGATATTATAAATTTATTTTATTATTTTTCTATGAAATCTACAAGAGAGAATTATTTATTTATTTATTTATTATTTTTATTAAATAGATTGGATAAAATATAATATTCACATATACAGCCGAATTATTTTTTTTGAAAACGTGGTAATTGAGACTACATTTTTTTTAGGCCGGAGTAATTGACACGGCATTAAGCAAACTACAATGTGATCCTTGCCCCTTCTTTCCCGAGAAAATTAATAAGCCCGCACATTGTAAGCGTGTGAAGTGTATATATATATATATATATATATATATATATAAAGACACTGATATACTTTGATAGGAGTATTTTTTTTATTGATACATCATAGTATTTCCTCTATTTTTTATTATACGTCATATTTTACAAAAATTGAAGTATATAAAATATAAGCCAATTAAATATCTATTTTCATATTTTCTTTTATTAAATAATTATGGTTAAAAGAGAATAAGAAAAATATAATTAATTTATGTTATAATTTAATTAAGATAATATTAGAAAATTGTGATACATTTTACAGAGTTCAAGAATTTTAATTACTTTTAACTATTTTTCTCAGTATATATAAATAATTTAAAAGTGACTTATAATAAGAAATGTAGATAGTACATATGCATAAAACCTAACTAATAAATTATTATACAATTACTTGTCAAAATAATGTACATGATGTATTATTAATAGAAAATCATATATATATATATATATCAAACTTTGATTATAAAGTTTAATTTAAAAATAAGAATATAAAGTTATATATATTTTTTTAAATTGATAACATCCATTGCTTTCCCTATAAAAAAAAAAGAGATAACATCCATTGCTTTTTCTTAATGCTGTCAAAATTCAATTTATGTTTTTTTTTTAATTCTAATTTCATATAACTAGACAAATTTATTTGCGTCTTATACAGAGTTTGAAGGGAATTATTCTTTTCATGACTTATGAATTGAGTATATATTTAATATTGAAGTATATAAAATATAAGCCAATTAAATATATATATATATATATCAAAATAATGTACATGATGTATTATTAATAGAAAATCATATATATATATATATATATCAAACTTTGATTATAAATTTTAATTTAAAAACAAGAATATAAAGTTATATATATTTTAAAAAAAAGAGATAACATCCATTGCTTTCCCTATAAAAAAAAGAGATAACATCCATTGCTTTTTCTTAATGCTGTCAAAATTCAATTTATGTTTTTTTTTAATTCTAAATTCCATATAACTAGACAAATTTATTTGCGTCTTATAGAGAGTTTGAAGGGAATTATTCTTTTCATGACTTATGAATTGAGTATATATTTAATATTGATGATGCTTATTGATTAAGTTACGCCATTAACGTTTCATACCTTCAAATTTAAGAAAAATATTTTCAAATTTTGCTTAAAATTTATCTAATTTCAATCTTTCAAAAGAAAGCATCAATTTTTACATCGGAGAACATTTAAGGCATGACTTAGACATGCCATGTTCATTTCGTGTAGATGTAAATTTGTATTTATTTTTAAATTGTTTATTTTGAGATTTATATTTATTTGGTCAAACTTTTGCAAAAAAATGCCTTCTAATGGGTAACAAAATATCTGCTTGGCCATGCTATTCAGAGAAAAGGGTTACCTATGAGTATTTTTCCCACAAACTACATCTTGAGTCTCAGACGTTTGGCCAAGTTTTTGCCCAAAAAAGAAAACACAACAAAAAGCTGTTTTGGCACAGTAACATAAACAATTTTCTGTTGCTGAAAGGAAGCATTAAATTGTTGGAAGTCATAGGAAAAAGATTGTTATTTTTTTTTTAACACCGTCTCCCTAATAAAAATTTTTTATTTATAATATTTATTCTTATTTATTTTTATCAGATTTTTATTCCAAAGTAGAGAATTCATATGCCAATCAGAGCATAACGGAAACACAATGCTTCTCATAAATGATCACCCTGAGCTACTTCTTGCCCTTCTCAATCAGAGCATAAAGATTAAGCTTGAGGCTCTGCACTTAAAGATATAGATAGATTTTCAGTGCCACAATGATGGTTTTCTGATGGTATATTGCGTTCCCGTTGTCATGCAAAATGTCAAATAAAAAAATTTTATTTGATTAACTGTTGTGCATTGATTCTTATCTCCATGATAATATTTGTTAGAGTGGTTATTGTATCAACTATTTGACAAACTATTTCATCTTTTTTATGTGTAATTGAATTAATTGGTTATTTAAGTTGCGTTTCATATGTTAATAAATAGATGATTCTCATTTGTATTATGATATATTCTTCTGAATGTGTTTTAATAATTTAATATAATACTAAATTGGTAACTCCATGCAATATGGGTAGTTTATAATAAGAAAATCATAGCACCAATAGTAAGCATCACAATCCCATAATTAATAGTAATTAGTTACAACAATTTGTTATGATTTAGAATTAAATATTATCAAGCTTTATTAATCATTAATATTAAATTTTAATTTCTCTACTAAAAAAAATATTCATTTTAATTTAATTTTCATTAATCAAGGAACATTAAAATTGATTAATTTTTTGCGATCGTGCATAAATTAATACCCCAACCAATTTAATGTAACTTTAATCTAATTAAGATAATAATTATAGATAGAGGTACGTAAACCATGACAAATTCTTAAGTGAAAATAAATTAGTAAGGTTATGTTTTGAAGCAATTTTTGAATATTACCTTTTATAATTTTATCACATATTCTAATTTAAAGGAAAAGCTAATTAATAATATCCATTATATATATAACAACAGATTTGGTAAGATTCTCGTAATCCTAGATCTAAAACTTTTAAATTAATTAATCATACATTTTTTAATTATATTTTATTAAGTAAATATCTCTGTTATTTTGTAACTGACTTATTATTTAGGGGGAATTACATACATAGACTAATAGAATGAATTAATCATAAAGAAGAATTTTAGTTGAAAAAAATGGTAAAATTTGAAATACTTAATAGTAAAATTGAGAGAATGAGTAATAATAGATCCTATTTTATAATTAATTTATTATCTTGGTTCCCATATGTAATTCCCCCTATTATTTATCTTTGAAATCCTTTTCAACATTTTAAAAAATATTTTCAATTGATATTTTACCAAATTAATCGGTATTTTAGAATTATAAGTTCCAACATTTTTTATTAATTGAAAAATAGATTGTAAGATAAATAAAAATATCAATTGCAAAACAAGGGTTGATACTTCCAAAATAAACAGATTTTGAAATTACATGGTAACACCCAATCAAAATTTTAACAGATTTTAAAGTCATTTTTAAGCCATTATTATTATTTTAAACTTTTGACCGAACATAATTCATGAAAAGTTGCTACTTCTAGATTTTCCAATCTAAATATTTATTTAGAATTTTTGTCCAAACCATATTTTTAAAAAACGAATTTAATATTTAACAAATTTAACAAATTATATGACGTGTTAAAACCTAATGAAATTAACAATTGCCAAATCAAGTTAGTTAATTCAAATATTATCAAAACCCATTTTAATTAAATAATTAATACAAATTAACTCTCAATCTTAATTACACATTAAAAATTCGATACTAATTTGAGTCAATCAATATAAATATAACCAACTTTACTTTGTATTTATTATCATATTATGCATTACAAAAATGAAAAGAAAAATAATCAAAATATCTATTAGAGTTGTTTCACAGGCAAATCCCCTTTTCAAAAGATTTTTTGTGAAAATTTAATTTTTTTGTAAAATTATAAAATTTATTCTTTTATTAAATTCATATCAAATCTTATTAAATATATTTTCTAATTATATTAATTATCTAATATAAATCATATAGTCTTGTAATCTGAATCAAAACTACAAGATTTTGGTAATAAATAAATAAAGGTGAAAGCATACATTTGATCTCTTAACTTTGAAGTAAATTTCATTTTAATTCTTTAATTTTTAAAATTTTTATTATAATTTTTTAACTTTAAAGATGTAGTAAAAAACTTCTTGAATTTAAAACCGGTAAATAAGTTAACAGAAAATTTACTTAAATTTATTTAATCACTATTATTATACATTAATTAATATAATAATTATAATTATTATTTTTTATGCTCAAAATAAATAATTAGTACCTTAGAAAAAAAGGTAAAAAATATATTAATTTAATGCATTAAAAATTACAACCTTAGAATAAATTATTTTTAAAGTATTGTGGTAAAACATTTAAAATTATTATGTTAAAATGAATAATTTTTATTTATTTTAAACAAGTCGATAGGTTGAAAAATTTAGCATGGAAATGTAAAGTATAAAAAATAAATATTTAAAATCTAAAAATAAAACATTTGATTTTAAAGTTGTAATCTTTAACTTCTTCCATTAACATATTTTTAAAGTAGTCCATAAAATTATTTTTGTTATAATTTTTATATTAATTAATACATAATAATATTAATGATATGATTTTTAAATAGGTAAATTATTATTTTCCGTTAGTTTATTTAATGGTGTTAAGAATTAGGAAGCCTTTAATTACATGTTAATAGTTAAAGAATTAATATGAAATATAATAAAATTAAATGACTAAAATGAAACTTATCTCAAAATTGAATAATAAAAAATATACTTTAATTATAAATAAATAGATCTATAAGATACGATGAATACACTAATCAAAATTTCCATTAAAAAATTAATTAATTTAAAAATATTTTAAGGTGACAACTTTTAAGAATCAATAAATAATTATCAAGTATGCACTATAATGTATTGTAGCCTTATTTATATAATTAATTTTTGAAATGTTTAATTAGAGAATAAAATATTCAAAAATTGAAAATCATTTATTAAAAATTGATTTAAATCATGCGGTTCTAATTAACTTGCCCAATTAAATTTCATTCTAATTACATATGATGGGAATACCAATATTAATATTCCCCATGATTTGATATTGGATGTCTCAACGATGATGATATTAGATCAATTGTAGAAGTTGCATTTTCAAATTTCTATGATAATTTAAATATCTCATTTTATTTTATAGATAGAATTATATGAGCTTCTATCTTATTTATTGTTACTAATTTTAATTAATACATATTACCTTTATTACCAGCTGAATAGGTGGTGTACCATAATTTTGATATTATATTGAAGGAAAATGACAACGTAATTTTTGTTGATTATCTTCATTTCTTTAAATTTCTAAATTTAGTTTCCGTGTCAAGTTTTCATAAAAGTTGAAGCATCAATTATTCTCATAAGAAGGTCTCTATAATAATATCTATCTCTTTGTTACACAAAGTGATAACCATGTACTTTAAGCTGAAGTTATGTTAGAATAAAATGAAAGGTTAAAAGTTTGTATATATAGAATATCTATGATTCAATCAGATTTAAAATTATTATTTATTATGAAGAGACGATAATTTCTTATAATGTTAACTTTTGCTATGACAACAAATAAGAGTTGCCAAGACCTATTTATACACTGACAACTTTATGTTGCTTTATTTTGTGTATGATTTAAAAATAAATTGAAGATATTAATTATAAATTAAGATAATTATTCAAGTGACACAACTTTGAATGTATAGTATAAATAAATATTTAATAATCTCAATTGATATTTTTGTATTTTCATTTTTTTTCACTTATTATTATCTATGTACTAAATAATTTGTAATATTATTATTTTTTATTTATATATAAAATTTTATCATTCAATTTGTTTAAAAAATGTAATTAGCCTTATTTTACACATTCGATGCTAGTTTATATAAGTTTACTTAAAATTAGAACACTTTAAATTTATTTAAAGAATCTTACAATCCCCTCATAATATTACGCATACATGAACATCAAACAACCATTTTTTTTCCCCTACAACCTATTTGAATAGTGAATACATTATTGGTAAATTTAAAAAAAAATAGTGAATACTCCTTCTGGTCCTGTATATAAAACCATTTTAACCGAATCACATGAATTAAGAAAGGGAGTTAAAACTAATTAACTACCTTAATTTCTCTGAAAATTTCAATTTTTTTCTAAAACTATCTTTATTTAATCTCTCTCTTTGAATATATTAAATAGAGACTTTTTTTAGAAATGCATAATAAATAGCACCTCATATATTATAAAGGATCTAATATTTAGATTAAGACAAAAATTCTATACATAGGACTGGAGGAGTATCATTTTTTTCCCCTGCAACCAATTTGAATACTGAATACATTATTGGTAAATTAAAAAAAATAAAGTATTTTGAATTAAAAAAAATGCCGATAAAGGCTAGCTGTATTCAACTCGCGGGTTTTTGCGTCCGCATCCACATTTCGCAGGCTCTCTCTCTCTCTCTCTCTCTCTCATTCACTATCTTCACCGCTTCATCCTTCCTTCTCTGAGAGACTCCTCTCCTTCTAATCGTAAGTTTTGCTTCCCTCCGCCTCCAATTGGCTCAAACCATGCCCATTTCCCAAGCTCATTCTCGCTTGTTTTGGAATTACTTCTTTACTGGTTTAGCACGCCGATCATTTGCTAGGGTTAGGGCTTTCGTTTCGGGCTGTGATTTATGTGTCCTCATTTTCCATATTTGATCGTTCTTTTAAGAGTTTCAATATTTTTCGTTACTTCGTGGGGGTTGGAACCATCGGCGATGGATGTACTCTGAGCTACCAGTTTTCTTTTTTCTTTTTTTTGTTTTCCCCCACTTGCTGCTTGTCTAGGTTGATGAATCCCAAAACAATGGGCATTTTGAAGTACGTATTGTGGTTAACTACGAATTGAAGACAATGTGTAAAGCACTTGATATATATATATTTTGGCTATCGAACTCGGCAAAATTGCGGGAATTATAGCTTTGGGCCAGAATAAGTCGAAAGTCGAACTTCTAAGGTTTGGCAGTGACTACTTTTCTCCTGGGGTGGGACGGACGATGGAAATCAATAATCATTGTAGGCTTAATTAAGTACGACTTAATATAGAGAAATATTGAGAAAGACTAATGATTGTTCATGGATAATGACATTATTTTGTTGCGCATCGTCGTTCTGCCTTTTTCTAGGCTACTTTGCAGTCCTCCTCAAGGGCTTCGGTTGCAGTGGTGCATTGTCGTCTTGGGAACTATTGATTACCACTTTACACTTCAGTTACATGCAGTTTGTTCTCAACGAGGCAGCAGTAGCTAGTTGGATGCATTAATTAGAGTGTCATTCTTAACCATGCCAATATTTTATTAATCGGTGCTTGGTTATGTTGCCACATGATCTGCAATCATTTTAGTTTGATGACATGTTAAATTAACATTAGATTGAACAGGGTATTTAACAATTTAATTTGATTATTGGGTTTAAGCGTTGGAAAAAAAATATAATAAATTATACTTCCCTTCCGGGTATAAATTCTCTCATAGAAATCTTATAGCTATCCAAGAGTTATTTTGTTGTCTGTGCTGGGGACCTAGATGAACTTCCGAACGTCTTGCCATCAGCAATGAAAATCTATAAATGTTCAGAACTTTTCCTTTCTACAGGGGCTATATCATGTTTTATGGTTTTCCTATTTTGCTTTGTGCGTTTTATATATTTTTTGTTTTGCTTAATTTCCAGGACAATCATGTGTGACAAGGGAGAAAAATCCTGCCCCATATGCACGGAGGAGATGGACTTGACTGATCAGCAATTAAAGCCTTGCATATGTGGCTATGAGGTTCTGATTTAGTTTTCTACCTATGCATGGTTATCTTGTCTAATATAACTGTGTACTCGTTGTTATCTTATATGCCCATTATCCTTTCCTCCCAAGTGAAGGTGGAAAATTGCATTTTAAACTCTGTATAGCCTCTGATTTTTCAGTTAAGATAAACAGTAACATTTTACATGTAACACCTCCTTGATGAATCATTTTGATTCATTCTTTCTTTTCTTCCACCTTCTCCACAGATCTGCGTCTGGTGCTGGCATTACATTATGGAAATGGCTGAAAAGAATGGAACTGAGGGCCGATGTCCTGCTTGTCGTACACCTTATGACAAAGAACGCATTGTTGCCATGTCAGCAAACTGTCAAAGGTTGTTATAGTCTTCGGGAAATTTCAATTTTTTATGCATTTGATTATTTGCAAGCAACTATTAAGAAGTATGGTTGCCTTGATGAAGCAGATTGGTGGCTGAAATGAATTTAAAGGAAAAAAAGAAAATGCAGAAGTTAAAACCCAAAGCATCAGATGGAAGGAAACATCTTAGTGATGTTAGAGTCATTCAACGCAATTTAGTGTACATAATTGGGTTGCCTCTTAACCTTGCAGATGAAGACGTGAGTTCTTAAATGCTGTCTGGTATCTTGCTGTAGCTAGATGCATGTTAGTGGAGCATGGCTGACTTGACATATGTGTGTGGCGTTCATTTTGTAAATTATCATCTTATTCCTTTGTTAACATTTTATTTTGGATTTTACCAGCTGCTTCAGCGCAAGGAGTACTTTGGCAGGTATGGAAAGGTTTTGAAAGTGTCCATCTCTCGAACGGCAACGGGAGTAGTCCAGCATTCTGCAAACAACAGTTGTTGTGTGTAAGTCGTTTCAAATGTCTCAGTGGCTATCATCTTATGGGGACTAGTGTGTTTCTGTTAGAAAATTGTATTCTTCCCATGCCTTTCTTTAACTAATTTTGGGTTGAGTCATAGTTCTTCCCAAGGTTGGAGGCTGGTTGTTGTTGATTATCGTTTGTAAGTAAGTTGTAGTTCTTGAATCAAAATTCTTTTTATTTAGGTATATAACTTACTCAAAAGAAGCTGAGGCTGTTCGTTGTATTCAATCAGTGCATTGTTTTGTATTAGATGGTAAATCACTGAGGTGAGGATAAGCTATTTTCATTGGTTTATGAGATCATTATGTGACATCCATGTGATGATGGTGATTATTTGCATATGCAGGGCTTGTTTTGGAACCACAAAGTATTGCCATGCATGGTTGAGAAATTTGGTAAATATTGATTTTAACCAGAGCTCATGTATGCTTGCTAGACAATGCACATGCCTATCTGTAACCATATATATTATCTTGCTGTTCCAGGCTTGCAGTAATAGAGATTGTTTATATTTGCATGATTATGGCTCTCAAGAAGACAGCTTTACCAAGGATGAACTAGTTTTGGCATTTGCTAGGTATGGTTTCTATTTTCTGGTCTTCCGTAACTTCTCAAACCCTTTTCATACAGTTCTAACCTTTGAGAGTACACCTTTCATACATGTAAAATGGACTAAATTTTTTATTACCCTTTTCTTTCTTTTCACCCTGTTTTGCATAATCCTCTCTCATAGTCATAGGTACCTGGTATGTTTATGAATTCATGATCTTTCTGTTACTATTACGATCTTGTATAATTTTTTTTATATTGCACATCCATCAGCTTGCTTGTTATACTTAGTCTATCTTTTACCATCCAGTATTCTTATTTTGTTTTTGCCTGGGAGTTAATTATCTTTGTTTATGGTTTTGTTTTATTGTGCTTTGGATATTGAAGGAGTAGAATTCAACAAATTATTGGTGCTACAAACAATTTACATCGCCGTACGGGCAATGTCTTACCTCCCCCATCAGATGATCCTAGACACATGTTATCAGCTGCCAGACCAGTTAACAAAAGTCCTTTAGATGTAAGCTTTCATACACCTCTATATATGTGTTGGGGTGGTATATTGAATTATTTTTCAACTTGGTTGCTAGTTAGTTATTTTGTTGGTTATAAGATATAATAAGTTAGACAGTGAGTCCTCCATTTTTATTAACTTCAAGTGTATTTTATCCACACAGAAAATTGAGAACCAGGTCAAGGTATCCTGTTCAAGTAGTGGCACTGGGAATTCTACAGCACTCCCTGCGGCAACTTCTTGGTACCTCATACACTGTTTGATTTCACTCTAGCATCGATTTGTGTTTTTTCAAATGCTTACTTTGCAAGTGTCTTTTATTAGGGTTATGCGTGTGTCTGGCACTCTTCCACCAGATGCAAGTACACAATATTCTGGTAATTATCTGAATAGAAAAGTTGAGGCATCCAATGATCTGCAAGCCATTGTGTCTGGAGTTTCTAGCACTGAGAGATCAACTAATAAGCCTAGAACATCAGGTGAAGGAGTTATATTTGATGCGCATTCTAATTCTTTGTTGAAATCATCAGAGTTAAGCAAGCATGATATTGAGGGAAATTTTCAAACTCGTGAGTCATGTGTGACTAAAGCAAGTAATATGGAGAAACTTTCTGCTGAAGGAATCTCGAACTGTGAAACATCTTTGACAGCTGTTACAAGCAATGGTCTAGACGTGGTATCACCTGCCAGCAGAGGCTTTGTAGAGTTCTCCGAATCTTGTCATGATGGCCAAGCATTTAGCCATGATTTAAATAAGGATGTCCAGGGGTTATGCTCAGGACTGTCTTCACTTAGCCTTCGTAGTCATCTTGAAGATACATGTTGTACTCCTGGTTCAGACAATATACATTTTACTAATAACCCAACCAATTCATTTGGAAGGCAGCATCTGATGGAAGATAATCGATATTCTGTTGAACAGACTACTTGGCCAGCTATGTGGGAAGAAACTATGGTGGATGATTTACTAAACCTAGATTATGAGCAACCAAAAAGTAGTAAAGGCTTCAATAGTCTATCATCTGGGGTTTCTTCACCTGGCTTGCCTCTGAATTTAGTACAATCAAACCATCAACTATGGCAGCGAGATATGGTTGATCAGCAGAATCAACCAGGCAAACCTTCTAACTATTTTGATAATGTTACAAGTTTTGATGATAAAGTTTCTCCAGATATGGCAGAGAGCAGCATTATCTCAAATATTTTGTCTTTGGAAATGGATGCATGGGAAGATTCTTTAGTTAAGTTGTTAGGTGAAAGTGATGAACAATGCACATCATCAAAATCACCAATTTTGTCAAAAGTCCAAGACAAGAATCAGTCAAGGTTTTCGTTTGCCAGGCAGGATGAGTTCTTAAATGAGGCTTCTGATTTTGAGCATTCATTTGGGGTTGTGGGGCATCCTCCTAGGAAGTATTTTACGTCAGGTGGTTTAATGGATAATGAGGATACTCTAGCTGGAAAAGACCGGCATGTTTTGCCCAGCAGTTCCATAGATAGCCATGTTGGAAGTCAGTCCTTTGTTTCATCTAAATGTTCTGGTGAGTGCTGACTAATAATGTGACTAACGTTGCTTTTTGGGCCCCTTTTTGAAGGGGGAATGGCTATAGGGTTTTTGAGTTAATGTGGTTGAGTGAATTTATGCACATATATCTTGATATTTTGCCCTTGGTGGTTCTATCACTTGAATGTTTGTCCAGATCGTTGCCTTCTGGTTGTTTTAGTATTGCACCTGTGGTCCTTTTCCTTTTTAACAATTTTAGAAACTCAGCACTGCTTCAACTTGGTAAACGGCTAGTTTTGTTTAGGATGAATATAATGCGGACTATCTCTGAAGGTGCTGGAACTAGCATTAATTTGTTGTTCATTGGATCTCTTTCTTGCATGTGTGTTAATGGCTGTTTAATTAATTAGTAAAGCCAGCTTAGTAGTTGATTTTTACGTTTTAGACTTTAGATTTTAGTCTGTCTTTATCTATATTACGTGGCCTTTTGGACTTGTCTGTTTGGAGTGCTATTATTGATTTGGAAATCCATTGTGGAAATCTTACTTTCGAAAAATCTTTCAAGGCTTATTCACTGAACACAAACCAAGATGGATGATACTGATGATTTCTCCTGGATTTTAATTGTTATGTTCTGTCAGTGTCAAAAGCTCATGCTTCAGCGCCACCTGGATTTTCATTGTCTAGCAGAATACCTCCTGGATTTTCATATGGGAGACTAGAACAGGATTGTAATACTTCTGGTATAGTTTTTGTTGTTCAAGATTTACTCCATTTTTTCTCTTGTGCTTCCCCTTCTTGATTACAATGTCTACTTTTCTTTGAGATATCTCTTAAGACATTTTCTTCCTCCCAGTGAAACATTTGCAAGGGCAATATGTTCCTCCATCTGGGAATGTTGGTAGGATAAGAGATGTTGAAGTTTGTGATCCTGCAATATTGGAAATCAGTGAAGAGATGCTGGCAAGAAAGCTGAATAATGCTTCCCTTGGCATGAGGCAGACTTTTCATTCACAATTTAACCCCGATGGAGATGATGCTAGGCTTAAGATGTTAATGCAGCAGTCGCAGAATTTGAGATTTTCGGACTATGTTGGAGATAGATTTTCTCCCCAAATTGATTCATATAGAACTCCTTCAAAGCTTCTTGATCAATTCCAACCTAACAATCCATCAATTTATCAGCACCTTCATTCCCAGCAGGTCAGTACTAATATGCTTTCATCAAATAGCCTGTGGGGTGGTTGGAATGATTCTAAGAACTTCAGTGGCCTTGGTATGTCGGAGGTTTTGAATGATGAGCGACTAGTATATAACAACTTCATCTCAAATTATGAGAATATGAAGTTTTGAAGATGACCTAACTTCAAAGGACTCTCCGCTATATTTTATACCACGTCCCAGCCTTATTGTGCAAAATCTGTGGTGTGGTTGGTCCTATTCGGATATTCATAACCAAGAAGTACTAAATTCTCTTTTAAATTCCTTTTGAACACGTGAGTGGACCACCAGGTGTGATCAAGTGGATGAAAATATATGTGAGCCCTACGGAACAGGGATCTCTTTTCAGCTTGGAATTTTGGTACCCTAAAATCCATTCCCCCTGTTTGATGTCAAGTGGACTATGGTAGATGTCACGACACTTGTTCTTGGACTCACTTGCTTAACTCCACTGGCAACCACGTGTCTGTGGTTTTCTCTTATGATCGGCGAGATAGATGGCAAATGGACTCAATTTTTTTCTATTGGGCTGCATATCTGGAGGATTAACTAGTTCTTGGAGGTTGTTATGGTGAGTTTAAGCTAATGAATGATTTGTTGATGCATGGACGCAACTGTGGCAAAAATGCATTCTTATTGTCTGTTTGGTTTTCCTTTTTGAAAACTAAACTGTACTTTCTAACCATCATTTTTTCCTTTTTCATTCAAACAACTTTTCAGTAAACTTTTCTATTTTTATCCAAACTTCATTTTTGTAAACTGTGGTTATTCTAAAAATACTTTTATAAAAAGACAAACCAAACGGGCACTTAATCCTTAATTATGCCAGTGTGTGGTTATTACAAAAGATTATCTCCCTACTTTTAGAAGTCCTTTTCCTTTATCTAATAGTTTGTGATAGTAACTTAATTTGTGCCACGTGTCTGCAGTTATGCTGGGTGACAGGCTGTTGGGCTTTGTCCTTTATGGAACATGTGATATAGAACTATCATTAGTCCGTGATGGAGTTCATGTCTGGGACGGACGAGGTTAAAAGTTGGTTGATGCAGAGCTTTCATTTTGGTTGATGCAGAGCTTTAATTGCTCTTGATCTACGCTTGGAAATTGTATGTTTGGTTGCGGATGGAAGTAGACGGAAACAGAAATATTATTCTATCCGTTGCTTTGTCTGAGTGAATGGGAGGTTGTTGCTTCGAACAGAATTGTATTATACAAAATTCTGTGGACTTGGTGATATTCTGTTTGTATGTGTAACCCTAAAATGGTTTTCGCATTTCCGTACTAATTTACGGATCAGATTCCTGCTGTCCTTAAGGGACGGAGTATTTTCCATTAAGTGGTTGGGTTTTTTTTTTTTAAAGGAAAGACTGTAATTATGACATTAAATAGTTTAAATATTAGCTTTTTTATTAACCTCAGGGCTACAAGAGAATTTCACTTATGAATGGTTTGAGGTTAAATAACCCTACGAGGGATCAATTATTGTAAAGTTAGTAACCATAATTATTACTATGAAAAATTGTGTGATGACTGGTCCATTTTGGTGCCGTAGTGGCGTATATTAAACCAGTAGGTGCACTCAATAAGTTCATAGCCGTAGAAGCAGAATGCTCCTATCTATTAATATTTGCTCTGCAAAACTAAAATAAATTGGAGCGTGGGGAAGTTCAAAGTTTGGTGCCTCACTGGTAATGGTGATTAGGTGTTGACAGCTCAACGTATGTGGGGCTTGAAACGGTGAGGTGATCACAGATACTCCCCGAGAAACAGGAAGCAAATGGAAAGATTTGCTAATGATATGGCATACAAGGGCAGGGTTCGACCAGCGATTCTCTCCTTAAACCATTTTACATCTTGCATGTAATAGTAATCTGCCAAAAGGCTGCAAGGAAACGTGGGTCAGAGAGAGAGAGAGAAAGGACAACCTGTGAATTGCTGTACTGCTGGATCTGGTACCCCTGGTTTGGTTGGACAATTGTATTGTATGCTTACTGCTTACTCATGTGAGGACACTGGAGCCTGGAGGAATAGCTGCCATCTGGTAGGACCTTAATTCTTGAATAACCTAAAGCGCGTTATGTTTGGACTGGGTGGTGGGGTTTGGTTGCTTCACACTGTCTGCTTAAAGATAATTCTTGATTCAATTGTTCGTCTCATAATGAAGGGCGTAGTGAGAAAAGACGTGGAAAAAAAAAATCTTAGGAATCAACTAATGATGGTATGGAAGTGAAGAATATAAAAACAGGATGAAAGGGAGGAAAAGAGTAAAAGTCGAAGAAACCATGAGTATAATATGTTGGTAAAGCAAAGGTGGATCAATCAGGGCGACAATGGAATTCAACTTTTAACAAGGGTTGGTGTAACCACTAGATTCCACGGCGTCACTTTCAGCACAGGTCACTTTCAGTGCAAAGGTTTAAGCCCAAGTTGTTCCTCAAATTCTAATTTGCCAATGGAGACCAATGAATTCCCTATCGGTTTTGCGGTAATCTGGTGATTTTGCAGGAACCACAGGCCGATTCTCAAGGATTACATTCACCAACAAATTAATTGCCAGAACTTATGCTGTGATTGTCGTTCTTTCATCCAACTGCACGTTATGTTAAACAATTCAATGCAAGCAATTTTTTTTTTTAGCTTTTATTGAAAGATATATAACAACTACCTAATTTTCCGAGTCCTTCTCTCTCTCTCTCTCTGGCAAAGTGTTCTTTTCTCAACAGCAAAAGCAAGCTTTTAGTCTCTTAATTTTACATTAAATTTTATTTTGATTCTTTAATTTTATTTTATTTCCTTTTAAATCTTAAACTTTTAAAATATAATAAAAATTTTTCCTATTATTAACTTATTAACTTCATTAACCTTGTTAACAAAAAATACTAATAAAGTATTTCTAAATGCTGACAAAAAATTTTTGAAAACTCATTTATCCAAATCTTTTTTTTATGATAAAAAATTGTAAAATTAAAGTTTTTTTTAGAAGTCGGTTTATTTGTAATTATTTATTTTTAATTTAATTTAAAAATATTTTAAATCTAAGATTAATGAATAAATATTAATATTAATGACTTGACAGTGAAAATTAATGTGTCAATATTAAATAATGCTTTGTGCTGGTTTGGAATTAATGATATTAGTAATAGAAAAATTTTTAATTATTTTTTTGAAAATTAAAGGATTAAAAAGGAAAAAAAAGTTAAGAAACTAAAATGGAATCTAATATAAAATTGAAGCACTAAAAATATACTTTTTCTTTTCTCAAGTTACAATAAATAAAATTATGCAAAACCTTAAATATTCATTTAATTAAAAAATAAGAATATTCTAGTTAAATTACATCTACATAGTTAGTAAGGAGAAAAGCATTCTCCCATTTGAATCCCTCTCCACAAGTTTGTGATGTAAAAATCAGGGAAACAAAAAATAAATCTCATTAGTTGAAGTCCATACGATATCACTATTATTTTTTTTAAGACCCAAATTAGCAGTTCACAAAACACGTTCTTTTTTTTTTTTTAAAAAAATGCTAGGGGCTAGGAAATGAAATGGACATCATGCCTTGGCCTAAAAAGAGAGGCAAACAGTGAAGGCTGTAAGTCTCGAGGGGAAAGCGACGGAAGACGGCGAGATATGGAGTGTATATATGTGTATCGAGGCAAATCCAGGGACAGCAAAGAACATGGGCAGAGGCAGCTGAGAAGAGAATGGATGCATTAAATTTACAATATTGGAAGTTGCTTGGCCTTTAGATCAGCTTGAGGTTCAGATTGTACCATCACTACTACATTGTAAGCATAGAGCCCAACGAAGGAAGAAAACCCCGAGTTACAGTCTCAGATTTGCCCATTCATTCGCAGCCTCGAAGTTTGAAGAGGAAAAAAAAAACAAAAGCGTAAGAGGGCAGAGGGACACTTGACTCAAAAGTGACAAAAAGGTGAAGATATAAGAGTACGGATGTGATAGGCCCCTCTCAAACACATTTTCAAAAGCCTGCCACATTCATACGTCTTTTTACTATTCACATATGCAAACTAGAAAAAGTTGACGAGAATATCAATTTCAATTAATTAATTAATTAAGGCTCTCTCTCTCCCTCTCGCTCTCTCAAAACAAACAAAAAAAAGTAAAATTATCACTTGTAGTATTCAATATTAATGTTTTGTAGCATGAAGGATGTACAGTACGGGTAAAGCCGAGGATTGCGCGAATTACTTTAATCCCAATGAAAGGGACGGGACGGGAGGTACAGATACAGTCAGACCCCTTAACTTCCATACGTCACACGTGGCCTCACTACACGACAAGACCATAATCCCCTTTTTAATTAATTACTCTCCTACGTACCTCCTCTTCCATTTCCATTCTTCGCTTTTGCTTGCTTCATCGCCACACCAACTTTAAAACTTCTCAGGTCTGGTGAGTTTTTATCAGCTTTCATTTGCACAACACAATTCTCATTCAATCTTCAATATCAAAATGTTTATTTGTTGGTATGACTTGTAAATCAATCAATTTAATCGGATTCAATCTGAGTTCACCGTTCAGGAGATACACTACTGATTGCAAATTTGGACTCTTCACAAATTGCGTCTGCGTGAATTGATGGGGAGCTGAAGGCCTCACACTAACCGAACCAATTCTTCTCAATATTTTATATTTATAAAGAAAATTATAACTATAATATTAATATATTTACAACAAATAAAATAAATTATAATATAAATTTTACATATAGCTAAATAAGCTCCTATAAATTATATATATAATATATTGATAAAGAAGTCACAGCTGATAAACAGTTTCTTTTTTCCTTTACAGCCTCAACTGATTACCAGTATAACCTACTTCAAATTTTATATTTTTATATTGATTATATTTATTTAATAAAGTCATTTTTTTTATGTCATTTCCTTTCTGAATTCATAAATACTGTTATACAAACCCATCAAACCAAGTAGGCAAACGTGCATATTTAGCTCAAGAGGCACACCATGCGAACGCTACTTTCTATACATCAAGAAGCAATTTTTCCCATTACTACTTTGAATATGAACCAGCCGAACATGAAGGCTGGAGAAGGAGATGTTGATCAGTTCTAACTTCTCAACTGAACTACAAGCACAAAAAAAGGCATCAGTTCAACATCATTTCGGCATAGCAGTTCGTTGTAATGAAGAAAATTAATCGATTAAAGGTTAATTCAATCACAAGATCTCTTAAGCAATCCGATTACAACTTTTCGTCCTACCAGTTTGTTAGCCTCGGCTAACCTAATCAAACTAGAAGATTTTAAATTGGTGCTTTGACCCACGTGGTTTAGTTTTCATCAGCTTCTGCATCAGAAAAGGGGATAGGATGCTGGAGCTAGTGATTGATGAAGAAAACTAAGGATGGATTGTCATGTTTGGAAAATGAATCTGACTCTCAGCTGCTGGTAGTGGTAATCTTGTTGAAGAAGGGAATCCTGATGATGCTGCAGCAGGGAAGGATGGAATGAAATTTGCCTCGCCATATGGACCTTGGAATTGAAATACCCAGTTTGGCAAGGAATTGGCTTCCATTCTTTTCTCCATTGCTGTTCCCTGTGAATATAAATGAGAATGAGTAATTTCAGTCTTAATTACTACAAAACAATAAATAAAATACTGCAATTGGTGGCCAGTATCTTTGAGAATTGCCTGATTGACGGGAAAGAAATTGGTATTATTCCAGACCGAAGGATGCTCGGAAGCTATCGGGAAAACATGAGACGGTTGACTCTTCAGTGACCTTGATGCATAGTGCTCAAACTAACAGAAAAAAAAAGACACAGGATGGGATAAATTACAATATATACGAAATGAGAATCAAGATATAAATACACGAGCAACATTGTAGAAGTTCAGAATTGAATTGAGCAGGAGGTCTCTGCAAGATTTCTCCACATTACCGTAACTCTCCCATCAATAGGCAGGTTGGGCCAGCCATGCTGGACTTGGAAACCATCATTGTAAGCAGGGGGAGCTACAGCCAAGCTAAGATCAAGATTTGGGTTGCCACCTGCACAAGTCTCAAAACAGGTATGCTGTCAACAATGTGTCATGACAATTTTTCTCATTCAGAAACTCATAAAGCAGCGTGAAAAAAAAAAAAAAGAACCTTCATTATCTACGTGAGAGATAATCTCTCCATCGTATGAGCTAGGCTCAAAGTTCGTCATAGCTTCCCTCCCATTGCATTTTATGGCCGCTTTATCATACGCCCTGGTTTCATATGATCGTTTCGCACGATCAGAATTAAAGAGACATAAAAAAAAACGCAGTCCAAAAACTTTAGACATTCAGCTCGAAATAATTTTTTATCTGATATTAGATTGATGAGACCTTGCAGCCTCTATTTCGCTGTCGAATAGCCCGAGATATATATACCTGCAGGCAAGCAATGAAACCTAAAATGAAAAAACAGAAATCTGGCTTATCACAAAAGAATCCAAGCTCTTGAGAAACTAATCATACGGAACAACGTACTTCCACTTCGTGGAGGGATGAAATTTTTAAGTCTACCTTTTATTTAATGCATATGCTACCAGAATCTAAATGGGATACAAAAGCAAATGCAAGACGTGTAAAGTTGAAGTGTTCAGCTATAAATGCAATTCACCCGAAGGGTTCCTCACTTTTTCCCAAGAAACTGCCCCATGCGAGCTTCCCATCGCCCGCATTTATGCAGAGTAACTCCTCTATATTTAGAGCTTCCCCTTGAAAAACCAGTGCTTTGTCGCCGCAGAATATGTACAAATTCTTCCTTTGTGAAGTTACTCATCTGCAGAAGCATTAACGCAGTAATTCAAACTTCAGTTAAAATTAATAGCACAGTGAACTAAAATCATCTGTTCACTCACCTGCTTTATATCTTCCTCATAATCACTAACATTGAAATTGATATCAGCATCAAGGCCACGGAACTTGATTGCGGCTCGATCATATGCCCTGAAATCGAAAACGAAAAAACGGATGAAATTCTCACCAAATATACTTAAATCAACAACAATAATCAGTTTGGCCAAGAACAGAGTAAACAACTATTAATAGTTTAATAAACTTCATTATGAAAGAACATTATACCTTGCCGCAGCATGCGCTGTATCAAATCCGCCTACAAGAAAAAACATCAAAATCGATAGTCATAGCATGCCGAAAGAGGACTCAACTAAAAGCAAGAAAGTTGAGAATTATGTCCCAGTATCCAACTGCTTATATAAATAAACGTCAATCGCAAAAAACGAATTTCTAGTATAACTATGTTTCCTCGCTTACCCAAGTACACTTGTTTCCCACAATCCCTGCACACAATACCAAAAACAGTGGGTTCAGAAAAAGACTAATAAAAATGAAGAAGAACAAAAGAAAATCGAAACAGGAGTATGCGGAGTTCGAACAGAATCGGTTATCTACAATACCGAATAGTATATCGAATTTTCGATCACTAACCATATATGCGATTCCCATCTTCCAGTTCTTCGATAAAATGTAACACCGCGATACTGTGAGCTCCGCGACCTCGGTCCCCGCCGGCTCTTCTTGACCTGAGGTCTCTGCTGCTGCGGGGGTGGCATCCTCTGCTCCGGCGTTCCACCGGGACTCACCTCCTTGCACAAGAAATCCAACCATCCCTTACTTGAAGACGAACCGGGAAACCGCTGACCGATTTCCAATTCAGTGACACGAGCCTCTTCGGCACCGGCGATCGGAAAAAGCTGTATGGTCCGATTACAGCCATCTTCACCTTCACCGACAGGAAGATCAACTGGTTTAGAGCTCGTGCCATCATCTATGGTATTCTTTTTTAGTATTCCGAAGTTGTGAGCAAAGACATCACCATAAGAGCAAGAATCTTCATCACAGGTATTGGTGGAGGTATCGGCATTAACAATGGAAGAATTAAAGCTTCCAGAGCTATCCATTTGACTTTCAGAAAGTAGTACAACATTCTCGGCAGGCACGTCGACGGAATTCGACGCAGAATCAGAGGAAACGACGTTGAGATTAAGATCCAACATTGTGATTGGCGAGTAACGCGTAACCGAAGGTATTGAAAAAAACTTTTGCACGGAAATGGGAGGTCGGTGACCTCACTCAGCTAGCAGAGAAGGAATGGTCTTCACATAAAAGTGAAAGGTAGGAGTAATTTGAGGGATCGAAACAAATATATAACTAAAAGCGGGTCATCATTGTTGAATGCAACTGACCACTTGGAGAGAAAGAAAATGAGAGAGCATAGAGGTAGTAAGGCATTCGAGGGAAAGTAGAGAAGTTGGAAACAGAGTTTTTGAGAAGTCGGCTAGGAGGGAATCATGACTAGCCTTGGAACTCCATGCAGGAGGAGGAAGAAGAAGAAAGAGGAGGTGGTTAAGACAGTGAGAGGGAAGAGAGGTTGCGTCGTTGTAGTGTTTACATGACGGTAAATGAAGCGAAGAATGAGAAGAACCGAAGAGGTGGTGGGGTCCAGTTCTTTTCTTTTAGCAAAAGGCGTTTAAGGGGTTAACGTTTTACCAAAATAATAAAATAATTTGCTTATATTAATTTTTACACTAGATTTTTTTTTCTGTACGAATAAATAATAACTTAGAAAAAAAGGTGAGTTATTGGAAATAAAAAAATAAAAAATTACAATAAAAATGAAAAGAGGGACAGAGTTAAAAACAATAGATTTAGATTTTTTCCATTGCCTAAATTCTTTTATTGCTCAAATGCAGTATATTATCAACGAATAAATTTGTTACAAATAGAAGAAAAACATAAAAATAACAAATTAAATTGACAACTGTATTTAAACAATGAAGGAATTTAGGTAATTAAGAGAATCGAAATCCTAAAAATAATTGTAAAAAGAGTATTAAAGATGTAAAAGGTATTATTAATGTGTTGAATAGAAGATAAGAGAGACAATGATCAAAAAAGTATTACGCGAAGCACATAGCCATGAGAAGTGGAATTGGTACAGTTGATATGCTACTAGGCAAGTTGGCATTCTATAAATTTATTAAATAAATATGAATGTATAGATAATTAATTTTTTTTATATGGTGTATGAGAGAAAAATTTGAACCTCATCGAAAGAGTTGGCCAGAAAAACATGTCAATGAAATAAGTAGGGGAATAGATACTATAGACAAATTAAAATAAAGTTAGATGGAGAGCCATAAAATAAGTGAAAAAAGTTTTAAAAAATTATAAAAAGAGAGTCGCACACGGGGGATAACGCAATGAACAATAATAATGTGGATTTATATTTTATATTTCATTCTGGAAACATGCATTTCATAGGATTTATTTATTATGAGTGGGTCACTGAGATAGGGGGCTGGGAGGAGGGGAGGGGAGGGGAGGGGAGGGGAAAGGAAGAGTAGGGTTTTGGTAGCAAATGGGGTGTGATGAGACGGTTGGGGAGGGGGTGCTTTAGGATGGGATAGGTTGTGGGGGACGGGGAGGGGGAGGGGCCTGCTGTACATCTTGCTTCCTTCTGCTGACACTTGTCATTTGTCACTGCTCTAGCCCACTGGTGTCCCTTCTTTCTTATTCTTTTTCTCATGTCATCTTGCGTACCCCCTTAACATTTTAATTTGATCCAAATTAAATAAATACCGCCAAATTCAACTCACACTCCTTTCCATATAGTAGTAATTCAATATTCACAATGTACACCAGCACTCGATAAGTAGTAATACAATACGAGTAGGTATTAATTTTTAATTTTAACAAGGAGGAAACCCCAGGTCCCTCTATCATTCTCTCTCAACAATAGTGTCAGTTGTTTGTTACAGTGGTTGTGGGCGGAGAATGGAGGGGGGTGGTTGAATTATATTTATATCCATAACTGTAACAGTAAAGGGGATTTTATCGTGAAACAAACCCACGTCGTTTCCGCCAAAATTACTTTTTCAGTTACGATGGTTTTCAAATCCGTTACGGTCCCCACCTCCCTCTGCCTTCATACTGGTAGCTGCCTAATCGTACCATATCATTCCACGGCACATTGCTACACAATTTTATACGAAAATGCGAAAATCATCACATCACACATACATATATATATAACCTACTTTTTATATCCTCCGACGGCGGCAAGGTGGTGCTGCTACTGATAGTTCATATATTTGGAATTTTGGATTTTAATTCAATAATGGGATGGTGAAAGTTTCTGTATAATTATAATTCACTTCGTCGGATGAGATCTCGCTTCCATTAACAACTCAATACTCATCATCGCTGCATTGATGATTTTCCTTACAATCAATTATTGGGGTGAACAGAACGGACACCCTCCATTTGTGGTGCTCGACAATTGAACGTTCCCTGTTAATAAAATCTGAACTTCAGTAAAACTTTGAAGCGGGTAAAATATTTTTGACTTATATCAAACTAACAAACAAAATTAACAATGGCATTTAAAAAAAAGTGTTTGGTTAATGAATGATTTTATTTTGTTCTATTTTTTTTTTCTTATGTCTGGGTAAAACAATGAGTGGCGCGAATTGAATTTGTTATCATTTGAAAAATTATTATTTAATTTTTTTTTCAATATACTAAGATACCTTGATATAGGTAAGAAGAGATAGGAATGTCCTGGGCCTGGGATGATCCGCCTGCTCACGACCTGCAGGAAGCTTTGAGTCCATTTCAGAAAAGGCCCAACCCAGTAAAATTGCATGCAGAAGTTGTCATCTTTCTCTTCCAGGGTGAGCTAAGAATCAGGAGCATCTGCTGGTGATATCGTGTACAATAGGGTTACGGAATTAAGGCTAGGCAACATCAGTCATGCGAAAACTCGAAACGCTATTAGCTTCAGCCTTTCTTATCACTCTGATTGAACAAAAAAGAGGATGCTTAGTGGATGGGGGTAGTGCATAGATTATGTCCCTTACTTATGGATATGGAACCTTACTTTGATGTCTAATGAAACCCTCTGGTCAGAAGAACAAATGAAGACGGATCAAGATCAGTATCCCTTATATTTCCTTTGGTCCTAAATATAAATTATATTTAATTAACCATACACACAAATCAAGAAAAAAAATTAAACTAATTAAATTTATAAAAAAAACTTACATTATTTTTCAATATTACCTTTAACAAAAACAATCTTCAAACCAATTTTCTCTTATAAGGTAACGAAAGACAACAGTAAATTAGAAAAAAAAAAGTAATTAATACTTTAACTTTATTTAAATGATACTTATATTTTGAATAAGAGAAAAAGTTCTAAAAAAGGAGAGAAGAGACAATAAGACTGATCCAGCTTATAACCTTAAGAGGGATCATCGTATAATCATAGATAGATAATACTCAATGAGGTTCATGTTCCAAAAACCATCGGGCGCTATCAATACTATCCTACCTTGGCCGAGAGGAGCCAAATTACCAATCACCCTTTTAAGGATCAAATTACCAAGTTGCCATTACTTAATTCATTTAGTGTCGCAATACCATTAGTCTATTACCAAAAACTTAGTAATTCAGTCCACTAAAAATAATCTAAATTCAATTATGAAATTATGATCCATCCCTTTTAGTTTCAGATGAAAAGTTTTCTCCGCCAGAAATTCAGGTTCCGTTGCACAAACAGGAGCAATCTATGACACCTAAAATTAAAACTGAACACGGGGAGAAAAACTGAACTCGCAACTAAATAGAATTCCCAATCACATTCTTTACTTCTTTGGTCTTTCACAACGAATTTTAATTAAGTTGTTTATTACTCCCTCCGGTCCAAAATCTAAAATATAAAAAATTTTTTAGAATTTTTTTTTTTGATTCATAATATAAAATATTATATAATAATTAGTAACAATTTACCTTCATTGATAACTAATCTCGTAATTTGTAATGAAAAATAGTGAAAATAACTTTAATTATTAATAATTAGTAAGGATAAAAATGAGATGTTAAATTTTTTTTGAAAAGTTTAAAAGTGTAACCAACTTTTCTAAATATGCATCAAGTAGTTGAAAATCCCCTATATTTTTGAACTGGAGGGAGCATATCACAACCCCCAAAAAAAAAAACAAGAACGAGAATATCATCGATTCAAAATCAATATGATCGGAACCAAATTTTATCGGTGTTCAATTTGAACAGCAGCTTAATGACAAAAGTTCGCTACAACACTCAAACTAAACCAGGGAACAAGTTGGCAGAAGACCAAGAAAAAAAGATCATAACGAATGTTCTCTATTACTCAAGTTTTCCGCCCACTAGTAATTGCAATATCAAAACTGCATATATGATTAAAATAATAACCACAAAACGCATTTCTAAGTTACACTCTATTCTATTCTATAGCACAAAACTTCACTGTGAAACACCCAACCACTTTGAAAAGTTCTCAAATTCGGCATAATCAGAGTCCGACACCATGGTTTGATACCATGCTTTTCCTGCAGCCTTAATAGCAGAAGCCTGCTCCTGGTAGCAAACAAAGAGCAAAGTATATACAAAGGCTAATTAAAACAATTGCCAATAAAAGCAAATTACAAATGGCAAGCAAATGCACTTAACCTTGTAGGGTGCTAAAAAAAGGTTTGAAGTAATTTCTAAATAAACTCTCTTCTATTTTTCAACATAGATGGATGTAAACATAACAGTACACACTTGTTTCCCTAAAGTGTGATCCTGTGGAGTTCATTGAAGTTTTGACAGGAATAACATAATTATAATAACTGGCAAATCAAAGAAGACATTGTGATTACCAGAAAACAATGCAAACCGAACAAAACACCAATATCATAATTCAGAGGTGCTTCCCTGAAGAATTATTAAACGCAATTCTACATAATCTAAACGTGACATGAAACAACTATGCACAAGCAACCTGAATGAATGTATGTATCTTAAGAATCACCAACTCCGGTACATATTGAAGATCATTCACAATTTCACAAATGACATGAAATTATTCGAAATAACTATTTCAAAGAAGCTGCAAGACACATACGCAAACATGTATGTGCATGCACTAATTTATAATTTATCAATATGTTCTGAAGCAAGAAAATAATAATATCGTACCTTAGAGAGAGAACTCCTCTTCTTGTCAAGCTTCTCTTTCTTCACTTTAACCCGTTGAGCCTCAGCAAGAAGAGCCATCCTCTTAGCAGTCTTAGCATATGGGTTCAGCTTCAACATAGCATTCAGGTTCTTAAGCGGGTTCTTCTTGAGTGGTGCTCTCTTACTTTCCTTCTTGATGGGTCTCACAACGGATTGAATTTCATCAGAGTTGATGATCCTGGCCAAGTCACTATTAACCATCTTGGCCCTTGGAAGAAAGTAACCTTTCTTTTTCTCTGAAGGCTTGTCGAATGACCCATAAATTGAATCAAGCTTCTCAAAAGCAGACTTGGTCCAAATAACAAACCTACCCAGATGACCACCGGGAGCTAACTTGAGAAGGTTCAGCCTCTCGACATTAGCAACCTCGACCCCTGGAATGTTCCTAAAAGCTTTCACAGCCTTGGCTCCCTCAATTCCATACACAATCAGAGGACCCTTGCGAGAGATGTATCGGCGATTTCTCATTTTACCCTTACCGGGACGGATGGAGTGGCTGTGCTTTGCTTTCTCGGCATCGGGGAAAGCGCCGATCTGCTTCAGCACTTTGATGGCATCCCTAGTCTTCTCAACACCCTCAGCTGAGTCGCTGACAACAAGAGGCAGTTCCGGCACAGACTCAATTCTGTGACCACGAGCCAGAACAATGGATGGAATTGCCGAGGCAGCAATGGCTGAAACGACGGCATAACGCTTCTGATTGACATTGATCTTACGATGCCATCGACGCCAAATCTTAGTAGGAGCAAACATACGACCCCCGCGACACATATTACCAAAAGCACCCTGGCCAGCACGATGGGTACCGCCGCCGGGGACTCGGGGGATACGAGACACCGCGCGGCCAGTACCCCATGATTCAGCAGAGGTCTGGTGACCAGCGCGCTTGCTGACAGCATAGGATTGGCGACTGTTCTTAGAAATATTGGAGTGAACAAAGTTGACGATGTCGGGACGAATGGCAGCCTTCATGACATCAGGAAGCGGAGCGGTTGGGGTAGCATCAGTGGCCATGTCACCCTCAAGGGATTGGACAGAAACGAGAGGGCGAGCTGCTGCGGCCATCGCTGCTGTTGGAGAGTGGCCCTGCCCGATCGCGCAGCTAGGGTTTTGCAAAGACTAGAAACTTACGAAGGAGTGTTTCCAGGATTATATATATCTTCCAGTCCATTGAGCGGGCTGTTTAAGACCCTTTGCTAAGCCCATATAGTAGATTCAAGCCCCGCCCAAGATGACAAAATATGCAATGCGCAAGATGGGCTTCAGCTTTCACGTTGTTGTTTGTTAATGGGCTGGTCCGCTATTTGAGACTCATTTTTAGGCCCAACTACAACCAGTGGCTCACTAAGAAAAACAAATTAGTTGTTGTGCACTGGAACTCTATTTTTGAAAAATCACATTGTTCTCATATATTTTCCATGGGTTGAAGAAGTAATGAACACTACCCATAACTCGCCAACTGAAAATGATGGGTCAAACTCAAACAAGCAAAATCCATATTCAATTCTATAATCACATATTCACATAATCAAATGCACATCTATATATAGTCTATACTCAAACTTGTCATCATATTCATATAAAACTGTATTGCAATAAACAAAACACATTCCAAGTTCGATCAAATTCATACAATCTAAATGAAAAATGAGGAGTAGAAGTGTCATGTACAATGCTTAGAGCAAGAAGAAATAGAATACTCGCAACACTTTTCATTTTTTGTTGTCAATGGAAACGGATCATTTCTCGATATAACTACTTCTTAATGAGCAGCGTTTCCCCTCGAGCTCCAAGACCTTCAAGTGGAAAGATACAGAGGTATCATGGAGCCTTCTCAATAGAATTTATAGGTCGTCTTGGCATCTACTTTTGTCAAACCTAAACTACGTGTCATATGTTTGATAATTTAGTTCATGGGATTTCATTGAACAAACGTAGACGCGCGTGATCATGCCGATCCTCACTACAACAACTATCAAGCAGTATCTCCCTCTCCCCTTTGCTTTTATGGCTAATCTAGTGTGTTATATACTATACTCCTGTATAAAACTACAATGGTTCGCTAAATGTCTAAGACACGTCTCACATTCTCAAAAGATTCTGGACATAAAATCGAGAACTGAGTTCATAGGGGTTGAAGATTCTTTGTGAACAAATGTCACTGAGAGTAGAGCCCTTAAATTCTAATTTGAGCATTGCTCGGTCATCTGCACTTTAAATTAAAACTGCAAATTATTCACAAGAGGCTAATGGAACTCTTTTCCTCTCTAATGAAAGCTTATTCGAGAGTGAAGCTAGATTAAAAAATTCATCATGTTGGGATATTGTTGTAGGCTCACTATGACTTTCCATATGCAAGTTCTGATATCACAAATAATATCTGTTTCTCCCTTCATTTCCTTCTGCGTGGTGTACTCCACTGCTTTTTCCTTTCCATTTTCTTGACAATGTCCCTACCGGCTTCTAGCATTGTGCTTTTTTTTATTCAACACACAAAGTAGATGTTCACCAACTGGAGGACCTGAGGATATTGATGAGACTTCCATATCCATTTAGGATAAGTTGAGAGGACATTTTTCCCTGTTTCGTCTCAGCTTTTTACATTATTCAAACTCAAAAGATTATGACTCTTAAGGAATTCGTACAGAACAGCTAGCTCCAAACTGAATATGCATCCCTGAAATTAAAGTGATCTTTATATATGTGGGATGTGTTTTGCGCCACAACCAGTGAACTTGCATTGATATCTCTTTACAATTTTGTCTTCTCTTTGCCAAAAGAATACTCCTGTTAGGCTTGTCTGCCTTTCTATATCAGAATACTTTGGGTCACTTTCACGGGAGACAACGAGGCCACAACCCATTAGCGCAGTAACAAAGTAAAGTCCAAAAGTCTATCCATTAATTGTTTAACAAATCTTAACGTCTTTAAGCTTGTCTGGTCATCAGACCATCCCAAGACTTATCCATATAGTTTCACTTTTTTGTCTGTTAACGCAGAAATTATTCTTAGGTCTCTCATCAGTGTCAACATCAGTATTTCTTAGTTTTCAACTAATAAGTTAACTCGTCCTTTTGTCTGTTAATTGTTCACCATGATGTCTCCTAACTAGTAAATACTTCGCTGTGCGCATGGAAGATAACCCATTTCATCACTTAGTCACGTTAATCCGCACTAACATGAAAAGACATTTTCCCCACAAGTTTTCCTTTTCTTTATTTTTCGTTGGGCGTGCAAGTAACAGAACCTGCCGCCTCACGTCTCTCCATTATATACGTATATGCTTCACGCTATCGTGCTGCACGGATATTTAATTTCTTTAGCCAGTTATCTGTGTCACTGACATTAACTAGAGGTTTCTTGTGTTCTGTTAAAACTAGTTAATCTTGAAGTAATGCCAAAGAACAATGAAAATGTCGAATCTTCACCACCAAGTAAGATGGTGACGAGGCTTCCTCCACAAAGAGGACAGATCAAGGCTAAGATAATGTCCCAGATTGTCAGAAAGGTAGAAGAAGCGGGAAGGGCACTGTGTGGCAGGGAAAAGGTGGCAGAAGAAGAGGGTCATCCTTCACGTCCTCCTGAACCTACTCACACTTGAGACACCAGAGAGGCATTATTTTGTAATGCCTAGAATATCAACTTCATCGTACCTCCACCCCATTCCTCTGGTTTCTTCAATAGTTGCTACCTTCTCTTTCTCTATGTCTTTCCCCTATTGCATTATGCAGTATGCTTTCTATGTCTCTGTGTTAACTGTGTCTTCGTTACTTTACATTTGTATGCAAGTCTCATCCCCCAGGACTGTACGTTGGGTGCTTCCCTTAACATTACGTTCATGCAGTATGCTTTCTATGTCTCTGTGTTAACTGTGTCTTCGTTGCTTTACATTTGTATGCAAGTCTCATCCCCCAGAACTGTACGTTGGGTGCTTCCCTTAACATTACGTTTATGCATCTTCTTGTTTCAGTGTGACTTTTTATATTCTGAATGGGTCTATGCTTTATCTTTAATTTTTTTCATTGGGGATAACTATAAATACACACTCACCCATCCACCCATTCACACATTCAAGATGACAACTTGCCATTGGTGGGACTTGATCCCACAACCTCCCTCAGTTCAAGGAGTACTGATGTCACTAGGCCATTGACTCATTGAAAACTATGAGTTAAGAAAGTGAACCATGCAAAATGCTATTATTGGGAAGCCAAAGAAAAATCTCACGATAACAAAGATATGATCAGTTTGAGTCAATATGATGTACTCTGAGTATGTCAAATTTGATCAAACATCTCCATTTCAGAACTGTGATGTTCTGTGTTAAATTTTTCCAGCTATATGAACAAGGCCAGCAACTACGTAATGGGGTTTTTGGGAGATCAAGCTGTAGTTGTAACTTTTCAAACGGCTTCTGCAGGAGAACATAAAAGCAGCAATTGCTTTAACTTTATAACTATGGGTCCATGGGCGTAAGCATAAAGAAAGACAAGATTTTTGGATACTCCACCGTCCTTCAATTTTTTTTTTTCCATATCACGATCAAGAAATGAATAATTGTTTCATTGAATGCGATTTGGATAAATTTGATTCCTAAATAACAAATCTGGCATGAGGGAAAGAAAACTGCAACAGAGTACTAAGTTATTGTCAACTTTGTCCATCATGATCTCAATTGAAAAGACAAATGCGAGAGTTTATAAGTTGCTATACTTTAATTACAAAATCCGAGGGTGAACACCGTATTTTGTCCGGGTAATTTTAAAAATATATATAAATATAATAATAAAAATAAAAATATAAAAAATAATAATAATAAAAATAAATAAAAAATAATAAGAAATGACAAAAAAAGAAAAGTAATAATAATAAATAAATAATTAATAAAAAAATGAAAAAAAAGAGAAGAAAAGCCAAAAACAAAACAAAAAAAAAAGAAAGAAAGAAAAGCCAAATATATATATATATATATATATATATATATATAACCTTGGGCTGAAATCAGCCCAAGGTACTCTTAGCCCCATTTGGGGCTCAGACCCAAAATTGCCCTGAGCTCTAATAAAGAGCTCAGGTACGCAGAAGCTAAGAGGGGGAGAGCTAGGGTAGCCAGAGGGAAAAAAAAGAAAAGCAGAGAGGAAAAGAGAGGGAGGGAGAGTGGCTGAGAGGAGAGGGAGTCTGAGCTGGAGGAGGGCATAGAGAAGAGAAAGGGAGAGGGTGTCCGAGAGAAGAGGAGGCTGGCCAGGTGAGACACAGAGACAGAGGAGGCCGAAGGGAGCTCGGGCAGAGTTGGGAGAGGGGACCGCGAGCAGAAAGAAAAAGAGAGGAGGGGAGCTTGAGTGGGGGAGCTCGGCCGCGGAGCTCCAGAAGCAGAGAGAGGGCCGCATGAGATCTGGAGGGGAGCTCGAGTTGGAGAGCTTGGCCGCGGAGCTCCAGAAGCAGAGAGAAGGCCGCGTGAGACACAGAGGGAGCAGGGGGCTGTCTGAGAGGCAGAGAAGGAGAGTCGAGGAAGGCAGCCGCGTGAGAAAAAGAGGAGGGAGAGAAGGGAGAGACGGCCGAGGAAAAAGGAAAAGGAGAGCAAAGAAAACAGAGGGAGAGCGGGAGACTGAGGATTCGACAGAAAGAAAACCGAGGGAGCCACGGTGGAGCTGCGTGAGGAAAAGAAGAGGGATAGAAGGGAGAGGCGGCCAAGAAAAAGGAAAAGGAGAGCAAAGAAAACAGAGGGAGCCATGGAGAGAAGCTGAGATGAAGAAATCTGGAGTAGAGAAGAAGAGAGCGCGACGTTCTTCAGCAGCCACCCAGAATGGAGGCAGAGATCCTAGCTCCGACACTCCTCCTAGGAAGCAAGCTGCCAAGAAAGATGTGTTTCAGTTGTTTGCTGAGAAGGTGAGGGACCATAAGGATTTGGTTTCAAGATGGGCTGTTCTGCAGGAGACACGTGTTGAATATTTTAGAGGGAAGGATTTTGTGAGCTTTTTGAAAAATCATCTTGAGCTCAAAGATATTCTAGAATCAGATAAGAATTTGGAAACCGAAGACATTGCTGACATTCTACTAAGTAAAAATCTTTTAGTTCGTTGTGATCGTGTGGTGAAAACTGTTCGTCCTGGGAGGAAAAAGTTGTCAACTGGGCCTGCACATCTAGAAATCTTCCATGTAAGTATTTTATTTTTGTTTGAACCTTCTTACTTTTGCTAATTTGGAAAATGGATAACCTGATGACCAGAGCATCCAAAAGCTTTTCTTTCTCTTTCTTTTTCTATACATGATTTTATCTTGTATATCACATCATAGAGTGTTTGGTTTTGGAGTTCTAATTCATCGTGCATTTATATTGAGGTCTAATTTGGTCTTATTTGTGCAAGCTCTATTTGTTTGATGAGTTTTAAGGCATACAAAGAAGGATTATATTTACATTTGTCTACTTATAGACTGGGGGACTTATTAATCTTGAAAAGAAAAATCACACTCTTTGAACCTTAGATAAGATATCTATTTGTATTGTAAGTCATCCATAGACTGAAAATATATATTCTATATTGATATGATTAGCATGTTAGGATGAATTTTTCAAGTCATGTTTCTGTTGCAAGCTTCAAGTCATGCTTATTACACCTCACTTTGATATTCTAAACTTGTCTTCATTGTTACAAACTCATTGGTTCTACTTCATGTGTCAGAAAGATGATCACAGGCCATGTTCCTTTCAGTCGACGATTGGATTAGCTATGGCACCTACCCATTTGGTTTTAAGCTTCTCAAGTGGTCATATGACCTTGTGTTTCTATACCTGAGCATTGATTTGGCTGCTACATGATTATATGTAGTTATAGTAATGAGAAAGGGTCATACCTATCTGATTCTCCATGCCCAAAAAAAAAACCAGTTTAGTGTGCTGCATGTTTATATGCCGTTTTATGCCTATAAATGAACTGTTTTCCCATGTTCTTTCTATTTAAAAGTTGGGTGTAATTGCTAAACCAGTTTAGTGTGCTGCATGTTCATATGCCGTTTTATGCCTATAAATGAACTATTTTCCCATGTTTTTTCCATTTAAAGGTTGGGTGTAATTGCTGCACATATGAAACATTTATTCGAATTTGATTGTGGGTTGTGCAAGTTGGGTTGGCCTATTTGAGTCCAAATAACAATGGTAACCTCAACTAGATTGCATGACTTCTAGGCATCATGGCTACAGTTATTTTTTCCATCATATTTGAACAAAGATTTGGGGTATTTATGATAGCTTATTGATGGAAGTTTTAAGCTGGAAATCAATTCATGTCTTCTTATCTTCTTTTGAGCAATATGAGAGAGTGAGATCAAGCTTGGAAAGGGTAAATCATCTTCGTCAAGGCCAAAAGAGGGAACATCAAAGCAAAAGATGGAAAGAAAGCAAAAGAGTTTGATCTTCTTTTTTATCTTTGTGTAGTTTTCATTGTAGTGGAATGAAGCTATTACCTGAATTTATACATTTAGCACACAGGTATTGACAAATTGTATTTGTATTTTATTTTTATTTGTAGTTTTGATGTTTATTTGATCATTGGTTTTTCTTCTCTGTTTTAGAGTTTGCCACGAGGGACCAATTCTCCGTGTGCATATAGAGTGTCAGTCAATTATATCATGAGTGAGGAGTTGCCATGATATAAACGTTGGCTAAATCTTTTTTTTATTTCATTTTTATATTTATGAATATCAATATTTTTTTTAATCTTATTTTTATTTATTTATTTTTTTTATATTTATGAACACCAATGGTTTTTTTTATTTATTAAAAGTAAAAATAAATAATTTAATGAGAGTCCTTTATTTCAAATTTATATTTTTACCTTTATGTTCCGAGTGGTAACACCGTGGGCATTTAGGTGTTAATTAGCGAGTTGTGAGTGATAAAGTCACCACAGATCCTGATTGATTTTTTTTGTTAAAAAAAAATAAAACAAATAAATAAATAAAAATAAATAATATATGAATATATACATAAAAGTCATATTTTTAAATTCTTTTTAACGCTTTTCTTTTTATAAAACAATCATAATCGTATTTATTTTTATAATTTAATATAAAAATGATTTTATTTTTTCCAATTCTATCCTTTAAGTCTTTTTGGCCTTTTGCCACGAGTGGCATCACCGTGAGCATATAAGCGTAAATCGGCAAATTATGAGTGATCAAGTTACTATATATACTGTTTGATTTTCATTTAAAATTTTCCTTCTGGAATTTTTTTGCCTCGAGTGGTAACACCGAGAGTATTTTAAATACAGATCAGTAACTTGTGAGTGATGAAGTCACCACATATGCTGATTATTATTTTTCAAAACATACATAATGATCACATTTTTTTAATCTCTTCTTTTTTTATAAATAAATAGGTGTTAAAATGATTTTTATAATTAAAAGAAAACAAACAAAAAAATATTTTGTACAAAGAATTATTTGTTTCTTTCAAGCTTTTTGTGCCTTTTTGTCTCGAGTAATACTACCGTGGACACTTAGGTATCAATGGGTAAATGTGAGTGATAAAGTCACCACATAAGCCAATTGATTTTATTATCTAAAAATAAAATTGTTTTCAAATATTTCTTTTTCAAACCAAAATAAAATGTTCAAAATCGCACATAATTTTAATCATATTTTCTAAATTGAGAAAAAATATATCTTCTCTTTTAGAAGTTGATTAAACTAAAAATAAATAAATGAAAAGAGCAAATAATGGAAATTAATCTGTCTTTTACAAATTAAAACACACCAACTAATTTTAAAGATTGTTTTCTTTGTGGAAAGATAAATTATTTTCTATAAACCTCTCTTTTCAAAGAATATATATAATAAAAAATATCAACCCAGTGACACGCATTTATAGCCCGAACTACATCGACTTTGATCCCTATCGCAGGGTACGTAGGCCCCAGACTCTTATTCTGGGTCAAGTCCACTTTTGTAAATAAATAATATTTTCCTCTTAATTTATTTTTCCCAACTTTTCATACTTTCATTTTATTCTTTATTTTCATTTTTACATTTGTTTTTATATTTATTTTTGCATGTGAATGGTAAAAGGGCAATTCAAATAATTTTTAAAAGCCATAAAAATTGCATGATCAACCTAAGGTAACCGTTCTTAGGAACGCGTGTTGTGGGGGTGCCTAACACCTTTCCCACTCACAATCGTACTCCCGGACCCAACTCTGATTCTCAGACCATCCTTATCCTTTTTGTTTTTTTTTATTCCGGTTTTCCAAAATTTCCCTCAAAATTTTGGTGGCGACTCCCTCCGAAACCGGCCACCCGCCGTGTGGGCCGATTTCTCCCTTTTTCTTTACCTTCACGCCATCCGCGTCGCATTTCCGGATGTGACACCAAGTTTTGAGGGGGAAGAATTATTAGATGGAACTTGTTTTCCTATATTCCATTCAAATTCGGATCCTCTCCAAATTCCCTTCTTGGCTGCTACATAGGCCTACTCTCTCCAAATTCATCATTACTTGTTGGATTAGAACATGACATCTTCATAACTCAAGCATTAAAGCAACGTCTTAACACACGTTTGTTTACTTAAGATGCAATTTTTTTGGCTTTGGCAAGACCTATAAATTAATTCTTGCCCAATTCAAATTTTATGTCTTCTTGAGACAAAACATCGAATGAAAAAGGTATCACTGGGTTCTCGTAATGGCTTTCAACCTTTCTAAGAGGGCCCTTATGCCTCCATTCAACAGTTTCATATTATGTGTGGTTTGCCTGCTTGACAACTTACAAAGAAACATTTGGTACTGTTTCGAATTATTTGATCTATGTTGAGATGTCTCTTCTTAGCTTTCCAGTATTTTACGTTTTAGTCCCCAATCAAGAAAAGGGGAAAAATTATTGCATTCATATGAATGATAGTTTGTAAATCATGTTCTAATAGCAGTTTTCAACGTCATCTAATTTTGATGTTTTCTCTCTCTATATGGATATACATGTTATTCAAATGAAGTTCTTACTTAGAAACAGAGGAGATACTAGATTGAGAATAACGGAGGGAAGCACTTATATTATGTCTGTACATTGAAAAGGTTGATCGAATTGGTAACATCTAATTGCGTTCATTAAAATGTCCTGGGGACTATTTCCTAGTAACTCCTTGTTTGTGCGTGAATGCGAACGCATATACGCAAGACAGCAAAAATTGACTGATGAAACGAGGTCCTATGGATCAACGTGGCTCCATTATTATTTACCTGGTCTAACACAGAAAACGTAAAAATTTTTAATATAGTTTCACTATTAGATTCTCTGATCAGAATAGGATACATTCTACATCACATAATTGGATACTGAAAAAAAAAAAATCATGTTATATTTTGCTAAAAGATAGGAACATGATGACGATAAACTATATCAAATCTAGTTCCGTTGTATATACTGCTTGCCAACTGTTCTCTATTCTTTGCTTTCAAATATTCTTGCTCCTGTTTCGCTTTGGGAAAGCAAATATATATACCTGCTTTTATCTGTAGATGCAGGAAGCATCTTCGACAATATATCCAATCCTCCACAATAAGCCTATATCATTTGTCGTTTTTTGGGGTGGGGAGTTGGCGTAAATATGCGGACGAGACAATGCGGAATCATACGTTACAAAATATCATGTCTTAGTCGCTTATAGTTCTTCCTCCATTTCTGGAAGTTTAGTTTTTCACGATTTTCTTTTTCATTCGTTGATTTTCCCATAATATGATGCGCCCTTTTAAGTTACCATAGAGAAGTAAATAAGCATACAGTGAGCAATATCCAAATACCGGTTTATGCTTCACTGGCCATCAGAAAGAGAAAATTACATGCATAGAGCAGATTAAGGACACTCAACATCAAAACTACGTACACTCCGCACAAGACTACCCTCTTTTCAAACAACAAAAATGTCTGATGGGAGGTCCAATAAGATTTAACTGCGGAGAGCCAATTATATCACAGCCAATTATTCATAGTGATGCTGCTAGCAATTTCATTTTTATCAAGAGCTCCATTTAGAAAAACCATCCTGAAGGAAGCGGTCACCGGAAAATGCTCAACAGTGCCGCGGAGGTAAAGAAATGCCACATGCAGGATTTGACTGGTTCTTGGATCAAGCTTCAGCTCCTGGCTCCTTTATTTGGATTGATGTCTTTGATAAACTTGCTTCCAATTCATTCAATTCATCCATGTCTAGCTCATCATCATCATCATCATCACCAACATCTTCATCATTAACTTTGCCATTAGCTTCTCGTTTAGCATCAGTGCCAGCTGCTGTTGAGGTGCCAGGACCAACATCAGCATTGCCATTTGCCTGAGGTAGAACCAATACAAAATACACAGCCAATGTCAGAAAAATGCACTTAATGCTTGTAGTACTCATATTAATCAAACATTTAAGACAGCAACAGCACGTAGTAATGGTGGGAGAGTGAGAAAAGATAACTAGGTCTGGAAGTCATCACTTACCGCAGAAAATATAGAACCACTTGCATCATTAGCTTCAGTACACATATGAATTATCTAGTAAGTACCACTTCTCTTTATAATAAGGAAACAAGAACTCCAAATTGGCCATAATACACGCATTCTCCATTACCAAATTAACACCATATCATCCTGGACCCTTTTCAGCGATCAATGCCTCGTATAGAATTTGATTTAACAACGCTATTGTTCAGAAGTCCGACCACCGCACGAAACTAGAGGCAAGCATTAAAATCATTTGTTCAAGAACCTTTATCATTTCCATTCTATGGAACTGATTACAGATAGGTATTTCGTCTCAACACTCTTTGAAACAAGCACAAGGAAGAGCCCAAACTACAAAAGAAACTACAGGTCCTTGTTCTTTCCATATAATCTGGCAATGAAAACCTAACTAAATTATAATACTTATTCATCTCTAAGAAATAAAGGAGAACAGACATAATAAAAACTTATGAGACCATTTTTATCGGGGGGAAAACTTACAAGACAACACTTATAAGACAATCTGCTATGATGTGTCTACCACATCAACTAGAGAGACTAACAAATTGCATTAGATTCTCATCCCCACCAGTTCACCCTCACCCCATTCAAGTGAAATTTATAGCCCAACGCATCAAGTTTGACCAAAGACAAACTGGAAGCTATCCGCAAGGGAACACCCAATAATTTATGCAGTAGACATGATATCAAACCCTCCCCTTTTCCCCTTCCAACAAAAAAAAATTTCTTTTTCCCCTTTCCCTTCCCATATAGCCCAAGTTCCAATTAACCCCAAAAACATAATAACAAAATTTATAATAATATAAATAGAAAGAACAGTAAACCTCTATAACACAAGCTATCACGTTAGTGCTACAATACAAGAAGTTAACTATCAAATATCGTTAAGTCTCAGTTATAATCACAAAGGCTGCTTTCCCTTTCACATGGAAAAATGCAAACGAAATATACACAAACACAGACAAAGAAACCAACCTTCTGCTCAGTGTTGTCAGATTCTGGCTCTCTTTGATATTTGTCATATGCCTCAGCATCATCCACAAACAAGCTAGCATTTGACAAAAATAGCTCACGACCACTGCAAATGAAGGGGGAAATAATATATCATGATTAGCAAAGAAACAAACAAATTAAAGCACATCTGCTATAACAAATGGCTTCAAGGAGGAGAATCAAATTCCAAAGTAGGATGCATACAAGCACAATCATGCACGAAAGGGAGAGAAAAGAGTGTACATACCTCATACGATCATTCTTAGCTCTCTCTGCCTGTTGTTCAGCTAAGTTGGCATCTCTTTCTGCAATCTTTTTCTTCCTCCATTGCATGAATAACTCAGGAGTCATAGGAGTGGTAGTTTTCAATTTGGAGCGCTATAGCATAATAAATTATTATGTTAGATAACTGGCACAATATCAAATGACATAACCTATCATAGAAACCTTACTCACCTGATCTTCAATCTCCTCCTCAATTGGCATTTTTTCAGTTTCTTCCTCTAACAGGGCCTTCATTTGAGATTTTAAAACATATCCAGGGGGAAGAGCATGTCTATAGTGGCAGTTCTTACCACCATTTGGGCAGACCCAAAACCAACCATACTGCTTCTTCTCCACTGCCTCCAAAAAATGTTTACAGACCTGAATAGAATACACAAATGACAGCAACCGTTGCATCAAATGGCAAATATGATATAAAAAGTATGAATTTCATCCAACACATGCAAAACGCCCCTTAATGTGGCAAAACCAAATTGAACCACAGAAAAAAGATAATGCAAACAAGCGTGTGAGTGATAGTTCAGACGAAACGTCACAAAACTTACTATGTCAGTTGGTTTGTTCTGATTGTACTCGGTTTTCTTTGACTCCACCACCTTCTCCAAGGTCTCTTGATCCCAATCCTCCATTGTTTCTAAAATAAAACAAGCATTAAAAAAAGTAAAAGGAAAATTGTCAATATCAAAAGTCCAAAACAACCGGCAACCCCTGAATGATCACAACTATGATGCAATACCCTGATCACGCTTATCGCTGTAAATATCAATCTTTTCCCCTTTCCTCTGAACATTCAAATCATGTGAGAATTTGCATTTAAAGCCCTTGGTACACTGTCCCACTTTAAAAAACTCACATACTATGGACTTGGGATCAACACCTGGTCAAATCCTCTCATTAGTTTCCGCAAAACTAAGTAAATCCGTTCGGGGAAAATAGTTACACTGATAAGTTAAAACAAGTTGAAGATTCTTACCAACTGGCACTTTAGGTTGGGTAATTGCCATTTTGAACAACTCATTCAGTTCCTTATCCTTGGCCTTGTCCTCCTCCTTCTTTTTCTGTTATTATGATTACACAATCAGACCAAAAAAAAAAGAACCAAACAACTTTGGAATTTACAATGCTCCACGACCCAATTCCAGAAGTCGAAAATACATGCAATTGATTAATAGTAAAATACTAAATGAATACATGCAGATGATGATACTGACGGGAAACATAAATTTGACGAGAGTAGTACTATAGGTACCTTGGCAGCGACTTTGGAAGGATCAGGCTTCGGCTGTACGGACTGCTTAAGGCTCTGAACGTATTTTTGGACATTTTTGCTCTTGTTCTTGTTTTTTAGACCGAAGGTTTTATCCTCTACGATCTTCTGCTTTTTTGCTAAGTCGGCTTTCGATTGCTGCTTAGGCGGCATCTCTGATCGGCATCCAAAAAGAATCTTGGATTTGCGCGGAAATCGGGAGAAGAATATGTACAAAATCTGGCTTCCAAGAATGACACGACAGGAGAAGGGCTTTAGCAGCTGCGCGAGAACGATGTACGGGGGAGAAGAGGATGTCTGGTTAGGGTTTGGTCCCTTCGGAGCGGACGAGGTCGAGAAGCTTACGAAATATCCGAAATTCCCGATGTACCCCTGACGCTTGTAAACGTGTCGGCTTATTGTGGCCTGATCCTGTTGGGCCAGGGACCCGCTTCAATCGGCTTCCACTTCACCTGATCATAGTGAGCCTGGGACCCTCCTTTTCATCGGCTTCCACTTCACTTGCGACTCGGTTCGTATTTTGTAAACTATTTAATTAATTAATATTAATTATTTTTATCAGCTATTTTTATTATTTTATCATTTTTATATATAATATTAAATAATTAATTATAGTGATACACGTATCCATTGTTTTTATAACAATTTTTACTTTTATTTATTAACAATTGATTCATATAAAACAACATATAATATAAAGTTTTAGTCATAACAGAAATGAATGTAACGAATGAGTCCATAATTCAAATTAATTGTATGTACCAATTTTAATTTTTAAGCTTAAGACGCAAAATGTTAAAATGTCCGAATAAAACTGAATTTTTAAAAAGATATTAAAAATTATTAGATCATCGAATTTGAATTAATGTTTAAGGCCCTTCTAATATCAAAAGCTAAAGTGGATTATAGACTTATTTATCAGACCATTAGACAAAAGAATGCCAATAGCATGGCAGGAAATGTCTTTTGTCAAACATTTTATTTATTTATTTTTTCACGAGGACATAGCACCTACAATATGATGTTCCAAACGCCAAATGCCTCCCATCATAACACCCGTCACCCGCCATTCAAATCCAATCCACTCCAAAATATCAAAAAGCGAATATAAGTATAACCTCCACTTCCTCATCATCAACCTCCCTACAGCATAAACGGTTGGCCAAGAATGAGAGATTTTGTCATCCTTGGCTCCTCCATTGTCACTCCTCCAAACCCATCTTCTCCTTCACACCATAACCACCCTATTAAGCCCTACAAGTCTTCACTTCCTAAGTTCAAACAATCTTCTCCGCTATCCTCCCCATTTTCCTCCTCTTCACTCTCCTCCTCTCTCTCTTGGACCGTTTCTAATAACACTCACAATCAAATCCCTCTCAAACACTATGTCCACCTCGCCTCCAAGCTTTCCCAAGATGCCAATTTACAAGATTTCGAGATGGTCACTGAGGCCGTAATTGATTCTGGGGTAAATGCGTCTCAATTTGCTCCAGCTTTGAGTGTTGAGCTCCTCGCGAAGGGGATTGAAGTAGGCATTCGAGCCGGGAGACTTCGAGCTGTGATTGACACTTTGAAGAAAGTTCAGCAGCTTGGGATTTCTTTGTCTGCTCGATTTGATGGGTCTGCCAAGGAGTTGCTAGGAAAGGATTGTTACCAACTTGTGATGCGCGGGCAAATTGAGGAAGCCGTTGAATTGATGGAGGTTCTCTCACGTAATTTTTTTCGTCACCTGTTTATTCTACCCATTCTGCTTGATAGAAATTTGCGGGTATTCATAAATCTAACGTATATCCAGTCAGTGATTTTTGTTTTATTTTATTTTATTTTTTGACGTGGCCAGAGACGAGCGAAACTGGAAAGAGAATATTATCGATTAGTTACTTTATGCTTTTAATATGTCAGCTATGCTAATTATCCCTTATATTTAGGGGGCTCATTCCATGTTGGTATATAAATAAAATGGACAAAAAATTTCCGCCCACTTGTATAGATAAATAAGTTCTGACGTCTGAGATATACAAGTAGATTATCCTAATGTAACTAAGGATAGAGCTGCTTCGCAATGATTGTGATTTCTTGCTGTAATTAATAACATACAAATTTCTTAATTCAGGTTTCCAGTTATCAATCAGAGAACTAGTTCAGCCATCTGACATAATAAAACAATGTGTTCATAATCGTAAACCAAATTTAGCCGTGAGGTATGATCTTATTTCGTTACAAGAGACATGCAGTTATTATTTCTTAAGCACTATTTCCTAAGGTTTGCTTCATATGTTGACTATTTCTTTATTTGCCACTGTCTGATTATATTGCATCTTGTAGGTATGCATGTCTTCTTCCACATGCACATATATTGTTCTGCACTATTATATCTGAATTTGGAAGAAGGAGGGATTTAACTTCTGCACTAAGAGCATATGAAGCTTCCAAGAAAAACTTGGCTAGTCCCAATATGTACATATATCGGGCAATGATTGATGTTTGCGGTCTCTGTGGGGATTACCTGAAATCTAGGTATATATACGAGGTATTTCCCAATGATTTTACATAATTTTACTTGGTTTGCCCCTTTTAGGACTTCTGGATTTTATAATACACTCTGAGCTGTATCAAGTATGGTTTTGTATTGGGAATTTTAAAATATAAAGTTTGAACTTTCAACTCAATTGTGCTGTGAACGACAAAAGCTGTACTATTGGCCAAAATGTTGGCTAACAAGCAAACATTTTTGTACTATTCAGTATTTCTAAGATATTTATCTCACCCCCATTTGCATGCATTCTGGTGCAGGATTTACGCAATCAGAAGATCACTCCAAATATATATGTGTTTAACAGTCTTATGAATGTGAATGCCCATGATCTTAATTACACAGTAGATCTATATAAGAATATGCAGGTAACATCTCTCTTTCCCATTGTTCTGGCACTCATACACTATGCACGCATACAAACCTACACAAATTTAAAAATGAGAACAGACGAGAAAGCAAAAAAACAGAGATTTATATGTAGCTCATATACTTCTTGTTTATACTTGGGTTTTATATGCACTCTATCAAGCTAAGTATTCTAACTTTTGCTTGATGATGCTCAAATCTCATGACATTAAAATAAATTGTTTCCTAGTCTTTTGGTGATTTAAGTTCTAGAGTTTTAAATTAATTGAGATTCTAAAAATTTGGCGCATGGGAGTCTTTGCCCTTGCTGCTTCTTTTTATATACAACGATTAAACCAGGTCAACTGATTATGTCTCGATTCTTTTCCATTTCAATTCCCGAAAAAAAGAAACGGGGGAAGAAAAACAGGGAGAGGGAGGTAGGGAAGAGAAGGCCAATTAGATATTTCTGTATAAGTTAACATATTCATTGACAGCATATGCTTTATTTTTCATGCCAAGAATTGACATGAGCACAAAAGTTTCTTTGCCTTCATCTGATCAATCACTACATTTTAGCTAATACATTCTACAAATCTAGAACTTTGGTCTGAAGCCAGATCTGGCATCTTATAACATCCTGCTGAAGGCATGTTGTGTTGCTGGGAGAGTTGATTTTGCCCAAGAAATTTATAGGGAAGTTAAACATTTGGAATCAGTGGGAGAGCTGAAATTAGATGTCTTCACCTACAGCACAATAATAAAGGTACATTAAAATAGATAGACAGAATCATCATGAGCCTATTGTTGTTGCAGTTCCTAAACCCCCCTCCATTCTCTGAATATGTAACTCATGTTTGTACAGATTGATTATTTGGCATCTTCTGACCATATGCCAAATTTTAGGTTTTTGCAGATGCAAAGTTGTGGCAAATGGCTTTAAAAATCAAACAGGATATGCTGTCTGCTGGTGTTTCCCCTAATACTATTGCATGGTCTTCATTAATCAACGCCTGTGCACATGCGGGGCTTGTAGAGCAGGCAATTCAGTTATTTGAAGAAATGCTTTTGGCTGGCTGTGACCCTAATACACAGTGTTTCAACATCATTTTACATGCATGTGTTGAAGCTCACCAGTATGACAGGGCTTTTCGCTTTTTCCAGTCTTGGAAGGGAAATAAGATGTTGCAGTCCATTAACGGAGGCCACAGTAGAAATTTAGAGCAGGGACACTGCCACGCTTCTACTAGTGGGCCTAATGGCATTTCTTATGCACATATATTGAGTTTTTCAGAGAGCTATCCTTTTACACCAACTACAACAACATACAATATTTTATTGAAGGCCTGTGGTACTGATTACTTCCGTGCAAAAGCATTAATCAAGGAGATGAAAATTGTAGGTCTTACTCCTAATCACATAAGCTGGTCAACTTTGATAGATATATGCGGAGGATCAGGCAATATAGAGGGTGCCCTTGAGGTAATGTGCTAGTTACTCTAGCATATCATGTAAACTGTTTGACACAATTTTTGGGAAACTATTTTCAATCAAGTATATAAAATCATGGCTGATGCAGCTTGGATTAGCATTTCAATCAAGTACATAATATCATGGCTGATGCAGCTTGAATTAGCATTTGTAGTCTGGAAACACTGTCACAACTCAAAAGGAAACTAATACATTTGTTAGCATAGTTGATTTGTTTTTTATCACCATCGGAGCTATTTAGCGGCACTGAGATAACAATAATGAAAGATTTGTCAACCAGATGGCATTTTTCCTAATATGTTCAATTGTTTTCTTGGGTATCAATTTTATATTCTGCTTTTTCAGTGCCCATAGAAGTAAAACTCTATTAATTTAGGGGATGTATATAAATATAAAAACTTTCGAAAATGTCAAAAGGAAATTCCTCTATAAGACGAAATACTATTGCTACGAGGTAAATGATAGTTGCACTGCAAATTTATCATAGCCCTAAAAATACAGGCCGTGGAAACTGGTTAGGAACTCATGGGCGTTGAGATTTATCTTTCTCTATTCTACAAACCTTAGTAATCAGTCAGCTTCTGAATTAAACCATCGGCAGAACTGATGGTAGTATCCAATCTTTCGTCTTGATATAGATTATACACTAAATGATGTCTTAATGTCTTTAATTCTCTGATGACTCGATTATATTTCAATGCAGATTTTGAAAACTATGAGTGACACTGGAATTGAACCTGATGTTATTGCATATACAACAGCAATTAAGGTTCAGAGCTTTCCTGTCAAAATGAGTTCAGTTCATAGCTTTCTTGTACATGTGGCATATATAGCCTGTACAATTTATTCTCGCAGGGTTCATTTTTCAACTATTCTCAATTCACTTGGCCTTAGACATTTATAAATTGTGCATTTTGGATTACAGGTTTGCGTGGAAAGCAAGAATTTTGATCAAGCATTATCCTTATATGAAGAAATGAAAAGATATGAAATACATCCAAATTTGGTGAGTTGTCATGGCTCTATTCTTTGCAAAACGGGAAACTAATACTTGCTGTAGCCACTAACTCAGCCCCATTTGGATGAAGGTGCTCTTAAATTCTACATCCAAAATTATAAAAATCAACTAAAGATGAGTATAATGCTTATGAACAATTTCTACTCTGTTTTCAAGACAGTAATTAGAGGCAGTGCATAATATATGTAGATAGATATGATAGCTTGAAATAAGAGAGAAATCTGATATGTAAATAGGTTTGGAAATCAACTAAATAGATATCTGATATGATGGAAATCACAAGTTATTTATGATAAAGATTGAAGTAAGAGAGAAAGCTTCAATAAATTGATGCCTATTTATTTTGTTAATAACTATGTCAGGTGACATATACTACACTTCTAAGAGCACGCACTAAATATGGCTCTCTACATGAAGTGCAACAATGTTTGGCTATATACCAGGATATGCGAAAATCAGGGTATGGTAGCTTGGACCCTGACAATAACTTGCTTCTTTGACTTCCTTTTCCAAGCTATTTGTATCTGTCGTATGTTATGTGTACCCTGATCACATATTGGCAATTTCTGTAAAACATTGGCTCATGAGAGGATGCTACTAATGCTTTCAAAAGAAGATACAGCCCGTTATTACTGTTAGATCCTAAATAACTCGTGCTTGCTAAGATTGAATAACAAGTTTTTCCTGTAGTTTATTTATTTTAAATGCTACATGGGCGTTTGCATAGAAGATTGAGGTTAGCAATATTAATGAAGAAGAAATTTGACTTCCTCTCTACCAGTCTCTTTATAGGTCGTGTATTGATGCCATGTTCGTAATTTCAACCTGGGCACTCTTGATGCTTTATAACATAGTCCATTGCTACTGGGGCCTAAATTATTGTCATTGCTGTACCTTTTCATTATTAATTTATCTAGGAGAAAACTAATTGGAAAACATGTTGATATGACTGTGATGCTATAACTGTTCTTTGAATTAGTTTTTTTTTTTTTGGGGTACAATGTAAGGGATAAATAATAGCCTAATAAAAACTTTTTGACTAAAAGGATATGTTGATTCTAACAAAATTTTAAGTGAGAAATTCAAAATTCAAATTCAAACAATAAAATGTTTCTGCCTTATAAATAGTGTGGTTTGTAAGAAATTTTATAGATATATATACATTATTTATTTCTCTATCTAGAAAACTCTTCCTTCTCAGTATGCTTGTAGCATAGATATAACATGTCCTAATATGCTTCAACTTTAGCATACAACGACCTGGACATAGGAAAGTGATTCTGTGTTGTGATATAAGTTAGGGGATTGACCAAGTAGATCCTTTGACACGGACAATGGTAGATTACTTCAACTTTAAAGCTAAATAGCAAGCAATTTGCAGATACAAATCCAGTGATTACTATCTTCAGGAATTGATTGAAGAGTGGTGCGAAGGAGTAATACAAGATGACAGACAGAACCAAGGCGAGTTTACTTCCAGCAATAAATCTGAATCGGAGAGACCTCAAAGTATACTTCTTGAGAAAATAGCTGCGCACCTGCAAAAGAGGGTGGCAGACATCCTAGCAATTGATGTACAGGGGCTCACCAAGGTAGTTATTTTTTTCTTAGTCATTATTTGGTTTAAATTTGTCTGGAGCGTGGCTTAAAGATATAATGTTTTTGACAGCAGATTTAAAAGAGCATTTTATTTAGTGCCATTTTCTATAGGTGTCTGTCGAACAGTAGTTTTTAAATTCTATTTGATTTCAGTGAATCATAATGCTCACTTTTGTTGTCAAACATTCTGTATCAACAGGTTGAAGCTCGCTTGGTCATTCTTGCTGTTCTGCGAATGATCAAAGAGAACTATGGTTTAGGTATGAACGGAAATTTTAGATTTTGAACGCAACAATGCCACATGAAAAAGTATTGCAAACTTGCACGGTTATATTGTCTGTCCACATGAACTAGGGAAGGTAGATGAACGGTACAATGCACAAAATCAAATATGGTTGAGCAAGCGCATCCTGACTTCTGGTCTTTATGGTTCCAGGACATTCAGTAAATAATGATATCCTAATCATCATAGGAGCTACTAAAGCAGACAAAACTCCAGCCAAAAACATATCAGTGGTGCAAGATGCGATAACAAAACTTCTCCGGGATGAATTGGGGCTTGAAGTTCTTCCAGCCAGAACCAGATTTGCGCTAAATGACAATGTAAAGTTTGAGAATCACGTCATGCTTAATCCCAACTTAGAAGCTATACCAGGAAAGGATGCCTTACCCACAGCAATGCAATTTAAGACCAGGAGACCTGCAGTTCTGCAAAGGTTGAAGGTAACCAAAATGTCCTTGCACCACTGGTTGCAGAAAAAAATAAGCAAAAATAGGATCTGTTATATTCTTAATTGCGTAGAAATTAAAAAATAATTGTACAAATGTTGGATATGCTCATTTTTGGCCAAAAAACAAGGACATGCAATTTTTCCCTTAGTTATTCCTCAGGCCCGGCTTCTTTGAACTGTATATATATATATATAAACTGTACATTTATCTATAACCAAAAGTAAAATGGATAATCCGCTTTTATGAGATAAAATCATCTCTTGGGTTCATTTTTTTCAGTATATTTTTATTATAAGTTGCACTGGTGCTCATCTTAATTGCTACAGTGACCGTCCGTTATTATAATCAAGTTCACCGTCAAGCAATCCACTTGCATTCTGGCTTTGAAATTTGTTTTAGTTGGCCACAGATCAATTTGTATAGTGTAAAAGGAGGAATATAGATAGGGACAGAAAAAGGGAAAGGCAGAGAAGAGTGGAGAGAGTATAGTTTTGAGATAGAGGGATCCAAGTCCGTTTGTATGAGAAGCCCCACAAATTCGACAGGCATGAAGAAAAGAACTAAGACTAACAAGATTAACATAATAATTTTCAAATGAACTGATAATAAAATCCTACAGCATCGCCACGCTGAATTAATGCATATCTGATTAAGACATATATCAACTTCTTATGATAAGCAACGGCGTAACCATGATGGTAGGTGTTACTCAGAGCCAATCCTTCTGCTGCAACTTAAGTGGCAAATAAACTTCCGAGAGATACTGAAAGCCAAACGAGCTCAAAGCCTGTATTTCCGCCTTCTGCTTAGTTTTCACCATCAATGTCAATTCCTCAACCCAGCCAGGATTCTTCTTGACAAAATCCTCCTCTAGCAAGTCCTTCCCAGTCTTTATATCCTGCTCCGTCATCGGCAATCTACACTGCTCAGGTATCTTGTACTTATCCAGATCGCTCGGCCTAACCCCCAGCCACTTTATGTCAGGGGTCGTCAAATTCGCACTATCATAGGACATATTCTTAGACCCACAGCCATAAACTGACAGGATTTTTAACCCGTAAGGATCGCTATCCACGAGGGCAAGCACAGGCAGCTTCAACTCCATCTTCATCTTCCTCAAGAAAAGCCTCGTGGCAACATCAGGCTGCCCCTTAGCTGTGACAATTATACATGGAAATCGATTGTAAAATCTATCCTCAGCTAATCTCATATAGGCCGCATCCTTCTCTACCAAGAGTATAAACAAAGCATCACTCTGCATATCCCCTACCCTATCAATATTGGGCGGGATAGCTTTTCCACCCATACCCATTTTCGTACAATCAATCATGTCCCCATTGTCACTGAAAATAAGACGACCCACAACAACCCCTTTCTCGGCGGCAACTACATTGAGACTAGAACGAGTGCAACCCAGCATACAAGAGACATCATCGAGCACAGCATCAGACTGGGTCTGGTCCTGGAACAGCTTGACATCGGTGTAGAAGAGGTCTCGCTTGGTGACGTGGATATTCTTGAGGCACAATTGATGGATAAGCTGAACGATTCGAGCTGTAACGGCGGATTTGCGAACAGTGGATATGTTGGCAAAGGGGCGGAGGGATGTTTTGTCTTTGAGGACTATACGGTCGAGCTCGGGCACGTAGAGTTGGTTAGCGGCAGAGCGAGAGGGAACGTCGAAGGAGAAGCCTTGGCCGGAAAGGATGGATCGAGCGATAATGAGAACGAGGGATTCGATGGAGGACTGTACAGAGGAGAGGGATAGGTCGGTGACCTCGCGGCAGGCGAAGGGAAGAGGGAGATCTTGGAGGGTTCGGGCTTTGGAGAAAGAAGACAAAGCAGAAGAGGAAGAATTGCCGAAGTCCTTGACGATTTGGAGGATAACTGAATCAGGTTTGAGTTTATTCTTGAAGGGTAGCTGTGTTCCGTCGTCGGACGGCTCCACCCGACGGCGCTTTTTCTTGTCAGCCATACCGACGGCAAGTGAAGACCCTGCTCCACACTACCTAGCGGGAATCAGCGGGGAGAAACAAAAGCTCCAACAATTCGGGCTATCCTTTTTTTAATTTTACCCTAACCGCACTTCTTTTTAATGAAAGACTATTTTATTTATTTATTCCAACATCACCTTCTTACCCCCACAAAAAAAAAATCCAAACATATTTAAGAAAATGATATTATTATTATTATTATTATTATTATTATTATTATTTACATAAAAACTTAAGAAGTTAAAAAACTTTTTTGACAGCCAAGAGGTCATTGATATAAGATAAATAAATCAAAGGATAACTTATTATTTTTACATTAGGAAAATATTGCAATTGAATGTAATAAAATTTATGGTAAATAAGTGTTAACTTTTTTAAAAAATATTTCTCTATGAATAAAGAAATAGTTTTATAATAAAAAAATTCCCATTCATTGACCATTGAGACTCAACCTCTTCAAAAGAAATTTAATAGAAATTAGAGATATTTTCTTATATATTACATAAAATTTAATTTCTTAATGCTAAACAAAAACTTTATTAATTATCAGAAAAAATATAATGTACATGATAAAGAACAGAAACAGACACAATGGATGCCTGAATCTACGGACTATGTTCGCAAGAAAAAAATAATAATAGGAAAATGAACCTTTTGTACTTAAATTTTACATTAATTTTGAAATCAGTCCCTGAAGTAATTATTTTTGAATAATACTCCATAATTTATTTTACAGTGACATAGTTAGTCTCTTAACTATCAAATTGTTTACAAATTCGTCCTTATGAGTGTCATGTGGCAAGATTGATGTAAATGTGACAAACAAAATTATTGAAGTGATAGACGGAGTTGCTGATATGACAGACACATTGGCAAGGGACGCTAACTAAGATTAAAAAGTAGTTGATTTTAGTACATGTATTTTGTTATAATTTGTAATTTAGTCCTTAAATTTTATTATTTTTCTTATATTCATCCTCAAATCTTATTTTTATTTAAGCAATCATCCTTTAACTTAGGGGTGAACATGGGTCGGGCCGGACCAGGTTTGACCCCTGCTCGATGCCCGGCCCGATGTTCTTCGGGCCAATATCAGGCCAGTACCGAGCCAAGTACTGGGCTGGCCCGATATTATATATATATTTTTAAAAAAATAAAAAAATAAAAAAATTATTTAATAATAAAAAAATATACTTATTTATACTTAAAAATAGATTTTATTAAAACATAATCTTAGCCAAAAAATAATTTTTTTCAAAATTTATGAATATTTAACCATTATACATTATTTTTACATAAATATTAAGGTAAAAAACTAATTCAAAATTTAAAAAATATTTGAAACATTAAAATCTTAAAATATTTTTATAATATTTACATAGTAAATATATTATATTAGATATATGAAGAATAAAAATCCTACAAAATCAATTAAGATATATAAAATAATTAAAAAAAATTAGAAAAATTATATATATATATATAGTTCGGGCCAGGCCGGGGTTAGGGTGTCTGACCCTAACCCCGGCCCGGCCCGAAAGTTGGCCCAGCCCAATTGACCCAAAAGTGGTCAGGCTGGACCGGGTCATTCGGGCTCGGGCCAATATGTTCAGCCCTACTTTAACTATTTATGCTCGTTTGGTTTTCAGTTTGTAAAAGTAAGTTACAATAAATGGAGTTTTCAAAAATAAAATTTAGGTAGAGGTAAGTTTGTTGTAAGATGTTATGTTTGGATATTCTTTTTGTAAATATAAGTTTGACAAATCAAAACATATTTTGATTATAAGAGTTAAAAATACTTTTAGATGTATAATTACTAAAAAGAACATAATTTTTATAATATAATCTTATATAACTAATTGAGTTATATATGCTTTATAATAATAATATACTTTCTCCAATCTTAAATATAAAACACTTTTAAATGTCTCACATATATTAAGAAAATGAGTTAGATTATTAAATTTGTTAAGAAATTCCAATATTTTCTACTATTTGCTCTTATTAATTACATTATCTCTTATACTTCCTATATCATTTATGTTTCATACTACTCCTAGTTATTTTGAAATTGCATTTCACTTATTTCAATATTATTTGAAATCTAAGTTTACAATTTGAATATTTAAGTTTGAATAAAGACACAAAGAAAATGATGATCTTCACTTTCTAAAAAAACTCCTTATCATTATTCTTCACTACTCATCTATTTGAATTTATCATATTTATTTTAATATTTTCCTTACCATTTGTCACATTTATAGATGAGATGATTAATGTTTAAAAGGTTAAAGGTTAAATATTTAAATAGAAGTAAAGTTCAAGGATGAATATAAGAAAAATAATAAAATTTAAGGACTAAATTGCAAATTATGATAAAATATAGGGATTAAAATCAGCTATTCTTTAATCCTGGTCAGCATCCCTTATCCACGTGTCTACTACATCAGTACCTTCATCTGCCACATCAGCACCATTTCACATCAATCTTGCCACGTGGCACTCATAGGGACGAATTTACAAATGGTCTGATAATTGAGGGACTAAGTATACCACCATTAAATTAATTACAGAGCATTACCCAAAAAAAAATTAGTTCAGGGACTGATTTTAAAATTGATGTAAAGTTCTGGGATCAAATTAATTTTCCCTAATAATAATAATCTACCAACTTTAACCTTGGATCAAAGAAAGAGAAATGAAAGGGAAAGAGAAAAGATTGGGAGAAAATAAGATGAAAAATTATTATTTTTTTATTTGGATATAAAGAGAAACACGAGGGAGAATAAGTTGAAAGGAAAAATAATACGTGGGTCTCACATGCTTTTTCCTCAATTTTTCTTTCAAAAAATGAAGAAATTTTAGAAAGAAAACTCTCATTCCAAAATCACCAACCATTTTGTAATTTTTAAATATATTTTATAATTTTTAAATACATTTTAATTCCATTCAATAATACATTATAAATTAATTTCATTCAGCAGGGAAAATATATTTTATAATTTTTTAAATAAAAAATTAAAATTAGACAAAATAAATATAAATTATGATTAAAATTAAAATTATATTTTAATTCGAATGACTAATATTTTATAGAAATTATATAAATAATATAATAGAATAATAAGTTTTATTATATGAAAATATTTTTTCAAAAATAACAAGAGTATTATTACCATTATGAAGTTAATCACTTTCCTCTCATCTTTATTTTCTCCTATTAATCCAAGTATGAGGAGAGAAAATATCTCCCCATCACATTTCTCTTCTCTCCATTTTCTCTCCTCCACCTGTTCTTCCCCTCAATTTTTTTTCTCATCCAAGTGGAAGGTAAATGAGAAGAAGGGACATTAGAGAAGGTGACGAGACAAATAACATATTTAGACCGTACATAAAAATTACATAAAATTTAAATAATAAAATATAATATTTATAACTTAAAAATAATATAATTTGCTATAAATTTTATTACATATGGTGATCCCGTTTCTCTTTAAATATAAAGTTAGTATTATAAGGTTTAGAACCAAACAAGCAACGTTTTACTACAAGATTACAGGTAATTTCGCATATTCAGTGCAAAAGCCGAATATTTAAAGTTGTAGCTTTAAATATATGCATTTCACTTGGAGAAAAGGAACTACTTTTGTAAGGCTTGATAGAGCCTTAGCAAATCAGGCTTGGTCTAATTGTTTCTCGTCTGTCTCAATTTTGCATCTACCCAAGATCCATTCTGATCATAGGCCTATTCTTATCATATTGGGTCCCAACTCATCCTCTCCAACCCAAAGCCCGAGATTCCACTTCCTCTCATCCTAGCTTACCCATCCCGACTTTAGCTCTTTCGTCGAAAGGGTTTGCTGACTCAGTGCATGTTTGGCCACACATGAAACCTAAGTTTTCAGTCTAAGAAGTGATTATCTAGCTTTGGAATCACGTTTGGATACTGGAACTCTCACTTAAAAAAAAAATAGATTCTGACCCAAAAGAGATTATATTGAGAAGCTGATTATTGGAGCTTTTGCAGTAAATGAAATAGTTTTTCTGACCGTTGAAGCATTAAATGCTGGATTAAAATTTTACAACGTCTCCTTCAACGGCGTCTCCTTCAACCAATCCAGAGTTTGTGCGTGGCTCCCGAACGTTCTGTGCATGGCTCCTGACGTCCTCCAATGGCAACCTCTGCTAGTGGGAGGGTGTGCATTTTTTTGCCATTGTCAAGCTCCTCCTTCACCGGCGACTGCTTCATGGCAACGAGCATTACAGCACCAGTGGAGGCGTCTCTGTTTTCCTCCTTCATCGTCTGTAATATCCCTATTTTTATGGGATATTATAAAATGAATAAAAGATGAGAAATGAAGTGAGACGAAAAGGTTATATAGAATTGGGCTTTAGAAGGAATTAATTTCTCATCTAATTTTCTGAAGAAGTTATGTTTGGTCCTTAATTAGAATTAATTTTCCATAAGGTCCTTAGCAGAAATTAATTCCAGAACTTACCCCGAAAAATATGCAATATACCACTTGAATGAAAGCCCGCTCCAAGCTGAGCGTAATGGTATAAGTATTGCATGCCCGGGAGGTCTAGGTGAATAGTGAAAAGGAAATAATAAAAAATTGGTCTTTGGGTGAAATTACAAGAAAGTGGCCGAAAGAATGGATAATTATATTTTGACCCGGCTTAAGGGCAAAACGGTCATTCCCACATTAGAAGTAAAATGTGAAAAATGAATTGAATGCCCAAAAATGAAAAAGTTGATATCATAAAATGCATGAGGAATTAGAAAAAATGGAGAGATACCGTTAAGCATGAAGAAGAGCAAAGAGGTCATTTTTCCCGGTTGAATGGAAAAATGAGAAATTATATTTTTGCCCCCAAAGAATTATTAAAAGGACATCCATGTCCTTAAAGTCATAAAAATGGCGTGAAAATAGTATCAGAGATATCTTGGGAAAAATTACACCTAATGACCCGAAAATTCTAAAAATTATAAATTGGCCCCGGGTCAAGGGCATTTTTGTAAATATGAGAAATTATAGTCAAAATGAAGCTTTTAATGAGTTAGACCCAATGAAATATATTATGAAATTTAGTAAGGTCAAAATAATATTTATTGGGTAATTATGGTCTAATATTAATATTTTACCCGATAAAAGTCAGTTTAGACTGCAAGAAAAGGCAGTATTGATTCAAGGATAATGATTGGACCTTGTTAAAATATATTGTGGACCAAGATAATGATTTTATTCCAAAATTTATTTTTGGATAATCCTGTACCAATACAATGACAATTTTGGTGAAAATACTTAATCGGTACGGGTAAATTTAATCGATAAAGGGTATTTTGGTCCATTAAACTTTATGAAGCAATTTTTGGCCAAAAACAAGGAAAATTAACGTGCTGGACAGCAGAGAGGGGACTTTATGGGAAATATCATAAAAGCTTTTAAATAAAGTAACTTAAGGTTAATATAATTAACCATGATTCACCTCTTATTTGATATCTTTCATCTAAGACTTGAGTTAAGCCATTTTCCCACTTCAATACACGTATGGTTCAGCAGCTCGTAGAGGGAGAGAGAGCACAAAAACTTAAGAGGAAAATAGAGAAGCAAGAGACAAAAGTTGGAGCTCATGTGATCAAGGTAAGCTTTTATGACTATTATCTTGTGTAATCAAGTGTTTAAGAGAGTTTCCATGGAGTTTTTCTTTCTCCCATGCCCTAGAGAATTTCTGCCATGGATAGCCTAGAGAGAGAAAATGAAGCCATGAAGAAAGTGATCCATGAAAAGTGATGTATAGGCTTCAAGGATTAAGAATATGGCATTTGATTTCAAATTGATCGGGTAGTTTATTTTCTACATTTTTCTGAAAATTTCTGCCTATTTAGGGTTTAAAAAGGAAAGGGAATTTCATGATTTTGACCCCAAAAATGGATTCCCCTTAGTCCAAAATCTTAAGAACAAGTGTGTTGTACAAAGAAAGATCAAAGGAACACTAAGTGAAAAAGTTAGGGTTTAGTGTGCATGGTATGGTATAATTCCGAAAATCAGTGGCTAAATAGATTAAATGATGATATGTATAGGTTCAAGGAAGTTTAAGCAAGCCAAAGAATAGGTGTACAAAGTTTGGAAAGGAAGGGAATACATAAAGGTAGCATATTTCCATTCTATGCATTATATTGTCTTATGAATGTTTGTGAACTCTATGACTTGTTTGATGCCATGATTAATATTTTGTGATGTCCATTGATTGTTGGTTGAGTTGTTTAAAGGGGCTTGAAGCTCCGGAATGCCCAATTTACAAAGTGAAACTCTGCCGAAATTTTCTTAAAATTGTTATGGCATTATATGAATTGATGAGTTTGCTTGATAATCTATGTGAAATGTGATGATATATGTGTGTGACTGGATAATGCTACTGGGATTCTTTGAATCTCACCCCCCCTTCAATGACTAACCATGCTAGGGAAAACCAATGCAAAAGAGTTAAGGAAGGAGCAAAAGGCATGAAGAAGGAAATGATGTTGCAAGCCATTGTGTTATAGGGTGAATGGTTATTTGTGCCTTGCTTTGTATGAAATTATAAAATAGTGAATAATATGTTAATGTTGTAGAAAATGTATGAAAATTTCCAGTTCTGTATGTTGGGATATGAAGTTATATTCTACCAAGTTACATGCCAAAATGAGTTCATTTGCAAGGGTTTTGGCAAGGAAATTGCAATGTAGACTGAAACAGGGCATTTTCCCAACATGTCTGTTTCATTCGCCCTGTGCTATACTTAATGTGAGGGTAAGTTTATGATATTTTTATACCAGATAGAGGACATCTCCAGCTTTAATATGACACCTAATTCACCCCATTTGGAGTTGTGTACAATTAATGGTGAATTTTCTAATTCAGGGTTCAGAACAGGGCAAGAATGGGAAAACTGAAAACTGAAAAGTAAGTACTGGAAAATTTAAAAGCTTATATAAAATCGTACAAAGCTCCAAAAATTCAGTGGTTTATATTTATGGAAAGGTATATATTTTGAGTTTCATATTCCACTGATTTGGAGGTAATTGGAGCTATATGATAGGAGATATGGAGGTTTTCCCAAAACTGTTCCAGCAAAAGTGGAATTCTGACCCTTTATGATTTAAGTTAACACCATGTCCTGTGAAAGTTGAATAAATGTAGAAGAAAAATATTTATATAAATAGACTCACAGGTATTTCATATGACATAAATAATGTTTGATTTGGCTCATGGTAGAGTGAGATATGAATTTTTAAATATAAGGCCAAAATCCTGGGGAAGAGAAAATGACCAAATATACAGTAAATGTTTAAGGAATAAACTGTATAAATTGGTCAAGTAATTACTCAGTTTCATATTTTTTCCATGTAAATAAGGTTTTTATATATTGTTAAAGACTTGAATCACTATGAAATGATTTTTATAGAATTAGTTATGAATTTCCAAAATTCAGTCAGCAAGGTGGAAACTACCATATAAATAGTAACCGAAAATTTTTGAAATTCTGATTTTCATTCTTATGTGATTCAAGTTTAGAATCAAGTATAATTAGACTTAAAATGAGTTTAATTCATGGGAAATAAGTCTAAAAGTAAGGTGTTACATCGTCTCCTTCCACGGCCGTGTTTGCAGATCCGCCATCGTTAACCTTATCTTTCTTCACGGTCGTAGCTATGCTTGCAAATTCGTCACCGGTGAGCTTGTCCTTCATCACGGCGAGCTGTGGTTGTAGATCCGTCACCGGTGAGCTTGTCTTTCTTCACGGACGTATCTCTGCTTCGAAATCCGTCACCGGTGAGCTGCTCCTTCTTCACGGCCACATCTGTGTGTCCAGATCCATCGCCGGTGAGCTTCCCCCTCTTCACGGTCGCAGCTGTGGTTGTAAAACCGTCTTCCTTGAGCTTCTCGTTCTTCACGGCCGCACTGAGCTTCCCCCTTCTTCACTGTTAGCTCTGTCTACAGATCTGGTGGAGGACGAGCTACATCAACCCCCATCAACCTTCATCATTTGCAAATCCGAGTAAGAACAAGTTTATTGCTTCAAGCTCGGTAAGCTCCACTCCACCACCATCTTATTTCGAGTCTCATTCAGTTATATATATATATATATACTCTGGACTGGTATTAGCTTATAATTTAGTTCAGGTCTTGATTTGGTACTGCAAATTCTAATTATCCCAGTTTAATTTGTGTGTGTTTAAAAGGAGTAATGCAGTTAATTGACAAATTTTGTTGTTTGAAGCAATGCTCTCCACAGAGTCTAAACTGTCATTTCTCAAAGTCTTTAACGATATGAAGTTGATATTGGCTAAGTTGATCTGTTATGATTGCACTGGAATGCTGTAGAATGGTATAACTCTAGTGAAAAGTTGTTATTAGGCATTCTCTTAAATGCATTCTGATGATCAAGGTTATACTAGTAGTATGCACTTGATCATAAGAAGGCATATTGGAATCAGTATGTAGCATTGGGAAGTGATGATGATTCTAAGTTTTATATATTAAAATGTGATTTGTTATCTATAAAATTGGCATGGGAAGCTTTTTGCCCTTTTCTTTTTAAAATTTCTGAGGAAGAGCAATGTCATATAATGCATTCATGATTCGGGCTTTTTCTCTTGCTTTCTCTAGGTATTAGGCAATGTCATAGTGTGTGAATTGAACTTTTTCCTTAACTTCACATCAGCTTGTTATGCAATGACATTTCTTTAATGGCACGCCTCCTGAGTAAATGTGTGTGATGATTCTAGAAGAGCATGCTTAATGAGGAATTAACATTGCCTTTAACTTGTTCTATTTTAATGTTTAGTCAATCTAGTAATAGATAGTGAATGGGTTGGTTTGGTGAGTTGCTATTTGGCCACTCTCATGTAAAGGACTGGCAAAACAATAAGGCGGGGAATCCACTGTCTTTCAATTTATATGGATTAATTCCATCTTCTCTTGTTTACATGTTTGTTATGTATGCATATGGATAGTTTAGATCTTTTTTTTTATTATGGATATTTTGATAATAGAATCATGAGTAACGATAAGGCAAAGGCAAGTTAGGACATTAAGACGACTGAAATTTTAATCAAACTATGCTTGCAACAAGTCCATAAAGGACAACGGCATGAAACTTCTTATACAAAAACAACATGAAGAGAAATAATTTCTGGATTTAAAGACCAAACCGGTAGGAGCTATGATAGGGGACAACTTAAAAATAAGTTGGATTCCCTTAAAAAAGAGTGGATGACATGGTGCAAGTTATTTAAGAAAGAGACAGGTTTAGGGTGGAATCCTAATACACATACAATAGATGCACCTGATAGTTGGTGGGCTGAGAAGCAAGAGGTATGTAATTGTGAATTTGGTATTATAAATTTTATATTCATTGTGTAATATATAACAATGATTGGTTGTAAACATGCAGGCAAATCCACTATATGCAAAATACAGATATAAAGGACTCCCGTTCAAAGATGAATTAACAATTCTATTCAAAAGTGTGGTGGCAACTGGACAACAAGCATGGGCACCCTCAGCTCAGAGATTACCTAATCAGGTAGAAGAAGACGATGATGTGTATCGTCCTACCTTAGACTTAGAAGAAAGATCCGGGGATAGTGAGGAAGAGCTTCAAAATCCTACTCCTGGAGTTAGTGCTGGAATTAGTACTGAATTTGGAGATATTAACTTAAACACTTCACAAGGGTGCTCTAGTGAAAGAAGCATGGGAAAGAGAAAAAGGGTGGGACCTTCTGAAGGACAGAAAAGGCAGAGAACCCCCAATGCAAGACATTTAGTTGATGCAATTAGTAGAATTGCTGATGCCCAACAGTCACAAGGAAAACAAAAGGCTAAAACATCTATGGGTCAAGCGATGGATGAACTAGGCACAATAGAGTATATCACAATGGATCTGGAGTGGCATTCCTGATGTTGTGAACTCCTTTCAAACCAGACGAAGAGGGAGATCTTTTTTAAATTAAGACCACATAAGGACAGATTGATGACATGGTTGAAGTTTGCAGCTTATAGAATTTAGGATGTTATTTATGCTTTAATTTAGTACTTTGCTTCTTTTCTTTTTTGTTATGAACTTTGGTGGATGAACTTTATCTTTTTTTATGTTTGAAAAACTTTGTTTTATATGGAGCTTTTAAATTTATCTAATATTATTGAACTTTTAGAAAGTCAACTGTTTAAATAATTACTTTGTTTTCCAACTTACAGGTTCAAATAATAAAATGAGTGACTCTTCTGATAATGACTTAAATTAGGCTGCACAGGTGAGTGCACTAGTTGGATTGTATGCGTTTAAATATTTATGTAAAGAGCCACGAAGAACTAGTTAGTATACAGGTCATTTATAGGTGAATGAAATTTTACAAAGGCATCCTATTCGTTGTTATGAGATGTTTCGAATGGAGAAGAAGGTATTTGATGAATTTTGCACTGAATTAGTAGAACATGGATTGAAACAAACTAAGGGGATGAGAGTACAAGAAATGGTTGCAATATTTTTAAACACAGTTGGACAGGGAGTTGGAAATAGGATGCTACAAGAAAGATTTCAACACTCAGGAGAGACTATAAGTAGATATTTTCATGAAGTTTTAGTGGCATGCCTTAGACTATCAATGAGATACATCAAGCCACGAGATAGCAGATTTCGTGATATATCACAAAAAATACAACATGATTGCCGATAATTGCCATTTTTCATGAATGCTATAGGAGTTATTGACGGAACCCATATCCCATGCATTGTTAGTCCCACCGAACAGCCCAGATTTATTGGAAGAAAATGATATCCAACGCAAAATATAATGGCTGTATGTGACTGGGATATGTGCTTCACTTTTGTATTAGCCGGCTGGGAAGGAACCGCACATGATGCTCGTGTTTTTTAGAATGCCCTCACAACTCCTTTCATGAATTTTCCGCATCCGCCTCCTGGTATGTTTCTTATAAATACAAGTATTTATCATTTCATTTGAAATCATAAATAATTCACAAAATTTTCATTGGTTATTAGGTAAATATTATTTGGTAGATGCTGGTTACTCAACACCAACAGGATATCTTGGTCCATATAAATGTGAGCACTACCACCTGTCAGAATTCAGACGCACTCATGGATTCGCTAACCTGAATGAAACATTCAATTATTACTATTCAAGTTTAAGAAGCACAATAGAAAGGACTTTTGGAGTTTGGAAGAATAGGTTTGCAATTTTACATCGAATGCCCGGGTTCAAATTTGATACACAGGTTCAGATAGTTTGTGCAACAATGACCATACATAACTTCATTAGAAGGAAATCTGAAACAGATTATGAGTTCTTGCATTATGAAAATGAAAATATAATTGAGCATGAAGATACTGATCGTACTAATGAGTATCGGGCATCATCCTCAAGTCTAACCATGGCCTCATCAAGAGATATGGATATTACTCGTGATTTAATTCGAGATCAAATTGTACAATATTTCGAAGAAAATTAGTCATGTTATATTATTACGTTCCTTATGACAATATCAACTTATTTAATTTAAAAATTAAAAGTGTTTTATAGGCTTTCTTTCATATTATTTGTAATTTAAAATTTGAAGTAAAAATATCAATTAATTTTGTAAACATAAGATTATTACATATTCAAAAGTGCTTATGATTGAAATAATCCAAGCATGTTTAGTTTTGCAAAATCACTTTTGAGATAAAAATATCAAACATAAATTAATTTTTACAACAACTATTCTAACTAAAATCACTTCTGCAAAATCTATTATACTCAAATTCACTTCTGTAAAAGTTTTCTCAAACATGCACTCAGACAAACACTTCGTTGACGACCTTTCCTCCTTTTGCACCCAAGCTTTATTTTGGAATTCACGGGTTTTTGGGCATATTGGACATCGCAAGCGTAAACTCTGCGCTAGAATTTTAGGGGTGTAGTGCAAGCTTGAAAAGTTCCCACTTTCCGACTTCCTCCTTGATTTGGAACAATCTTTGTGTGAGGAGTATGAAGGCACACTTTTGCAAGAACAACATTGTTGATAATATAATCATTGCCCAAGAAGCAATATACTCCATGAGACACAAAACTGGTAAAATGGGGTGGATGGCTCTTAAAATTGGCTTTGAGAATGCATTTGATAGATTGAAATGGAACTTCATTGAAGAAACGTTAAGGGAAGCCCATTTACCTTGCTCCTTAACCTAGTTGATAATGCAGTGTATCACCTCTTCTTTTATGCAGGTCATTTGGGATGGGAAGATAGGAGATCAATTCAAACCCATGAGAGGTATTAGATAGAAAGACTCTTTGTCTCCATACGTTTTTGTTCTCTGCATGGAACGACTATCTCAGGATATTTCCTAGGAAGTAAGCAAAGGTGTTTGGAAGTCTATTAAGATGGGATACACTGGTGTTCCTTTCTCTCATTTATTTTTGGCTAATGACTTGTTTCTTTTCTATCATGCTTCTTCATCTCAGGTGCAGGTAGTTCAAGAAGTGCTACATAAATTATGCTCCTCATCTGGACATCGCATTAGCTCTTCTAAATCTTTTGTTTATTTTTCCAAGAATGTCTCTAATGGAGAAGCAAATGCCTTGTCCTCCCAGCTTGGTTACTCGAGAACACATCTTCTAGGGCAATACCTTGGTGTTCCTCTCATTGAGGGGCATATTACTAGGTACACGTACAATTCAACATTTGAATGGGTTTACTAGAAGCTGTACGTCAGGTTGGAAATCTAGATGCTTATCTCTAGCAGGGCGTATTACACTAGCCAAGTCTGTGCTTTCTTCTATTCCCTACTTTACTATGCAAAGTACTATGTTGCCTGTCTCTACCTGCAACAGGATTGAACTACTTATAAGGATCTCTATTTGGGGACATGATAACAAGCATAAAGGTGTTCACGTCCTCAAATGGGAAGATCTATGCCAACCATTGCTTAATAGCGGTTGCGGTCTCAAATTCTTGCAAGGGCAAAATCGTCGCTTTTATTGCTAAGCTAGCTTATAAGTTCATCTCTGATCCTGAACTTCTTTGGGTGCAAGTTCTTCAAGCAAAATACAATTGATCTGACCCAAAACAATGTTGCTCTCACCTTTGGAAAAGTCTGTCTAATGTGTGGCAGGATACTAATATGCAAATTCTATGGTCTCTTGGGGATGGCAAGAATCTTGGATTTTGCACTTTGCGCTGGGTAGGTGATCTAGGACCACTTAGACATCTATCCTTTGTTGATATCCCGTAAGAAGAGTTGGGTAAGACTATCTATGAGTATGTCGATGATCAAGGGCATTAGCTATGGAACAAATTCCAGTATCTGCTTCCTAAGGAAACTCTCCAACGGATTGCTTAGATTCAACTACTTATGAATAGCTCTGCTTCTCCCTTTGGAATTGCGCTAGTTCCAGGCAGTTCATAGTCGCTTCCTGTTTTAAGGCTATGAATGAAGATAATTGGTTTCCTACTGAAACAATTTGAAAAAATGTTTGGAAATGGCCAAGTTCCCAGTGTGTCCGTACTTTTCTTTGGTTGGCTGTCAAGAATAGATTACTCACTAACTCTGAGAGAGTTAGATGGCATATGACTCAAATGAATTCTTGCTATTTATGCACAGATGCTTTCGAGGATCTAGATCGTGTTCTCCAAAAGTGCAGGTTTGCTCAAAGTGTCTGAAAGCTTGTTATCCCAAACCAGTTGCTATCACCTTTCTTTAGGATGCCTCTCCGTGTTTGGATCTCTGTCAACATTAACACCAACAAAGTGGACAAGAAATGGTCCTTATTCTTTGGCTACCTTTGTTGGAAGTTTTGGAGCACTAGGAACAAAAGAATTTTTACCAATGAGTCATTGTCCCCAGATTCTCTTATAGCTTCTGCTACTTTCTTTGTAAATCACGCCATTAGATTAGCTGAGGTAACTCATTTCTAGAGTCACTCCCAGCTTCCTTTGGTCTATACAGTTCCTTTCGTTCCTAGTGAATGATAATCAATTACTATTCCAAATAAATAAAAAAAATTTATATATATATATATATGTGTGCGCGCGCGCGCACGCATTTCAAATTTCAAATTGAAGCTTTAAATATTTAAGTTTCTTTACACTAGTCATAATATAAAGGAAAATCATGTTTTTGTCCCTTAACGTTACACTAAATTGTATTTTAGTTCTTTAACTTTATTTTTTTTCATAATTTTTTAACTTTTAAAATATAATAAAAAATTTCTCTATATGCAAAAAGTGCTAACAAAGTATTTCTACATACGTATTATTCAATATTGACATATCAATTTTCACTACTAAATTATTAATATTATTATGTATTCATTAATTTTAGACTTAAAATATTTTTAAATTAAATTAAAAAAATAAAAAATAATTAATTATAAATATATGATTTCTAATAAAAAAACCATAATCTTAGGATTTTTGTTGTCATAGGTAAATATGTAACCATCACAAAATGCTTTGTTAGCATTTAAGAATGTTTTATTAGCAATTTACGTTAATATAGTTAATGTTGTTAATCATAGCAAAAATTTTGATTATATTTTAATGATTATATTTTAAAAATTAAAGAATTAGAAAAAAATTAAATTAAATTAAGGAATTGAAATTAAACATGATATAAAGTTAAAAGGACTAAAAATTTTATCCAATCTAAATTATTTCCTCTAATTCTATTTATAAGAAAAAAAATTTTCATTGTAGTGATTCTAAATATAAGGAAAAAAAGGAGTTAATGATACATTAATTTTTTTAAAAAAATTACTTTTCATTAATTATCTATAAGAGATTAAATTAATTAGAGATAATTTTGAAAAAAATTTAAAATATGAGATAACTTAATTAATTTTAACTAATTAAAATTATTTTTTTAATACCGTGAAATAATTTTTTTTTCTTTATAAATAGGATTCGTGGGAGAATGTTAAGTTAGATGCTAAAAGAGAAAAAATGAAAAGCACATAATGTGAGATTATTTTTAATCAATGTTAATTTTATTTTTACTATCATCACTTAATAATAATCACTTTTTTATTAGCTTTTAGTAAAAACACAATGATCATTCCCATTTACATGCTTATTTTATTTTCCTTACATTTTATGTATCAACAACGTCCAAAAATTAAATTTCCTCTGGTCAAGATCCTTGTCAAGGTAAGAAGCATATGCTATAAACGAGACACCTGCATTTATAAAGCACACAGAAAGAAAAGAGAAGACTCTCCTCGCCTTCATTCACGCGCAACATGCTTTTAAAATATCTTCGATTTCTGGGTCATCCCCGGCCTCTTTGTCCTGCTCACGTTTCATATTCATACAAAAATACAATAATATCAGAAAAATGTGAATAACCTTATATTAAATAATAGGGAATCAGACCAAGAACACTCCGTCAGAAGCTAAGCTATCCAGAAAATTCCAATAAATAAAAGACGGATCGGGTTAGAAGGTTGCACATGCCTTGTGAATGTATGAGATGTTCCTTCTACCAGGACCTGCAACTATAATTCCTCCTTGTTTCCTGTCACATAGCCAAGCTCATAATACTATAGAAAAAAAAAATATGTACATCCAGGAGACTTTGAGCAACCACAAAAAGGAGAAAATGGCCCTGCCAATGACTCGCTAAGGCTGGAAAAAGTACAAGAAATCAAGTGACTTCATGTAAATGTAATTATCTCCTCATGAAAGTAGTGAGGAGAAATCCGTGAACAGTCTGAAGCACAGGTTTTCCTCTGTTATTTGCAAACAATAATCATACTTCAGATGTTTAGGTTCTTGTTATATGAGGAAGCTGTTACTGACTCACTGTCATACTGTCATTTGTAATTTATCCAAGCGTAACATCAATGACCAAAGTGAGCTTCTTTTAGAATGCAGTAAAATTCGTTAGTCGTTACTGTAAATATTGGGATGAACATTTATGCCAACTGAGATAATTTTTTTTTTGTTTGAAAAACTCAGATAATATTTGTCTACGAGAGCCAATAAAAACATTCCAAATTTTCCCAGTTTGAAGTTTTATTCTACTAGGAAGTTGGCATGAGGGATGGGCTAAGGCTAATGCCATTAACCTGGAATGACATTCTCAAATCAAAGTAAATACAGTGCTTTGCTTTCAGTGGTTGGGAAATCCCAAAAAAAAAAAAAAGCAAAAGGTACAAGACGGGGAACCCAAAGAGACCAAGAAATAGGAAAAGAAGGAGAAAAAAAGAAGAGGGGGGGGGGGGTGTTTCCCCTTTTCTATTGTACCTTGTATAATAACCAGAAACTACGTAACACTAGATGTGGGAGAATTTACGTACCAGCCTCCTCTGGTTACAGTATCCTTTTCAAATGAAAGCTCCCAATCTTGTCGGTAACCTTCCATGTATAACTGTATTATTTTAAGACCTGCCTGCAGTGTTACAGCTGAAATTGACATGGGATGTCCATTGTCCACCTAAATAATCTCAATTTATTTCAGCTATGCACCTTTTATTAATAAACTTTGTTCTCACTTACCTTGGGAGTAAATGTAGTTAAAACTCCAGAAACAAATTTAAAGGCCTCATATGATGAGTGAGTGGGATCTGCATAAATCTCTAAAACAGAGAACAAGGTACTCTCATTGTGCTGCAATAAGATGACAAAAATGACTAGAATTCTCACTCAATGTTAGAAGCAATGTACCTCCTTGAAATTTTGTTTGTTCAGCGAAGGCTTTGGCCTGTATAGTACATATGTATCAGCAAACCAAGTCCACCATACTAGGATGACATCAGAGGGCAGAAATTTAATTGACGGAAGCATTGGACTAGAATTGTCTTGAGCAAAGCAAACACTATTTACGAGGAAACACGGGAAAAAAATTGTGAAAGAAGTTCAATTGAAGAACAAAAGCAACTCCATTTGCCCTTTCCATCCAGAAATTTTATCATATAAAGCAAACGCAACACACCTGGTATGGACACATTTAATGTTATCATAACTGGATTGGATACTGATTTAAGATTCAACAATTCAATCGTGATTTAATAAGGTTAAATTGGTAGAAATTAAAATAATATATTTTAAACAAATAACACAAGTTTAAACAAATTTTATGACTTAATTAGAGTCTAAAACTAAATAATACTGAATTATCAATCTATTATCCAACATAAACAAATTATTAATAGGTTTTATAACTTAATATTTAAATTTAAATAAGTTAATATTCATTCATAATCACATTTTGAATTTAAAATAGTCAACTAATAATCTATTATTATATTATTTACTAAATAAATTCATAATTTTTGATAATTACATATCATAATAATACTTATATAATACTATACTATAAAAAGAAAAAATATTTTAAACTAAAAATAATGTTATTTTTTTAAAAAAACTTAAAAAAATATTTTAAAAAATGTTTTTATAAAATTCAAAATTGAAACTGGTTCACAACTAGTTTGATCAGTTCATGGCCGGTTCCACCAGCTCTTAATCGTTTATAACGATTCATGAACTGGCTGGTTTTACTCTATGTTTAAATTAGACTTAGCACCAATTCTCAATCAAATCAATCCGTCCAATCCGGTTGTAATAACATTGGACATATTTACTACCCAACATCCAACATACCTGATCAATGCTCCCAGGGCCAATTAGTACAAGTGCCACACCGGATGCGTCCATTATATCCTGTTGACATAAAAGTTATATATTGTCAAAGGTAGGTTTAAGTGAAATAGAGGCATCACAATTTTAGGCTTAGCATTTTAACCATGTCGCAGAAACAATGACATGGAGTCCTCCCAGCAAAACTTTTCTTCCAAGCCATGTTCTGGAAACATGGTACTCATATTCTGGCCTTCGACATACCGGATAAGGATTGTGCAGCATAATGTCTTTATTTTAATTACACCATAGCCTTTGATTCCAGTTAATATTTAAAAGAGTAAATTAGTGATTTAGTTCCTAGAGGATTACTTTTCTCTGAAAACAGTGTCTTCCAAAGATAAAGGAAGCGATATAATTAATCATCACGCGATATCTTGTCTATGTAAATTCTAAACACAAGAACCAAAATTACCTTCTCAAGAACTATGTGCCAAAGACGATACACGAATAAAATGAATCTTCTTGAGTTGTACAAGGCATAAGATGGAAGGAACATACTACAATTAACTTCAACATTCAAGTGCATAAATGGTTCACGTTTGTTTAAGCATAGTTGCAAACGTTACCTTCTTGGAGGCAAGATAATCAGCCCTTTTGCGGCACAGCACGCACCTGAAGATTTAGGCATAGTGATGACTGTTACACAAACTCGGAAACAAGAGATATCCCTCAACTTCTAACAAGTAATTGCAACTAAACTTCTTGTATCAAGAGAAAAGAAAATTCACCCAAAATGGCGAGCAAATGCAACAACAGCTTTCCTATCTTTCCACAAGTCAGAAAGTGGAATCCCATTTCCTTTCAAATCGAACAATTCCACTGTATCCAGAGAAACCATTGTATCTTCACCTGACTGAACCCCTGTTCACCATTAAATGATTAACCACGATTTAATTTAACCCAATGAAAAATCTCCGGTATGGTGGCCAACAACTAGGAAGGAGCAAATGATATACAAAGAAGCACAATAGAATTACCCTTATTTGTAAGTTAAAACACAGAAATAGAAATTTTTTTTTTTTTTTGGATTTGATGATCAAGAAGAATTAGTTATATAAGCTTGCCTGTAGAACTGGACACTGCTACGGTGATATGGTGTCTGCTTGGGGAGAGTTTAAGTAAATTGGTAGGGTGTTCCAAAGCATGAGAAAAGTTAAGAGTCTGATTTGACGATAGGCTGAAGGGATTAAGTAGTAAACTCTGCTTCGTGATTCTCTTGGGATGTAAAGAATTTGGCAAAAGCGTGGTGGAGAGAGAAGCGGCCATGAAGGCTCCGTTTGTGGGAGAGGAAACCAAGCAGGACGATGACGTTGTAACTTTCTCTCTCTAAGAGCTATTTTCGAGCACAAAGAGATTAATTAATAATTAAATATCCGAGGACGCAAAATGTCGGTGGGCCCAAGTTATGCGTGGCTGATTTTCTAACATAAAAATTAATAATTAATAATTAATTATATCACATAATTAATATAAATTATTTTTAATTACTTTACACCAATAATAAAAAATAATTTATATTCTTAAATTTTAAAAATTATCAATATTTTTTAATATTATTTTTATTTTTTTAATTAAAGGATAAAACTATTTAATTTTGGTGATAATCTAAAACCCTTGCCTCCTAATATAAATTATCATTATATTTCAATATGAGTACACACTTTGAGTAAAATAGGTCAAGCCTGTATTAGGGGTCTATGACCTGGGATCTATAAGTAAGCATATTTACTCCTGATTCATTTAAGTAAGATCTAACTTAAATCCAGAAACATATAAGGTTAGAGTTATTTATTTATTTATTTTTTAATATTTTGTATATAATATAATATATGGTTTAAATTAGTTTTTTTTTATACAAAGCTAGGCTAAAGCCCAAAACAAAAACAAAATCTATAGAGCAACAAAACGTGGGCACTTAAAGCCTACTTTATCCCTATGTAACACTTCCATCACCTCATGAGGCGGTTCATCAAACCACTAGACAAACTGATTAGAATTAAAGGTCAAAGAAACTAATCTATCAGCACAAGCATTTCCCTCTCTGTAAGTGTGTTCTATACTAACCTTCCAGTTATTGTCAAGATCATAAAGAAAAAAATGAATCATTCGATGATTAGCTATCCTTTCATATAATGCTTTTTCAAGCATAGCAATGATAGCCTCTGAGTCACATTCAATGATAACTTTGCAAATATTCATTGTCTTCATCATTTTCACCCCTTCATACACTCCCCACAGCTCAGCGTCTACTATCGAACAAGTACCCAGAAATCTGCTAAAACCAGCCATCTAGTTACCTTCTTCATCATTTCTCACCAAATCACCACAGTTGGCCCCACGATTCCTCCCTTTGGAAGCCCCATCCATATTCAACTTGTACCACCCCCTTCTCGGCTTCCTCCACCATACATTAATCTATTGTTTGTATATCATAATATCAGTTTTATTTAAAGCATCCTTATCCTCCTTAACATATTTTAAAATAACCTGCACAGGATCATGTGGCATATGAAATGCCTCCTCAAATAAACAACAGTTTTTCCATCTCCACAACCACTAACATCCAATGCCAAATATCATAGGGAAAAGAACTTTAGGATTCCTCCACATCCTCCCAATGAGCCCACAAACATTACTACCTACTAACTCCCAATTTCCTTTTTGAAAAAATATAGCTGGGAACCCATCCTCAGTAGGTTCTTTAAAAGCACCAAATGAAACACATCTTTTCTTGTCTAATCTCTATTAGGATCTTAACATAAATTTCTTTTCCCTTGATCATTAATGGCATTCCACTGATGCTTAGTAATAAATCAGTCATGACTGGTATTGTCTTCAGTAAAAAGTTTCATAAAATTACCTTGAAACATATTAATGGTCTCATCCTCTTTCTCTTTCCAAATTCCCTAATCATTCTTTAGCATGGAAATTCTATCCCTCTACGTCTATTCACAGTCTTCAAGTGGTAATAATTTGTGTACTTATCCCCTTGAGTTATCCACATACCTTTTGACTTTTGGAACCAGAAATTTTCTTCTTGTTGTAGAACACCATTCAACTCTTCTCCAGCTCCACCATAAGTCTCTCCAGATAGGGATTCTCACCCCTCAACAAGCTTCTTTGAATTTCCCCAAGCCTAGCCATTAATCTTCTCTTTTTCCCATCCAAAAAACCAAAAACCTCTTTATTCCATTTTTTAAGAGGCTCTTTCAATTTTTCCAAAGCCACATGAGGTTCATCATCCATATTTCAGTTAGACTTTAGAAAGTCTTTAAACTGTTTATGTTGCATCCATATTGCTTCAAAATGGAATTGCTTCAATCTATTATAGGTGTGTTGAACATCTGGAGAAAATAACAGTGGGTAATGATATGAATTGACCCACTCTAAAACCTTGCAAGAAATATTTGAAAGACTTGCATCCATCTATCATTACATAATCCACGATCAAGGCACTAATACACTCGTTCATGCCCTTACTACTTTGGACCCCTTCATGTAAAAGCAAACCCTTTGGCATCAATATCAATCAATCCATAACTATGAATCCAATCTCGAAAAGTAGTACAATGTTGCTAATTTGGTTTGCTCCTCCTTGTTGTACCTCAGGGGAACAGATATCATTAAAATCTCATGCTAGTAAGTATGGAAGATTCCTATTAGCACCCAACGTTGCAAGATTACTCCACAAAATATCTCTTCCAACACCCTGAAGATTAGCATACACAATAGTAAGTAACCATCCCAAGTTATTATTTCCCAGAATTCTTACATGCAAAATTGATCATCACGTTTAACTTCCTCAATAGTAAAACCTATATCCTTCCAAGAGAGCCATATTCCTTCTCCAAAGCCATTAGCTTCAACCAAGACACTATTAGGAAACCCCATTTTTTAATAGACTCCCGAGCTTTTGCACTGCTAATCCTTGGTTTCAATATAGCAACAAGACTAGAAGAATTAATCCCACACACTTCCTTAATCATCGAAATAAAATGTCGACTAGCTGCCCCATGGCAATTCCACACCAAAACTTTCATATTAAAAGAAGAAAGCATGGGCTTTAGCCTACTCAATTCATCAATTCCAACTCTTAGGCCTACATCCTTATTCCCTTGACATACCTTAAATATCCTCCCTACCTCTACCTTTATCTAGTTCTTTGATCTTCCCTTCTTCTAAAAACCTCTAACCTATAGAATTGTCATTCTGTTGGGTCTCTATCTTATTTGAATTAGTCTCATCTTCCTTTATGATACTCTCCTCCTCTGAGACCTTATTGACCTCAATAATTGGCTCTTTAAATGATCTTTTACCTATTACCTTTCTTACCACACCTAAAACACTCCCATAAGAAAAATCTTTTTGTATATCCTTCACATTATCCACTTCTGACATCTTAGATTGACTCTTATTAGTAGCCTTGTCAAGAGTCTTCTTGATATTTCTAGTAGATCTTACTCGCTCATCTGGAAACTCTTTTTGGACTATGTTTGAAATATCTTTCAAAGGCACTCACCCTTATTGATCCATCACATTATTATCATCTAGGATAGCAAAGCAAGATTGGTGTGCCAAATTTTCAAATGTTGCTTTAGTCCTCCTCCCTCTACGTGCCATGTGAACAACACACCAGGGGCTATTCTCCTCTAAGATCCCATCTATTTTCCTATCCTTATCATCATTCGACACATCTGACATCTCCTCACTGAATTTTGGTGCTTCCTTCTCCATAGATTTTCTCATCAAACAACCTTCCTTTATGTGACTGAAGTTACCACAAGCCAAACATAACAATTGCATACACTCATATTCAATTGGTTTTGTCACTCCATTAATGGCATAGTGAGGAAGGAGAGGCTTGGAGAGATCCACTTCCACACAGATCCTCGCAAACTTTCCCCTACCTCGCTTTGTAGTGTGTAAGTCAATTTTTAGAATTTTACCCTTAGCACTCCTAACATTGTACAACATTTTACAATCAAAATACTCAGTAGAAATCTCCGGCAAGTGAGACCATACAACCATCTTGCTAACCGTTTCCTTCTTTGGATCAAAGTCCGACTTCCATTGCATCACAAACAGAACAATCAAGTACAACCCACGAACCCCCAGTCAAAGCCTCTATATAGTCTTCTTTGTTCTAAAAATTAACCAAGTAAAAATACTCGACCATGCTTTCCCCACATAGAAGCCAATTTCTTGCTAAAATAGCCATATACAATTATCCTCCCTATTGGCTTCACAAACAGCGATCTCTCAAACTGCTTGCATAGTCTGCGCTTTTCCTCATCATAAATTGTGACATTTAGACACATAGGATCCGAATTATCCATAGTGATACCCTGAGTAGGGTTCAAAATGAAATTAAAACTAATATCATCATCACAAGCACCATCTTTAGTGAAAGGACTCTAATCACCTTCCTTACTCCTCCCTTTCAGTAATAAATCCTTATTATTCTTTCTCCAACATCATTGGGTTCTTCATTCGCTTCCATCCAATCCTCAACTCAAGGATGAAGAGAAACTTCACCATTGAAATCTTGCAATGCCTTGTGCACTCTCTTTTTACTCCGAAGTAGCTCATTCGTTTCCTCTACCGTTAGACCACCCTCACATGCACTCACGATTGGTAGCATATTGAGAGAGTCAACTTTTTTAGTTCTTAAATTAGTTTTATTTTTATTATAATATAATATTATATTTATTTTCAATTGCTTAACCTACAATTTTTATTTTTGGCCAAAGAAAACCTACAATTTTCATTTGTTAAATTGTTGTATTGCTAACTTGATTTGATTTTGATTAATGTATATGTGTCATAAACAAATATACTTATACATTTTATTATTATGAACTTGTATTTGTATTATAGTGGTGTTGTTTATATTATTATGGACTTATAACTGTATTGTGGTGTTAGTGTTTGTGTTATTATAATGATTGTATTATTATTATTATTATTATTATTTTAATTTTTTAAATTAATTTGATTTTTATTTATTTGGTTAGTCAACTTCAAATAGATCATAGGCCTATTCAAAACCTATAAGGCCTTAGTCTTTAAACCTATTTGAAAGTTTACTAAAACTAGTACGCATTTAAATAGGTTTCAGACTAAGTCAAGTTTTTTAGAGGCTCAGGTCTGGACCTAAAAAAATGCCTACTATAGGTTAACATGTCAGGTTTAGGTTTTGAGGCTTATAATACAGGTTTAGCTTGTGTTAATTAAGACCTGACTTATTTTTATCCCTATTTCTCATTGATATAAGGCTTAAAAGCCTCCACCTCTTGATAAGGGGTGTCAAGCATACGGACCTACTCTCACTCTGAATTTTCCACTCATACACATGCTTCCTTTGTTTAGGCTAACTAAACTTACAAAATTGGATAAAATCGCTTAACTTGGTGGCAATATAAAGTCCCTACCTTCTAACCTATATATCCACACATATTCACTTTTCATCAATGTGTGGCTTAAAAACCTTCATCTCTTGATGAAGTAATATTGCCTTAATTATATTCATTAAAACTTAATGAATTCACTTCTCAAAGTTTAAATTTTGAAATTAAAGCCAACAAATCAACCTCCAATATAAAAGCTCAAAAGTTATGTTCTAAAAGATTTTACATTGAGTTATATATATATATATATATATATATATATATGTTTTTTTTCTACAGGAAGTCCATATCATCAAAACCAAAACCACGGGCAAAATTATAGGGACTAATCCAAAACAAAAACCAAACCTACTATGACTTACTGAGGAAGTATTTGTACATAACATACATCAAAATATAATGGGAATTAAATGATATTTTCTAAAACAAAAATATTGTTAATTAAAAAAATTATTAAAAAAAAGTGGGTCACCTGTTTGGCTGTATACAATCATTAAATAGTGTGTGCAAGTATAATGGTAATATTAATTTAATAGATGATGTTTATTTTGTTAAATTTTTAATAGCTTTTCAATGTTAGGCTTCCCAAATCATAAAAAAAAGACTTTGGTGCCCTGATCATTTTGATGAGGTATAGTGACAAGTCATTGAGGTTATGCATCGGTGCATGTCTTATTGTTAATTATTGAAACTTAAGTATTAAAAATTAAACTAGTTATTAATGCAGTTAAGATAGTGGTTTATAGTTCAGTGATTGGATCATTATCAAATCTGATGCAATTAAATTAATATATTGTTTAATTATATACTAATTATTTTAAATATGAAAAGATGAAAACAATAACAAAAATATATAATAAGTTGATTTCAAATAAAAAAATAAAACATTAAAGTGAGTAAAGATAAGTAAAAATGTAACTTAAAAAGTGAATAAATATTTTATAATTTTTAAAATTAAAATTAAAAAATTATGAGATGTAAGATATTTATAATCGATACATAACATATATTATATGTATAATTTGATGTATGTATAATTGTTATAGTGTAATAAATTATCATATGACCTATTAATTCATATTATTTAATATATGATAAGGGTCGTTATTGACACTTAAAGTCAATTCATTATGATATGAGAAAAAAAAAATGCTATAGTCGATGCAGGGTGAATATCTAGTTAAGACTTAAGATTAATGCAATTTTTTTTCCAATATTTAGTTAAGACTTGAAAAAAAAATTTGTATTAATATTGATGGCTATATTTTTATTAAAAATGAAATGTTAGAATTACTTAATTATTGAACCTTGATAACCAGTTCCAAGTTAAAAAAATGAGATGAGAATTAATAAGTTACATTACACTATGCCTCTATAATAACTTTATCCTATACCCCAAAACCTCTTAACATGTTTCTACTATCCTTATATAGAGGAGCTCGAATGATAAAATTTTTATCAGAAAGAGTAATTATATCCCATTAAAAATTCATCAGGAACTTCCATCTTTGATAACCTTATCAGAAAGAGTTAAAAAGTAATACTTATGGCAAGAAATAGTTTCTTGGAAAAACAGAGTTAGGGACTGGAAATTTGGAATGTAATGGAAAGAGTAATCACAATCATACCATCTCTCGTGGTGTTGTACTAGCTTTCTTATGCATTGCTCAACGATGAAGAAAGAGGAATGAGGAGACTGAAAAGAAGGAAATTAAAAATGGTAGAAATGAAAAGCAGGGAAGAGAGGAGAAACGAGGTCTCAGCAGTGCTTGAGCCAAATGGTAGATAATTTTCATAACCGTTAGTATAAACTAAATATATATACCTTGGGGAAAATTGATTGCTATCCTATAGGAGAAAACAAACTAATTTTCAAAATGCTATAAAATCATTTACCATAATGCTATAAATTTATAAATCGGTGTCAATGACACCAATTTTTCTGCCAACCTCTTACACAAAAAGTCTGCCTAATGTGACCCTTTTTTTCCTTTAATTTTTGTATACTTAGGTGCCTTACCCCTAACCCCCTACATGATATATATGTTTTTATATATACATATAAATATATATGATATATATATTTATTTCTCTTTTAGTACTTTCCCCACTTAGTTAAATTTTTATTTATCTAATAATATTTTTATGTTATATATTTATAAAAATAAATAAAAATATATATTACAAATATATAAAATATATTTTTATATATATAAATACACAAAAATGTTATATTCTTTAAATATGGAAATTTGATTTTTAATAAATTCATATATTTAGATAGATAAATGTTTAAATGATTCTAATATCAATACTAATGTATATCATATTAAAACCGAAATATCTAAAAATCCTCAGATACATATATGTATAAATACAATATAGATAGAAATAAATATGTATAATTATATTTAAATATATTTACATTCTAAAACAAATATATTTCATTCCTCGTGCTCACTTGGTCAAAAAAATTCCACTCGCTCACAGGATGGCGTGATTTTAATTGATTCCTTTTCAAAAATATGCTAGTATTTATTATTATTTTTTAGTTGAATTCTTTATTATTATTCTTTATTTTCAAGTATTTGAAAAGTGACTATGTGTGTTACTCATTTCTAATCGTATGGATTTGATTTATATATTGATGATTAAATGTGTCCAAAACCGATTCAAATTGACCAAATTGAACTAAACTAGTTAAAATCAAATTGAAATGAAATGAAGTATATTTCAGTTTTTATAATATTAAAACTGACTCAATTTGGTTTAGGTCAAGTTTAGAGCTTTGAAATCTAAAGTAAACCTGAACCATATCTATTATACCATTTATATTTCCTATTTATAATACCAATTAACACCCATTGCGATCAAGTCTTTTTATTAATCTCAGTAGCCTATAATATATATAATTTGATTAAATTAATTATAATTTTGAAAATTTATAATTGATAATAACTTTTAAAAAATTAATTTTGATTCTTTAAAAAATAAATTTATAAAATCTTTAAATGTTTATCGTTATCTTATATTTTTTATAACTTATGTTGTGCAAATATTTCAAAAATTAAAAAGAAAAATTCATTCAAGTTTGATTCAAACCAATTTAAATTGATTCCAAAGGACCAAAAATCGAACCAAAAGGGCATCTTAATAAAATTGAATAGTTCTTAGATTTATGAAAACCTACTTACTAATTTAGTTGAGAGATAAGTCATTTTGTTCACTTGTATCCCTTAAGCATGCTATTTTTGGGTTCGATCCCTAATCATTTGTATGGAAAATATTTTGTTGGGAGAGGTAAAACCCACTTCAATGGTCTCTATACCTCAAAAAAATTAGTCTTCAGCTATTAGTTAAGTATACCCTTAATGCTTAAAAAAAGTTAAATGGTGTCTTTCAATCTAATATTTTTCTCTAAGATATATATGTCTTGCTCTAAATAATTTTAAATAATTTAGTTTTTAATATATATTAGTATTGAAATTAATATCAACTGAATATTTATTTATCAAAATATATAATTTTTTATGCGCCAAAAATATGTAAATTTATTAAAAATTGAACTTTCTTATATAATGAATTTTAATTTTTTATGTATTTATATATTTGTATATAAATAAATGTGAGTGTATGTGTGTGTGTGAGAGAGAGAGAGAGAGAAGAGTGGGGGAAAGCATGAAAAGGAGCCTGCTAGAGAGTAGAGCTGGGAAAATGGGTCAAGGCAGATGGACTAGCCCAATAAATCCAAGAAAATGGATAGGTTAAGCTATAAAATTAGTATATTATATTGAAATTGTGTTTGTTGGCCCAAGCCCATCAAGCCCATATAAAAATGGGCAGCCCATAAAGGCCACAAGCTGGCCCGTTAAGCCTGTTTATTTTTTTTTAGGGATTTGTCTATAGTAGAGGACAAAGGAGGAAAAGGGCAAAATGTAAAAAAAAAAAAAGAAGAAGAAGAAAGCCTAATGCCAGTACCCAGTAATACGGACACCTCCCTTCCCTAATTCCCTCACTGAGTCACTCCCTCAGTTCAGCTCGCTTTGAGTTTGATGTCTCCCTCCTTCAATTCATGAACTTAGGCCTCCCTCATTTAGTTCACGAACCTTGGCCTCCCTTTCTTCAATTCAAGTTCGCAAGTAGAGACGGACTAAAGATCGCGACACTTGACACCGACAATAGCAACACTCTTGGTCTCTCGATCCTTCCTCACTTCAATTTGAGTTCACGGATTGACGGTGATAGAAGCTACAATACTCTCTACCTCTTAGTCTCACGGCATAGTCGACTAGTTGCTCTCTCAAACTTTCATCCCCCTTGACCCTTGCTCAGAAGTCAGATCTCAACTCCCTCTTGTCGGAATCACTTATCTCTCAGTATGTATTAGCTGTAAAATAACTAAATGCTTGAGTAAGACTGGTTTGGGACATCGGGTTAACTTAATTCGTCATTTTCTATTTCTTGGTTTTCCACTAGCAGCTTGTTCTCTATTTTTTTTTCATGTGCTGGATATGTGGTAGAAATAGTGTCCGCTACAACACTTTGGCTACTTTTTGATTTAGGGTGTTGAACAATCCATTTTTGAGTGGGTTAGATTGCAATTCATGCCACAAGTAATACTCTATCTCATGTATTTGCTAATTAATTCATGATTTTTATGATATTGTTTGGTAGTTTCTTATGGTTTACTCTTCTTTGCTTCTAGGTTTTGGGTTCTATTGCATTAGGATTTAAGGTTGTGATTGTTTTGTTTTAATTTGGCTATGAAATATTAATAAGGTTATGAAATATATTTTAGTTTAGTGATTAAATTTTTTTGTTACTTACAGCATAATGTCTTCTAATCACACTAATGTTCATGTTAATGTTATTAACAATGTGAATAAGGATAAGGACATACCAATTGTGAATAAAGAATCAGTTCCTCTTTCTTTTGTTTCTAATGTTGTTAATCAAGAACAAGAAGATTTTGTACAAGGGGAATAGAAAAATAAAAAAGTCTAAAACTCAAATATCTGAAGTGTGGAAGGTTTTTACTAGAGTTGTTGTTGATGGAAAAGAAAAAGGCAAAATGTAATAGTTGTACAAAACTTTTTAGTGCTGCTTCTGCAAGTAGTACTTCACATCTACATCGTTATGCTAAGATGTGTATAGGTATTGCAAAATATCATGATGTTGGATTGATGTTGTTGGATAAAGAAGTCAATCTTAAATCTAGACAAATTAATAATAAGTGCATACGGGATCTTTTAGCTTTGTGCATCATTGAACATGATCTTCTATATTCATTTATTGAGTATAAATGGGTTAAGGAATTACTTAAGACATGCAATCCTGATCTTCAACTTATATCTAGAAGAACAATTAAGTTAGATGTTCAAAAAATCTATCTAAATTAAAAAGAAAAGTTGAAGCAAAGTTTATTAAAGAATCCTAATATAATTTGTTTGACGTCTGATTGTTAGACTATTATTACTTCTAAAGGTTACATATGCTTGACAACATATTTTGTTGATGAAAATTGGAAGTTTAATAGTAAAATACTTTCTTTTTATAAAATGAGACCTCCACATTCTTGGTATGAGCTTGCTAAAAAAGTTTATGATTGTTTGTTTGAATGGAGCATTAAAAAAAGGGTATTTTCTATCACTTTAGATAATACATCTATCAATGATAGCATGTAGGATATGTTGAAACAACAATTGTCTAATCAAAATACTTTGGTTTGTAATGGGGAGTTTTTTTCATGTGAGATGTTATGCTCATATTCTGAACCTAATAGTTTAGGAGGGCTTGAAAGTAGCAAGTGGTGCTTTGCACAAGTTAAGGGAGAGCATTAAATATGTGAAAACATAAGAGGCAAGAATAATTTGTTTTAGGCCAAGTGTTGAGGAGGTTGGTGGCATTAACATGTTAGTGGGTTTGCGGCTAAATGTGCCCACTAAATGGAATTCTACATATGCTATGCTTGAAAGTGTGATTAAATATCACCGTGTCTTTTCTACTTTGGTTTTAAATGATAGAAATTACAAGGTTTGCCCATCAGATGATGAGTGAAAGAGAGTGGAGAAAATATGCATATTCTTGCGACCGTTTAAAGTGATAACAAAATTGATTTCTGGGTCATCTTATCCAACTTTAAATATGTATTTTATGCAAATTTCAAGAATTGAATTATTGTTGAAACAATATTCAATGAATAAGACTGAGTTGATTAAAGACATTGCTCAAAGCATGAAAGAAAAATTCAAAAAGTATTGGAGAAATTACAGTATCATTCTTACAAGTAGCACAATTTTTTATCTACGAATGAAGCTTGAAGGGATAGAGTATTCTTACTCGATGCTTGATCCTACAACTCCCCATGCTAAGGTTTAAAATATCAAGAAAAAGTTATACTTCATTTATGATCATTATAAAGGTATGAGTTAATCATCTAGTAATGTTGGAGATGGATCAAATTCTTGTCAAATAACAGTAGCAAACTAGCTTCAACTCCCCTCTAGTGCAATAGATGATATGGATTATGTTGATTATGCTTTTAATGTAGGTTTGAAAGTTTCTGACAATTAAATTTGATTTATGTTATATATTTATTGCATTTTAATGCACACTTTAATATTGATTTACATTATATGATGCAAGATTAAATTACTTTCAAAAGCTTTCAAAAGCAAGGATGTCACTTCCTTTAGAAAGTCTGAATTAGATTTTTATTTGGAAGAAAGAACACTTAATCTTCACCAATTTTGACAACTTGATGTATTGGTCTATTGGAGGAATAATCAACATCAATTTTCCACTATATTGAAGATGGCATTTGATATTCTTAGTATTCCTATCACTACAATGGCTAGTGAATCATATTTTAGCATTGACTCACGCATTTTTACAAAGTATCGGAGTTACCTTCTTTTAGCTAATGTTAAAGCTTTAATTTGTACCCGTAATTAGTTGCGTGGTTTTGAATTCACTGATAGTAGTAATATAATAATATTTTGTCTTTTATTTTATCTATTTATATTTGGATTATATGTAAACATCATAATAATAATAATAATAATAATAATAATAATAATAATTTCTCTTTGGTTTTTTATTTGTTATAAGTGATGAAGATGATGAGGAAGAAATCCCAACAATTGATTTGAAATCAATTCATGGATTAAATTTAGATGTTTGATGATGAATGATAAATTGACGAGGATAATTAGTATTTATTTAGTTTTAGTTGTATTAAGTTAGATAATTATGTATGTGAAAACAATATTTGTATTACTTTTTGGATTGTGAAGGACTTATGATCAACTTAAATGGAATTTGGATTTTAATATTTTTAGAAAGGGAAAACTTAGTAAAATGATGTGGGTCTATGAGTTAGCATATTAGCCTATTTTGTAGGGGCTGGGCTAGAAAAATCCTAACCCATTTATTTGGCCCAACCATTTTCGGCCTAACCCTTTGTAACACCTTACTTTTATCTATATTTTCCCATATGTTATACTATGTACAATGTTCAATTAGCTCATATTAAGAGCTTGAACCATTAATAGAACCAAAATATTTAAATAAAAAAATGTGGTACTATTCATTTGGTTCTCAAGTTTTTTAGACAAATTTTGAAAAATCATAACTTAATCTAGAAAAATCGTATCAATGTGGTTCAAGCTAGAAACATGATATACAAGATAAATATGAAAATTTCCTTTAACCTGACCAATTAGTACAGTTTATTGCTCAAACTTATACTATACAAATGGTCATTTCTTTCTTTTTCAGGATTTTGGCCATAATTTTAAAAATTCATATCTAACTCTATATTAAGCCAAATCATGTATTCTATATTCCATTGGAAAGATATATATGTCTACTTACCTTCATAATTTTCTTATACGTTTATGTAGTCTAGACAGGGTACAGCATTAATTTGAATCACTATGGATCAGAACATCACTTTTTCTGGAATAGTCTTGGGAAAACTTGTATATCTCTCATTGTACAGCTCCAATTGAACTCAAACCAATGGTATATTAATCTAAAAAGATAAATATTTTCATAAATGTAAGCCACTAAATTTTTGGAGCTATGTACGATTTTATATCACTTTTCAAAGGGAAGTAATATATTCATTAAAATTCGCAGCCTTCACATCACTGTCCAGTTTTGATCCTAAACTTTAAAATTACACTATAAATCGTACATATATCCAAATTACGTGTTATTTAGCTCATTGGAAAGCTTGTTCTCTCTAGTTTCAAATAATATATAACACTTGACTTACTTGCCCTATTTCAATCAAACAGTGTTAACTTAACTTTTATTGCTACAAAATGATTTTCTAGCAATATAACATGGTAAAGTATACTTCATAACAAACTCACATGATCATTCCATGTTTCAAATCTATGCCAAACATTTCATAATACTCATAAGAATATAATAGTACAAGGATACAGATCCATATGCATATACATAATTTTTATACATTATTTCAAAATATGGAATGATAGCTTGAAATTATCATCAAGCATCATTCTCTCTTTCATTCTCTTTGGCTCCTTGATCTCCTTGACATTGCTTGTGCTTATCATTTGGGATACTTGAGGGGATGAGATTGGGGGCAATCTCAGTAGCAAGTTACATTTCATGCAATTATGTCAATCATGTCAAATAAATCATATTTGATCACATTTAATCACATCAATCATATTTAATAAATTGCCACATTGGTCATAAAAAATTTGGCAGCATAACGGCCTAGAAAATGGACATCCCAGAGAATAAAACCCCTCATTTTATAGCCAAGACCAATCAAAGAAATCACAATTTCAATATGGCAACACAATTTAATCATAGAAAGACAATGAAAGAACATAAATCGAGAATATGAAACTCAGCTACCTTGAAGCATTCATTTGGCTCTTCCTCTTAGAATCTAATGCTTCCAATAGTCTCCTTAGGCTTCCTCAAGTCCCTTGCTTCCTTGGATTTCCCTTTTTTTTTTCTTTCCTTTCTCATTTCTTCCTTCTCCTTTCAGCTTCTTTTTCTCTCTCTTGGGCTTCTTCCCTTCGGCCAGAAAATGGCTACAGAATGGGGAGGGAATATGTCCAATATTTATAGAGATTAAAATCTGATCCTAACCCTCCATCTTTATTTAATCTAATGGTCCAGATTTGTTAAGTGGCATCATCCCTGATGTCATCACTTAATTTCTTCATAAAATCTAATTAGATTAATTTGTAGAATAAATCTCCATTTTTCTTGGTTGAACATGTAGCAAAAAGAGTAAAATTTTGAGTGGAATTCTTCCCTTCTGGACCACGTGGAGAAAAGGCGGTGAAAAGTCTTGACCAAAAACTTCTTGTCTTGAAGGAGTTCTAAAGGTGAGTGAGAGAAAAGAGAAAAAGGGAGGGGAAAATTATACCAAGATTCCCTATATAATTTTACCAAAAAGAGGGGAGAATGGGAAAATAATTTTCCAATTGTCAAATTAATTTTTTATTGGCCTAGATGGATTCTGCACATTTTTTTTACATAAGGTAAGCTTTTTCTACATCAATTGGAGCTATTTGCATTTCTATATACAGTATAAATTATACCGAGTTTAAGGTTTATAACTGACAATTTTATCTGTTAGAAAATAATTACTTATAAGGTCCCAAAACTTTTTACTATTTACTTTTGACTCCCGTGGCCCCACCTATCACTTTATCTTCAAGTTGATTTATCTTCCAATCTAGACCTTCTGGTAAAACAAGACTTATACCATTAGAATCAGCTCGTTGAGAGCTTTTATATGACAGGTACTTTGCATATTTTTTATTGGGTAGAATTAATTCTAACTAAAGACTAAACTTGCAAAATGACCATTTTATCCTTTATAATATTTAAATAGTATATTAATTGCAACATCTTCTCTAATCATGCTTTCAACACTATAATGCAGAGCATATCAAATTATCATGCTTAAAACATAGCCTTAGAAATTTGGATGTTACACCCTTGATGGGCTCGCCCATATGGACTGGGTCGACCCATATTTTCCAATGCTAGCAGAGAGATGATCGAGGGGTTGAAAGGTCCTATAAACATGATTGTCAGAATTGTATCAAATTAACTAGTTTAATTGGAAAAATCAAGAATTGCCATATTAGAGGACAATAGGAGGGTTTTATAACTGTTGTGAATCAGTTAGAATTTTTTTAACATTTTAAAATAAAATAACATTATTTTTAGTACAAAAATATTTTTATTATAATATTATATGGATATTATTATGAACTCAAAATGTGATTATGAAAATTATTTACAATGAATAATTAATTGATAATTTAATATTATTTAGTTTGAGATTTTAATTAAGTCATTAAATTTATTTAAACTTGTATTATTAATGTGTTGATGAGATTGTATTTAAACAATTTGCTTAAACAGTTGTTGTTGATATGCTATGGATATGTTTATTTCTAATTTATTTCATTTCATGCTTCTTATTTTTAATATATAGCTTTATTTCATTTTATACACATTAGGAATTATAATATTGAAAAAATTAGGAAAAACTTAAAAGTGGATAATATAAGTTTCTTTAACCTATATGTCCAACCCCAATTAAATCATGATTGACTCATTAAAATTTGAATGGGTGTCTTATTCAGTTCAATATCTAATCTAATTATCAAAGCATTGCCCATTGAAGCTTAGGTGGAGAGCTTGCCACTTGGTTTTGAAAAAATTAAAATATTCTCTGAGAATAAGAGAAACAAATCAGTGTTATCAAAATCGATTTGTAAATTTTTTGCATTATAGTAAATACTTTTGGAGATATAGCATTTTAGGAAATATTTTTTTTTTAATCCATAGGATGCAAATCAAAAAGCCATACTTGGGTGTGGTGCATTAGGAGATTTTTTTTTATGTAAAATGATATACTAAATATATTATTGTAAATATCATTATATTTATGGATATCCATGAATCTTCAATTCTTTGAAGTGATAATTTTAATTATGGGTTCTATGAATGAATCTTCAGAAAAGATTAATGATATATTTTATTCATTCATTTAAGAATCCAAGGCATTAAGATGAAGAACTCCCATCTAATGTACATGAATTCTTTATTTTTGATATATTGTACCTTTAAATTATTCTTTAAGGAGGAAGACCTATAAATAGAGGTTAAACTCTTGGCATTATAATACACATTCAAATCAAAGTAAATAATATATTCTCTCCATCTCTTTTATCTCTACATTTTGTTCTTACTCTCATATCTCTTGCTTCCTATATTTCCTTAATTTATAATGAATTATTAGCACGAGTTTGCTCAACTAATTTAAGATAATTTCTTCCATCCAATATTTTATTGGAATTTAACTGGTTCTTTATGTTGAAAGATTTTTTATTGATGTTTATGATAAATGCTTTTGATTTTTCTTTTGCATCTATAATGATTCAATTTTTAATTTTGATAATTTGTTCATATGTTTTGAGAAGATGATGTCAAGATTTTATTAGTTAAAATATCTAAAATTTATTCTAATTTGTATTACTATTCTTTTTAATTTGAACAATGTCAAATCTTACCAAACATGAGTTTGAGGCCCTTGATATATCTGGCAAGAATTATCTATCATGGGTATTAAATACTAAAATTCATTTGGATGCCAAGGGCCATGGAAATGCAATTTTACTAGGAAATACTGCATCTAATCAAGATAAGATAAAGACAATGATATTCCTTTGTCATCATCTTTAAGAGGTTTGAAAGCAGAATATCTTACTATAAAGAATCTACTTGAATTGTGGCATAATCTAAGAGAAAGGTATTACCATAAAAAAAAGGTAATATTACCCAAAGCTCATTATAATTGGATGCATCTACAATTTCAAGATTTTAAAACCGTGAGTGAATATAACTCAGCAATTTTTAGAATAAGTTCTTAGTTGAAATTATGCAGTGAGAAAATTACTGATAAGGACTTACTCGAAAAAACTTTTTCAACTTTTCATGCTTCCAATATGTTGCTACAACAACAATATTGTGAGAAAGGTTTCAAGAAATACTCTGAATTAATTTCATGCCTTCTTATAGATGAACAAAATAACGAGCTATTGATGAAAAATCATGAAAGTCGTCCTACTGGATCTGCTCCAATCCCATAGGTGAAAATGACAACACGTAATAATTTTCATGGTCGAGGTCGTGGCCGTGGCCGTGACCGAGGTTGTGGCCGTGGCCGTGACCGAGATTGTGGAAAAAGGCACAATTATTACCATTTTCGTGGTGGTGGTAACAATAAATATGACCACCAAAAGAAGAAAATTCATGATAAACAAAAGAGTAACAAAAATGCTCACAACAATATTGTAAAAGCAACTGAGAATCTATGTCGCAGATGTGGCATGAGTGGTCATTGGGCACGTGCATGCCGTACACCTTCTCATCTAGTGAAGATTTATCAAGCCTCAATGAAGAAAAAGAGATCACAATAATGCGGAAATAGATTTGATTTACCAAAATGATGATGTTGAGGCAAATTATGCATTAAAAAATGATGATTTCAACTGGCTTAATGGATTAGAACATATTAATGGTTTTGATGAGATGGTGCATTTGGATGTAGCAGACTTCTTTGAGAATCATAATTAAAATTATTATGAACATTTGTATTTATGATTTGTTTTTCTATTTTCCTTTCTTGTAATAAAAGCAATATTGCTCATAGTGTATTTCGTTTTCTTTTAACCATTTCTTATATGTATTTTATTTCTTTAATGAAGAATATTGATATTTCCCATCCTTTCATTGGGCACAATAATGAAAACATATGTCTAGTTAACAGTGCTATGACTCATACAATACTTAAAAATAACAAGTATTTTTCTCATCTTAAAATGACTGAGGCAAATGTAAATACTATTACAGGTAATGCAAAACTAATTGAAGGCTCCGAAAGAGCTATTATATGCTTACCCAAAGGAACAAAACTTGTTATTGATAATGTATTATTTTCTATTAAGTCTCAAAGAAATTTGTTGAGCTTTAAAAATATCCGACGCAATGGCTATCATATTGAGACTGTTAATGAAGGAAATATGGAATATCTATATGTTATAGGCATTATTTTAGGAAAGAAATATGTCTTAGAAAAATTACCAGCTTTATCTTTTGATTTATACCATACAAGTATAAATACATTTGAGGTAAATGTTGCAGTAAATCAGAAGTATACTGACCACAATAGTTTCATAGTTTGGCATGACTGGTTGGGCCATCTCGAATCATCTATGATGCGTAGAATAATTGAAAATTCAAATGGGCATCCATTAAAAAATAAAAGGATTCTTGAATTCAACGATTATTCATGTGCTGCTTGTTCTCAAGGGAATTGATTATAAGGCCATCAATAGCCAAAGTTGGAATTGAATCACCTACATTTTTAAAACGTATATATGGTGATATTTGTGGCCCTATTCGTCTACAATGTGGACTCTTTCGATATTTTATGGTTTTGGTATATGCATGTACAAGATGGTCGCATGTGTGCTTATTATCAACATGTAATTTAGCATTCGCTAGCTTATTTGCTCAGATAATTCAATTAAGGGCACAATTTCCAGATCATGCAATAAAGTCAATTCATCTAGATAAAGCTAGTGAGTTTTCATCTCAAGCATTTAATGATTATTGTATGTCAATTGGAATAAAAATAGAAAAATCAGTTCCTCATGTTCATACCCAAAATGGTCTAGCCGTCTAGCAGAATCTTTTATAAAATGCCTCCAGTTAATTGTTAGACCAATGCTTATGAGAACCAAACTACCCATTACGGCATAGGGATATGTAATTTTACATGCAGCAGCACTTATATGCATCAGGCCAATAAACTATCATAAAGTCTCCCCATTACAGTTGGCTTTTGGCCAAAAGCCAAACATTTATCATCTTAGAATTTTTGGATATGCGGTATATGTTCCAATTGCTCCACCATAACGCACAAAGATGGGTCCTCAAAGAAGATTGGGAATTTATGTTGGTTTTGAATCTCCATCCATAATCAAATATCTTGAACCATTAATCAGAGATTTATTTACGACAAGGTTTGCTGATTGTCATTTTGATGAAATAATTTTCCCAATATTAGGGGGAGAAAATAAGCAGATAGACAAAGAAAAGGAAATTACATGGAATGAATTATCACTAATTCATTCAAATTCTTGTATAAAACAATGTGGACTGGAAGTTTAGAAAATAATGCACTTGCAAAATATCGCAAACCAACTGCCAAATGCATTTACTGATATAAAGAGAATTACTAAATCTCATATTCCAACTGAAAATAATCCAATTAGGATTGATGTCCCAATAGGACAAATGGCCAATGCAAATGAAACTAATCCACAATTAAAGCGTGGTTGACCTATCGGTTCTAAAGATAAAAATTCTAGAAAAAGGAAAGGAGCAAATAATCAAGATGGTCAAGTTGATAAAACTGGTATTGAGGAGGCTGATACCTTTACAAAGGCCCATGACATAGCAAATCAAATGACCCCAAAAGAGGTCTAGGTACATGAATATAATGAAGAGATCTCGATGAGTTATGTCACAATGGGAAAAATGTGGAACTGAAAAAATACTGTTGTCGACGATATATTTTCATACAATATGGCTGATGAAATAATAAATGAGGATCTTGAACCTACATCAGTGGAAGAAAGTCGATATAGACAAGATTTGCCAAAATGGAAAGAAGCAATTCAAGCAGAATTGAATTTACTTTCAAAACGTAAAGTTTTTGGACATGTGGTTCAAATACCTACAAAAGTAAAGCCTGTAGGGTATAAATGGGTATTTGTGTGAAAAAGAAATAAGAAAAATAAAATTATTAGATATAAAGCACAACTTGTAGCACAAGATTTTTCACAGAGACCTGGTATTGATTATGAAGAGACATACTCCTCTGTGATGGATGCAATCACTTTCAGATATCTAATCAATCTGGCAGTACATCATAAACTTGACATACGTCTAATGGATGTTGTTACAACCTATCTATATGGCTTATTAGACAATGAAGTTTATATGAAAGTACTTGAAGGATTTACAATGCCAGAAGCATGTAAGAATTCTTGAGAAAATTATCCAATACAATTGCATAAATCCTTATATAGATTAAAATAGTCTGGACGAATATGGTATAATTGTCTCAGTCAATGTTTGTTGAAGGAATATTGTCAAAATGATCTAATCTATCCTTGTGTATTTATAAAAAGAAATGGATTAGAGTTTGCCATAATTGCTGTTTATGTAGATGATTTAAATATTATTGGAACTCATAAAAAACTTCAAAAAGCAGTTGATTATTTAAAAAAAGAATTTGAAATGAAAGATCTGGGAAGGATAAAATTTTGTCTTGGATTACAAATTGCACATATAACAAATGGGATACTTCTTCATCAATCAACTTATACCGACAAGGTCTTAAAGTGATTTTTTATAGATAAGACACATCTATTAATTACCATAATGATTGTAAGATTGCTTGATGTGAAGAAAGACCCTTTTCGCCCTTGAGAGGATGATGAAGAATTTATTGGTCCTGAAATACCATATCTTAGTGCTATAAGTGCACTAATGTATCTTGCTAATACAACTCAATTTAATATTGCATTTTCTGTAAATCTATTAGCAAGATTTAACTCCTCCCTAACTAAAAGACATTGAAATGGAGTTAAGCATATATTCAGATATCTCCAAGGGACAATAGATATGAGACTATTTTATACTAATGAATTTAGGTCCCAATTGATCGGCTATGTACATGCAAGATATTTATTTGATCCACACAAAGCTTGATCTCAAATTGGATATTTATTTACTTGTGGAGGAACAACTATATCTTAGAGTTCAACAAAATAATCCTTAGTTGCTACCTCCGCTAATCATGTAGAAATAATTGCATTACACGAGGCAAGTCGAGAATGTATTTGGTTGAGATCAAGAACCCAACATATCCAACAGATGCGCGGATTTGTAGAGCAAAGGAATCCAACACTATTATACAAAGACAATGCAACATGCATAGCTCAAATAAATGTAGGATACATCAAAGGAGATCAAACAAAACATATTTCTCCAAAAATGTTTTTCACCCATGATCTTGTGAAGAATGGTGATATAGATGTTTAGAAAATTCGTTCATGTAATAATCTTGTGGATTTGTTCAACAAGACGTTACCTTCCACAACATTCTAAAAGTTAGTATATGGTATTAGGATGCGTCGATTAAAAGATATAAAATGATCTAATTATAAGGGGGGGTAATGAAATACGATGTACTCTTTTTCCTTCTCATGGTTTTGTCCCACTAGGTTTTCCTATAAAGGTGCTAATGAGGCAGCTCCAGTCAAGTTTATAGTGTATTCTTTTTCCTTCAATAGGTTTTTATTCCATTGAGTTTTTCCTAGTAAGTTTTAATGAGGCAGAATATTTATTCGTGGACACTAAGTATTGTAAATTTCATTATATTTATGGATGTCCATGAATCTCCAGTCAGGTTTATAGTATACTCTTTTTTCTTTACTAGGTTTTTATTTCATTGGATTTTTTCTAGTAAGGTTTTAATGAGACAGAATATTTATTCATGGACACCAAGTATTGTAAATATCATTATATTTATGGATGTTCATGAATCTCCAACTCTTTGAAGTGATAACTTTAATTATGGGTCTCATAAATGAATCTTCATAAAAAATTAGTGATACATTTTCTTCATTCATTTAAGAATCCAAGTTATTAAGATAAAGAGCTTCCATCTAATGTACATAAATTCTTCCTTTTTAATACATTGTAGCTTTAAGTTATTCTTTAAGGTATTGTAATACATATTCAATTTAAAATAAATAATGTATTTTCCCCATTTCTCTTATTTCTATATTTTGTTCTTACTTTTATACCACTTGATTCCTATATTTCTTTAATTTATTATGTATATATTTTTTATTTGTAAGAAATAATAGACCACTGTAATTAAATTTAAAATGATTATAGTGATTGTTCAAATAAAAAGCGTGTAAGAACTGATGTAATTTTTTTTGGCCATCAATGTAATTATTACTTGTAAACAAATCTCTTCATCTAATAAAATCATGGTTACCCAAGTAACTGGTTTTACGTTACAGTTTTGGGCTAGAGTTCAAATCACTAAAAAAAGGTTTTCAATTTAAATACCAGTCCAATTTTTTGCCTTAATATTTTTGAGAATTGTTTGGGAAATTATAATTAGGGCTTGAACAATAACGAAATCATAAAGAACCAGTCAGATTGCTGGAGTCAGCTCGATCTTCTCCATTGCTGCAGCTTGAATTTTTCTCGCGCTACTGTAATTTCAATGGCGGCCACAATCCGCCTGGCAAGGCCCAAATCCTCCATCACTTACTTGGCGAGGAGATGCTTATCTTCATCTGCCGCATCCGATACCAATTCTCACACGCCTCCGTTCAACACCTCTTCTATCAATCTGAAACCTCAGCTTTCACGTAAGGGTCAGGAGGAAAGGAATGTTCAGTGGGTCTTCTTGGGTTGCCCCGGCGTCGGCAAAGGCACATACGGTAGCCGCCTCTCTACTCTGATTGGTGTCCCTCACATCGCCACCGGTGATCTCGTTCGCGAAGAGCTTGCGTCCTCTGACCCCCTTTCTGCCGAGGTTTCATCCCCTGTCTATTTTGAGTATTTTCAGCAGCTTATATTTGCGGCAAAATTTATTGTGAATTTGTCTCAATTGCTTTGCAGAATGAAAGCACTGCTGCTGTTTAATATGCCTGTAACTGCTAATCAAATAGTAACAATAGCATCGTTAAATTTTAACATGTGATATATCTTCGTTCGTGCGAATTCATTGAGCCGTTTATCTCAATCTTGTGAGATAATTTTATAAAGCTGTACTTTTTCTTAGGTCTATTTCAGTCAAAATTTAGACCCCGCGGACAGCTAAACCTAAATAGCAGATAAATTACAATAATTCTTAGTTTTTGGTTTTATTTTGTATAACATCCTATAAATTCCAGATATAAACTGGTGGCAATCTCTAGGAGTTTAAATAATAATTTTATGCCTATAAATAATGTCTTCATATCTTCACTCACTTATTCTTTATACTAAGTAAGGTAGTCTTTTGTCATTTTGCAAATTAGTTTTTGGACTCGGGTGCCCTACATACGCAGTATACAACTGTATAGTCGGGGGCACAAAAAGAGGCCCAGTTCCATGTCTATGCACGTCCAGAATCCCAGGTTCAAGAGTGTCCGGTCTGGTCATGCAGGAAATATTGACAATCTTAATTTTTCAACTTTTTGAAACCTCTGATTGGACTTTTGAAATCTTGACAGTCCTTTATATGTATATGCATTTAAAGTTTTTGGCGTCTCATTTTCTTTGGCTTTAAATGAAACCAAGCTCATTTCATAACACCTAATTGCTAGACAATTAACATTTAATGGCTTTTCTGGGTCATCCATTAGTTATCAAATTCTGTTAGACAGCCCAATAGTGGAGATTCTTCTGTCCTATTGATTTCATAGGCTACTCATTTACTGGATTATAAGGAAAGCCTGCCATCCTCTAAGCATCTAGGTTTATAGCGTATGTTAAGGGATAGAAGATTAAATTTATTGCTGCATTGATTGAATTGATTTAGTAAAATCTTGATTTCTTTTCATTGCTATTTTTCCATTTGTATAACTAAAGGTATAACCTTATAGGTTATTGCAAGGTATAATATTGGTGTTTAGTTTTTGATCTCTCATGATCACTTTTTTTTTTTCCTTAAAAAATTCTTTAATTTTCTTAGTGTATGGTTCTGATATTTCAATATGTCATATAATGTGTTGCAACTCTCGTATGTTGACTGGAGTCATGAATTTAGCTGATAAGTGTGAATGGCTAGGAGTAATTTCATGAGGAATGCTATCTTAATTATATTTCTGTCTTTTACAGCTGTCAGAAATTGTAAATCAAGGTAAATTGGTCTCAGATGAAATTATAATTAGTTTATTATCAAGGAGACTGGCTGCTGGGGAAGCTAAAGGTGAAACAGGATTTATTCTTGATGGTTTTCCTCGAACAATTAGGCAAGCAGTGAGTATCTTCACTTTGGTAAAGTGAAAATAATTTAATTTCATTGAAGGTACTTTCCCCTTTATTTTATCTGAAAATCTTTTACATGAACACAGGTGAATCTATAGTTGCTTGATAATGAGTCCTAATACTCAAAATGTAATTTTCTTTTGAAGAGTAATGCAAGTTTGGCAGAACTTAACGGTTTTCATCTAACCTGCTAATAATTTACTTCAGCATTTTTTGAAAAAATTTTCCAATCCTCGGAATAAGTATACCAGGTTACTTTCTTCTTGTTTCTAGTTTATCACGTTCAATGATGTCTTCAGAGATTAAGTGAACAATCTCAGAAATTTATTGTTTGTCCACCCCAACCCCTCTATGTGTTGGAGTTGTAATGTCTTTATATAATTCATTGTTCATTGCAGCAGTTCCGTAGGATAGGATATCCTTAAGTTCTGGATTGTCTTTTTATGTGTCTAGGAAATATTGGAAGGGGTAGCTGACATTGACTTGGTAGTCAATCTGAAGCTTCGAGAAGATGTACTTCTTGAGAAATGCCTTGGTAGGAGAATTTGCAGCCAGTGTGGGGGAAATTTTAATGTGGCCTCCATTGACATCAAGGGTGAGGATGGGAGTCCTGGAATTATCATGGCTCCAATTCTTCCTCCTGCCCATTGTATGTCAAAGCTTGTTACTCGTTCAGATGATACTGAAGCAGTAGTCAGAGAAAGGCTTCGTGTGTACAATGAAGAGGTATCTCTCAATTATTTATTATAAATATTTCTTTAGAGGACTTTCTGGGAAAGTAACAAATTGGCTGCACGGGTAGCTTCTTTCTGTGAAGATTTATATGTGCTATCTTCTTGTCTTTACCTTGTGACAGGTCTAACTGGCCTGTATATGAAGTTAATGATTTTTATTTCCTGTTGTTTCCAAATCCATGTTGTGAATATATATATATATATATATAAATATAATGATTTGTTTACTATTTAAATATTTTAATTGTAGAGTCTACCTGTGGAGGAGTTCTACCGCAGTCGAGGTAAACTATTAGAGTTTAACCTACCAGGAGGGATCCCAGAATCTTGGCCAAAGTTGCTGCAAGCTCTTAACCTTGATGATTATGAGGACAAGCGGTCTGCTGCAGCATAATATTAATATGTGATAATGTGGACAATGAAAGTGAGTATTTTATTCTTTGCATGCTTATGTTGCATGCTTGGCAATTTTGCAGTAAAGAAAACAGAAGGGGACTTCTCTTTTAATATTGATAACTTATAAGGATCATAGTGATATGTGCAAGTGTTGTAAAATTGTAATTTGATCAAGTTTAGCCTTGCCAGGCTTTCCATTATTATTATTATTATTATTATTATTATTATAATCGTGATCTTCATCATCATTATTGTTATTATTATTATTGAATTACACATGACAGGATCTCTAGTGTATTTATGTGATTGAGAGAGTAAGTGAGGTAGAGAGGAGACATTTCCTAGAGGGGTTGGTTAGATATAAGTGTCAATATGGGCGGTGTTGGGATGGGCTTTGTGCCTCCATAGGCCGATTTATGGCTTTAACCTAATTTTCTATTTATATATGCAGTTAATTAGGATTATTTTCTATTATTGCTATCCCAGTTTTTTTGGGATCATTATTAGGAGAGTTTTTTAGTTGATTTGATTAGATTTGACCTCCTTGTATATGTACTCTTTTTCTATGAATAAGACAGCGCTACCTCTCAAATTATATGGTATCAAAGCCCTCAGTGGTTCTATGGATTATCGCCCAGCGCTTGTGCCTCAGGTCAGGGCTGCTACTGCCGACGGAGACAACAGCAAGTCATCGTCGACTAGTGATGGCTCAAAAAATCTGGGGCAGCACTCGACAGGGGGAGGAAGTACTGGTCTCATTCCGGACACCTTCTCATAGGTGCTTATCACCTATCGTCTCAATGGTAATAATTACCTCCAGTGGTTACGCAACATTCTTATGATTGTTTGAGGTTGGCAGAAGGAAAAATATCTCACTTGGGATTCTCTACCACTAAAGGCTGAGGATTCCCTATTCCCACAGTGGTGCGCCAATGATAATTTGGTGATGACATGGTTGGTTAACTCCATGACTTTGGAGATTAGTGAGAACTACCTCCTTGCCACTAGTGCAAAAGAAATATGGGATTTTGCAAAAACAACCTATTTTGTTAAAGAGAATGCAGCCGCTCTTTTTCAAGTGAAACGTATGCTTCGACTTCAAGTCTAAGGTGATCAACCTGTAACTCAATTCTATAGTGTGTTAAAACACCTTTGGCAACAAATTGACCTCTATTGTGTTAAAATGCCTTTGGCAACAAATTGACCTCTATGAGGTCCATAAATGGTCCTGTAGCAAAGATGAGTTATATTATAAGCAGGTGGTTGATAGGGAACATTGTTATGAGTTTCTCCTTGGCCTAAATAACTCCTTTGAAGATGTACGAGATCGCATCATTGGCATTAAACCCCTACCATCTCTAGAAGAAGCATTTAATATGATCAAATGTGAAGAGAGTAGAAAGGTACTAACTCAATCTTCCCCTACTTCTACTTCTACTCACTCTGTTCTTCCTTCAGAGGGATCTACTCTCGCTGTCCGTGGATCTATTGGTGACTTTAAAGGGAGGAAATCGGGAAAGTGGTGTGATCACTGCAATAAAGGTGGCCATACCAAAGATGTGTGTTGGAAGATCCATGGCAAGCCTTCTAATACAAAACAAAGACAAAGATTTGATGGGAAAGGTCTTATGGTGGGACCTGCTGCCTCGAACACTAATTCACCTAGCACAGAGGAAATTCTGGTTTTGAAGAAAATCTTGGAGAAACACGCCACATCTAATTCAACGAGTGTTGGTGAGAAAAATCCTCCTTCTGTCACTTTAGCACAAGCAAGTACTATCCTTACTCATTTTTAGTGGTGTAGCCTCAACCAAAAATATTTGGATTGTGGATTCAGGTGCTGCAGACCATATTACTGGCTTTAAGGAGTTATTCTCTGAATTTACTGACTTTTCTGAACATGAAGTTGTTGAAGTAGCTAATGGACAGTATGCTGAAGTTAAAGGCTTAGGAACAGTCATTATTTCAAAGAATATTGTGCTTAAGAATGTCCTATATGTTCCTAAAATTAAATGTAGTTTGTTGTTTGTGCGGCGTGTGGTTCATCAAATTAATTGTGTCGCACCCGGAAAAATGCAACGGAAGGAAAAAAGAGAACAAATTTGGTTTTCGAGCGAAAACAAACTTGTGAGGAGTCGCCACCAAAATTTTAAAGAAAAATCTTGGGAAATCGAATTGAAGAGGAAAAGGATGGTCTGCGTAATCAGAGTTGGATTCGGGAGTTGATTGTTTGTGGGGAAGGTGTTAGGTACCCCACAACACCCGTTCCTAGGAACAGTTACCTTACATTGATTGTGTAAATTAATTTGGGTTAAAATGTATTTTGGTTTTCTTTTATCGTTCACATCCGAGAAAAAGGATAGAGAAAAAGAAAATTTGGAAAACAAAATAAAAAAATAAATTAAATTAAAATTAAGGATATTTAAAAATGAGAAAATAAATTGAGAAAATAAATTGAGAAATATTTATTAAATTAGGGAAAAAAACACCAAATAAATCAGAAAATATTTATTTATTTATAAAGATGGACTTGAAAAATAAATTGGTAAATATTTATTAAATTAAGGAAAAAATACCAAATAAATCAGAAAAGACTTATTTATTTATAAAGGCGGACTTGACCCCAGGATCAAAGCCTGGGGCCTACGTACCCTGCGATGGGGATCAAAGTTCACGTAGTTCGGGACTAGAAATGCGTATCTGTTGGTTGATATTTTCTAATTTTTATAATAAGAGAAAGTTAATGGAAAGTAATTTAACTTTTTGCAAACAAAACAATTTTATGAGATTGAGTTGGTGTGTTTTAATTTACAAAAAATAATTTAATTCCACTTACTTACCCTTATTTTATTTTGTTTGAAAATATTTTTTATTTTTTCTTTGATTTTTGAAAATTCTTTTATTTGATTTTCTCTCTTTTTTTTTTTTGAAAAAAACATCACACTTTTTTTTTATTCTTTTGGAAATTTTTCCTTTTTTAAAAAAATGAAAATCAATTTATCTGATGCAGACTCGCAGTTATGTCCGATAAACTGATTCCTGAATTACCTGCGGAAGTTCTAAACCTCGCGGTACAAAGGTTTTATTACGCAAATGAAAACAAAAACCTTGAAAATACTATTATTCTTTGTAATAAAATTCGAAAACTTGTTATATTATTATTATTTATTCTTTATAAAATATAATTATTTTCTTTTTTTTTTAAAAGAAAGTTCAACCGGTACATCTGCGTAGATTCACAATCTTACGTGACGACACAGTTAACCAGAATACCTGCGTGAGTTCTGGAAACCTCACGTGGTGTGATTACCAAGTCAGTTATTTCTATTATTAATATTATTTTTTTTAAGTAAAATTGCTAAATATTGCTATTTTATTTAAAGTATTTTGAACTATAAAAGCTTATACAATAAAAGTCATTTATTTATTTTTACAAAAAAATGAGATGAAAAGGTCATTGAGACCTATTATAAGTATATTTTCGTAATACACTCGTGTAGCCCCATAGGCTCACACGGTGTGATTGTTTTAAGGGTCTGCGAAAACTCTAAAAACCTCCGTGACCGATAGAAAAAGAGTCATCTCATTCATAGATTGTTTAAGGTAACTAAATGTGACGAATTGAATAGCAACAACTCTTAATTTCCTATCATGAATTTCGAACAATATGACTATCCACTTCTAACTGACCACAATTTACAGCCATTAAATCAGAGACTAAAACATGCACTCGAGGATATTGGAACAAGCATAACTCCAATAAGATTAACACATTGTTATCAGATTTCAAAAAGCCTCAAGAACTTTACATGTCCACTGCAGACCTAACTTGCCATCATCAATGTAATATACACTTAGGATCTCGAGAAATAAAATGATGAAGGAAAAAGGAACTTGATAAGAACAAAGCACCAAGCAAGATTTTCAGCACTAGGGTATCAAAAGGTTAAAATAAGATTTCCAAGAGACCCAGCACTAATCAATAGATGCCTATACGAGCCTTTCTAAACACAAGCGTTAAAACGAACCCATGACTCCACGGGTAACTAAGGGCTTGACAAGATGGCTATTAGTATCAAAACTAACTGAGTTTCTGCCTAAAACAATTCCCTTATCAGTTGCAAACCTACTTACACCCAAATCTTCAGATAATCAGTAAAATATGTATCGACCATATTGAGTCATAAAATCACAACAGTTAATCAACTTAGCCATATCTCCCTAAGCTAATTACATTTATAACCGGGAAACCCCGTATGATTTTCCCGAGCACATAGAGATACTAAGGAACCCTAACAATGAAGCCCAAACATCCTAGGGCCCAGAGGGTGGGTTTGTTTATTCCCTTTTCTCACCATCATTTTCTTTATTTTAACCAGTCCAGAAATAGAGCATCGACAGGATGGAACCAAACCCGAACAAACGTGAATCAAGAAAAAGTAAAGATGTTGAAGGGGGATGGAATATCATTTGATCAGGAAAACCTAATTTGAAAATGAAAGAGAAGGAAAAAGGATACTGAACAAAAGCTTCTATAGCTAGATTTTTAGTTCCTCACGCGTTCTTGATTATCACAACAACAAAAGGAAAGACCAGTAACTCGAGTCCTGCCTTCAAACCTCGTCCATGATCATTCCGGATGCTCTCCCTTTCTGTTCCCACTTCCAGCTTCCCCTTTTTCTTAGGATTTCTCCGCCTTGAAATTTTCTCCAGATCCCCCTAGTTTTCGGCTTCAAATTCTCGGGCTCCCTCACGATTGCCCCCTCTCAATCTCGCAACACTCTGTTCTTCGTGCTCGTCCTCTGGTCTCCGTCGTCCTCTACCTCTTTTCTTCGGTCTCCTCCGCGGCTCCTCTCAATTTCCCCCTCGGTCCCGGTCTCTCCCGTACTTGAGCTCCCCTCTGCTCTCCTCGATTTTTTCTTTTGAGTTTGCTGCCTCCCTCTGTGCTCGCGTCCTCCTTTGTTCTCGGGTCCTCTCCCTTTTTCAATCTGCGTGGCCTTACCTCTTCGCGTGCTCCTCTTCGTCCTCGGCCTAGCTCCACGCGTGCCTGACTCCCTCTCAGCTTTTTTCTTCTTTCTCTGCTCCTCCCTCTGGTCTAGCTCACGCGTGCCTGGGCCCTGAAATTAGGGCTTAGGCTTTCAGCCCCTTTTTCCTTTTTTTTTTTCAATTTTCTTTAATTAATAATTTTAATTTAATTTTTTATACCACTTTATTTTAATGCAAAAAAAAAATTAGTTATTTTTTTATTTTTTATTTTTTTTATTTTATCTTTTTTCTTCTTTCCTCTTTTTTTCTTTCTTTCTTTGTTTTATTTTTTTATTATTACTATTTTGTTTTATTTAGCTTTTTTTTTATAAGCCCCTTTTTGAAAAAAGATTTTCGAATAAAGACTTAGGATATTATACAGATAGCACTGGAAAATGATTTGATTGATTATATATATATTAACTTTATTTTATTTTATTTTTATTTTTCATTTTTTTTTATAAAATGCCCGGACAAAATGGGGTGTTCACAAATTGCCTTATTATTTTTGACAAGTGTGGATGTGATTTTCAAGATTTGGCCTTAGGGAAGATGATTGGCAATACTAAGAAATGGAATGAGCTCTACTATCTTCAAGGATTTCCACCAAACGCACAAGCATCTCGTGCAACTACCATGTCTAAAGATGATTTTATGTTGTGGCACTCTAGGTTAGGCTACCCTAGTTTCAGTTATATGCAAATTTTGTTTCCCAATATCAACAATAAAATTGTTTCAGATTTTCATTGTGAGATATGTCATTTTGCCAAACAAATTTGAAATTCATATCCTTCACATTCATATACACCTACTCAATCTTTTGCACTTATCCACGATGACCTATGGGGGCCTTCTAAGATTGAAACTAATTTCAAAGCCCGTTGGTTTGTATCTTTTATTGATGATCATTCTCTTCTAACTTGGAGATTTTTTATGAAAGAAAAATCAAAAGTGTTTTCAATTTTCAAATATTTTTATGCATTTATTAAAACTCAATTTCAGACTTGCATAAAGGTTCTTCGAAGTAACAATGGCAGAGAATATTTAAACTCTTAATTCAAAGATTTTTTAAACTCACATGGTATTCATCATCAAATATCTTGTGCCTATTCTCCTCAACAAAATGGGGTTTCTAAAAGGAAAAATAGGTATCTCCTTGAGATTGCAAGAGCACTGATGATTGGTAGCAATATGCCTAATAAGTTTTGGGGGGATGCTATACTTACCGCTGCATATCTTATTAACCACATGCCTTCCAAAACATTGGATTTTTACACACCTTTTCAAAAATTTCTTGAAGTTTTTCCTAATTCTCATCTCACTTCTTCTCTTCCTCATTGAGTTTTCGGCTGTACAGCCTATGTTTATAATGAAGGGGGAGGAAAATTGGATTCTCGTGCCATTAAATGTGTTTTCTTGGGGTATTCCTCAACACAAAAAGGTTATAAGTGTTATTGCCCTCATTCCTGCCGTGTCTATGTCACTATGAATGTTAAATTTTATGAAAGTGCAATCTTATTTTTCAAAATCATCCATTCTGGGGGAGAGTGATAGGAGTGAATGGATAATTTGTGATGATTATCTTGGGCATATTTCTTATCAAAAAGAACCTCATACATCATCACAAGTGCCTTCACACCTACCCATTACTCTTTCACCCACAGCAGATTCAAACCCCTCCATTTCCAGCTCTGAAAAACAGCCACAAACACATTATTTTAGCTCTAAAAATAGCTCAAACAGCCTAGTGACTCAAAACTCAGTTCACCACAATTCTGAAACTTATCCCACCAGATCTAAATTTCAAGATAACAATCCTTTTGAGCCTTTAAATTCCTTTTTAGATTCAAATTCAACTGTTACTAGGGTAGAAGAGCCTACTAGTGCTGCAAATGTACAACTAAGCGGAGAAGAGCCTAGCACCATGCCAAGGCAAAGCCATGAGTTGGTACTCGAGACAAGTCTTGAGGATTTACATTGGCCGATTGCTCTTAGAAAGGGAAAAAGGAGCTATACTCAATATCCCATTAGCAGGTATATCTCATATAAAAAGCTCCCATCACGACTAAAGACTTTTGTTGTGAATGTTGAAAAGGTAAAAATACCTAGTAGTTTTGAAGAAGCTATTTCAGATCCTAAGTGGAAGGAAGCCATAGAAGAGGAGTTGAGAGCTCTTCACAAAAATGGAACTTGGAAACTTACTGATTTACGCAAAGGCAAGTCAATTGTGAGTAGCAAATGGGTATTCACTGTCAAGTATAACTCAGATGGAAGCATAAATAAGTACAAGGCTCGATTGGTGGCTCGGGGATTTACCCAAACTTATGGTATTGATTACCAAGAGACTTTTGCCCCTGTAGCTAAACTCAATACTATAAATGTGTTGTTGTCTCTTGCTGGGAATTTGGATTGGCCATTACATCCACTTGATGTTAAAAATGCCTTCGTTAATGGGGATCTTGAGGAAGAGGTATACATGGAAGTTCCATTGGGCTTAAGAAGTGCAGAAAATTCAAATTAGGTTTGTAGGCTTCACAAGTCACTTTATGGGTTAAAACAATCCCTAAGAGCTTGGTTTGAAAGGTTCAATCGGGCTATCAGGGGCCAAGGTTAAACCCAGTGCCAGGCTGATGATACTTTATTTGTCAAACATTGTGGAACAAAAATTACAACTTTAATTGTATATGTTGATGATATAGTCTTGACAGGCAATAATAAAGAGGAGATTGTGAAATTGAAGAAAAGCCTAGCAGCTGAATTTGATATCAAAGATCTTGGACACTTGAGATATTTCTTGGGCATGGAGGTTGCTCGGACTCACAAAGGGATAACTATGTCCCAATGAAAATATGTCCTAGACTTATTGAAAGAGACAAGGATGCTAGGATGTAGACCGGCTCATACTCCAATGGAGCTCAACCAAAAATTGACAATTAGACTTGATGGTACAGCTGTGAACAAGGAGAGATACCGGAGATTGGTGGGAAAACTGATTTACTTGTCCCACACCAGGCCAAACATAAGTCATTCTATGAGTGTGGTAAGTCAATTCTCAAGTAGTCCACAACAAGAACACATGACAGCAATATATAGAATACTGAGATACTTAAAGAAAACTCCAAGACAAGGTTTATTCTTTCCAAAGGGAGAGGCTAGAAGCATAGAGTTATATACTGATGCTGATTGGGGAGGCTCAAAGTCCGATAGATGATCTACTACTGGCTATTGCTCCTATGTGTGGGGAAACTTGGTGACATGGAGAAGTAAGAAACAACTTGTAGTTTCTAGAAGCTCGGTTGAATCTGAATATTGAGCTTTGTCCTTAGGAATATGTGAAGGGATGTGGATCATTCGACTCCTAAGGGAATTAAGGGTTGAGATGACTGCTCCAATCAAGGTTTGGTGTGATAATATGTCAACTATTAAAATTGCCAAAAATCCTATCCAGCATGATCGGCGGAAATTGATCGACATTTCATTAGAGAAAAGATTGAAGACAAGACAATTGACTTGGTATACATTCCTTCTGGAAAACGGACTGCAGACGTCATGACCATGTCCCTGACACAAGACAAGTTTGAAGGATTCAGAAGCAAGCTGAGAATGATCAATATCTATTCGTCAGGTTGAGGGAGAGTGTTGGAATGGGCTTTACGCCTCTATAGGCCCATTTATGGCTTTAACCTAATTTTCTATTTATATGTGCAGTTAATTAGGATTATTTTCTATAATTGCTATCCCAGATTTTTTGGGATCATTATTAAGAGAGTTTTTTAGTTGATTTGATTAGATTTGACCTCCTGTAACTCTCCTATATATGTACTCTCTTCTTCTATGGATAAGACACAGCGCTATCTCTCAAATTATAAAAGGCGGTACATCATTACTGTATGTTGTACAATATAATGTAATATGAATGAACTAATCTTATTGTTGCTAAAGAGAATTGGGGGAAGCTCTTCCCAGATTAACCTTTCAATGAAACCTTTATCACGATCTCCCTTGTTATTGGATTATGCCTATTGACTTCACAATGCTCATCAATGATTGCTTTTCTTATTGTGGAATATGGATGCTGTATTAATCCTCCATTTGGATGATGGAGAAAATAGGGAGAAAGGAAAATTATGAGAAAAAACAAGGGAATTTGGACACTGGGAGTGTTAGATTCTTCTTTGTTTTCCCTTGTAGTTTTCCTCTTCTCTCTTTTTCTTTCTCATCCAGACAGAGCCTAAAAGTCCATCATTTTGTTGTTTCTGGGAGTAAGTATAGTATCTGTATTGGTTATTTTGTTGCTAGAAGTTTGGATCCAACATATTTTATGTTTTCCTGTTGAGGTTTTTTTTTTCTTTTCAAGGTATACATGTTGCTGGTTTTGATATTTCAATGATTCAAGTTAAATAGCTCTTGGGGACAAATGATGTGTTGTTTGCCGGGGGATGAGGGTTTTTTTGTTAGCATCGCGAGCTAGTGAAGTTTAAATAGCTGCCAAAATCAATTGGGCACGTAACTAGTGCTTGAATTCTTAAATTTGCAGGATGGGAGATGGATTGTGTCGCACGGGCTTTTTTGAAAGCCCTTGTGAATCCTATTCACCTCTAACCTTTGTTTGGAATAAGAAAAAATAGAAGAGGGAAATATTATGAAAAAAAATAGAAAAATCAAAATAAATGAATATCTAAATTTCTTTATTTTTTATTTTTTTCTCATCCAAATAGAGGGTTAGATATTCCTCATTATTGTCAGAGTAGTTGATTTTGTATGGTTGGCAGTTTAATTGGCCCTCGAAATCTAGCCCAGCTGTAGAATCTACTTGCTACCTACCTGATAGTAAGGTGAAGAGCTTCAATATTTCTACCCCAAGGGATATTGTCGGGGCTTGAACCCTTGATTGCGCACCTTTGCCGCCTAAAATAAAAAATGAGATGAATTACTGGTTTATATTGATTTTTTTATAGGACGAATATTAAAGCTGTAAATACTTTTATAACATACCATTATTACAGTATTCCGTATTTTGCTTAAATTGCTATGTATGAGAAAGGCTCGATTTCGATTCTGATTAATTAGCATTTATAATTATAATTTACTTCAGTTATTGAAACTTTCTTACATCCGGATTATTTAGAAGGAATTATAAACTAACACTGATTGTGTTTGCCAAAAAAACTATTTTTTTTTTAATAAAAGGCTATGACAAGGTTATACTTGGTGGTAAGAAAATACCCTGATTATTTTGGAGGTTAGAAGATAAATGCTTATCTCCTCCTACTATTTTATTTCTTTTTATGATGAATTTTATTATTATTATTATTATTATTATTATTAACAATACATCCAAAATCCGAACGTGTTACAGTAATAATCTCGCTAAAAGATAAAATTAATATGGATAAATAAATAAATAATTTCAAATAAGATTAATGAACTTTAAAAATAAGTTTCAAAGTTTTATCATAAAATTTACCAAAAAAGGTTTTATCATAAAAATATAATTAATACACTTTTATTTTTATTTTTATAATAATAATATTCACTCCGATCCTATATATAGGATCTTTTGTCCTGATCCTGAATATAAAAACTTTTATAATATACAAAGTAGTATTTATTATATATTTTTAAAAAGTATCTCTATTTAATATATTTAAAGAGAAAAAAAAATTAAATAATAATAATTTTAAAAAAATATTAAAATTTAAAAAAAATTAAAATAATTAATTAATTTTAATATTTATTTTTAATTCGTGTGATTCAGTATTAAATACTAAGATTAATTCTTAACTTATAAATGCAAATGCAGTGACATAGTAGTTGCTTCCTGAACAAAACATTCTTCTCACAACGTCAAGGAAACATTTATCTTTTGACTCTCAGCTTACTGATCCCTATCGTCGCATTGCCCTTGCAAAAATAGAATTTTTATATGAGTTCTGTTCCAAGTCCTTTCAAATGCTAGGTTGGCCTTTAAGCTCTCGCATTAAGATTTCATCCACGTCATCAAGCTCCATCACAAAATATATAACAACCTGGAAAGATCTCTTCCTACGTGGCACTTCTCTGACATTCCACACCTCCATTTCGTTCACGTCAGCAGCCTGGCACTCCATGTCTTCTTCCCTAGTCCCTACCAAGCGTCGGTATTATCTGATTTCTTACCACAGTCCCTCTGGGTTCTCAGATTGGTCAAGCAAGCCGAAGTGCAAATTTTATTTTATTGTTTTTTATCCGAATTTGGTCTGATAATTATGGTTTACAGATCATGACAACTATTATCAAGCAACACTACTATTCCATGATCAATTTCCTCTCTGATGGATTTAATGCATGTCGATTGGGGAAGGTTCGGAGGTATTAATCCTTGTCTTCAACTCTTGTTTGTTTTTTTGGTCTATATTCTCTTTGTAAAGGAATATGTTTCGCTTTCATTTTTTTTTCAATTTTTATTTTCTTAACCATCCGTTTGTACGAGGAAAAACATGAGTAGTAGAAAAAAAAAAAGAATTTAGACATCTCTTATTTAGGTTTTTCTTTATTTTTTATCTTAGTATTTCTCTCCCCTATTTTCTCGCCATTTCAAATAAAACCTAAATGTCAGGGATGCAGAAAAAAATTGATGCATATAGTAGTTCATTTTCGGATATTCATGCTCAAAGATTCATTAGTTGTGTGTTTACAGCTGTGTTTTTCCTTTGACGCATAGTTGTGTTAAATTTTCAGTAAATTTGAGATGACTGTTAATGGGATGATGCCAATTGTCATCCTTCGGTTTTCTTCAGACTGCTTAGGGTTTTGAAGATACTTATTATAGTTTTTGGATTATTAGTTTTAATATTTTCAAAAATCCTGGGAGCTGGACTGGAAACTATTTTATTCAGAATTTGGTTTAGCTTTTCACAATATCTATGCTTAGCTTTTTTAAGTCCCCTCCCCTGATCCCTTTTTTTCGTTTGCTTAGGTAAGAGGGATCAGGGAGATTTTTTTTTTTAAAAAAAAAACTATCAATCATTTGAATTTTATTTATTTTAATAAATCTCATTCTTGTGGTTCTGAAGTAAAGAATAAGAAGGGGATCTCTAATTTGCATGAAATGTGCTCAAGGCCATATAATTTGTCTGACATGATGCTCTGCTTCTACAAGTTTACAGCAGCTTAAAGAGTCGTTGTGAGAGCAATGTGGGTGTTTGATTGTCTTCAGTGTGAACTACCGCAACCAAAGATACACCAGTTATACTTGTCTTGATCCATTATTTTTTCACTGCATATCCAATTACTTACACTTGCATTGAGTAGGGGATCTTTAAGATGATTTCGTTCACCGTTTCATGCAGATGAGGAAGGATTATTACATTGTGAACTTGGAAACTCCATAATACCAGAGTTTCCTAATCTGAATGATAAGGGGTGCCCTGATGAGTGTTAATGATGACGATAAAGAAATACAAGAATTGACTCAACGTCTACAAGTTGGGAAGAAAATCCTCAAAGACTGAGTTACCAGTGAGGGACACAGATTACATGAGAATAATGAGCTGAAAGTTAATGGAATAGTTAAAGAAGTTAAGGTTGGACAAGGGGAGAAAGTGAAAGCCCCTGTGGTCCAGCCTATAGCAAAGCAACAGACTCAAGGGGCAATTGTTTTGTTGGGAGAGGTTTATACATCTTGGAACCCTTAAGATAACTCTACTCGCCATGTTGTCACTGCACTGCTTCACAATTATAGTTGTGAAGATCAGTAATTATCTGTCTTGCTGAATGCTTTACTTACTTGGTTAGGCAGGGACACTGATTTCACACAATTTGTGTTTAAACTATGAAATTTCAAGTTGCTTTTTTCCCTTCTTGTTTTAGGATTGGTGTTTCATTATTTATTAATAATAGTCTCTGTAATTAGTTTTACTGGAGATGCCTTGCTAATGTTTCATGTTGTGCATCAATCTGTGTCCACTTCTGGGCATAAGATGCTTGTTTTCCCCCAAAATTTATATGTTGCCTTTTATTAGGGTTTAAAGTTTAAACTATGTATAGATATCAAAGATCCATTAATTTTCACTGTGATTGACCAATCTAATGTACATATAATCTTAATTTTGTATTTTTCAGTTATTGGAGCAGTGAATGGATTGCAAGCATGGAAGATATTGGAGGATTTAACTAATCGTATTGATCTCATTTTAACTGAGGTGGCAATGCCTTGCCTATCAGGAATTGGTCTTCTATCAAAGATTATGGGCCACCAAACACGGAAGAACATTCCAGTAATTAGTAAGCTTTTCTGAGCGCCTATGTTGTTTTACAATGCACTTTAAGTGTTTCTAATGACGTGCTGCAAAAAAGCTACTCTTTTCTATGGCTTCTAATGAAACTGGTTTGCAATGATGTCATCTCATGACTCTATGGGTTTAGTCTTTAAGTGCTTGTCAAAGGGTGCTGTTGACTTTCTAGTGAAACCCATATGGAAGAACGAGCTTAAAAACCTTTGGCAGCATGTTTGGAGGTGATGCCACTTTGTGAGTTGACTTAACTTTTCCTTGCCAATGTCACATTATCTATCCTATTTGTCAACTGGTGATGATTTACCAATTTTTTTCCTTTTCTTATACTGCAAGTGAGCAATACCATTGCAATATTTTAGGAAGAAATTGTCATGTCCATCCCAATTTATTGAAAGATCATATAGAATATGTTGTTTAATTTTAAAATTGCATCTAAAATATCATCCTTCATACTTCAATGACTATGAAAGGATGAGGTAATACCATGTCCATAATTGCTCTTGATTATTCCTTGATTATTTTGTAAGTCTAGTGGAAGTGGGAGTGAAAGTGGCACACAGACCCAAAGGTCTGTAAAATCAAAGAGTCCTGAGAAGTCTGGTAACAACATTGACTGCAATGATGAGGACATCAACAGAAGTGAAGATCTAAATAATAGGAATGAAAGTGGCAATGGTAGGGGCCTTAGGTATAGCAGTTCTCCATGGTTTGATGTAAAAGTTCCAATACCTTTACTAAGCCTTAAGATTACACTTGAAGTTGGTTTTCATAGATGTCTTTCATTAAGTGCCATTGAGTATTCAAGAGAAGAGGTCAACATTAAACTTAAGTTATGGAGAGACACTTTGAAATCAAAAGGTTCTACTTGAGTAGAAGTAAGACGGAATATATGCATCGCAAATTTTACAAGAGACTAGTTAGAAATGATTTAGAGGTAAAAATTGAAGAGCAAACCATTCCAGAAGTGTTAAAGTTCAGATATTTGGGATCGATTTTACGGAGTGATGTGATGAGGATATTATGCATAGGATACAAACTGGGTAGTTAAAGTGGAAAAAATCATCAAAAATTATTTGTGACCGTAAGGTACCTACTAAACTTAAAGAAAAATTTTATCGAATAGCTATAAGGTCAGTGATACTATATGGTAGTGATTGTTGGGTAAAAGACAATAAGAGCATAAGATAGGAGTAGCAGAGATAAGAATATTGAGATGAATGTGTGGTCATACAAATTGGATAAGATACAAAATGATTGTATACGAAGGAAAGTTGGAGTAACACCTATCGAGGAGAAAATCATAGAAAATCATTTAAAGTGGTTTGGGAATGTACAAAGAAGAGGGTAGGAGGAGCCAGTGAAGAGAGTTGATCAAATGGTTTGGAGTCCTATCAAAAAGTACAGAGGAAGATAAAAAATGACACTAAAGGAAGTTATAAGGAATGACCTCTTAATAAAGGATTTATCTGAAGAGATGATGTTTGATAGAATTCATTGGTGTCGTATGATCTATGTAGCCGACCTCACATTCGTGGGATAAGGTTAATGTTGTTGTTATTGTTGTTGTTGCATGCATTAAGTGTCATTGCTTTGACAGTTTGCTTTAAATTAATTGGATCCCATGTCTTAGATGTTACAGCCCTTCCATTAAGGGACAGGCAATAAAATACAGCAATTAGCTGGATCACATGTCTTAGATTTCATGGCCCTTCCACCTCTTTTTTTGTTTATGGTTAGGTCTTGATATTGATTAAAGAGTTGCTTGCTTCGCTTCTGAAAGCATTGTCTTATTCATTAAATTTGGTTTGCCTCTTAGGCGTCAACCACATCAGGTACTTAATTGTTTTCCTTATTTTGTTGACCTTCTTTGTCTAAAGCATATGTTTGGCATAAACAAGGAACAAACTGAGAGAAGCTTAAGGCTGTTACAATATTCCCATAAAACTCAAATCCTTAGTATCATCTGTTTTGCTTTACTACTACGTAGGAAGATAATGTTATGAAATCCAGCTTGAGGGGACGGCAAGAAATGACAATCTCTCATTTTTTTGTTCTTTTTGTCAAATAGTTAAGGAAGGTTCAGCGAAGTGCCTGTGTAAATTAAATTGTTGATGGTGTTTCCGTCTCTTATCCTTCTCTCTCTGTTTTTTGTGATTCATTTGACTGTTTATAAATTTTAAGAAGAATCTTATTTAGTTGTAAAGTGCAGCACAACTTTATAAAAAACTAAGTGAGACAAACATTTTGGGATTGCTGAAAGTGAAAGGTGAGATACAAATTGGGCTAAAGGGAGTACTTGATATTTGATATGCCCAGATTAATTGGAAGTAAGTTGCTCATGTAGTTGTCGCTATCTGATTAGCATGAAATGCAATTACCACTTACCAAGTTGTCAGTATTTAGAAGAGTAAAGGACTAGTAGCCTTCACGTCTTTCTCACCTAAATGTAATGCTGTACAAATTTAATATCCAGTACATGACACTACCAATCTAAGAGCAAACATCAAAATTGGACATCAAACCGTCGGTGTGCTCAATAATGGTATCTCAGCATGTGTATGTCATATTAAATTCTACTATGTGTTATGTACTAGGAAAAAATGCTGCTATGTGTTTATGCAAATATATACAGCATCGTAACCTACAAAGGTCATGCACCAGTTTTTGTAAGCAAAAGTGACTTCTAAATTTCATTATTTTCTCCTTTGGCAGACCTCCTGGACCAAACAACCTGTATAAGTTGACAGTTCCAAACAAGTGCCCCAGTGGGATCAAATAGTAGACTATCCTGATAGCACCTGTGCTCGAGTGGTTCACTCCAATGCTGAAATATGTGATGACAGGATGGTTCCTACAGCCACGAAGTGTTGTCCCAACCATAAGGAACAACCTGGTAAGGTTGAAAGTACTTGAATCTACATGTTACTGTATTATCTCTCTCTCTTTCTCATGCACACAGACATGTGCACAACCACCCAACTTTATAGGTGTCGGATGGTATTGGTAATATCATGTGTTATTTGGAGCTTGTTACAGCAGTTACTCTATTAACATCTCTATAAATTTTTTGTGCACTGGTTTTACAATAACAAGGTATTTTTGGTTGAATCAGAATGCAAGAATCATTAATAAAACTTATTGTTGCATTTGCTTTGGATTAAGTTATCCTTGTTTCTATTATTATGATCTACTTTTGGATAATTCCTGAGGAACTTCATTTAGGTTGCATTTAATCAAACTAATTTTGTAGAAGATGTTAGATTTGAACTGCATTTTAGTTGTACTATTGTTCTTTGTTGTGTCAAAGCATACAACAACAACATTAGCTTTATCCTAAGGTCAGCTACATAGATCATCTAATGCCATTGAACTCTATCAAAAATCATCTCTTCAAATAAATTATTTATTAAGAAATCCCGTCTTATAACCTCTCATTGTTCTTTTTAGTCTCCCTTTATGCTTTTTTATAGAGTTTAAAATCATCTGATCAACTCTTCTCACTGACTCTTCTGGTGATCTTCTCCGTACATGTCTAAACCACTTTAATCGATTTTTTACCATTTCCTCCTAAATAGGTGATACTCCAACTTTACTTTTTATACAATCATTTTATATTTTGTTCTTTTTTGTATGACTACACATCTGTCTTAATATTCTCATCCCTGCTACTCTATCTTATGTTCTTGTTGTCCCTTGACAACCAAACATTCACTGCCATAAAGCATTGCTGGTCTTATAGTAATACAGTGTCAAGGCATAATAAAACATTTTAGTATAAACCTTCCTATAGTTATACCCGATTCCTAATTTAAGGATTTGTGTAGTTCATGTTTGGATCAAATAGTGCACTTATATTTGAGAAATTTCTTAAAAGCTTAAAATGTTAAGGCTCATAACTAGCTGTTATTATTATCTCTAACACACTCTCACTGAAGCCCATTGGCCTTGAAGTGTGGACAAAGCAGAGTTCCACCTACCTTGAGTTAAATTTCATTTAATTATGAAGAATGTGATGTGGCAAGGATCAAGTTACTTAAACTTCATCATAAAGGCTCTAATATCATGTTAAGGACTAGTTTGACTAAAAGCTATAAGCTACTCCCTCTTATCCTTAATATAAGACCCTTTTAACCGAATCACACGGATTAAGAATTGGAATTAAAACTAATTAACTACCTATATATAGGACCGGAGGTAGTATTAAGTGATGGTTTATGAATAAATGTTATTATAATCGCCAACCACTTTTTAGGTCTCACCAAACACATGCCATGAAATGAAACTTTACAATTATTCAGCTGGATTAAATAGTTGTTTCATCTCATTTCCTTACCTTCTTTCTTTTGTGCTTCTTCCTCCGCCAAAACCCCAACAACCTTCTATACATTAATGTATATATATTTTATGTGTATATATATCATGTATCCTGATTCATGCATCAATAATTAATATTTTTTCCTTTACCCTTTGCGACAATACACTAATTTCATTCCTTTCCTCAGACCATGTCAGAGTCAGAGAACTGAAAGTTGACTCAAGTAGAGAACTTGATTTAACTCTTGACTATAGAAATGAGGTTCCAGTCAATCCTTCAGGAGCAAAACATGCTATCCATCCTGCTGTAGGCTCCTCTAAATTCAATGAGCAGATTAGTAGAGGACAGCAGGATCCCAATTGTGAGAATCCATCGAGCAAACTTAGGGTCAATGGTCCTTCAATGTCTGATGCCATTACTGGTGGAGAATTTGAAGCCCAAAATAGAAGACCTAAGCTCTCTGATATTGAAAATAAAGCTACTTATAGTGTTGAAGAGATGCCATCTCCTGAACTCAGTTTAAAGAGACTTAGAGGGGTAAAAGAGGCTGGAATTACAATTGAGGATGAACGGAATGTCGTAAGACGTTCAGACCTTTCAGCCTTCTCAAGGTCTGATCAGGTGATGCTATTGTTTAGTGTTGTTCTGATTTATTCTTGTTGTCAGTATAATTTCAGCTATTTTTCTGCTGCAGGTACAATTCAAGTTCTAACACGAAGTCTCCCATTGGATGTGTTGGAACTGGAAGCAACTCTCCTCATAACAATAGATTAAAAGTTACAAAGAAAGATTCATTGCTTGCAATTCAATCTCATTCTAGTGGCAATCCTCCTTACCGGAGCTCACATGGTGCAAGCAATAACATTGATATGGGTTCCACTGCTAATAATGCTTTTACTAAAATGTGTATAGTTCATTCATTGACATTGTTACCAAAATTTTGAGTTCAGAGAGCTCGCATTCCATCTCCATGGACACTGCTTAATCTTAGGTCCAACTTGCTTGCATGTAAAATTTTAATCTCTTCACCAAGAAGTCTGTTTCCAAGATGACTTAAATGGGACAGTGTCACAAATGAGAATTCCAAAATTCCCCGCTTGTCACTTGAAAGTCACAAATTCGTCTCTTACAAGGTAAGCGGCTGGAGATGAATTCCTTTCGAGTTCTGATACTTATCATACCATGGCAGACACAGTATTAGTCGTGAGAAACCTTGGTGTTGAACAGTTTACAGAAACGAAACGATGGGGCTTGTTGAGGTGAGAAAAGTAAAGAAGATGAGAATTAATGTGATTCGGTCAGTGTGAACTACATCTTATTGGTAAGGAGAGATCTTTTCATTCTGTATTCTCATTTCCAGAAAATAAACAGAGACATGATGATGGGGGGAAATGCGTCTAACAAATTGGCAGTCAAGAACAACCAAATCCCTTAAACACAGCGTTTTACTGACTTCCGAGTTGCTGGTCATCTTGTCATTGGAATTCAACCAATATTGAGGTGTCTACCCCTCCCTAATGAATAAACTACTTATTATTAAAATGGAATCCATTTTTTGAACGTCCTGTAGACAATTGCATGTGACTAAATTAATAATGCACGAGGCCAAATGTGTCATGACCCGTTTAAAATAACGTTGTGAAGTTAATGTTCTGGATTCTCTGCTGCAGCTATCAGCTGATGTATAGCTTCTGTGTTCTTTGCGAACTTGATTCTTTTTTCTTATAAAAAATTGATAAGATGTTCAACTATGTCTTTCTTTAATTCAGAGTAGAAGACAGTTTGAACATGTTCTCCTAGAACTTACAAAATAGACAGAAAAAGAATCAATTTAAAAAGAATCAAGTATAGGATATGTTCTTATCAGTTTAAAAAAGAATCAGTTTCCTAGGAAAGATGGAATTTCAATTATAGTCAATGCCCAAAAAAATGTAAGTATATTGGCTCTAGGACATTTGCCGGGTGCTGGCGTCGGCATCGACCAATTAACAATGACAAGTATGGATAACGATGCTTGTGGTCCAATTAGGCAGACAAAGTATGTACCAGATTTATTTCTTCCTCAATTGAAGAGAAAAATATGCATACAAAAGTTTTTAGATGTGACATTGAACTATGCAAATTATTTAATTACTTGTAAAATTGATATATTTATCTTAAAAATTCTAATGGAGAGTGTATGAAAAGCCTAGTTATTGTTTGGTATTTTTGATAAAAATCATCAATATATTAATATATAAAATAAAATCAACAAAAAGAGAGTAACTCATTTATCAGATTATATATGCTGCACGGGAACAGTGTTGCTGATATGTTGGCTAAGTGGGCGTTTGATGCTTGCGCTGGGTTTCGTGCTATCCTTTCCCCACCACCACATCTGGTAGCTGCCATGGCTAGGGACGTCGGTTGGCTTCTTTTGCTGTTTTTTTATTTATTTATTTTTTGTTCTTTGTTTTCGTATTTTCCTCAGGTTATAAAAAAAATGCTACACGAAACAATGTAAAATTTTTATCATATAAAATATACATAATATCTATTTTATTGTTATTTATTCAAGATCATAAAGATTACTTTTTATTTCGTTTGATTCCATTATATATACTTAATTTGATCCATAAAACAATTCCCACCTCTTTTCTGTGTGCCCAATACTAAAAAAGTAAGAAGTTTCCATGATTGTCGGAAAATGTTTAGATTTTTCTTTTAATTTTTTCTCATGCAATGCAAATGATAAATAATAACTTAATAACAACTCTTTTGACTGAATAATATATTGATTTAAACAAAAATTTAAGTGAGAAATTCAAAATTAAATTCAAGTAGTAAAAACGGTTGAGACAATAGATAAAAATAAAAATAATAATCATAGAATAAAGAGATACATGGAGACAATACAAGTTATATACAACCGGTATGACTTGTATGTTATTTTATAATTATATAAATATATATAATATATCAGTAAAATAGAAGATTTTGTTATTTCAGTGGCCACAGTAATTAATAAGAGGTGAGACAACGAGCCATGAATCTACTTCACCAACTTATAAAAATTGTCATTTTAAGATTTTTTATATAAATTAAAAAATTATTAAATAATTTATAATATTATAAATTTTAAAAATATTTTATTAAAATATTTTTAATTTAAATACATGATCAATTTAATATTAATAAATAATAAAATAGCAAAATAAATAATTAATATTTTTTTAAAATTTTAAATCGATAAATATTGAAAAAAACTCAATAGCTTTTGACAATTTTAATAAAGCGATAGTAGAAAAAAGAAACCAGATAATTCTACAAAATACGATAGTGACAATTAATGCGGTTCTTCGAAACATAAAACTCCTCTTAACATTATCCTTCTGGACAATGGAGACGCACAACTACCCGTCATACATGCCACGTGTCAACTTCCGCAGGTCCCCCAACTAACGTTCCAAAGCCTCAACTAATTTTCAAAAACCCTACTGCGCTGCAGCAAACAAACCCTAATTTGATTCAATCCACTGATTGTACATCTTCATTCTCCTTCTGTGGTATTAATTTTGAGAAGATTTTCAGATTTTATGCAGTGAGCATATAAATATCTAATTTGTTATGAAGAATGGAAAAGAACCCCTCAAATACAATAAATACAACTGAATGGGAACCTTAAGGTCCTCATCGGTGTATGCATGTAAGAGGTGAAAGAAAGAAATTATATTTTGTTTTGTAATATCTATATTATTATTATTGTGGTTGTTGTTGTTTAATAATATTTCTTATCATCTTTTAAAAATAAGAACATAATACATACGTTTGATTCACCAGAAATATTTTTATTTTTCTCTTTACTTGTTTTATCATGTGTATCCAGCAAACTTTGATTATTATATAAAAGATGAGACTGAAAGTTGATATTATTATTCCGTAATATTACACTATTTAAGTATAATTAGATCAGACTCATATATTACTTCCTTCGATCTATATTATAGAGTATTTTGTATGAGAAGTTTTTGGTAAAAATATAAGATATTGGATATTTTTTTTCTCATTTTACACATATCTTTAATTCTTTCCTACTCCTCATTTATAATCTTATGATGATAATAGAATATAATATTTAATAAAAATTAAATAGAAAATATTGATACTTTTTATATTAATTTTAGTTAAAAAAATATTTTTAATATGTATATAATTAATATTAAATATTTTATAATGTGAACTAGAGAGCTATATATATATATATATATATGTATGTATATATATATATAGAGAGAGAGTTTTAAAAATTAACTGCCCTATAAACTCTATAATAAAATTTTATATCTTATATTAATACACCGATAGAGTTCATAATATATTGGCTTTTTTTTTTATTTAAAGGTAAACAGTGAAAATATTTAGCTTGTCAAAGGCATTAAGTATCATATAAACAATATCCTTGACTTGAAACCTTTGAAAGCTTATCAGAGCCTTATTAATGAGCCTGCCTCTATGAAATAATCCCATTGGCCCCACTAACATGTACAAACATATACTGTGAACATACAACACATTAAGAGCATATTTGGTTTGCAAAAATATAATATATTAAGAGTCTGATTTACATTTTTATAAGTTAAATCGTGATTTCTAATCATTATTTTTTTCTTTTTTATCTAAATAGATTTTCAGTAAACTTTTCTACTTTTATTCAAACTTCATTTTTATAAATTATGGTTAGTCTAAAAATACTTTTATAAAAAGATAAACTAAACAGCACTAATACTACCTTAATTTCAACTTTTCTTCAACGTAGTCAGGGTCCTCAAAATTAAGATTGTCCTTCAGAACACATCGTTAGTAAGCTAGGCACAAACAAACAAATAGTATCTCACTCATGCCATTGCCATTGGAGTGAATTCTAGTTATTTATGTATAATTAAAAGGCACTCCTCTATATTATATATATATATATTTTATTTCATATTATAAAGTAACGTAAGAAGTTTTTTTTATCTCATAATATAAAATAATATATAATGATTTATTATTTTTATTTTTTATTTATTATATTATTAATATTGAAATATGTGCTATATTTAATAAAATGAGCTAAATTAATAGAGATAAAGTTAAAAATTTTAACTTATTTTTATAAATTTAAAAATATAATAAATATTTTTTAATATGTGTAAAACTATCTCATTACCTTATAATATGGGACGGAGATTAAAAAATATATATGATAATTGAAAAAAAGTTTAACACCTAAAATATGAAACAAATTATAATATATAACTGAAAGTAAATGTATAAGTAGGATTTAGGAATAATTGAAAAAAAAATTAGAAAGTAAAACTGGTGTATTTAGTAAAGTAAAAGAGAGTTAAAATTCTACAGAAGGATATGTTGATTTTTTAAATTTTTTTCCTATTTTCAAAATAAAATATAAATTTTGAGGACCAAACATATATAATATTTACATAATATAAAAATTTAGTATAAAAATATATATCATATTAAATAAAAATTAAAAAAATCTGAATAGTCATTAGTACTAGGTAACAGATAGTAATTGTTAAAAAAAGTCATAGATAATTTTAAAAAATAGTCAACTATTCATGAATTTGAATCCTCTGAAATTTTTACTGTATTTGTGAATTAATGAGATTAAAACAAAAGATAACTTCGTGTTTTGAGTTAATCCATTACTTTGCCCGTAAAGAATTGTAGCTGATATGTAAGATGGCAATGTCAACGGAGGAAAAGATATCGTGTATATATGTCAGGCATGACGACAATTACATTTAACAATTCAAATTCAAAATTTTACAAAATTTATAATGAAATATCTTCGAAACTCTAGTTTCTTTTTTTAGGATCAAAGAATCTATTTTTTGTCATTAAAGAAACAAAATGGCCTTATAAGTTATATAATAATATAATATCGACCTTAAAACTTGTAACATTAATAATCATCAAAATTTGCGTAACTTAAGAAGGATCGAATTGTAATTTTCCTAATTCAGGAATTTGAAAATAAGATAATAAGAAATTTAATAATTGAAAATTAAAAATTTCTTAAATATATCATATTATTTTAAAATAACTATCATTTAAGGTAAAATATGAAAATAAACAAAATTATTAAATAACTTAAATTGTAAGAAACTTTAATTATATTGAACTAAAAATTTTTTATCTTTAATGATATTGTATATATTTATCCTCATAAAAATAAAATTTATCAAACTAATCAATATTTGAGTACCAATATATATATATATATATGATAAAATTTATATCAAACTACTTATAAAACACTGATTTAATTGATAAATAGTTAAATTTTTTGAATATCTTTAAATATATTTTTTGTTGGAAGAAATAAAATACACTTTGATGATCTCAATATTTTGTGTTAAAAAAAACTCATATAAAACTATTTTTATCTGCTGACATCAATCTATTCTCAGTAAAAATGTAATTTACACAATTAATATTTTATTAAGGTATTAAAATAATAATTATTTTAAAATGAAATTAAAATATGATGTGCTAACGTTATCTTTTAGGAAAAATAAAATCCAAAAGTCAACGAAATTTCTGTTTTACCCTCCCATAACATACAGCATGTGGATGTGAGAGTGAGGACAAATTCGTCTTTTCAGTTAATCAAGCATTACGTACTTTGCATTAATCTCCTGTAAGGTTAGACGGTGCCATCAGCAGCGTCGGCCTTTAACAAATGGCTCAGAAACGGCTGCGCACGAGACGACAGAAGTCAGATTCTTAGCCAATTAAATTGCAAGTGTCTTCCACGCGAGGTCCCTACGCGTGGAACATCTCCCTGCCTCCCTCTGTATTTATTTTGAGCAGTAGTATATCAGAGGGTCAAAGCTGTCACAAGAAAAAGTTAGTTGGGCCTCCAATTGTGGGGGTTGGCTTCCACTCTCCAGCTGCTAACCACCAATGCCAAATTTCAGAATTCCCATTTCCCATCATTAATTATCAAAATTATTCTTTAAAAACAAATAATTAATTAATTAATGAACAGTTTTAACTGGTGGCAATTTTCATTAAAATTAAAAAACTGTTTGATTCAGAAAACTCCTAAACCCAGAATAGTTGTATAATACCTTTCCTTCTCTCTGATCGTATTTCTACATGTAGAAGGAAGCCTCTGGATTCTAAGAAATTTAGAACTCGAAATAGCACGACAACCCTAGGAATAGTGTATGTTGAGCTGCGTAAGTTGTTTCCTTCGCGAGACTCGAATTCTTGTGCTCATGAGGCATTTCTGTTTTTTTCGTTAAACAGTTTTTATTTCGATTAGTAGTTTTCCTTATAAAACTCTGGGCTTTGAAATGCAGATGGTTGAACTCAGTTTTACTCGTCTTCCGGTAGCAGCTTGACTTTCTGGTTCGTACCACCTACTTCCTTCTTATTTCACCTTCCAACCCAACAATTTTACCTTAATTGGAAGAAACCGGTGTTGAAGAATGGAAAAACTAGAAGGAAAGCGGAATATTACTACTTTAGTGTTGGCTTTTTACATCTCTGCTTGGCGCATATTTCTCAGGCTTTTCTGGGTTCTGCATGTTTCATGTTCACTGACTCAAGTTCTGGGGTATAAAAGAGGGGGTTGTATAAGTAGATTAGTTCATTGGACTATTTTGACTCTTTTCATTTTTTTCTTTGTTCAATTTTAGACAGTCATTATAGCTGCTATTTTTTTCTGTTCTCTACTACCCCAATCAAATAAATACCATGGAGGGAGAAAGCTTCGTTCTTTGTTTTGAATGAGTGAAGAGAATGAGCCTTTTGCTTATAGTTTGCATTGGTATTACATAGATAATATGGCAAAGCACTCAAATTCCTAATGGAACCATGAATTTTTTTTCTTTTCAACGCGGGAGCTGAGGTTTGGTTCTATTTGATGATATTTTGAGGACATGCGGTCTTTACATGGTTCCATATTCTGGATTATGAACTGAAATGCCTGAAAGTATGCACCTTTTTAAGCTGGAGACCTACAAAATGGTGATTGTTTCTCCAAACATGGGAGTGCAGTATAAGTTTGGGAGATTGCGGAGAGGACAACTGATAAGTTTCATATTTTCATTTATGCAAACATTTGACTCCAGTTATCTATAACTTTCTCAACTTCAAGTTTGAGGATGCCGCTATAAAGGTCTAGGTGTTTTGTTCATTTCTTAGACCGCTCAAATCTTCCCTCTAGTGTGTGGATGTGGATCGAGAACTTCCTCATCTGAGAGTCGTGGTGCTTGTGTATAGCCCTTGGTTTGTACTTATTGGGGATAGTATGGTCTGTGTTATTTATTATTAGGACTAGATTTGAGTTCATATTTTTGTTTTCACTGTCTTTCCATGCAGCTCGATGTAAAAGATATCCAAGAAGTTGAAAATTCCCAGTTTGATGACCCAAATTGAAAGTGAAGAACTTGCTCTTCCATTCCTTCCTTGGAGCAACAAAAGCTCAAGAGGAACAAAACTTTTCATGTCTTTTACTGTTTGTTTACAACCAAAAAGTGATGCCTACTTGTGGTTGTTTGTGAATGTAAATACAAAAGAGTGGAACATTATTGCTGGTTATAAGTTGGTTCAATTGTGGAAAGATAAGGTGGTAGTGTTATGTTCCTATCCTCAAACATATTAACTACTAAATTACATGTCGGTGAACTTTTTCTATCTTTAATTAGCTCCGTAAAAAGACTTGATTGGAAATCATAATCAAATCTGTCTGTCTTTCCTTCATAATGTTATCTAATTATACATCTTACAGTTTCAGTTGTGAAGAAGATTATTTTCATCTCCGGCCAGTTGGAACCAAATTAACAGAAATTGCTGTCATGAGAAGTTTTCTGCTCAATAGCAGCGTCCACAGCCAGTAGTTCTGAATTTTGAAAAAGATCAACCTTCGAAGAAAAGACATTGTAACTGAGGATGGATGTGAAGGAAGCAGAAAGGATAATTGTTGCAAAGCCAGTAGCTTCAAGGCCTACCTGCCCCCCTTTTAGATCTTTCTCAGAGCTACTCGCAGGTGCCATCAATGCCTCTCCCCCGATTGAATCTTCTCAAGCCACAGTCTCAGCGATTAGACCAAAGACGGTGAGGTTCAAGCCAGCTGTGAATCGCCCACCTCCTGCTGGCTTTGTTTCTTCTGAGGTGAACTTTCAGTTTCACAAGTCTGAAACATGAACTATGCTTTTTTCTGGACTTCCCGGGTCTTGATTTCCTATATGTGGTGGTTTTGACAATTTCAGGCTAACCCATCTTACAAAAGTCATAAACCAGACACTAATCAATCAGTGGTTTACAAGCCAATGGCCAAGTTTGTCTCCAAGGCCACTGTTTCTCTTTTGGCAAATATGGTCAGCGTTATATGCATTTCTGAACGAGTTTGTTTATGTGAGATGGAATTCCTGACATTTTTTTTCATCCACTTTAGGGAAATTATCCAACTAATCATAGTCAGCAGTTTCAACAACCCAATCAGGAGAAACTGAGGACCAATTTGAGCTCAAATCTTCATCAGAATAATAACACCCCACGTGCTGAAACAAATCAGACAAGTGAATGTTTAAAGATGGTACTGCTGAGCCAAGAGGAGGACCAGAAAACTTCACCATCCACTAGTAATGGTGGTGATAGACCTTGTTATGATGGGTATAACTGGAGGAAATATGGGCAGAAGCAAGTGAAAGGAAGCGAGTATCCAAGGAGTTATTACAAATGTACGCATCCTAATTGTCCGGTGAAGAAGAAGGTTGAAAGATCATTGGATGGGCAGATTGCAGAAATTGTGTATAAAGGGGAGCACAACCATTCAAAGCCTCAGCCTCCTAAGCGCAACTCAGTAGGACCACAAGGATCAGGAATGGTGTCTGATGGATTGCGTCAAGATACTAGTGGTAATAACCATTTATGGGGTAATCATAATGGTGAGAGGAATGAGGGTAGAATAGATAACCAGAGTGACACAGGTTATCTTGTCAAAGCTGGAGGAAGCCCCGATAATTCATATGTTCAAGGTGAGGAATGTGAGGAAGGAAGCAAGGGAAATGAAGTGGAGGAAGATGAACCCAGAAGTAAAAGAAGGTAAGGGGTCAATTCAATGAGAATCAGCTTATTTCCATTGTAGTTAATTGAAGTACTAGACACTTCCATAAATGTCTGTAATCAGGCTTTCCAATAAGCACAGTTAATCTTTCCTTTAGGAAAAAGGAGAATCAATCCAATGAAGTAGCAGTAGCGGAAGAAGGTTTAGCGGAGCCTCAAGTGGTGGTTCAGAGTTCTACAGATTTTGAAGTACTTGGAGATGGCTTTCGCTGGAGGAAATATGGGCAGAAGGTGGTGAAGGGCAATCCACATCCCAGGTTCATGCTTCTTGTTTAAAGGAAAAATAAGAAACCAAAATCTTGCATTACTGTCTTACGTGCGTTCACTAGCTTCATTTTTTAGTTTCTGATTAGTTTTTTCTTGACAAACTCGAATTTGTGTTGCAGAAGTTATTATAGATGCACAAACATAAAGTGCAGTGCCCGGAAACACGTGGAGAGATCAATAGATGACCCAAAAGCATTTATCACTACCTATGAGGGGAAGCACAACCATGAGATGCCTCGCAAAACTATTGGTACTGTGGCCTCTGAAAAAGTCAAGCTATGATTAACTCCAACGGTAGAATCCATTATTTGATCTTCAACTTCATCAGAAAACAATGACTACATAAGAAAATGAAATGCAGAAGCTATCATATTTACTGCAAAATTTGTATTATGGAGCCAATGACCTGATTGCCCTTCACGATTTTCTTGTTCTGCTGATATCTGTGTCAGTACATTCTTTTCGTTCTTGCCTCATTTTTCAGGTCTACCTTCCCTCTTTTAATATGGGGGTATATGAGATGCCTTAATAGCTTTGGTCAAGGACTTGATTTGTTTACTTTTATTGTTGTAGTGTTATGAGGCATGGTCTGTAACCTATTGTATTGTCTGAAGATTCTTATGAGTAAGAATTAGCTCATTATTTAGGAATGGTACCACGTATTTAGGAATGATGGGTCAACTTGTTTTGCTCATTTGATTAAACTATTAATCAAGTTATAAAGGCCCCGTTTTCTGATGATAGTTGAATAATTTCATTCGTCCTCTAGTCAATGAAAGTATAATGAAAGTATGAGAAATTTGTGAGTAGCCTAAGAATAGGTTATGGGCGATAGAAAAGAATATACATGTACGTGAGTATCACGCATAGATTTTCCAAACGCCAAGTTGCTTTACTTGGTTGATAATAGGATAGACTATATACTCTTCACTTATTCTAAGGCAGACTTTTCAACGAGCTACGAGCGGAAAGACATTTTTCGAGAGACCCCGCCAACTCTACCGTCATGACCTATCCATCTACCATTAGGGGCTTTTTCTTTTTTCTTAATTTTTTTTAACTTACTATTATTATTATATATATATATATAGTACATGCATTAATATTATATTTAATGAAAGAGCTTTTGTTAACTATGTACAGTTTCTCCACTATAACATGGTACCAACTATTGCCCTTAATGTCAAAATTTTTCAAAGTAAAAGCTGGGTTTTTTTTTTTAATGATAGCCAGCTGTCCCTTCATTGTTTCAAGAAGCTTGTTGTTATGTTTGTTAAGTATTTAAATACTGCAGAAATTCTCTGACGCGTCAGACGGGTCGAGTCAAAATTTTAATGAATGAATAGAATGTTTGGGATTAAACCAGAGATCCTTATAAATAAAGAAACATGCGATGTGGTATCCGTATGCATATCAATACCATGATTTCAAATCTCTGGTTTTTGTTTGGCCACCGACAAATCTCTGCTTGATTAACCAAAAAGTTACATAAGATAACATATGGCAATTTTAAATAGTGCCGTCTCATTCCAGCTATCTCCGACATTTCATGTTCCAAACGTGGAGCCTGCCCTTTTTTCTTATCTGGAAAGAAAGATGAACCCGTTGAACTTTAAAAAATAAAAAAATTGGGGAATAGCTGAAAAGATGAATGTGAAAAAATAAGAAAGAGTGACATGTCATTCGACCATAGACCTTTTAGATGGGAACCTTGTCCAGGCTCTGGTCTCAGCCCTTCATGTTTCTTTTGCTAACCTTGTTTAAGGGGGGATAAAAAGTAAAGCCAATGGTTAAAAATTAAAATGGCATAGGAATAGGAGTGTCTTGAGAAAAAAATACCTTTTTCAAAAGTGGTTTATGGGACCCACCTTGCGATAATTACAGGAATGATCTGCAACTGTTACTAGTTGAAGGTTGGACTTTTGAAGGCGGCCAAAAATATAATCATTAGGTTACGTTTAACCATGATCATGTTTAGAAAATTCAATAAGAGCATAGATAAAAGCATCTTGTTATTTTATTTTTAAAAAATTCAAATTCGTGGGGGCTAGCATGCCATTTTATGAGAGTAATTAACGAATCCAAAAGTCAACATGTTACACTTGGCAAGACAATAATTTAAGAAAGATCAGGTGCTCTTAAGATATGGTTTCACGACGTTCTTGTTTGAAGGTGTCTGCGGAGCCCATCCAATGTGGCTTTCTTCTTCTTCATATCAGCATTTAAACTCACAACCCTAAGATAAGATTAAACTCTGTTTAAGGGATCACCAATGAGACCAAATACACACGGGTCCATCCAATGTGGCTTTACTAATGATGGGATTTATCATAGTTTTAAAAAACTGGGTTAGACTTATCAGTTTGACTGAGAAACCGCAAATTAATCATAACCCTAGGCGAAACACCCAAAAAGGGGTTTTTTTTTTTTTTAAAAAAGGTTAAAGTCTACTTTTAATTTTTAAAATGTAGTCGAATATATCATAATTATTAACACCATTAAATAACTTAACTATAAATGATGGCTTAGAATATTTAAAAGATAAATAATTAATGATATTATATATTTATTAATATTATAATTATTATAATTATAACCGTTGACCAAAAAATCTTGTAATTATAATTAAAATAATTTTAAATTCTTATAATAAGTAATTATCAATTTAAAATAAAGTATAAATTACACCATTAAAATAAATATAAAATCTTAAAATAAAACCTAACTTTAAAATAAATAATTATCTTAAATTCTTAAAATTAAAAATTATAACTTAAAAATTAATAAAAAATAAAATAAAAATTGCATCACCCAGCTTTTAGGGGTCTATCACATTTATTAGAAAAAATAACTATAACGAAAGACACAATTTAATTCATATTTATTTATTTTTAAATTATAGTTATTAGTTTTAAGATTATAAAATAATTATTTATTTTAAAGTTAGGTATTATTTTAAGATTTTATAATTATCTCAGTGATGTAATTTAGAATTTTAATTTCAAGATTATAATTATTTATTATAATATTTTAAAATTGCTGCAATTATAATTATAACTTTTTTGACTAATGATTATAATTATAACATCAATAAATATAAAATAATATTAATTAATTATCTTTTAGATATATCACGTCATTATTTATAATTAATTTTTTATGGTATTAATATTAGGAAATTTTTTACTACATTTTAAAAGTTAAAAAATTATAATAAAACTAGATAAAATTAAAGGATTAAAATTAAATATATTTTAAAATTAACGGATCAAAACTAGATTTTAGGAAAAAAACAATTAAATTGATCAAAATTAGGTAAGTTCCTGAGTTCTTGTGATTTTTCCTTCTTGTGAAAGGACGCTGTTTTGGAAATTTGCTTTCTCGCTCATCGATGCAAAATGTTTGAAAATTTCCGAATTGGTCAGTTTTTTTGGTGTACTATTCTGTGGCTTATGACGTAGAAGAAGAAGAAGAAAAAGAAGCCCAATCTGTTAGATGAAGAAGAAGAAGCCCAATCTGTTATTCTTCTCCTCCGTTGCACGAAGACAGAGGAAGTTCACTTTGCCCAGTTTGCCCTTATGGTCTCATCTATGCAAGGTTTGATTTCAGTTCTAAACAATAAATCACTAAATGATCTTTTTAATAATTTGAAAATCATTTTTCCTTTGAAGCTTAGTAGATTTTTTTTTTGGCCAAACAAACGAGTAGATTTATTAAGGTTAAAAAATTGGACTGAATATTATACTGGGTAAAAAACTAGTTCAAGGTTCAATAATTTTATCGAAATAAAATTAGTAATAATAAATTTAATAATTTTTTAATTTTATATATAAAAAATTAAAAATATTATTAATAAGTGTAATAACCTAATATTAAAATTTAAATAAATTAATATTTATTTATAATGATATTTTGAATTTAAAATAGTCAATTAATATTTTATTTTTATATTATTTTTAAGTAAATATATCATTATTAATAATTATATATTATAATCGTATTTATATAATATTATAATATAAAAAAATTATACAAAAAATTATTATTTTACTAATTAGACTAGTTCAACCAATTTTGTATTAGTTCAATAGGTTTTATATTAATTTAACACTTATTCAACTGATTTTTCATTGATTTTGAAAGTAGCCAGTTGAAATCTATGATCAAATTGGATCTTGCATCAATTATTGGTCGGACCGATCGAATCGACTAATTTAATCTAATTTTTTGAATATTGAAATTTATTACTTAGGTGAAAATTACAATTTATCTAATAAATTGATGTTCTAGTTCTTTGAAACTAACATTTCTTATTAGAAAAAGACGATCAATGATCTAAGCAATTTATTACTAGTATATATTTTTATGGATAATCAACATAAGAACATATAATTGTAACAGAAAAGAAACATAAAAACAAATAATTTATTACTTTTACTCATTTTTAGTTATATATTATTTTAATATATAAAATTTAAAATATATTGATTAATTATTATCAATTTGATTCCCTTTGTCCAAGAAAAATTACGGATCCGCAAATTTTAAGCTGACATTTTATTAATTTAACAACATTGAATTTTTTCTTTTCTTTGCTATTTTGATATCAAACATTGAAGTTTTCCAACCAAAACGGAACCAATGACGAATTTTCTGGGAGAAAAAAAGATAATTTAATTAAAAAAATACGAGGAGACAATTAACGAGCACGAATGATAAAATAGCGAGCGGGGAGGAAGGCAAGAACCAAGCAGGTTCTTTTCCAGTCGTGGTTGCTCTGTGGTCAGTGTCGGGTCATCTATGAGTCTCACACTGTGAATTAGGCCGATTGATTTTTCAGCTGTTACCTGCGTCTGTGGAGAGAAAGAAGGGAATAGAAAAACATGAGTTGGATTCCCTGTTCTGGAAATTCAAACACTCCCAAAAAGAAGATGAAGAAGCTGATGAAGAAGATGCAGGTGCAGGAGAACATGGTTGATCCGATAAAAGCCGCCCCAGGTACTGATACAGTTATCGAAAAAAGAGAATATTCGAAAGGTTCATGATTGTGAGAGACCCTCTTGCCTTGGTCCATCATGCTCTCACTTGATTTCTGTTGCGTCTTCTTCATGAAGTTATTTGGGGTATTATATGCGTCTTCCACTAATTTATCTCTTGCTTTTTCTGGGATTTCGTACGACCATCAAAATCGACGGAGTTTTATTTATGTATTTGGTATACCCGATTGGTGTTCGCCATATGATAGTTTATGACTTCCTGCCTTTTTTTTCTTTTGGGGGAGGGGTGGGGGAATTTTTCATTCTATATATCCTATGATCTCTTATGTTAATCAGGAGTAGTGTCAAATTCAAGGATTTTTCTGTCATCGTCAATCCTTATCTTGGATGTGTTCCTTTGATCTGTGTTAATTAGGTGATGCTCTCAGCTACAACTTGCAATAGCCCAAGTGAGTGAATTTTCCTGTAGTGTAGTAGCAGTTTTTCCATTTGCAAAATAGCCTAAGTGATGCTCTCATTTATAAAATGTATGGCTGGCTTAAATTTGAATTATAGTTTTGGAACGATGCATCCTTTGTGGCAAAATCAGTTACAGTTTGTGATTGAGATTTAAATGATCTTCAGTTACTTTTGGACTTAAATAATTGTGATAATGGACTTGGGATGCTCTTAGAAGTCAAAATTAAACTTCATGTGACTTCTGCTTCTTCCCCCTCAAATGATTGGTCATGTGTACAGGGAAGTTGAAGAGGAATTCATCCACAAACTCCAAAGATAGCTCAAAAACGGGGAACCCTGATCACATTGCAGCACAGACTTTCACGTTTCGTGAGTTGGCGAATGCAACTAGAAATTTTAGAGCTGAATGCATGTTGGGTGAGGGAGGTTTTGGAAGAGTATACAAGGGGCGCTTGGAAAGGACTAATCAGGTAAGTTTGATTCTAAGTGAACTTTTAGTTCATCAAGAACAGGATAAAGCTGCTAGGCCTACTTTTCTTTTCTTTGTTATTCTTCATTTTCTCCTTTCCTGCATTTCTGTTTTCTGGTTGCCGCAGTAGTTACTTTCAAGTTTTCCCAATGTGCATTTAAGGTTAGAATCTGTGTAGTTTGAGTTGGCAACATAATTGATCCTTTCTAGCGTTGGATTTAGGTTGTTGCAATAAAGCAACTTGACCGAAATGGACTTCAAGGGAATAGAGAATTCCTTGTTGAAGTGCTGATGTTAAGTCTTCTACACCACCCTAACCTTGTCAATCTCATCGGTTATTGTGCTGACGGAGATCAAAGGCTTCTAGTTTATGAATATATGCCATTAGGATCCTTGGAGGACCACTTACATGGTATCTGTATTCAGAACTCTGCACATATTTTTTCTTTAATACTTGTATTGTCACCCAGTAGATAATGGTCATGCATAAATGCTTGATTTGCAGATATTTCTCCTGGCAAGAAACATCTCGACTGGAATACACGAATGAAAATAGCAGCTGGGGCAGCAAAAGGATTGGAATATTTGCATGACAAAGCTAACCCTCCTGTCATATACCGAGATTTAAAGTGCTCAAACATTTTGCTTGATGAAGGGTGTCATCCAAAGTTATCTGATTTTGGCTTGGCCAAACTTGGGCCAGTAGGGGAAAACACTCATGTGTCAACAAGGGTTATGGGCACTTATGGATATTGTGCTCCGGAATATGCAATGACAGGTCAACTGACCCAGAAATCAGATGTCTATAGCTTTGGTGTAGTTCTTCTAGAAATAATTACTGGAAGGAAAGCTATTGACAATTCAAAGGCCGCTGGAGAACAGAATCTTGTTGCATGGGTAAGAAACTCCTCTGGCTGTCATATCTAATAGGGTTAGTTGATGAGTCGAGCTACGGGAGAGCATAGAATTAGTCAAATACTCAGGTTGACCTACCAGTGAATATACTCCTGGTAGAGTGGCATTAGATAAGAGGGAGGCTAGCGGTTCAATATGAATTGTCCCTGCTTGGAAAGTTTTACCTGCACAGTTGTGCCTGAGAATTTACGGTAATTAATCAATTTTTCACTTTATTGGTTCTTAATCAAAGCTTAAAAAGCATATGTAAATGAATATGGACAATGGTTTGAGCAATAATTCTTATTGTAATACCCTCTTGAGTTGACGTTGTTGATTTATTTGGCTAGTTTTCCCTAGTTTTGGCGGGATTCTGATGCTTACTTTTATAAAATATTACTGTTTTACTGTCAAAACAAATCCTGTTGCACGCACTATTCATCTCATAATGCATTGACTTGGGTTAAAATTTAAGTAGTAACTGTGGTATGGATCATTTCGATTGCAGGCAAGACCCTTGTTTAAAGATCGACAAAAATTTTCACAAATGGCGGATCCGATGCTCGAAGGTCAGTATCCTTCAAGAGGCTTATACCAGGCCCTTGCAGTTGCTGCAATGTGTGTTCAGGAGCAGGCTAATATGCGTCCAGTTATAGCTGATGTAGTCACAGCTTTGACTTACCTTGCTTCACAACGATATGACCCAAATACACAGACCCAACAAAGCTCTCGCCTTTCCCCTGCCACTCCTTCTAGAACCAAGAGGGGGCAGTGAAAGTGATATGCTCCTCAACGTTGGTTATGAGATCATCTGTACAATATTTCTTACGACACACTGCAATACATAGGTTTAGAGACGTTAATACCTGCTGTCATTCAGTGTTGTTGTCTCAGTTTAGATTATAGGTGGCCCAAAAGAAGACCTTGTGAAATTTTGTTCTATTCCTATTACGAGCTTGCATGTAACTGCTCCAATTTCCTTTTGGAGCTAAGCTATATTATTTTTGCTCTTATTTTTTTTTTAACCTCAAGCTTCATTTTAAGAGCTGGATTCATTATTCATGCGTCTTCTGTCTAGGCAATAGTTCTACTTTTACCTGATGTATCGGCATCCTGAACAAGTTCTTACTTCTACTTAATTATCCTAGTTCTGCTGTATAGTTAAACTAAATTTATAAGTTATGAAGTTTTTAGCAGTGTAATTTTTCAACCAACAAAGCACGTACGAATCATTTATGCTCTGATTTATTCTTTGGTCTGGATCTCTACATGAATTATTCCACTACTTCATTGCATCTTCTTCTTCTTTTCTTTTCTTTCTTTTTTTAGATACATACAGTTTAATTTTAGGTGAGTTTAGTCTTAAAAACTCATTAGAATTAGGACAATCATTTTACCTCAAACAGCACTTCCAAAAATATTTATATCTAACTCATCAACAAAGTCCTTATATTAACACCCAAATTTAAACACATACACATACTCTTGTGAGACTTGGATTAAGTTTTTACCGATTAAATCAATTTTTGTTGGCTCTCAATTTTTATCATGAATTTTGTTAAACAAACTAAAATTACTTCTGGGGTGAATTTACCCATATTTTCCCTTCCAATACTGAAGCTCTTGATTATGATATTTTATGTAAAATGATATTAGCATTTCCCTATAGTTTCCATTCCTCCTAAAACTAGATATACTAGTAAAAAGACTTAAGTTACAGTTCAAGATATACTGAATGGCATGTATTAATTATATAAAGTACTTCAATGTTTAACAGGTGCAGTCAGCTTCAACATAGCAGAATGATGTTAATGATTAGTGTTTCTTTTTGGCCAGAATTGATTAGCGTTTAATTACCACATCTATATAAATAATTGAGTAGGCATCATCAATGGATATTAAAAAGGATAAAGTAGGATGTAATTCTTTATATATGCCATTAAATACTCTAATTAAAACATAAAAATGTATATTCTAATAATAATCGATAAATATGTAATTTAATTAAAAAATGATACAATTATGAATTATCTATAAAATTATACACGTATCATGTTTTAAATAAAAAAATAACAACGATAAAGAACTGTGTATTATAAGTTTTTTTTTAAATAATAAAACTAACATATTTGAATGACTAACTAAAGTAGATGACAGAACAGAAGACTACTAATATACCCATTCGGATTTTGAAGATGATACAAACGGATTCTTCCCTCAGCTTAGCCACCTATACGACCAGATCACCAAAAGGGAGCAGTAATAATTTAAAGAAAGGAGAACTCCCAATGTACTCAACCAAGATGGCACTGCCATGCATGCTCTATCTATCTATGCTCTATCTTTTTCTTAAGTTATTCGATTCCCCCTTGCTGGAAGTGTCAGTGTCCTCGTTGGTAGACTGGCTTTCGCCACATTCCCCTTCATTAGGAGGCTTGCCCTGTTCCGTTGGATGTTTAAGAAACAACTTTACAATCAAATTTACAAACAAGTATGAGACGCACAGTAGTAATGGCCCACAGAATCGACGTCCTGAGCAATATGGCAACACCTTAAAGGACTGATATCCCAATTCCCAAAGAACTGAAAATAAGGTAGTTTTGGAACATGAAGGTATAAGTTCAAGAAACCATGCTCTGGGCAGTGAACTGAAATTTGATGTCATGGAATAACCAATTTGGGCTGGCATAACATCTATTTGTGAATGCTTCTGAATTAGATTTAGCAATTCATAATTGTAATCACGCGCAACATTGAATATCACTGACTGGGAGATAGAGTGGAAAATAGATTTTACCTTGCTTCTGTCACGCCAACCTAGTCCAAAATTTAGTAGACGTAATTTAGGTGGTGGGGGTATTTCAACTCTTGGGCTTGGTATCCGATCCCCTCTGCAAAAATTTCCTCTTATGAAATTTAGCTAACAGAAAATGGTTTCTAATAGTATATGTAACTTGGTACTAGAAACTGTTAGAAATCAAGTGATTAGTATGGCCAAACCTTCTGTGGCCTACATCAAATTTCAGTACAACAAAAAGGACGCATTGAGCAACATGGGAACACCTCAAATGACTGATGTTCCTAACAATAAATTGACAATATGGTATTTTTGAAATGTGAAGATATAGTTCAAGAAACAATGCTGAAAAATGCCAACAAAAACTGACATATGCACTGTTGCACATATCACAATCTATCGACTCTTAACTTTCAATTGCTTTGGACCAAGAGAGAATAAAGCTGTCTGCAGAATCTGAAACGTGATAGATATATATATATATATATATTTTTTACCATCGTGATAGATAAAACTTAGCACCTTGGAGAAGAAAGTGCTTTCAATTGACCAGATTCATATTGAAGGGTGGCCTCCAGCATGCTTTCGGCCATAACCACCCGCTCTTCCATCTCTTTGATTGACGCCATAGCCTTCTCATACTTTTCCTGCATATGCATAATACTGGGAATAGATACAATCATGTCTTGTAAGATACTAAATGCAATGTGTCTACAGAACAAGATCCTTAAATCAATTTGACTACTTCTCTTGGAAGTAGGTCTAACCACTTCATTAAAAAGCTCTTCACTCACCCAAAACAAAAACAAAAAAAAAAAAAGAAAAAGAAAAAGAAAAAAAGAAAGATCTTCAATGGATGCATGTGCTGTGGTTATTAGGATAGAAACAAATATAGTGGGTGAAGAGTTTATGTTACAATATTTAAGTAATGAAGTTCATCCACACTGCATTAGAAAGGAAATACATCAAAGTGCTAAGAATACTTCCCTTTCCACACCATTAGCAAGAGAAAAGGTATAGAAAATATAATTGATTTATAATAGTTCAGCTTCTTTTTTTCTCAACTACTCATACTTGCATCCAAATCCATCATGTAAGAACATAAACTGGAATATTGTTTACATAGCTGTACTTGAAACTACAGAAGAGTATCCAATCCAATGTATGGGGCATTAAAGAACATATGCTAGACGAACCTGATCTCACTAACGATTGCCACTAATGAATAGAATCAGATGTTAGTGTGCTAAAATTTTCAGGGTCAGACTTATTTATAGATGGAAACAAAGGCAGTCCTGACTCCTGATCAAATTATTAGTTTGGTATAGTAATTGGTGTTCCTGGTCATTATGTATAGGTGAGGGACAAATTCACAAGCTGACCTGGAAAGCAAATCGTGGAAATGATTCCTTCAATCACAATTTTCAAAATGAGTTTTCAATTCAGAACTTAACCCTGATCTATAGTAAACTTCAAAATCAATTAAATAACTAGATCACCAAAAGATTATATGTGGGGTTACCTGAAACAAATGAACTACATATTTCTGAGCAGCAAGGTCTTGCTCAGCTCTTCTGCGAGCATCTTCAGTAACCTTTTGCTCCTGCTCTACCCGCATTAAGACCTGTATCAAGAAGAAATGTTGATGCTTTCAACAAAACAGAGTTTTTTTTTTTTTTTAAATTACTATTCAACGGTCAAACTTATGGAAAGACACTGAAGAAAACGGGAGCACAGTAGAACCAGCAGCATGGCATCATCTTGTGATTTCTTATCAGCAAGGGCTTGAAGTAGATCAACTACCTCCTGCTCTAATTGCTCAACCTGAATAAATGTAAACATATTTGCAAACCTTACAAGCCAATTGATTACCAAAGTTTTTAAGGAAAAGGAATTGTTATTGTACTTGAATTGAACTAGTTTTTCCAAGAGCTTGCATGCATGTTTTCTTGAATGAGTAAGATGTCCTCTCTACCCATTGGATAATTAAGAAATCAAATATTACGTCAAGCTTTTATTAATATCCTTATCTGTTCAAATTAAATTTCATGGATAAAGCACGAAAACACAATGATGATTTGATTCAGAGATACATGTAATAACTAAGCAATTAGCATTGGCTCATACATGATAACTGACTGCACATCAACACCAGCAGTTAGTCCAGAGAATGTATTTAAATTTTTAAATGCTTAAATATTTGGTAACATGAGGACTAGGGAACATGATATATTTCCATTTTACATCTACAATAATAAGCACACAAGTGTCCCTCAACAAGATTCAAGAAACTAAATAATAACGAGTACATTCATCCAAATGATAGATTTACCCTGGCACTCAGTTCCCGTCGATTATCTTGTTGGACCATCTCCATAAGAGCTGTTTCTAGCTCCTCAGCTCTGTTAAAGGTTGGGGACACACGTAGAATTAGTTCATTACCTTAAGGCATGATATTGTTGGAACTTTTACAAGAACAAGGAGAAGTGGAAAAGACAGGAGTGAGGGAATAATTAAAAAAATAGAAAACAGAACATCAAATGGTAAAATGAGATGAACAATAAACTTCTGTTAGGTATTTTGATCTATAAGGTTAACAATCGTCATTGTAAAAGAAGTAAGAAAACAAAATTAAATTCATTGGCAGAACAATAGTGTAGCACTTAGCAAGGTTCTTGAAAGGGGCACTGGCATTTCTTGCAGGGCTTCCCTGAAGTTATACCCTGTAACACTCTCATGGCAGGAGATGAGAGAGTAAACAGGCTAAGCATGATGTTAACTGCACTGGATTGGCTAATACTTCCTTCACAAACTAGATTTATCAACAATTATCTTTTAAGAAACCTCCTCTGAACTTTATGTCATAATTTATGGGCTGGAAAATCATTTTTCTATTAAAAAAGATATAGCATCAAAATACCAAAGAAGTACTAACCTGAGTATAGCAGATCTTTTCTCCTCTAGCATTCTGCATAACTCAACCTTCAACCAAACCACCTGCACAGAGAAAATTAAAGTCAACGACTAAAAAACCAAGAAAAGCCTAGATGTTTCCAAAGAAAAAGACCCATAATCATCCAATTCTGATTCCTTTCTAACCATGCAGAAAATGCTGAACTTAATTATTTAAGCATGTTATTACCTATAGAAAATTATTCACAGATCAGAATAAGGCATCTTTGATTTTTCAATTTATTGTAAGCAGCACAAGCCATTCTTACCATAATCAAGTTTGACCTGAATCGTTTGGAGGAAGACAAGAAGACAAATCTTCAAATCATCAATAAAATTCTCTGATGTATTTAAAAGAAGAAAAGGTTTAATGGAAGATAAATTTCAACATACTTTACAAAGATGGTCATATCTTTTTTATTTGAGGGTGAAAGAGTGGTAACATGTAAAGGAAGCAACCTGTTCCTGGAGATCGGGAATAGAATCCACTTCTGAATCAACATTGAGGCTATTAAGCAATTCATCAAAGTTGGAGGAATGGGATTCCATCCGTGATTTGTCTGCAACATTTACCATATCACCTCCTTCAGTGGTTTTCATTTCTTCTACCAGCAATCCTGGGTCGTGCTTGAAACTGTATAGTTTAGATGCAAGCCCTTTGGAATCCTTCCAAACTTGCCCCCCTTTAGATCTTTCCTCCACAACTAGTACGGATGGACGATGTTTTTCTCTCAGTTCCTGCAATCTAGCCTCAGTCACAGCTAGGAAACTTATGCAAGCAGTAAAGACAAGCTGACTGCTATCAAAGGTTGAGCCGGCAAGTGATTGCAACAGATTAATTGCATCACCTGCATCTTTTGTTGTAACTAATGCAGGACCTAAAACAAGACAAAGAGAATTTGTAACACTGATGTTATTTTACTGTGTACACTATTCTGCACAGCTCAGACACAAGGGCAGGATATTACAATTCAATACCATATAACTCCATTAGAGCAAGGGCTGTTCGAAATAGCATTACACGGTTCCCTTTGAATAGTAACACATCCCAAACTCGAAGAACTAAATACATATAAAACTCACCATAAGGTCACAAGCTTTAGAAATAACAAGTTCAAGGTCAATGCAGTAACAATCTTCACATAAATCTCACCACTTTCCCAAGGAATCATGTTTACAAAGATTGATAGGAACCAAGGTCCAGATATCCAAGCCACCTGCACTCCCAAGTAATCCAGGTGATTAACTGCACCAGAAACATCGATAGAATAAAAAATCTACCCAAAATGCTTCATAGGAAACTAACGAAGAATGCTACAGAGCAAATCTAATATATACAAACCCAGCTTGGGAAATCTTTCATGCATTAATTCCTCGAAGACAAGTTGGTCCACCTGACAAAATAAAAACTACTGTGATTGTCAAAATGAATAACTATTGAGTCCTGCTGTAGCTACAACTACGTACGTATATATAATACTGACTCAGGATATAATTAACTATGTCAGAAGTAAATATAACCACACCTGGGATTCTACCATTTCCTCCGTATAATAACCTTCAAAATAATCATCAATAATGCCCACCAAAGCCCTGAGATCCCACAAAAACAAATTAGTTTATAAACCCAAGACAAAACCATGTGTCCTATGTAAAGAAAAACAATAAGTTCATGTCATGGTACAGAACTCTTTTTAAAAATTGCATGTTACTTCAAGTCAGTTACCAAAAGATAAATTCAACGCAAACATGCTTCCTGAAACAGTTTTAGTATCTACACAGAAGCAAACTCAATTTCCATATAGTCCAGACTAGAGAGCTATGTACACCAGAAAGAGGGATTTCCTGGGGGTAAATATATGAGACAAGTTTCTAAAACCTACCAAAATGCATTTTCTTCAGGCATAAGAAGCAGCAACAAACCAGCAAAGAAGTTCATTGCCTGCAGATGTTTTGATAACAAGAAAATATAATGACAATGATTATGTTGATGACAACAACGACAATAATTACTACCAACAAAGAAGTCAACAGATACCATCATCATAACTCCCCAAATAAAGGGGATAATTACAATAACCTCAGCAGATGCTGGTCAGAACATAAAGGCTTCATTAATGGCAAAAAATTTCTTTAAAGAAAAATACCCAGAAACAAGATCTAGATATATATATATATATTTTTTTTTTGGGGCGGGGGGGTGTGTTTGTGGGTTGCTAAAGAACATATAGATATATTATGTTTGATTTGTCCAATGGTATCAAGTATTTCAATTAATTTAAACCCTCTGTAGAAAATGTTTGCTTTGACAAGGAAATTGGAGCTGAAAAATGAAGTAGCAGCAACTGAACTTATCAGGAAATATTGGACTGCAGTTACCTGACAGTAACCAACAGAGGGGTTATGCCGAGCATATGCTAGAAGTAAACGCCTCAAGGAATTCCTGCCATTTTCATCCAAAGCAGGATGTCCTGGGAAAGTTCGTGGTATGTCCTGTGAGTAAAAAGTATGATTATTCTAAGGAGAAAGCCAGCTTGCAATCTAAAGCAAAAGAAACAGCACCTACAAATCAAAATAAAGTCCAAGGCGCATGCAGCTAATGACCTTCTCAATCTGCTTTCTCCATTTCCCAAATGCACCAGATGAAACATCCTGCTCCTTCCTCTCACTACTGTTAGTTTCTTGAGCCAACAGATCCTCATAATAGCTTTCCACCCTACGTGTCTTGACACCTACAAATGCTTGCCATACCTACAATAACAATATTGCAGTGAAGACTCTACCTTTTTACCTGCATAAATAGAAGAAATGGCTGGATGAACTAGACAGCATCGATTATACCTCCCCTCTGAGATCCTTTGGTACTCCTCCCTGAACAAGGGTCTCCAGTTCCTTCAACTGAGAGTAAAACTCGGATGAGTCATGATCCACTAAAGCATTTCCTTCCCTTGAGCCATTGATACTGTCATCTGGCATCTCTTTAATACAGATCTTTTCCACAACAGTGTCCTCAGAAACCACGTCCGGAGCTTTAGATTCTTCTATAGATTGAAGATGATCATATTTACTATTTGTCTGCTCAACTTTCATTTTCTTTGCCTTCTTGACACGATTACTTATCAGTTTCTCAATGGCAGCAAGAGAAGGCCTGATTTCACCCCAGGTTTGAACCTTACGGGCCTTTCTTTCTTCTGGACAGTGCACCTCCTTTTCAGAACTACTTGCTGTTGAACCATCAGAAACAGAGTTCCTGGCACTTGAATCATTCCCTTCACTGACCCTTGCCAGACTTGTCTCTTCTTTTATCTCAGTAACTTCAGCAGTCCTCGGGCCACTTGAATCATCTCCTTCTCTAAGCCTCTCTGGATTTGTTCCTTCCTTGCTCTCAGTACCTTCAGCAGACTTACTGCCAGTCAAATCATTCCCTTCACCTACCCTCTCTGCACCTGTCTCTTCTTCTACCTTAGTACCTTCACAAGACTTCCTGACACTCAAATCATTTCCTTCACTTACCCTCCCTGAACTTGTCCCTTCTTTTATCTCACTGCCTTTTGCTTTTGATATTTCTTCAATTTTATTCTCAGAAGAACATGGTTGAGATGATTTGACTATCTGTTCAAGGAATCCTCTCCATTTAACTGCCCTTTCACCTTCCTCCTCCTGATGTCATATACATAAGAATATGCATCTTTTCGTAAAAGTTATGACTAGAGGAATTTTATTTTCATAGGAGACATGACATCAACCATTGGAACAAGCTGAAAGTTAATGTTGTAAGTTGGTGGCATTTACTTTTGTTCTGGTCGTTGCAGCCATTATCTCATAATCACCAGTTAAGCAAAAGCCTTGTTATTATTTCAATTATTTGAGTCAAAAGTGGGGAAAAAATATATCCTTAGAACAGTTCTTGATGTTACTTTTTTATTATATACAAACACTAATTGTAAGCGAATGAATTTATTTTATTCCAAAATATAAATAAAAGAACTCGTAATTTCTGATTATAGAATGTGACAATATTTCTAAATGTGTGCACTTGCCTTTTATTATACGGGATTGAAATATTAAACCTGATATAGTAGAACAGCGAAGCAAAAACGAAAGTAACAGCTACCTTGTAAATCGAAGCGTACTGTCTGTAACTTTGTGCATGTTGAGGCCTTAATGCAAATCCATAGGAATCCCTGCAGATGGAGATGTGTACTCGTTCGTACAATTAAAGAAATGAGCCAAAACACTACCAAATATTTCTTAAATACCAGAAAAAGGAAAAAGAAAAACCCAGCAGGTCGCCAGGAAATAGGGTGCAAAACAATGAATTCAAGTTAAATTATTGAATTGAGTGACAATGTAAGAACATCAGCATAGTAATGACCTGGGGCAACGTACACATGGTAATCTGTACAAGATCTATTACCTGGAATCAACCTCCAATGAGCGCTTACTCAGTAAGGACAACAACATACTTTAAGAACAGTTGCAGTTCTACTGCCCATAGCTTTTGGTTAAACCAATATCAGAATGCTATCACATTTCAGACTTTAGAGCCACAGTAGATGACGTTTAACGCACATGACACTAATCCTACCACTATTCTTCCATTTTCTCAATGATCACCACAAATGGACATCAGAATTCATAGATGAACTCTAATTGATCGTAAAAGTCAATAAACCAATTTTTTTGGGTTAAAAAGGGAAAAGTAACCCGTACTCAGAGTTAGGCCCACTCTCGAGATCAAACCGGAAACAGTAAAATCAGAAGGACGAAGAAATTTTCTAATCTCGATCCAACCATTAGCGATATTTTATGGTTTCAAGACGCGTGGATATGCCAGTAAGAGCAATTATGTGCCGTATTGTGATATATATCTGCATACCTCTTGGGTTCGAAATTGTGGAGGGGACTGAAACCGAAGTCCGTCATCTTCGGCTGCCTGAGCCAATACGAATCCGATTAAGCATAGATGGTTATTATTAATTATTATTTTTCAAAATTTCTTTTTCGGAAGATCGAATGCTAAAACTGAAACTTTTCCTCGAGTTCTTCACTCACTGGATTCTTCCCCGTGTATGAGTTTGTTTGAACCACAGTATATCTCTCAATTCTCAAATTTGTAGAAATAATTTTTTTCACTATTAATTTATCCGTTATTTTTTAATAATAAAATATAATGTAATAAAAAGTTTATATGCAAACTTTAAGAAATTATTTACTAAAAAGAGAAGTTTAAAGAAATACAATATGAGCACAACATATCATGATCTGTTAGGGAAGTAATTAACTATTTAACGGCCAATGCATAAATTTGAGAAAGTTTGAAGAGATTCTTTACCCAGTTTTAAAGGTTGAGAGGATTATTTGTACAATAATCAAATTCATGGATGTTTTGTATGATTTAAGTTTAAATGTGTGCGAATATATATAATTATTATGTATAACTAGATATGTTTTTCTATACAAAGTCTACTAGAATAAGCATTCTTATTCTTAACCTTGTAAGCATTGCTGTAAAAACTGGACCGGACCGACCGATTCGACCAGTCGGACCGGGAACCGATGCCTGGTCCGATTCGATCATAGTACTCAACTGGTACTATTCAAAACCGGTGAGAACCGGTCCAAAATCGGTCAAACTAACCTTGAACTAGTTTGAACCGGTAGAACCGGTTCTACATTTTTTTTTTCAAATTTTTTTAAATTTTTTTTTTATTTTTAAGATAAAATAGCATCATTTTTAGTACAAAATATTTTTTTATATATTATAATATTATATAAGCATCATTATGATATATAACTATTAAAATTATATATTTACTTAATAAATAATAAATTATTAATTTATTATTTTGAACTCAAAATATGATTATAGATTAATATTAGTTTATTTAAATTAAAATATTGAGTTATAAAACTCATTAATAATTTGTTTGTGGTGAATAATATATTGATAATTAAATATTATTTAGTTTGAGACTTTAATTAAATTATAAAATTTATTTAAACTTATATTATTTATTTTAAATATATTATTTTAATCACTACTGGTCCGACCCCGGTTCGACCTCGGTCGAACCATTGAACCTTGAAACAGTGGCTTATCCGGTTCAATGTTCGGTCCAGTTCTGACAACATTGCTTGTAAGTATTGTAATTTGTTAGTCCATTGATGATAATATTGATATTGATATACTCCCTCCGTTTCGCTATATAGTGCACTTTTTTGAGAAATTAATGTTTCATAATATAGTGCACTTTACGGATTACGTAGTATAATTTTTTTCTCTTCCCAAAATTGTCCCTAATTAATAAACCCAAATATTTATTTATTATTAAAATATTTCATTCCCAAAGCATTTAATGAGGATAATTTGAGAAAAGATGGGAAATTTTGTTAGTTATTAATTATTGTCTTGGTCTGTGTGTGGTAGTTAAAAGTACACTATAAACTGGAACAGAGGGAGTAGTTTAGATAATTATGATATCATCAATGGATATCATCTTTATTGTTTTTGCTAAGAACTCATCATTAAAGGACAACTAAATAAAATCTTGGTCCTATGGATATGATCGTTAGTAATTGTTCCAGTACCCAAGAACAAAGTGGTATCTCTTACTTTTGCACTAACAGGTGCAGGATACATTGCTGCAAGAGTACGCACAAGCAGAAATAAATATATATATATATATATATATCTGTGTGTGTCTGCCTGTCTGTCTGTCTTCAAGGCCGCCTGCACCCAAAAGAATAATGATGTGGCAGTCAATTGGAGCTTGGTGCTACAACTTTAGGTGTAAAATTAGTAATCACTAGGCACAAAGTCTCGATTAGAACTTGACTAAAAGCAAAGTTCATTGTCAAGTGAAGCACACCTCCAAAAGCTTGATATCCTTGTTGAGTCCTCAGATACAGGTGGTTGCTAGTTTTTCTTTGAAAATTAGCTCAATAGTTGAGCGATCTATTTCAGGCATGCCAAAAGAAACAAAATGACGCCACATGCAATGAGTTTTTAATGCTAATTAATGCCTATACATCAGTTGTCAAATAAGAGCACTTTCATCTTCTAACTCCTCTTGCACAATATACCCTTCTTCTCTCATTAATTCAAGCAATCCTTCCAACAAAGCGTAAATCTCATCAGATCTTACATTTGAAACATCCATAGCTATGAAGCTCAGTAACCCACCACTTGTTTCAATCCAGCTACTACCACGAATCTTCTTTAACCCTATCTCTTCCATTTTTTCCCTAACTTTATTAGCTTCTTCCCATCTTCCAGCTTGTGAAAATAAATTTGCCATAATTATGTAATTCCCAGTATTCTCGGGCTCAATCCTGAACAAATGATCACAAGCAAATTTGCCCATTTCCACATCACCGTAAACTGAAGCCCCATGGAGCAAAGCACCCCAAACTCTAGCACTTGGTTCAACTGGCATTTTAGAAATGAAATCCAAAGCTTCCAAGAGCTTACCAGCGCGACTAAGAACAATCACCATACAAGCATAGTGCTCCACCAGTGGCTGAATTCCATATTTCAAGGACATCGTGTTGAAGATTTCCCAAGCTTCATCCACTCGTCCAGAATGAGCACAGGCAGCCAGTACTGCTGTTAATGTCACAGGATCGGGATGAACCCCTTTATTTAGCATCTGGCTGTAGAGACTGAGGGCCGAACTAGCATCTCCATGGGCAGCATAGGCTGATATAATTGCTGTCCAAATTACTAAGCCCCTACATTCTGATTGATCAAAAACCTGTTGTGCCCCGTGAATAAACCCCAACTTTGCATAAGTATCAACTATGGCAGTTGCAACATATATATTTTGGTCATAACTTCTTCTGATAGCATAAGCATGTATCTCTTTCCCTCCTCTGAGGTTTGAGAAGTAGGAAAATGTAGGAAGTATGCTTGAAAGTGTAACAGCATTTGGTCTAGAACCAGAAGCCTGCATTTCTTGAACTAAATCCACAACTCGTTCATACTGGTTGTTTTGAACCAAACCAGATATTACAGCATTCCAGGTGCTTAATCCTGGATTTTTCATATCTCGGAACAAAGTCATCGCTTTGTCAACAAACCCATAAAACATGTACCCTGAAATGATTGAACCATAAGTAACTGCATCCTTTTCTCCCATCTCTTCAAACAATTCCTGAGCGTAATCCAAACTACCACATTTTGCATACATTCCAATCAAGGCATTACAAAGTGAAACATCCAACTCAATTTGCCTCTCATTGACTACACGGTGGACTTCCATTCCGAATATAAGATCCTTTGACTGAGCACAGGCCTGCAACACACTAACAACCGTTACTGCATTAGGATTAAACCCCGTCGAACCTATCATCTCTAAGTACAGCTGCTTACATTCTTCAAAAAACCCATTCTGAGAATACCCAGCAATCATAGAATTCCACGACACAACATCTCTTCGGGCCATTCTGTCAAATATAGTCCTCGCGAATCCAAGCTGATCACATTTGGAGTAATACGTAACCAAAGAATTAAGAACAAAAACATCGGAATCCAAACCCTGCCGAAGAACATAACCATGCATCTGTTTTGCCAAAGTGGGACTAGAAGACGATGAAGCCAGCACCTTCAAAACAGAAGTAATAGAAACATTATCAGGAGCGGGACTGGCGGAGAACGATAAAGATAAAAAAAGCTTCAGTGCATGATGGGACAGACCGTTAAATGAGTAGCCAATGATCATGGCATTCCAGGAGAAAACATTTCTGTGAGGAATTTCATCGAACACTCTACGCGCTTCGGAGATGCAGTTGGATTTGGCGTAGAAAGTTATAAGCTTTGAGGCAAGGAAGTTGTCGGGGGTGACTGAGAACAGGATAAGGCGGGCATGTAGTTGCTTGGCTTGGCGGACAAGACCATGATCCGTGCAGTGTTGAATGACGCAGCCAAAAGCGCTGTAGTCGAGGCCTTGCAGGGCTCGTCGGACGTTGCTGGTGGTGCCCATTTGTGTGTTCAATATGACCAGCGGCTTTGCCATCATTCATTTCTTCCGTAACCTCTCGATCACGCGAAAGCCGTGGTGCTTTGGTCGGTTAAAGTGGTGAACCATGATTGACGGCCTGAGTGAGCTCAGGCTTCACATCAGACATGTATCGTTTGCAGTTTCAAGCTAAATACACGTGTCCAGTTTGGACCCTAGATGTCCTTGACGGCGGAGGTCAATAAAGCATTTTACATGATTCTCCTCCCGCCACGACGGTGGACAATTTTTCCTGTGGGAACTGGGTCCTTTCAAATATTCAAGGGAAAAAAATAGTTTTTTATTCTTCTTCTTATTTTTTTATTGGTATTGACATATTAATATTGATCAAATAAAGTTGAACCAAAAAGAATAATTGTTATATAAAGAAATAAAAATGAAAAAAATCTGTAAATAAAAATATTTTTTAATGGTCAGAAAAAAATAATCAATATTATATAATACATATGTCTTAATTTTTCATAAAAATGAATTGTTCCATTTTTCCTTAACATTCCCAGACCAGAATAAAGATTAACGAGGTGTCTAGTAACTTTGCCTAGCTAGAAGTCAACCTACTGCAATATATAAAAAAATTAGGTAAAATTGACTGATTCAATTGGTTCAACTGAAAATCGATATCAGGTTTGAAATAAGAGTAAGATCATCACATCACAGACTCAGTCAAGAACCGGCTAAATCGGGTTTGAACAGGTGAAAACCGGTTGTAAATCAGTTTAGAACCAGGTAGAATTTTTTTTATTTTTTATTTTTTAATTTTTTTAATTTTTAAGATAAAATAATGTTATTTTTAATATTAAATAGTATTATTTTTGTACAAAATTTTTTCTTTTATTATAATATTATATGAGTATTATTATGATATATAATTATTGATAATAATAAATTTACTTAACAAATAATATGAAAATAGAATATTAGTTGACTATTTTATATTCAAAATATTATTATAGATATATATTAACTTATTTATATTTTAATATTAGATTATGAAATTTATTAATGATATTTTTTATAATATATAACATATAAAATTAACAAAATTATTAATTTTATTATTACCAGTTTAACCACAATTGAATCATTAAACATTGAACCACTATCTTAATCAATTCAATCACCGATCCAATTTTCAATGCCTTAATTTTGTAAGTAGCCAACACGTACATTGAGAATTGAAATTTCTTGCATAATGTAAGTATGCAACTAAACCCTCATTAGCACATTAACACAATTTCTCACTGCGTCATTGTTTTTCAGATTGTATCATTATAATCATTCAGAAATACTTCCTCTTTCTATGAGACTTTTTACAAAATTTATGTTCTCTCATGATATAAAACATTTTATAGGATTTAATAGAGCATTTATCTTCATAAATTTATTCTATAAATATCTTCACTCTCTTTTTTTTAATATTTTGATTAATAGTATAAATGAAGGTTATTTTTGGAATCACAATATCTTTTTTAAAAAAATCAAAACTCTCAACTAATTTTAATTATTTTTTCCAGTATGTGTGATCTTTGTAAATCCTCCTAATATGAGACGGAGGTATTCTATCATTTAATTGTTGTTCTTCATCATCATTCTTCAGACTTTCACATTCGGGTATTAGATTTCTTCTCCAGATTCCAACAGCAGCCTGGAACTTTTCTTTTCGCTGTAAATGACTTTACAATATATATCAATTGAAAAAATAGAAAAGGGATAGTTTTTGAAAAACCCTATACTGTATTATTAAAGAATGTCTCAAATAAAACTAAAGAGATTGGAAAGTTGCCATTACTAAATTATGATCGAGACTAAAATAATGAATTAAAAAACTAGATCTGCTAAGTAGAAAAAGAATTTTATGAAAGGAAAAAAATAAATAAAAATTTTTACGTAGTACACTTGATACACATGATTCCAGCTTTTTAAAAATCAGAAATAGAAATATGATGAAAACATCTTCTCCCACTCCCTCTCCCTTTTTATTACTCTTAAAAATGATGCATTTATACCAAATACAGTTTAAATTTTAAAGGATCCATAATCTATGATACATGAGTCATGCCTCGAATGACGACGGTATGTCATTAAATCTCTTCAAAAAATCTTCAGGCCTGATTGATTGGTGTTTTAAAAATAATTTTTCTGTTAAAAATAGAAAATTCAGAACACTTGTTTGGTAAATCTATTTTTTATAAACTATTCTGAAAAACAGAAAAATAAAAAAATAGAAAACTCAAAACATCTTTTAGATGTTTTGTAGTTTTTGTTCTGAAAAATACAAGAAAAAATGAAAAACACCCATCTCATTAATAGTAAAGTTATAAATTTTGAATAACTTATCAATCACTCACTAGTTATAATTTTAAGAACTATTCAAACAGATTTTTTTATTTTCTTATTTTCAAAACTTATTCTCGAAAACAGTTTTACAAAACTGTTTTAAGAACAATAAAACAGAAAACACTGTCAAACAGCCCTTCTATTGTCTACTTGTGTGAATAGGGAGCGCGAGATGTTGCAAGGCCCTCTAAAATTCTTCAGAGTTCATACTATTCAGTTCATTAAAATGAAGGATAATACAATGCACATCACAAACCTGATCATAAACACTACTATGACATCAAACTATCGTAACACACATACAACTAACGCTTTTATTGGATACAGTTTCATCACAAACACAATCTCATCACAAGGGAGGAAGGCATATCCAATAATACAAGTGACACTTTTATTGGACATAATCTACATCTTGGACGCCTGCTGCCATCTGATGTGTTCACTGTTGAGCCTGCAGAGTTGAAATGTGAAGGCTTAACAAAGTACAAAGAGCATAGCCAGAACACAACCACAATGTTTCAAACTAAAGCGGGAGACATTTGTGTGTTTATTATATTAATATTACCAAAAACCGTTTCTTGAAAACATCAACGATTTCCTTAGGATCATTTCTTGTCTGAGTATATGCACCAATCTTGTTCACTTCCTGCCAAAGAAACATGGTTCACAAAATGAAGATATTTAGTGGAACAAGTATGTGGGAAATTCTGAATTTATGACCTTTATCTGTTTCTAGTTTCCACTGTTTTCCAAACAGCAAAGAAGGGCGATTTTGTTTAAACCCCAGAGTCTTGCACAGAATAGCTTATAATGTACCTCAATCCATGCAGCAAGTTTGGGCCTTCCTTCGGTGACATCATGCTTGAACACCTCAGCAAGGACGATATGGAATCTTTCAACAAATGGAACATAGGCAATATCCACCTGATGGTCACCATATTTCATGATCATGGATATTATCAGACAATGTTGGCAAAAAATGGATATTATTATAAAACAAGGTTTTTGCTTCAAGTTAAAACTATTTTGTTAGTATGATTAGTAAGTGATCAATCTGAGAGGCCAAGTTAAAAAAAAAAAAAAAAACTCCTCATTTCAACTTACCCAACTAAATTGGCCAAGGAAGAATGGCCCATCGTCGAATTTTCCAAGAGCATTCTCCAAGTAATCAAAAGCAGGACCTGATTCAAAATACGAATTTCAACCAGTCCCTTTTTTATGTCAAGATTACTCTCATTTATTTAGAAACATAGATCTTACTGGCTTGCTGTACAGGGTCCGCTGCTTTCATTGAAGTGAACCCCTCTCTGACGAATGTGTCAACATGGGATATCAACTGCTCACCAAACTCCCTCTTAACAGGATCCTGAAAAATGGATTCTTAACGTGACCTCACTGGTCAAGAAGAGAAGGGGAGTGGGGCCATCATGGACACAAGTAGAATCTTTCTTACAGTGGGAAACAAAGATGGCCCTTCAAAGTTTGAATCAACATATTTGATCAAATCAAGACTTTCTCCCAAAACCTTGCCGTTGTGTTCCAACGATGGAACCTGTAAAATAAGGAGAAAGTTCATGATCAATCAGGGGATCAAATAGCTCAGTTAACCTAGTCAAGTTCAAACAGTAAATTATAGCAACGTAAACCAGTATCTTTCATTGGTTATCAAAACACACACCTTATTTTCAGGGTAGACTTTCTCCTTGTACCAAGCAGGCCTGTCTTGAAGATCGATAGCAACTAATTTAATCTTGTCTTGCAGTCCCTAAGAAGAATTGGATCAAATAATGCCCGTAAACGTGGAAGGAAGCAGATCGGGAAAAAGATTAAAAAATTCAATAAACAATTAGCTAGAATAAAAAAAGATTAAAAGAACTAGACACTTTAATCGGAAGATCAAGGCAGACAAGGCCACCACATATGAAAAGATAATTAAATAAAGAAGGGAGGGCGATGAAAAAAACCTTGTAGTCCCTAGTGATCCATACACGTTGTGCGAAAGGGCAAGTATAGCTAACGTACAATCTAAAAGATAATCCAATACAAAATGATCATCAGAGTGGCCGGAGAAATTAAAAAAGAAATCAGAGGAAAAATAAAAGGAGAATGGAAGAACAAATGAACCTGGTGGTTCCATCGAAAAGCGATGGTGGGGGAGAGGTGGACGTCAAAGACGGAGGCAAAACTTCTTGCAAACCCCTGAATCACCAAAGCGAGAAGGTTTGATTTTTAAAAAATAACTCAAAGTAATGCTGAATGAAGCATAATGCTTATGGGAGAAGGAAGGATGGGGAAATCTTACGCAGTTGCCATTGATCTCTTTCTCAGGGAAGGCTCCAAGCTTGATGGTAGTAATGTGATGGGGAATTGCGTCTAGATTCATGAGGGAATCGGTGAATGGTCCTTTTATAGGACTTTGGAGTACTAGAAATCGCCAGCAGTGACGAAACGGCGAGGAATTCTTATCCTTTTGTGTGCTTTTAATAAAAAATTAAAGTGATAATAATATAATATTTAATATTTCAGAATTTTACATTAAGTTAAAATATATTTTAAATAATACGCTTCACAAACAGCAGGCGGCTTAGCGAGAAAGAAATCTGATCTCATTCAAGGTTTGCTAAAATAGTGCCAAGTAAAATTATTAAGACACAATATTTTTAAAATGTTTTATCATTTTTTAATCAATGTAGCAAGTTTGTGGGTCAAGAAAGAAAATAAGTTTTTATTTGAGTAGTTGGTGGATTGCGAAATAAATTTTGATGACAAATACTGGGAAATAAACCCAATAAAGAAAAACCAAATTGAAGGATTATCACAACTTGCTGATCTCACCCTATCAAATGCATACTCTTCCCTGCTGTTATATTGCATGCGACATGATGAAAACAGATCTCCTTCTTGTTGACTGGTATACAAAAACACTTGCACCCCACCATGTTAAAACTCGTATGCCTATACAGAATATAGAATTTATAGGAAGCCATATTATCTCTAAATCATGAAGGAAACCATTGATAGTTTCATTTATTGGGGGTAACATATTATCAAAATTAAATATTTGTTAAACTTTCAATCATTCAATCATCACTCAGTAAAAACAAAAAAAATCGTTGAATATAAACACTACAATTCTTTTATAGTCTTAAAATTATTTTTTTATTTTTTCATCATATCATGCTTAACACAAATGAAACTTCTACCAAATTTTATTCCGGTTCACTCATAATTAAACTCATTCTCATTACACCTGAAACTGACAATCGTGCCACCATTGATCATGTACAAAAGACTGTTTTACTTGTTATTTTGTTACAAAAATAAAAGGCATTTCAAACAATAAATAAAAAATAGCAACCAAGCTTTAAGAACTGTAGACCTTTTATTAGAAGTACCAATTTTAAATTTACCCTATATATACAAACATCATACTTTCATAACAAAAGTAACATTTTGCTTAATTATTATGATTTTTTATATCAGTACATTTCTAAAACCTATCGGTTACTCACCTTGGTTTTTTTTTTTTTTGGGTGTTGGGGGGTGGGAATCACTACTTCAAAACATTTTTAAAGGCTGTATTCATCTTTCTAACTATTTTTCATATGACCAAGAGCATCCCAATAGTAAGGGTTGATATCTTTAAGGATATAAAGGGTTAAAAAAAACGTAAATTTCCCCCCATTAAGTTTGTATATATCCAAAAAATTTGAAAACTCCAATTATTTATTACTACTTACTCCCCCAGTTCACATTATAAGACATTTTGTATCAATTCCATACATATTAAGAAAATTATTTTTTTATATAAAATTAATGCAAAAAGTACACATATTTTTTATTTTATCTTTATTAAATATCTCATTCTATTATTATTGTAGGGTTATAAATAAAGAGAGAAAAATATTAAAGACACGGGTAAAATGAGAAGAAAAATATCTAATACTCTATATTTTAGATAAAAAATTTATCATAAAAAATATCTTATAATATGAATTAAATGGAGTAGAGTACTTATCAACCTAAAGTTTCTTTCCAACATTTAAATGCCATTAAAATATTTATATAGTATAAAATCTGTCTACTTTTATATATATACACACACAGTCAATGCCTTACATACAATTACCTAAACAAATAATATGTAGATCTTTTTACTCACAACTCATTAACCTACCCACTAATCCTCTCATTAACACTGCTAAATTATCTTTAAACTTGAAATCTTAAAAAATCCCACACCCGGGATCACAGCCTTCTCACAATTTTATTGAGGGAGCAATATAATTGTAATGCCCAACCCAAACAACGCAGCTCATAGTCCCTCATAGCCCTGCAATGGTATAAAAACCTGAGCGGACTAGTAATAAGGCAGTCCTGAACCCAGTAAAGCGCTGCTCTTTCTGTTTTTATTTTGTTTATTTTCCGGTTCCTGCAATCCGTGTCTATTCCTGCTCTTGCAACTGTTCCAATGGCAACCAACACGGTAAAGCCCAACGCAGAGAATCTTGCAGAGGAAAACCCTAACAAAACCCTAGACCTCACGGTTCCTTCCGCCGCCAAACCAGATCCTCATTCTTCCAAAGAAACAATAGCCCTTGCGTCTTCTACTCAACCTTCATCTCTCCAGGAGCTTCCTTCCAATGCTACTTCCACCAGCGATGGCTCTCCGAGGGACGCTTCCGCATCCAAAGGGATAGTTTCTGCCATGCCTACAGAAGCGGGGAACGATGCCCCACTTTCCGATATTCAGAAGAAGATCCGCCGAGCTGAGCGATTCGGAATTTCTGTCCAGTTGTCTGAGCAAGAGAAGCGCAATTCCCGAGCGGAAAGGTGACATTTTATATAATGTTGGTAATTTGGGCTTTTCTTGCTCCTGGGTTTTACCGAATGAAAGATGTATTCTTCTAAGTACTGTTTCCTTTCATGCTGTCACTGATAAATTTCTAATTTTACTGGAGATAACTCATTCAAAACTTTAAGTATGATTAGTTGTTAATTGCTTTTAATATCGTCTTCTAAGTCTAAAGGGAGCCTTAGGACCATTCAAACCAGACTACCGGAAATATTCTGCGTGTTTACTTGTTTGCCTGCAATGTTTCTTGACATAGCAAGTCCATTTCTAAGATATTAGTGATTATTAACGCTTTATAAAATATAGTTATCTTATTTGTAAAAATTGTTACCACACAATCTGGATCTATGCTACATGGCCGAATCTTTCGTCCGTTAGTTACATAATATGTCTTAATGATGTTTAGGATAACTAGAGCTGTTAGCAATGGTAGCTGTTACTGTATTTTAGTATGTGGTACAGGTTCCGGTAAAGAAGCCTAAGAGAGTTATAGACTTTGTTTCATTTTATTTATTCTTATCTTTTCCGTTATCTTATCTCTTCTTTTTATAATGATGATTTGACGAACATGCGCTCACACATTAAATTCCCATGTGTTTAATGACTGTCCTACTGCCTCTTCAAATCCTCCCTCTTACCAGGTGTTTCCTATTAACCCTTCTTTTAAATCAAGAAAGTTAAATCAATTACCCAAACGGCTATCTCCGCAAATTGTATTTGTGTGCTTTGAGTTGTTTGAGTTTGGTGTGTATCTGGTTTGTTTGCGGTGCGTATCAATTCATGAATGAACTACATTCTGGTATGCATGTGCAAGAATGGAGTTAGCAAGGAGGAAGTCCAATGAATAATAAGCTAGAATTGCATAAACCAGTCCTGGACATGTATTGGAATGTGATTTAGAAGTAGTCAATGGAAAAGCCTTTGGAGTAAAAGTTTCTACCTTATCAGATGTTGAGAAGTTTTGAATTCTTTAAAATTTTGGTTATTAATTTCCCTCCTTTCCGTGGAAGTACCACTTTTTAATTAGATTTTAGGCACTGGATTTTGTATTCCCATGACATTTCTTCATTTCATTCTTTTATAAACCTACAGTATATCTGCAATCTATATAGAACCCCTTGGAAACATTAAACTAGATTGTTTTTCTCTAAAATGAAAGCAAAATAGTTGGCTGATGGAATTTAGAGTTGATTTGATTTTGCATTTTCTACTCCTTTCATTATTGCAGGTTTGGCACTAGGTCCACTTTACAAGCATCATCAGCATCAAAATCAGAGGACCTAAAGAGAAGTGCTAGAGCAGAGAGGTTTTTCAATTTCTAGTTGTTATTTCATTTACTTGCAGTTTCATTACATGAATGAGCTGAATTTCCTATTTTCCCCTACAATTGTCCTACTCTTAACAATTATTTTGGTCACGGATTTGTATGTGTAATAAATATAAATACTGCTACATGACATGCCTCACAGATTTGGGATTACCCGTCCATCAACTGCAACTGACAGTGAGGCAAAGAAGAAAGCTCGACTTGCTAGGCTTACACCAGTTTCCAAAATTGATCCATTGGAGGAAGAGAAGAGGAAGGCAAGAGCAATCAGGTGTATATAAAAAAAATTTCTTCCCCTTAGCACATTAGAAGAGCATCTGGCTACTACATATAATCTAAGATTTGAGTATGCATATGAACTTCCTTTTACCTGTTATCTATTCTCTATTTCTAGGTTCTCAAATCCTCCATCAAGTTCTCTATCTCAAGCTAATGGGAAAGGAAACATTGAGCCAGTAAGGCCCTTTGGTTACTTCCAACTTTTTGAGGGATAGGAAGGAAAAGAAAAAGTGTATGTTTGTACTGCTTCTTGTACTGATCAGTTTTTTTGTTCTAAACTAGAAGGCAGCTATTGCAGCAGAAGCTGGCGGAGGGGCCTGAATGGCTGCTTGCTTCCTTATTAGTAGGAAATTTTATTGTAAGTTAGTTTGTGCTGTTAGATCTTATTCCTGATAAATTAATGGTATCATTCCTATAGGCTATCTCTTTTATTCTTTTGAAAACTCTTTCTTGCAGGTGTAATTTACAATGGTTCAAGATTCCTTTAGTGGCCTTCATACTGTATGTACCTTTTGACTTGTAAAATCCCCAGATGCAGCAATCTTCCATTTCTGGACTAGCGTATTCTGCCAAGACGTGGCCAACATCAAAGTGGTCTAAAGAAAATTTCTTTTATATGGTCTTAGTATTGGTCTAATTGGTTACACCTCAGTGTAATTAGCAATTTTCTTTGTAGTGTTTGCTTGTCTCCAAAATTTGGTAGGATCAGAAATTTGGAATCTACAACCAAGAATTTTTTTTTTTTTTTTTTAAATTAAAGGTTGCTTCTTTTCCCTTTTTTTATTATTTGAAATTAGACTATAGGATGAAACCATTGCGGAGAGGAAGTTTTTAAATCTTGATTCTCTTTCACCTCTTTCATTGCAAACTGGCCAATATCTCGTCTACTTGTTTTCAAATGTCCATAATTACTGTGCCAAAGGGTTTTGTTAATCCATACTTTTGTAGATGCAATGTTTGCTATTTTTAGGATGGGTTCTGTTGCTTAGTTTGTCTTTTGTGGAGTGTTGATAAATTGGAAACGTAAGTTTTAAAACATCAGTCATGTACTGTACACTCTATACCACTCAACTCTGATAATTGAAATCGTATTATCATGTAGAAGGGTGGTTCTCTTCTTTCTTTTTAAGATTTTAAGTCCATATTTCTCACCAATGAAAGAAAAAAAGGCAATGGCTGCATTTGGGTATCCATGACAGACTGTTTTTCCTTACTCTACTCCCTTTGCTCTTCTCTGAATCCTTGAGAAATTGTGTAGGCCTACTGTAGTTTTTTCTTTCTATTTTTTTTTTTTTGGGGGGGGGGTGTGTGGTGGGTTTGGTTTGAGTGGGTGTGCATATCTTGACTTGGCAGCATGGATCAGAAGCATATCCTTAGGGAAGAGATTGTTAGACAATGTAATGATGGTTGAAAAAACTCTTAAATATATGGCTTTTGGGATAAATTAGTTTTGATGCTACTTTGCTAGGTCAACAGATTTAAAACTTTGCCCTAGTATTTTCCCTTGGCACGCAGACATAAAATGAAGGTGAAAATGTGAAGTTGAACGTGACAAATGACAATGGAGTGGTTTGGCTTTTGAAATGTTATTTTGGATGTTTAGAGCATTGATTATGTTCAAGGCTGTAGCTTCCAATTTGTTCTATCCTTGCTGCTATTGGGGACAAGCAAACGCTTTGAAGATGTCTAGGAATTGATGTAACTGAATTTTTTATTTATTCTGAGCTAGGTGATTTACTTGTATGCTTCTTCCCTGAGGAAACGGTTTGGAAATTCTGTTTCTTGGGTAACTTTTTCTTGCTAGTTAGTATGAAATGAAGCTCGATACTCTGCCATATGCATGTTTGTTTATTTTGTGGAAATTGTAATGATGAGTTTTTGTTTTGATGTGCGAGTGTTATTTAAATCTTTATGGAATCTGAATAATGGGGCAGCTGCAGCTGTGGCTAGGGTTTTGAGATGCTTTGGCAGTTAATGTGTAATCATTTAAGGATTATTTCAGCAATTTTTTTTTTCGGGGAGAATTCGAGTGAGTATTTTATCGCAATTCTTTCACACGACTACGTCGTCGGTGAGTTGCTGACTCTACGGTCACATCAAATATTATTTTATTTTTAATTTAATTTGATAGGTGGAAGCCCGTTGATGCTTGTCGTTAACTCGTTACGTACCTGGTATTGCTTTCTTATTTATTTATTTTCCTGCTTTATTTATATAATTTCGACTTACGACTCATGAAATGGCTTAAAGATGAAACTAAGTATCACTATGTGACAGGTTACATTAACTAGCCCTTCGCGATAATATACCTCGTCTTCAGGAGAAATAAGACGGGAGGGTGTCTTTTTTGGGTTATCTCGTTTAGCTGAAGGGAAAAGATGGTGTTACTTAGCATGTCTCTGTGAATGCCAAAGAATTGATTAAAAAACGTTCATGTAACATAAAATTGTCTGCTTCGCCAGGAAATGAAAAAATGGAATTAAATGTTACAGTTTTAATGTAGAGGCGGCGGGGGAAAAACACTAAAGCGAAGAAACATGGGCATGACAAATGGTAAAATTTGTTCATCTTAACGAAAAAAAAAACCCACTATTTTACACTTAGGAAGAACTTGGGAGGGAGATCATAATAAATGAAAATTCCATTGGGAGTAATGATAATTGATTCATTTTTAATCTGCCCCATCTAAATTCTTGTTACTCTTGAATTATCAGCAGTCAGTGTAAAATGTTCTCTTGCTTTCGTTTTCACAGATGGGATATTTTCTACGTAAGAATCTTGAGAGTTACAATGAGAAGCCCTTAACTGCTGTAGTGGGAGTTTGATATTTTAGAATCCTGATGACATATCAAGGGAAATGCAGAATCATTTGCACTACAAGTTGGCAGAGCCACCTCCTCTGATTGAAAGGGGAGAGTCGCAGAGAGAGCTATTATGAGTAAGTTTGGGGTTTAGAAATACAACTATTACTGTTATATCATCATGGAAGTGTCTCCTCACCCCTTTTTCTATCTTTTGGAGGTCTGAGAATCTCATTTCTCTCTTCCTTGCTGCTTTTCGGAGTGCAGCTTTCACAAGCCGCCTAGCAATTCCCTGTATTACGTGAAACACAACCACTAATCAGATGTGAACTCCAAAATCATCACTTTTCAGGGTACAAGTATGGCTGTAAAATTCTCAAATGGGAATGTTGTGACCTTACATTTCGTGGGTTACTACTGACAATGTTGATAGCCTCTTGGTTGCTAAGATGCTCCCATAATCCATCAGAAGCAAAAATGAGAAATTGATCCTGGGGTTGAAGTTTATGGGTTGATATTGATGGATCACAACTAAGAATTGGCTTAAAGAATGGTTCAGCCAATCTATACTTCAATGGGAGAGGTTCTCTGTTAAATTCTGACTTTTTCAGGTATGCATCGCCGATAGATTTCGAAACCTGGAAAAAGAAGACAACTTGTGTTAACATCGGACTAAGATGTCAAGGTACATAACCAAGAGCCTATATCTCACACTAATCCCTCTCTATCTCTAAACTCACCACTTGAGTTATCAAGCTAAATTCTTTTCTGTCTCGCTTATATGGGTTTGAGGCTATAATCTGAAAAATGAAACAGGTCCCAAAGCCGTACCTGTATGAGGCCTTTCACTCGCCAAACACTGTGTTTGGCGACCACAATTTGTGAATCACAAGGGTGCTTGGACCGAAGTTCATCTCTCACAGTTTCTATGTTAACATTGTGTTCTGCAGATAATTGGATGGCTTCTACATCTCTCGTTGCTTTCCCTTCTCTCCCTAATACCACTCGGGAATCCCCAGCATTTGCAACATATAGCATGCCGCTGCAAATTATCCCAACCAAGCAACATGTTCCTGTGGATGCAATATGTGGCCTACCCAGCCACTGCTTCTTCACCAGAGACAGGAAATCCCCCTCTGTTGCACAAAATGCCCTTCTGATAACATCTTCTGAGATGCCTTGTTTTTCACCTGCAAACCCTGAATCATAGAGAAAAATGGTTCAATAAGTACTACACTTAAATAAGAGCTTTGTGTCAGAGAATATTTTAAGGGTTTATGATAAAGATGAGAGCATACTCTTGAGATTGGAGAAGAGATTGTCAGTCACGAACTGCGAGGCCTCTGTTCCCCCATGGCCATCATAGACCCCTATGAAGGTCCCTTGAGGACCCAAATAGTTGGAAGTGAGGGGTCCAGATTCGAGCTGGCTTCCATCCTCCAGTGAGCTATTGGCCTGAATGATAGCCATTGAGAATTCCCCATAAACATGATTCCCCAAATCCTTATACCATATCAACCCATCGACGCTCCCATTCAAGTCTCCATCTTCACCTTCTATAGACGGTTTCCAGCATGATCTAACCATTTTCTAGGCAACTACTGAATTTAATAAAAGCTTATGTTCTATATATATCTTCCAAATGATGCAGTAATCTAAGCTTCCGTTTCTCGGTTTCAGCTTATGTCCTCCTCCTAAGATCACAGTTTCTGGAGCTATATATACCCCAACAGAAGCAGACAGTATCAGAAGTGAACAAAATTGAGATAAAGACCCAATGGGTATGGGCTAAAGTAACTGAGAAATGTACCTTGTGGGTAAGACCTTAAGTTTTCATGCAAAGTTCAGAGAATATGAAGGAGTGCTTCTGATACTCTGTACCTTATCTGAGTTGGATAGTTTTTGGGACCTTATTGGTGTTCCATATTCCAGGAACATAAGGTTTGAATATGACAGAGTTGGTCGAAGATCTCAGTGATCAAAGGGAGCAGTGGATAGGGCAAGTATTTGGAGCTTTATGGCACATGATCTTCAGTGCTAGCTAAGAGCAGAGTGAGGCAAGATCTAAGGTCAGGAAATGAAGAGAGATTTGCACTGCAGACTCTGACATGGTGGTTCTTTTGCCTTTCATTTGTCCCTTGTGATCTTTAAGCCTGTAATTGTGAGGGTCTTCTTCAGTTTCATGGCTAGAGATTTCGGGCTCCATGGCCTTTTTAAACTGTATTCCTCAGAGTTTTAGGCTACTTTGCTTGCCTAATTGTAATACTTCCATTTTCTAATTTTATGGGTTAATAATATCATCGTTTCCCTGTTTTAGTTTTCGTTATTCTTTTTTTTTTACCTGAGTTTTCGTGAACATTCAGACCTTTTCTAGATTCGGATTAGTTCATTACCGACAGTTTTTCTGACTCTTACATTCATGCATTTAATCTGTCAACTAGAATGAATATTTTGATGACTTTTTCTCGTTTTTTTTCCCAGTATTTATCTACTTTTAAGTGGGGAAAATTTAGTATGGGCATGAATTTCAAAGTAAATATAAATATCCACGCGAGTGTAAATACATGCACAAAAAACATAAAGTGAAGCATAATATTCCAAGGTGCTTACCACTTATTACATGTCTTGTTCGGGTGCCAGCTTTCAATTAAGAATGAATCAATGATTCTTGTACAGTGATGACATAATTTTATTTTTTGGACAAAAATAAGGATATTGATCGCTATGCTCCAAAAAAGGAGATTGCATTTTTTTGTTATTATTTGTACATTGAGATTTTTTTCCCCTCTCCATTCATTTTGGTGAATATATATTTGAGATACAGACACATGCCACGTGTTTTTTGGTCTGAATACAAGTACGTATCTAACTCATGACCACAGGGAGGCCACTAATTATTAATTAATATCTTGTTATGTTAGGCATAAGCCACATTCCCTGCGTTTGATGAATCTTGTCAAGACTTTAATCGCATTCCATGGGACCATATTCAACAAATGAAAAATGCATGAATAATTGAAAGTAGAAGTAGAGATAATTGGTAGGCCAACCAAATTTTTGAAATGTGAGATTATTAATATTAAAGAAGCTTCTGGTTGATCTCATTGCTTCTCTAAACTCTCGTCTTTGTTCAAATTGCTTTCGTTCACCAAATGACACCACGGACTCTTATCATTGACTAATTAATAATATCATTATCAATATATATATATATATATTAAAATTTATAAAAAAATTTGCACTATTTATTATTTATCTATATAACTTATCTCAGAATCCATACAATCCCCCAAACCCATCCATAATTTTTATAATATTAATTCCTAGTTTTTCATTTAATAATAATACTGGTCAAGCATTACTTTGCCTTGGTTTTTTTTTCTGGGTATATTGTAGATTATTTTCTGGTCATTTGAAACACTGGCTGAAGCTAAACTTATCTTTTTCATGATCTTAAGAGTGTATTTATTATGTTTTAATTAAAAATTAATATATCAATATAACATATATATATATAGCATATTACATTATTTATAAATAATGAATAACACGAACTTATTTTAGATTTCATATAATATATAGAAAACATATGTAGTTATATATGTGTATGTGTATATGCATATTTATATGGGAGTCCTCCGACTTGAACATACCACACAAGCTACGAATTAAGCCCAGCATGTATTTCCACAGCCAGCTATTTTCATACCGAAAAACGAAGCTTCTAACCTATTTGTAACCCCTACCACACTCTGCCAGCTGAATCAGCTTATGCATTAAAATTTGATTACGAAGTACTGAAACTCAAATGTTGGCACAAAAAAAAAAGGGGGAAATGATCGAAATCAGCTTATTTCCCAGGTTGACATGAGACGGAAAAACTTACGTAAATATTAAATAATACTTATAATTCGTTAATAAATGTTTGTTTAATTTTAGTTATCATGCTGGATTAGTAAATTTTGATGCAATCAAACAAAAAGGCATAATTTGAAGATTAATACAAATTATATTAGTTAATAACCAGGTAGTAAGTGATTGCAAGTTTGCCTCATTTAAAAGAAACATTTTGGTTAGCCAGCTAATTTGACAAAAATATTTTCTAGATAATTCAATCAAGAGAGACGTGATTAGTTCGTTCTAATGTTATTATCAGAGGGACGTGGAATATTAGTACTTTTCTACCTTGTAATTGCTCATACTATTTGTCTATATTAATAAATATATTTTTATGTTAATAATAATATTGTATATTTTTCAATGTTATATATTATTTTCTGTTATCACATGTGCTTACAGATTGTGGACTTGCTTTATTTTAAGAAAAGATGAGAATCCAACTTGAATGATCTTGAATTATTCAAATAATTTTTATTGATTAAAATAAATCATGCCTGGAAATGGTCCTGTTTATACTTAATACAGACACATATATTATAATGGAAATTGCGGCAATTGAATCAAAAGGGAATAGAATCCTTATCCATCTTATATATCCTCATCCATCTTGTAACACAATTGATTTGACAAAGTTATTACACTCTTTGGTCTCAACCTACCCCTGTCCTCCTCTTAAACCAATAAGCACGAGAATCTAGTGACCACATTCACCAACTCAAAAATTCATTTACACCCACAAAGTTAAAGTTAAAATCCCCAAACTCACATGCTTCCTGTGATCTTTCCACCCTGCCTTTGATCTTATTTGGCTCTACCTCTCACTTTCTGATTTCTATAACAAAAGCATACAAGTTATCCAGCATTAAATACTGCTCTCTCATTTGCCTTGTTCTTCCCTTGGAGCCCACAAGTTTCTCTCTGCATGCAGCCACAACTTCAATCACAAACCTCCATCAGACTCATCGATGACTTTGAGCTAATTACCACAGAAATCCAGAAGTCTCAGCTACGTTGAAAATTAGTCAAATCATAAGATAAACTACTTGGTCAAATTTCATACCTGATTTTCGTTGTTCTTCACTTTATTAGAGCTCATAATTGGATTATGACTAGGGTCTTTAGGGGAGGAGTCGCATGGGCTTGTGTTTGAGCTGTAATTATCAGTGTCCTGAGCAATGGAATCTTTTGTCGATGATTTGGAGCTTGAAATCGAAAGCCTGACATAGAGTCAGCAACCTTAAACAAATGCATGTAAAAATATACTAACTTTTAATCAAATGCAATGGTTCTGCATGTTGAAATTAAACACCTGCTTTCATTGTTCTTGAAATCTTTAGCGTTTGGACTTGGATTCTCCCACGGATATTCTTTTGAAACGGAATCATCATTCTGGGTCTGAATGGGTTCGGAGTCTGTTGAAACTCGGTGTATAGAACTCTCTGAGATAGATGAATTTGTTGAATGAGGCTTTGTTTTGCTCTCTTCTGCATCTGTGGAAACTGAACTACTTGTTGTAAATGAATTTTCACATTTCTCTGAAGAATTAGATTGCTCCGATTCCCCTGATACGGATGAAATGTGGAAAGACTTGAGCTTTTTCTTCAGAAAGTAGAGCCTTCTTTCAGCTTTCTCTCTCAATTTAATCTCTTCTCTGAGTTTGTTTTCCAGCTCAATCAACTAGCCATGACCCAAGTAGAAATTTTAATTTTCTCGACAATGAGAAAGAAGCTTCCAAAAAAAAAAAAAGAAAGAAAGAGAGGGAACGTGAAGAGAAAACCTTGTGGGCGAGAGATTCTGCTTCCTCATTTGCAAGTTTTGAGGCGTGTCTCTCTGCGAGCAATCTTCCTCTGAGGCACTCAACAGTATTGAAGCCCTCTTCTTTCATTTTCTTGTCACTGAGATAACACATTTTGAAATGTGCATGTCAAGTCATTATAGAGAAGGGAAAAGGAAAAGGAAAGAAAATTCAAAATCCCCCCTCCATTTATTATGAGCCTCCTTGCTAGTAACAGCACCTACCATTTCCTTATCCTCTGTCGTTTGGAGGCATCAACTTGTCGTTACACACAATTGAACGGCTCACATATTTAAATCATCAAACCCTAAAATGGAGTGAGCTAGTTGTTGAGGAAAAAATAAAGATGTGCTAGTTTAGTTTGGTTACAGGGAGAATCCGTGATATGATGCACATGTTGGAAAAAACAAAATTGCCACCATGGGTATTCGAAAACCAAGAATGAGCGTGGAATTCACCGCCACAGTGTTTGTTTTGTACTCACATGGAATAAGATGAGATTTTGATATTTAAAAATTAAAATCAACTATACAAACTATCAATTCAACTTATATTATTTTATTTTAATCTTAAGATCAAATCGATGGACGTCCTCAAAACTGGTTTGTATAGTAGAATTTAATTTTTAAATATCAAATGATAAAATTACTCAACTCGGTGTTAAAGAGACATATCACCGACCTTGCTTAAATTAAATGAAATGTAGCATTTATGGGTAGGGGGAGGTTAAAGCCAAGCACAATGAAGAAGGATTTGAAATTTGAAGGTGCAGGAACAATACAAACATGTACATTCTTTGTCGTGTTGCATCTGCTGGTATTGCTCATGGAGTCACGTGATGTCCATTAATTGTGTGTTTTCCTTCTCTCCATCAGTTTCTTCACTTGGGTCACCGAACGAGAAGCGACGAACGGGTGCTGAATAATTTGGATGAAGTCCAATGTTTGGATAGCTCCCATGAGTGTTTATGGCAACAAATAAGGGATTTTGTGAAAAAGTTGTCAAATGTAAACTACTTTTCAATAAGTATTTATGTCTTAAATCAATATTTATAGAAGAAGCTGATTTTTTTTACTTATAATAATAACTTATTTTCTTATAATTACTTATTTCACTTTTCTTTTTCATTATTCATCTAATAATAATTTAAATCACAATATCCAAATACATTTCTTTTCTCAAAATTACTTAGTGTGTGTTTGGATTGGATTATATATAAGTGATTATGAGGATAAGTGATTATTCATAATAGATTATGAGAATAAGTGATTATGTCAAAAGTGAATTGTGTTTGGATATTTTTAATCCATAAGTGATTTTGAGAAAAGAAATGTGTTTGGATATTGAGGTTTAAGTGATTATTGGGTGGATAATGAAAAGAAAAAATGAAATAAGTGATTATAAAAAATAAATGATTATCATAAGCTGAAAAGGTAGCTTATGGAAATAATCAATTAAATGGCCATAAGTGATTATTTGGATATGGATTGTGTTTGTTTACTGACCGCATAATCACTTTTCTCTACTTCATAATCACTTATAATTTAAAACAAACAGGCTCTTATAGAGTAAAAATATTCAAATACAAATCACTTTTGACATAATCACTTATCCTCATAATCACTTATATATAAATCAATCCAAACACACCCAAATTTATCAATCATCAATTTATCAATATCATATATAAACTACTATATTATGAATTCATACACTCGACTAATCTAACTCCACATTCCATGCAAATGCACAATTATCAGCCTGACATGTGAAAAATATAAAATAAGAAGTTTTACAGATTCAGTCGCGAAGCACGACTGGTTCCATCCTTGTATAATTTGACTCGACCACTTGTGCTTTTTACTTAATCCACCCACAGCCCCAACAGGAAGGTGCTTTCCAATGCCCACAAATAAATGCCATTGCCCGCCTTTGTTTTTCCTTCCCAATTTCAGCATAAATTTAAGAAGGGAAAATCATATTTTAAAACTAAAATAATAAATTTATTACAAAATATAATTTTTTATTACTTTTTTTTCAATTTTACTATTTATTCTTTTAATTTTTACTACTTTTTATTAGTCAAAGTTTTTTTTTTGTATTAATTCTCTCTACCTGTCCTTAATTGTTATTCTCCATTTAAGAAGTTTTGAATTATTTAAAAAACTGAGAGTTGATTTATTTTTATATGATGTTTTAATTAATAATAATTTCATGTAGGTATGGAAATTATTTTTTCCAAATAAGTTGAGTGAAAAATGCTTTTAGACTGGAGAAGAGACAAGCCAATCTTCCCAATAATTTTTTAAAAAAGATAGTAATTAGAAAGATGAAAGTGAAAGTGGAATTCGTACTGTCAAAATATGAGTACCACTCTAATTTTTAGAGTATTTCTCTCATTATGGCTCATGTTCCCTATAATAATCGGGGAAGACCTTAACTTTTCGAAAGAGTTAAGATTGATATTGTAAGCTAAAAGCATGTGTATAGTGTGCAGTAATAACTTATGGTGGAAAAAGAGCGTAAATTTTTTTTTTACCAGAAAAAAAAAAAAGAGAGACTGCATCGAAAAACTTCAAAATCACAGTACAGGAGGAGACAAAGAGGATTGGACCAGATATTTGGGCTACTCTGTGATGGAGCCCATATTGATTATGTAATCCAAGCACCATACCTATTCCACAACAAAAAGTTATAATCTCATCTGTTGAAGAAAAATAAATATAACTGAAAAACAATTTTTTCAGGCGCAAGAAAAAAAAATTAATAACAAAAGTATTTTTCATTTAACAACCATCATGACACCATAACATTCAATTTTTTTTTGGCCAAATAAAAAGCATTGGATTGCATTTGACGACATCTTAAACTCCTTATTAATCACGAGGAATTTGTCTCCATCATCCCTCAAGATTCAAGAGTTGTGTGTTTCGAGGCATTTTACTTTTGAAACCCGGATTCTTTCTATGACTTGAATGGGCGGGCACACCATGAATCATGAGCCATACCCAAAATGAGCAGTAAGTGCAAAAAAAATTAACTCCTAACTTAATTAAGCTCTGTAATGCTTCTACTCACTCCCACTCTTTCGTGAAAGCAATGATAGGAATTGTTCAACAATTTATTTCCATATACATTATCCGTCACTAGGGACCCAATAATTCAATACACATTTTATCCTATCCGTCCTCGATTTGGACACATTTAATTGTGCGTCCAACCTTAACCACAGGAGTATTATCTATCTATCTGTCTATGCACTGTACATAGAAACCTTCAAAATTAATACTATCAAACAAACCTTGGCCAGAGAGCAAAGAGGAGCCTTTCTCTATTCGCCCATTTTGTGGGTCCTACCCCTATCAGTTACCCAACTCTCCCCCACGCGTTTTGACCAAGACCTCCCACAGCCGTTGGATCTCTCCCATAACATCATCGCACGGCAACCGGAACCTGCAGCAAGGACACGTGTTCCTCTCACTTAGCCACGGTATTATGCACTTCCAATGAAACACGTGCTGACATGGCAGCTCGCACACATCCCTCCCCACCCTCATCTCCTCTTTGCATATCACGCACTCTCCTCCACCTGGTCTCACCTCCACCCCCGGAAGCGCCACCACCGCCGCCCTCGACGCCGCCACTTCCCCACCACCCTTTCCTCCGCGGTAGCCCATTGAACCCACGAGCCTCCGGCACCGGATTACCATCTCAATATAAGGAATCAGAATCGTGCCACTGCATTCTCCGATGGGTGGAGAGGAAATCCCTAATAATGTATCAGACAAGAACTGACTCAAATTTCTGCGCCAATCGGAAACTGGTGCTTCAAGAGCTTGTGGGTTGTGCTGGTGGGCATCGCAGAATAAGAGGAGCAGGAGAACGGCGTCGAGATCACGCTGTCTCATGGCGGTGGATAATGGGGGTGGCAGCGCTTCGAGGTGATGCGTGAGGATGTGGAGAGAAGAAGAGGAGGTAGCGAGCGATGAGAAGGTTCTTTTGGGGAAGAGAAAGAGAGTGAATGTGATGGAGGGCGAGGGAAAAGAGGGACTGAGAAGAGAGGACGGAGGAGAGGCGGAGATGGTGGTGTTGAACGACGGAGACGATGGAGTGGATGAGATTGGAGAGGTGGGAGGGAGGGAGGCCGGAGAGAGCCCCCATTACGATGGCGGTTTCATCCATTATGGGATCATGTGCTCTGACTTTGGCTTCTTGGACGGTTGGAATGGAATAATGGTATGATACTGTGCTAGTGTGGTCGTTTATCTTTGGGATTATAATAGGATGCTAGTGCTTGATTACATTGACCATTGTGTCCTTTACACCTTTTTCTTTCTTCTTGTTTTTTTCCCCTATTTTAATTTAAAGTGTTTATCTTTTTGAGTCGGTCGAAGCCTAATATGGTTTTCCCCTTTTGGATATGGCAAGTGCAAGTGCAGGTAGGGGGTAGACTTTTTCACATATTTTTTTTTTATCAGTTCACAATTCCACGAAATTTGTCAATCTTTAGCCTCCTATCTATCAGTTGAAACGGAGAGATGATTTGAAAGAAAGATTGAGGATAAATTCATCTTTTATTCATGTGGAGTGAGTGAAGCAATTACACATGTTTTTTTTTTACCAAGAAATACATTCATATTAAGCCATTTCATATATGGCCAAAAAAAATATCAAGCAATTTCATATTGATTATCGTACGTTTTGCATTTCCTAATGAAGATTAATTGCCAATTAATCCTTTGAACCACAACTGAGTAGTATGGATGATGAACAACCTGCCTTCTTCACAAGGGCAGAACCGCAGAAGACACGTTGAAAGAGAAGTTAACAATGATAGAATGACGTGGCATTGGTCCACAACGCAAACGTATTGTTCTCGGCCTCAAAAAATTATTAATTATTAAATTTTTTTAAAATATTAATTTCTTACGTAAAAATATTTGATGACACTTTAAAAATATATAATAGCTTTTTAAGTCCGGGCATGACTAATTGCCATTGCTGATATATATCTATATTTATGTGTGGTTAAAAATACTTTTAGCCCGGGCGCTAAAAGTCAAGAAGGAAAAGTACAAGCAAAATAGTACTATAACATAGTCGAGGCTGTTCTTTGGGCATCGCTCTGCTGGAGCACCGTGGCCTGTGGGAACAGGTTAAGTCTCCAAGCAAAAAGCATCCAAAATTACAAAAAAACCAGAGGGTGATATAAATATGATCAAGAGATAACTCACAATTATGGCTTCTCCCATCCTACATTTTCTGGAAGCTTTGCATAGGAAAATTATACTTTGATGATGTGCGTTATAGTTAAATTATAAAGATCCTAATAATACAAATACAATACAGGGGTTAGTGGGCATTAAGTTGGCAAACCCAAGCTATGATTATGGGCTTTAAAAAAGGCATAAAGGAAAAGATATGCAGCTGGCATTGGATGCTTTAGTAGCAAGGAAGCTTACTTTCCAGACAAGAATGGAGTAAAGATAAAATGATCTGATAGGAAAAAAAGGGGAGAGAGAGAGAGAGAGAGAGAAGGCACAAGCCCCACAAAACTAATAATACTTCAACTGTTGAGGGAATTCCAAAATCTCAACAATTTGGTGTGAGCCATTTTAGACAGAAAGCATCCCTTTTGTCATAGCCTTTCACAAAATATTCAGTCTCCATGTGCTCATCGCCCTCAACTGAACTGCATGCATCAGACTCGCATCATTTTCCTTTTTTCATGAGAAAAGAAAGCCTTTGTGGTAAGTGCGAGGATCCTAATTAGTTCGCACTAACAATAGTTTGCCTCAAGCAACAGTAGTCGTACCTGTACCTAATTAATGATATGTCAGTCTACAAGAAGGAGCAATGGGGGAACCGGGTAAAAGCAGAACGTGAGTTTCAGTCTCAAAAACTCCAAAGGCCCACGTAGGATTTTGAGAGATCCACCTTCCAGGAGCCCAGCTGGTAATCAAATAAACTTGTAACCTCCAATTCCAAGACGAACATGTACCCAATTCAAAGCACACGAAACCCAGCTCTCCACCATTGGATGGAACTTGAAATCTGACTTGTTTTAAAAGAATTGTAATATTGAGTAAAGAAGTAATCAAGGTAAGTTATTCAAGGTCGCTTTTACCCAAAAGAATAATGACTCCGTAGTCTGTCCGAGTTCAGTGTTTTAACTTCTCAGGTGAAAAATCACTAATCACTAGGCATAGTCTCCATTAACATTTTGACTGAAAGCAGAGTTCATTATTGAAGTGAAGCACCCACTAAAGCTTGGCATTCTTGCTGAGTACACAAATACAGTTGCTTACTAGCTAGTATATTCTACTTCAATGGTAGAGCGATCTATTTCACGGAAGAGATAGTTTAAAAAATTTGAGTGCCACCTTAGATGAGAATAAAGCTTATCAAGGGTATATAATAGAAAGAAAGATATAATCTGTTGAAATAATTATGAAAAGATAAAAGCTAAGTAGATTTAAATATTATTTATTTAATATTTAAAGCACTTGTCGCTGTATTGATTTAATGGTTGATTTAATGGTGGAGATTTAATCTAGTATAAATTTGAGATTAATATATTTAATTAATTATTTTTCAAAAATAGAATTTTAAATGACAACGTTTTGAAATGACATTCTGAAATAACACGTTATTTAATATTCTAAATGTTTCAATTACAACGTTTAGAAACAGATTGATTTATCAACAACGCTTCTTTTTTCCACTATTATATAATGGTCAGATCAGAGACTGAAAGAATCCCTCAACGTTCTCTCTTCTTACTTACAATCTCTCTGTTTCATTCTGTGTTTCAAGATATCTGATATTGCTGTCAGATATCTTTGGCGCCTAGAATAATTTCTATGAGTGATTTGCTGGATCCCTGCAATAAACCTAGTGGGGGCGAATAACACCTTAAGGATAGTGTGTTATCATACGTTTCTGGGCACCAGTTGTTTTCAATTACTGTTTCTAACATTTTAGGCATGTCAAACTGAACAAAATGACGCCACCAGCAATCAGTATTTATAGCTAACTAATACCCAGTGAAAAAAAAAATCGGACCGAACCTGCCAGTCCGACAGGGGACCGGCCCCTGGCCCGGTTTGGTAGCAGATGGAAATCGGGGGGTTTCAGAATGGTGGGAACCGGTCAAAAACCGATACAAAACCGGTTTGAACTGGTTTGGCCCTTTTTTTATTTTTTATTTTTTTAATTTTTTAAAATAAAATAACATTATTTTGAGTACTAAGTAGCATTATTTTTAGTATAAATTTTTTTTATTTCTATATTATAATATGTTATAAATATTATTATAATACATAATTATTAATAATGATAAATTTACTTAACAAATAAGATAAAAATAGAATATTAATTGACTATTTTGAATTCAAAATATAATGATAGATGAATATGAACTTGTTTAGATTTTAAAATTAGATTGTAAAACTTATTTATAATATTTTTTATTTTTTATATATTATTAAATTTATTTTTTATCCTAGAATAAATGTTAAATTTATGATCATGAAAAAATATCTTTTATATTTTATCTATATTATTAAAAACATATTAATTTATTCACAACCGGTCCGACCACTGAACCTTGAACTGTTGCCTCATCCGGTTTAATGGCCGGTCCGATTTTTAATACCTTATTAATACCTATACAAAATAGGATGTCAAATAAAAGCACTTTCATTATCTAGCTCTTCTTGCACAATATATCCTTCTTCTCTCATCGATCCAAGCAATCCTTCCAACAATGCATAAATCTCATCACTTCGTAGATTTGAAACATTCACCACTAGAGAAATTAAATTCGGTTATGATCATTCATCCCTCACTAAATGACTTAATTAGCGAGAGAATGAGTGAAAAGTAATAAGTTTGTAGCTAATATGAGAAATATCCATGAATGTCACTGAAATTTAATAACCCTCCCTGTTTCATTCCAACTATCACTATAGATGACAGATCTTATTTAACCCTATCACAGTCATCTTTTTTCCTAAAACCTTATCAGGTTCTTCCCATCTCCCAACTTGTGAAGATTTGCCATGATTATATGATTCCCAACATTCTTAGGCTCAATATTGAACAATGATCACGAGGTGCATTCAAGTTATGTATGTTGTGTGTGCATTAAATAATTTGTCATTTTAAAGCTTTTTAAAATGATGAATATCATATGTATGATAATTGAATCGATGACTCAGAATTTTGTGTGACCTAAGGGTGCTAGTAGGATAATTATATACTCTATCTGTTCCCTATTATAAAGTGTATTTTTTGAAGATTAAGATTTCAAAATAAAAGTCATTTTATGAAATTTATGTATCATTTAATATTTGTTTTCTATTTTTATTTTTTTTTTAAAATACTCAAAAGAGTTATAGTGAAGAAAGATTATAAAAAGATACATTTAAAATGAGTGATAATTTAATGAGAATAATTTTAAAAAATTATAATAATTTTTAAAATATCAAGACTTTTAATTAATTTTTTAAGTATAAATGAGATAAATAAATATAATTTATAATAAAAAAATTATGGAGATATATATATAGTCATCCAGTGACAATAGCCTGTGTAGCCAAGAAAATTATAACCCTTGCTGGAAACACCGCGTGTCGATCATCCTTCTTGCATCATTACCCCGTTTGGTACCAGGGAGTTGATGCTAGGGACTGGTAATAGGTGAAGGACATGAGATTCTGTGCCTTTGGTATGGGGCAAAGTTGTCACCTGGGAATGGAGCATTCCATCACGTGGGAATGCTGAAGCCTCCCATCCCCCATGGGAATCGCCAACGCCTTCATCTTTTTTTTTTTTTATGGTTGTCATTTCTACCCTTATCAGAACCGATCAATGTCCGATGGCCATGAATTGTTTCCTCTCCATTCACTCTCCCCCACCACCGTGAACGGAAACCTCCCACTGTTCACTTTCCCCCACCACCATGAATTGAACTCCGCCGTCACTTGCACGAATTTGAAACCTCCCACTGTTCACTCTCCCACCACCGTGAATTGAAAACTCCAGCATCACTTGCGCGGATCTGAAACCTCCCACCATTCACTCTCCCCCACCACCATGCATGAACTGCTTCTTCTTCATTCACTCTCGCCCATCACTGTGAACTTGTGTGGATCTGAAACTTCCCATCACAGTAGCGAACTTTGTGCCCCTTGATTTTCAAGGTCCCATCTTGGTTTGCGCACTAAACAACAACCTCAATCAAGTTCTTGAAGCGACTCCACAATCCAGATGGAGCAATGAGGAAGTGGGGAGAAATGTCGATGAAGGTGAGCTCATGACACGCCGTGGAAGAATAAGAACGATGGAAGGGAAGGAGGGGTGGCCGGTGAGGAAAATGGTGGAGGGGCGGTGGCCGACGGGAAACAAGGAAGGATGAAGAAGGAGAGTTTTTTTTGTTTTTTCAACATTTGAGTTACTTTGTATTTTTTTATTTATTTTTTAATAATATACATTTAAAACTTATTCTCATTCTTAATTTTATTCTATTCTTATTTCTATTACATACAAAAATTATTCTATATACTTAATCGTACTTTAATTTCTTCCGGTGGTAATGGTCATTCTCATAATATTTTTGTTAAGATTTTCTAGAATTAAATAGTGCAGTTGCCCTTGTAATTTAGTGAACACATCTAAACTATAACAGACCCACTTCTAATTATATTAAATTTAAATCAAATATAAATAGTACAAATTCAAAAAAAGAGAAAGATCTTGAGAGAAGTTGGAGATCTCTGTTTTTCTTCTCTTTAAATAAACAGAAGATAATGTGAAAAAGTTTTTACGATATATCAATTAAACCATTATATTTGTTTTTTGACCGTATAAATTGCTCTCATATGGGAAAAAGCCACTACAGTTTAACTTTTTATCACGAACATAAGTGTCAATTTTTATCATGAGCTAGGCAGCTAGCTTCACGAGAGAAAGACTATGCTCACTCCAAAGTCTAGAAATAATAAATTATATTATTTATATTTATGCATCCATTCTTCTAGAATGGAAGTGGGAAAAAATAAAATTGATTGTATAAAGCTCACATCTTATTTTTATAGTATTTTTTTATTTTTCATATCTATTTATATGCACTAAAAATATTTATTTTTATACATACGAGGAATCTAAATTGTGGGCTAAGAAAATAATATAAGCACAAAAGACACCCTTAATTTTCATTTTGTAATTAAATTAGTATCTTCTATTTTTTTCCCACAAGATTAGCAAAATTGTGACATAATTCAATGATTCAAAAAATACAAGGCAAAAGGTTAAGAGACGTGGTTTGATCATTCATGTTTATTTTTTTCCTTAACTTTAGAAATGACTCGATTGATTATCATTTATCAAGTTTAACGGTTCTTGATAATAACTTATACTCTTTTTATCTCATATTATAAGATAATATAACAAAAAAATTTTATTTCATAATATAAGGTAACATGTATTAATTTATTATTTTTCCCATCATATATTGTATTATTAGTATTGTCACACCCGAAGATGCGACGCGGATGGCGCAATTTTGGAAGAAATCGGCCCACACGACGGGATCCGATTTTGGAGGAGTCGCAACCAAAATTTTAAGGAAAATTTTGGAAAACTGAAATAAAAAGAATAAAGATGGTCTGCGAATCAAAGTTGGATTCGGGAGTACGATTGTGAGTGGGGAAGGTGTTAGACATCCCCCCACAACACCCGTTTCAAAGAACAGTTACCTTAAGTTGATCATGCAATTTTTATGACTTTTTAAAAATTATTTTGATTACCTTTTAACTATTCACATGCAAAAATAAATATAAAAATAAGAAAAATGTAAAAATAAAAATAGAGAATAAAATAAAACTATGAGAAGTTGGGAAAAGTAAAATAAGAAGAAAATATTATTTATTTACAAAAAGTGGACTTGACCCAGAATTAGAGTATGAGGCCTACGTATCCTGCGATCGGGATCAAAGTCGACATAGTTTGGGCTATAAATAAGTGTTACTAGGTTGATGTATTATTTCTTTTTTAAAAGAAAGGCTTATAGAAAATAATTTGTCTTTCCACAAAGGAAATAATTTGTAGAATTGATTGGTGCGTTTTAGTTTGTAAAAAACAAATTAATTTTCATTATTTGCTCTTACCACTAATTTTCATTTTTCATTTTCATTTTTTTTAAAGAAAATCAATTCTAAAAAAAGAATATATGTTTTTCCTCAATGTAGAAAAATTATGTGAATTTGAATATTTTATTGTTAATTTGAGAAGAAAAATTGGAAAAGAATTTTATTTTTACAAAATCAATTAACTCATGTGGTAACTTTATCACTTACAATCTGCTCATTGATACCTAAGTATTCACGGTAATATCATTCGAGGCAAATAGATGTAAAGAATAAAAAAGGTTTGGAGGGAAACTAATAATTTAAATAAATCATTTTTGCTTTCTTTTTTATTTTGAAATAATTTATTATTAAATGAACAAGACCTTCTCAACACATCTATTTATTGAAAAGAAAGTTATATAAAAAATATGATTGCTACATGTATTTTCAACGAGAAATAATCAGTATATATGATAACTTTATCACTCTCAAGTTACTGATTAATACATAAATACCCACGGCATTACCACTCGGGGTAAATAAATGAAAATGATAAAAACTTAAGGGAAATGAATAATTTTCAAATGATTTTTATTTCTTTATTTCAAATTATGAGATAAAAGATGCAATTGGGGAATCCCCATTTTTAGTAAGTAAGTTTTGTTTAAATTGCTTTTATTTTCTTATTTCAAATCATGAAATGCAGTCACAAAATCCCTTTTTATTATTATTATTATTTTATTCAAAAAATAAACTTAAGATAAAATTGCCACATCCCATATCCTTGTTTTTTTTTTATATTTACGAATTATTTGTATCTTCTTACTGAAAAATGGGAAAATGTAATTAAATTTCTTCTTCTTTTTTCTTTTAAAACTTGAAATAATTCGAAAAGAGTTTAAGATAGAACTGCTACTTATATCTTCTTCTTTTTTTCGTTTTTCAAAATCAATTTCAAAACAAAATCAAACAGCATTTATGGTGACTTGATCACTCATAATTTACTGATTTATGCTTACTTGCTCACGGTGACGCCACTTGAGACAAAAGACAAAAAGGACTTAAAGGATAAAATTGGGAAAATGAAATCATTTTTATAAAAATAAATACGATCATGGGTGTTTTATAAAAAGAAAAGCAATAAAAGGAATTTAAAAAATATAACTTTTATGCATATATTGACTTTCTATTTATTTATTTGTTTTATTTATTATTATTATTATTATTATTTTGGAAAAAATAAACAATGCCAGGAAAACCATGCCATAATCATTACTATTGCAGACAACAAGTCACAAATCAAGCATGCCACATAATTCAAACTTTGTTTCTATGGCTAAGTGAAGCTTAATGATAAATCCTCTAATGTGCTTAAAACCTGAAACTATATAGAACTAAATGAGGAATATAGCCTGCAACCATCAATGTATCAAGATATGTATGTTAAATCACTCAAACCAAAGGAATGGGAAATTACAGTAATATGAAAAATATGATGGAGGTTCAAGGGATTTCATGCTTACACAAATTCTGCATCCAAAGCACTCCACAGGGGTTAACACTAAGGCTAACAGATTTCATACATTTTAACAGCAAAGCAACCTTCTGATTAAAAAACAAGAATCAAATGGTCTTTATCTTGGGCCAAAACCAAGCAATTTTACGAATAAACAAGATCAAATTAATAGGCCCTTTGAGTTTTAAATCATGGATAAATTCTCATGTCAAAATAAGGTCACATGGATCGATAATCAATATGCTCATATAAAGATAAAGATTTCCAGAAGAGATAGCTAGTTCTGGAACTGAGCCTTCAAAATCATAGCAAGCTCTAACCTTCCAAACATCCCTAGGAGATTCATGTTCAGGAACTAAAATCCTCATGTTGGTAAAGAGAAAGCCTAATGTTACTCTAATGACTAGAGATTAACAAAATTTAAACCGCATGATCATTTGAACCATGATTGCAACCTTAACAGAGAATATACAAACTTATAATCAAAGAAAAACTTTATCAATCAAGACACAGTAATTCGAATCCATAAATCTCATTATCTACAATTTATCCTTTGAAGCCCCAAAATAAACGAGATCATGAAGGGCCAAAGGCGAAATTCTTAAACCAGATGACAACACCCTAAAACTAGCTAAAGACACAAGTTCATCAACACAATCTAGCCTAATAATAAATATTGGCAGGTTAGCAACGAAACAAAGTACTCAACCAAATCCCAGTACAATTAGCAAGCTTCATTCCTAGATTGAATCTAAGTCATGACAAAAACTTAGGATTTGAAACGAATGTTACCAATCGCAGTCTTTGATTCACTGATGCTTATCGCTATATTACCCCTTCGGATGCCCTCTCCCTTTTTCTTTCTCCGGCGTACTCCTCGGGTTTTCTCAGCACCGAAAGTCTTCCACTGTTCCTCTCACAGTCTCTTATGGGCTCACGGCTCCATCTATTTCTTTGTCCGAGCCTCCCCTTGTCTCCAATCTCTCCTTCCTCCTCCTTTCCGGCGTACTCCTCGGGTCCATTTATAGCAACCTAGCGAGTGAAAAGAAAGGTACCTTCGAGCGCGTGGTTATCTTATCCTGCCTTGCTTCCGTATGCCAGTTGCTTGCTCCCCTGTTCCGGTTGCTTGCAACCACAAGCCGCCCCCACCCCCTCTAGTCTGCTACGGCCAGTACAGAGTGATGGACCTAACCTCTTTTGTCGCGTCGTGGCTTTAGTTCTCTCATTTTCTTTTCGCCCGTGACTCCCTCTGTCTTTTGCTTTTCAACCTTGCGTGTTTAGTATCCCTCTGACTTTTCTTTGGTCTCCATCGTGCCTCAGCCCTAGCTCTCTACCCCTCGCCTTTCTTTGCTCTGCCTTTCCTTTTCTTTCCCCTGCAGCCATCCTCTGTCACCTTCCGCAGCTCCCCTCGTCTCAAGTGCTTTCTCTGTTCTAGGGCTACGCCCTTAAGCCCTATCCATGAGCCCTTAATTGGGCTCATGGCCTTTCCAGCATTTCAGCCCAAATATGTTTTTGGGATCCTTTTTTTTATTTATATATATATTTTTATATTTTACTTTTTTTTCTTATGATTTCTGAGCTATTTTCTTTTTGCTTTTTGTTTATTATGTATTTTTTGTGTTTTGGTAGGATCTAATCTATTTGGAGATCCTTATTGTCCTTTCTCTCTCTTTTTTTAAGCTTTCGGTTTTAATTTCCAAATTTCTTTTTCTTTTCCTCTTTTTTTTTATTTGGAATTTCAGATGTCGAATTCTAAAATGAAGGAATTGGATCTTGAAGTTAAATTATAATTATTAATTTCCCTACTTAGAGGAAAAATTTATTTTATTTCTTTTATGTTTTCATTTTTTTTATACTCCCCCCTTTTTTTTAATTGTCCAGACAAAATAGGTTGTTCACAAGTATTATAACTTATAGTATATTTAATTAAAAGAGTAGAATTAATAAAAATATAATTAAAAATTTTACTTTATTTTTAGAAGTTTAATAATGTACTCCTTCCAATTCAAAATATAAGTTCTTTTTTTAAAAATTTTTTTAATTTAAAATATAAGACTTATTTAATAATTTTTAATGCATTAAGTATTTATTTTATTTTATTTTTGTTTATAATTAAACAATTAAATATAAAAGAAATAATAAATTTTAAATACAATACATTAAATCAGAATATTATTAGAAAATAATATATATATATATTTATAAATTTAATAAATAAAACTATTTTTTAAATTTTTATATAATTAATTAAATAAAACTTATATTTTCAACCCTAAAGAAATATATATTTTTTAATAAATGTCAAACCTCCCATTGTATAATATGGAAGGGCCGGAGTATGACACCACAAAGCCCAGCCGATGAGGAGCCATTACGTTTAATAATATATTCTATTAAGGAATACAAAGCTGAGAGGAGTAGAAGGACGCTCGACCTCCCTACCTCCAGGTCCCAATTCATAAACCACGAAAACCCCACACCATCCCCACCGCCGCCCGACGGTTCGCCAGTTGCTCCCCTCCTGCCGCCGTCTTCCTCCTCCTGGTAAGGTTCATTAAAAATTTGGCTCAAACTTTCCACTGTGTGAAATTGTGGATCTTCGGATGAAAGATTCTGTACCCATTCATTCTTCCTACACGAGAAAGTTAAATTTAATTTCTTTGAAAGGGAAAAGAATTTATAGGGGTATTACGATTAACACGGAGGAAAAGGAAAATGAACCTCAGTTCATGATTGGTGAGTCCTCCCCCAAAAGGAGAGAAGAATAAGTCCTTTGTTCGTCAGACCTATAAATATTTGATATCTCTATTATGTTTTACAAGTCAAGCATAACGTTTAAATATTTGAAACGATCCAGTTCCACTGCTTTACTCATAAAAAGAATACTGTGTCAGTGTAGGGATCTTTTGTGATTTGGATCTTCACCATATTCTACATGAGTTAGAACTTAGAAGGAAATTGGGAAACCAGATGTAGACTCTGTTGCTATTGTCTGTACCCTGCTTATCTCTCATACTAGCTCATCTGCAAGCTTTAATTGCAATTTGTGTATTTCTGTTCTTCTGAATAGTTTCTTCACCATAATAGTTGTTGAAGAAAAGATTTCAAGTTTGAATCTCATACGTTTTCGGAATACTGTGTCCGAGTATGTATTCTAGAATAAGGCATCCCATTGAAATGGAGGGATAAGAGATCAGCAGGAAGCAAATATCCTGGCAATAGAGATTTTTGAGTTACCCGGTATTAAAATTAATGGGGAGCATGATTCTTCAGCACTACTACTATAGTGACTAGCTTCATTGGCTTCAGTCAGGGACCCATATTTAGGGATGATTCTTTTTCTTGTTCAAAAATGTCTCAAAAATAATTGTTGTCATGTTATGCAAACTCTCTCTTTCCAGAGGCTTTGCTCTTCCCACAAATTTGCATTAAGAAGAGAAAACAAAGAGTTAACTAATGTAATAAGAGTTCTGGACATTGTAAACCCCAAGAAAAGAGGTACTGAGCATCTTCAAAGCCATCTTCAGCTCATTGAGGGCACGCTGGGAAGCAATGCCAAAGAACTTGTTAAGGTTAATTCTGCTGGTACGAAGGCTAAGACTGAAATCAGGGGTGTACTCAACAAAATGGTCCCATCCTCAGGTCTGCAGATTGAGAATTTGGTTTCTTTTCATCTTGATCAGGAGGAACAGGGATCAGGAGTTGATGCACACTTTTTGTCTCATGCTGTGAGCAAATGTGGGTCCAAGCGTGACCTTCGTGGAGGTCTTCAATATCACTGCCTAGCAATAATGACTGGGTATATTGCTAATATATATGTTGGAAGTTCTTTGATAAGTCTGTACAGTAAATGCGCCTTGTTAGAAGATGCATATCGGACTTTTGAAGAAATACCTATCAGAAATGTGGTGTCATGGACAGCAATTATAACTGGGTTTGCACAAGAGTCACACATTGACAAGTGTTTGGAGCTCTTCCATTGCATGAGAAAAGCAGCATTGAAACCGAATGAGTTCACATATACAAGTCTTTTAAGTGCTTGTATGGGCAGTGGTGCTCTTGGACAGGGGAGAAGTGCTCATTGTCAAATAATTCAATTGGGCTTTTATGCTTATCTCCACATTGCTAATGCTCTTGTCACCATGTATTGCAAATGTGGTGTGATCCCAGATGCCTCGTACATATTTGAATACATGAAAGATAAGGATGTTGTCACATGGAATTCCATGATAGCTGGATATGCACAGTATGGGCACGCACAAGAGGCTATTGATCTTTTTGAAAAGATGAAATTGCAAGGTGTTAGTCCAGATGCCATAACTTTCCTTGGTGTGTTATCCTCATGTCGTCATGCAGGACTTGTCAAAGAAGGTTGGCTATACTTTAATTTAATGGCTGAACATGGTGTGAATCCAGAATTAGATCATTATTCATGCATTGTTGATCTTCTTGGCCGGGCTGGTTTGCTTCTTGAGGCACAAGATTTCATCCAAAGCATGCCTTTTTGCCCTAATGCTGTAATATGGGGTTCACTGCTTTCATCCTCAAGGCTTCATGGAAGTGTTTGGATTGGCATCCAGGCAGCAGAGAGCAGGTTATTGCTTGAACCAGGTTGCCCTGCGACACTTCTTCAGCTGGCCAATTTGTATGCCAGTGTAGGCTGGTGGGATCAGGTAGCACGAGTGCGAAAATTGATGAAAGACTGGGGGTTGAAAACGAATCCTGGTTATAGTTGGATTGAAATTAAAAATGAAGTCCATAGATTTGGAGCAGAAGATAAGTCAAACAGCAGGATGGCTGAAATTGTTACACTAATGGGCAGTCTAATAGATCACATGAGAAGTTCAGGCCTTCCACAGATGCCTGAGGAGGAAGATGTTATGTATAGATGGCGGGTAGTCAATTCTTTTGCCTAAGCCTAATTTCATTGCTGTTTTTTCTAGTATTCCAAGCATCCCCTTGTACATTGGCAAGGGCCTGAACAGAGTAGACTATTTGTGGTCATGCATTGTAGATAGTGTATGAGCGGCATTCAAGATGCTATGCATGTAGGGAAGCTGCTATTTAAAGATGAATGACTTGATGGGGGTATTAGAATCTAAACTATCTCCAGATGCGATAATATTCAAAACCTGAAATGGCAAGATATCTGCTTTCCTTTATCTCTCTTTTTCACGGGAATGTGAAGATTCATATGATATTGTGATCTTTTTTGGTTGATTGTTTAATCTTGTCTGGAATTATTATTATTATTATTATTTTGGCTCATGATCTGAGTTTCAATCCTTCTAAAGCTGTAAAAATATAATGCTTTTTCATTTTACCAGGTTTTTTACTCTTTGTAGATTCATCAGAAAGGACCGCTGGAATGGAGGGGGGAGGAAGCCAGCAAAAATCAAATGCCTCACCAGCAGCAGTTTTTGAGTTACCTGGAGAGCCTGCTATTGTAATTAATGGGATGCCTAACATCATCCCTAGTGACAGCACTACTGCTCGTCGTGTGGTTTCAAGCACTGTTGAAGCACCGGTGCATTCAGGTTTAGGTGAATGGTTGGAAGGGAGGGAAGTTCTAAAGCTGTTTATGGGGCGTTATTACTCAGGTATAGTACTACAATTTGACAAACAAACTGGATGGTACAGAGTTCTCTATGAGGATGGTGACTCTGAAGATTTAGACTGGCACGAGTTGGAAGAGATTCTTCTGCCTTTGGACGTTACAATTCCACTCAAATCGTTGGCACAAGGGATTGTTGTTAGGAAGTACAAGAAACCTATTCATAAATCTGGGAAGATTGTACCTAATTCACAAAATCCTCAAGTTAAACGTATGGTCAATAAAGGAAAGATGACCACACCAGTATAACAGGGCATCAATGAAGGATTTTGTAGTTTGTAGATAGGGAGTATGCAAACTGTGGTACCATTACAGAAGCAAGTTAGAAACTAGAAACGGGTTGATATCTAAATGATTCTGCAGAAGAGACTAAAGAGTGATCAGGGGATTTGTCCCGGATTTCCAAATTTGTTCTAGTTGTGTTGTATTGTTTCGTGAAAAAAAAAATATTACTGTTGTGTTGTCTGCGTGCTGTTTTGGGCCAAACCCCCCCCCCCCCCCAAGACAAAAAAAAGAACACACATCACAAAACCCCTTTTCCGGTTTTGCGTACATGTGAACAATATCATACTTTTTGTGCTGAATTTTCTCTTGGACGTCACATTAAATTGTTTAGGCTTTGGGACACAAGAACTCATCCATACACTAGCGAGTTCATATATGGATCCCCGTCTTGAGGCTAATTAAATGCATCAAAACTCTTATAAAAAAAAAAAGGCATCAAAACAAAACCTATTTGGTCAAAAGGAAAAAAAAAGAAAGACGTATTTTGAACTGTGTGGCATGACATACTACTGAGCCTTACTGAGCCAGTTAATTCTTTTGGCCTTGCCTTATTCTTAAACGTTAATCAAGAAAGGTGCTTGGCGACTTGTAAAATTCCTAATCAGAACTTGGCTTAATCAGGTTCATTGGTACAAAGTCTCAAACATTTCACGCGAATTTTCTTTCCAACTGTCATGTCTTTTGCACGTAAATTTTTCAAACAAAAAATAACCGTAGCTATCAGTCATCTTATTGAAAAAGAAAAGAAAAACGCAACAATATCATCATTTTTTTTTTTATAAAATTGGCCGAAATGTTAGAACAAAAGAGTATTCCTTTTCACTATTTGTTGCTCAAGCCAAAGACAAATAACAAGAGTCGCACTTTCCTCGCCTACTATTATCAGTTGCGAGCATCAATGAGTTATCAATAATAAACAGCCTAAAGGCTGCAGAAACAGAGAGAAATGCATATAAGTGGTTTATGGAAATCGAAAGTTTGGAGAAATGTATCGGAATCTCCTTCGGTGCACGATGTGTTCATGGCACATCTGGGTTACTGAATCCCGAAGTGGCTGTGCTGGTTCACCGGATAACCCCAGTATTCAAAGAGTTTAGAAGTTAGAACTGGACGAGGAATTTCAAGCATTTGGATTTAATTCTTATCTCTCTTCTTTTTATATTTCCAACGTCTTGACTGTTTATAAAAGTCAATCAGCCGAATGAAACATTGGCAGATGGTGGTTGTGACTGCACGAGATGACTCCGAATCAGGGGAAGGCCGTTCCCGTTCTGCTTCTGGACTTCACTGTGATATCTTTGATCAACGGGTCATTCTTGTTCACAGGGAGTCTATCCCAAGACCACACATTTGAAGGTGCGTTAATGATGGGCATGGATATGACGTGGTTGATTGATTTTGTAAAGAGTATGGAACAGCCACTACGGTTGTGGTTTCTGGCAGAAGCTGGGGTTGGAAGCAGAGAAGGCTTATGCCATTGGCATTTTCAGGATATTTCTTCAGCCCTCGGTCATAGGCTTTGTGCTTCAGTTCATATTCAACCACCACAACGGTGGATGGATCGTTCTCGAGTACCTTTTCACGGTCTCTCTTCTACTTTCATGTCCAAATTTGCTGTTTTTGGACATCTCAGCTCTAAAATCTATAAACACCTCACAATCTCTCTACTGTATACCACTTGTTGATGTTTAATTTTCGAGTTGCAGGTGTGTGTTGCCCGATATATAGACTAGTTCCTCATGGAAAGTGTGTGGCTGGCGTTTCCATTCTGATTGGAACTTCTGTGACTATGACAGTGAGAAGAGCACTTTCTAGTGGTGGACAACACCAAAACTGTGGGTCAGATCTCACTGCCTGGGCCAATGTCTGGTCTTATTATGGGTGGGGCTTCTCCATTAGAGGCCATTCAACTTCAGATTGTGGTGATGAATATGATTATTGGGGCATCTACTGTTAGCAGAGCATCTTTTTTACTTACCGCTGTTGGCCAAGACTCTTCACTAGCTCCTACCAGTTACATGCCCAAGTCTTCTCACAAGGATAAGTCCACCTAACTTGAATCACAAACTCTTCATTTTCCCACTATTAATTAATATCAGGACAATCATGATCAACTTCTTTCTCCTACGAGTTTCCACATTAAAATGGTTCTTGCAACTTTCGGAGCTGAGTTGATCAGTGTATTAAGGAGGTGGCCCTAGCCAGATTATCGAAGAACAGAGGGGCTAGTTATGTTAATTTACGTTGAATTGAAAATTTTTTTAATCTTGTTGGAAATATATGATGCTAAATGCCAAACACACAATCACAAGTAACGAAGCAAAATAGAAAAAGATAGCGCACTGGGGAAATATTCCCAATATGATAAGCCAAACTGACCGTAATAGGGTAGATTCGAGCTATTAAGTGGGAAAAGCATCAGAATAATTCGAGTGCAAAAGCTAAAGAATCTTGTCCTGTTTCTGTTATTCTAATATTCTGTTAGCTGCAATTCACAATCACATTAAAAAATAAATTCATCCAAGTTATGCCCAAAAATACTGTTTTTAAAAGTTATTTCGTCATAAGTTGACAACTCTCCAAGATTAAGTAGACCCTCCCTGCAGAATAGGGAGTAAAGTAGCATAAACTCAGAACTCATGAGAGGAAGAGGAGAAAAGCTCTGATGAAAGTTGTTCAAGAGCTTAGTGTGATTTAAACATGCACCATGTACTGCCTTTTATAGGTAGAGGACCACAGGCAAATGTTGAACTGATTAAAGGGCATTAATGACATCCGTTTTTGAATGTTGGGGGAGATTAAAACCAAATAAAATTAGGTAATTAAAAAACCATTAATGGATGGTTAAAATCATAAACGGAAAAAAATAAAGCCTCAAAATTATAACCTTTAAAGAGAGGATTTTCTAGAAAGCTATTTTAAATCAAATAAATTTTGTATTTTTCAAAATAATTTCCAACAAAAAGCATCCAACACTTGCTCAATTAACAGATTTCAACTGCGTTGGCTTGTTGTTGTGCGCGCAAACCCACTCCTCTTCTTGGTCCATTCACTTGCTCAATTTTACATCTTAGTATATATACATTAAGACTTCCACCAACTTGAGCAATGTAAGACTTTCTTTTTAACACACATATGTCAACAATCCCCCATATGTGTTAAAAAGATCATTATCATCCAAGTTACACACATGAGTATAACCGTTTCAAATATAGTGTCTTTTGAATTATAAACCAGATTTAGACCAATAACATTTAGTACACAGAGTTATTAGTGAAGCTCAAAACTTCTATGAACCAATAACTCTTAATTGCCTACTAGAGACCTTATTTGTTAGACTATACTCCCACAATTCTTGCTGTTAATGATGATTTTGTACTTTAAATGGCCGTGTATGTGCTTGGTATTTAATGAATGTTCTAGAAATTTCACCACAATTTCATAGGAGCGGCTCCACTCCATATTCATATAGGTGATTTTATCAAGTGTATCTACAATAAATGCACATTTCATAAGAAATAAGAAATCATTAAGAGATTTGCTTAGTCTCACAAATAATGCATTCTAACACTTTCTCATACCATAGAAAGGAACTAGAATTTTAGTGTTAGCAGAATTAATAAATGATTTGTTCTTACCAATATGAACCTTTTTTATAGTATCTTCAATCACAGAAGTTGAATTACCATCATTATTAATTTTAGATTAGCTGAAGTTTCATTCCCCTTGATATGTTAATAATTTGTTTCTTCCCTAGGGGTTTTGTTAAAGAATCAGCCAGATTTACTTCTAATCTTACAAATTCGATTGAGATTACTCCACCTTTTAGCAACTGCTTTGTAATATTATGTCTCAACTGAATATATCTACTTTTGCCATTAAGGTCTTATTTTAGTTGTAACTATCGTTGATTGGTTGTTACAATGTAAAGACACTGATGGTGTTGGTTTTTCTCCTAAAGCAATATTTGCTAAGAAATTTTTCAACTACTCAGCTTCAGTACCGGCTAGTTCCATAGCAATAAACTCTGAATCCCTTGAGGATTTTATAATAATACTTTATTTGACTGATCTCCAGGATACTACACCACCATCAAGAATAAATACATAACCATTAATAGATTTAATCTCATCTAAATCTAAAATCTAATTAGCATCACTGTATTCTTCTTATACAATGGAAAACTCACTATAAAATATACCATAATTCATAGTACCTCTTAAATATCTCATCAATCTAACCAGAGCTATCCAATGCTCACTGTCTGGACAATGTGTATATCTGCTCAATCTACATATAGTATATGCTATACTAAGCTTGGTAAAATTCATTAAATGTAACAGATTTTCAATAATCTGTGTATATTTATATTGAACCACTAGATCACTTTTATGTTTTGTTAATTTTGTGCTAATATCATAAAGAGTGCTTAAAGCAGTATCATCAAAATGTCTGAACTTTTTAAAATTTTTTTTAACATAATGCTCTTGAGAAAGTAAAATACCATTTTTACTCCTTATAATCTTAACACCTAATATAACTTTCGTTTCACCCATATCTTTCATATAAAAATTTGAAGCAAGAAAATGTTTAGTTTCAATCACAACATTCATGATAGTACCAAAGATAAGCATATAATTCACATATGAACAAATAATTACACAATCACCATTTATAAATTTTGTATAAACACACATTTTCGCTTCAATAGTAGAAAAACCATCACTAGTTAAAACTTAATGTAATTTTTCATGTCATTGTTTATATGCTTGTTTTAATTCATATAAAGATTTAACAAGTTACACTTTATTTTTTCGTTTAGGACTGACATACCCTTTAGGTTGTACCATAAAAATTTTTTCTTCTAAATCACCATTAACAAAAGTTATTTTAACATCCATTTGATGAATATAAAATTTGTAAACTGAAGTTAAAGCATTCAGAATTGTTATAAAAGAAATCTTTGTAACAAGAGAAAAAGTAAATATTTTGTTTTTGAGTAAAAATTTTAACCACAAGCCTAGTTTTATATTTATCAATTGATCTATCAGGGTTAAGTTTCTTCTAAAAACCTATTTACAACCAATAGACTTAGCTCCTGAAGGCAAGTCTACTAAAACCCAAATTTTATTTTAATTAAGAGAATCTATTTCAATCTTAATTGCTTCTTTCCAAAGATGAGCATGTGAAAGAGAAAAAGTTTCATAAAAATTTAAAAAATCTGCTTGAATCATATAAGTATAAAATTCATTTCCAAAAGAAGTTTATCTCCTTTGCCTCTTACTTCTTCTTAAATTTTCAACCAAATTTTTATTTGAATTTTGTTCAGGAGAAGAAGTAGAAATTTCCAATTTTTTAGGCTTATATTCAATTTTCAAAGGAAAGTTATGATAAAAAAAATTCTGCATCTTAAATTTTTATAATAGTGTTATAATCCAAAATATCACTTTTCAAAACCAGAAATTTATAACTTGCACTTTTTTTAAACATATTCAATAAACATACAATCAGAAGTTTTAAACCTAATAAGTCTTAAACCCAATTTTCCTTTTCTTATGATCAGGCAACATTACTTTAGTAAAACACCCCTACACTTTCAAATATTTTAGGTTAGAAGCATAACATTTCCATAATTTATAAAATATTTTATTTGTTTTCTTATGAGGTATTCTGCTTTATAAAAAATAAAGAGAAAACAAAATTTCACCACATAAATTATTTGGTGCATAAGAACTTACAAGCAAAACATTCATCATTTCTTTTAAAATTTTATTTTTTCTTTCATCTACTTCATTAGATTCAGGTGAATATGGAGGATTTATTTCAAGTATTATTCCTTCTTTTTCACAAAGGTCATTAAATAAAACATATTTTCCTCTTCTATCAGACTTGGTTTTTTTTATCTTTTTATTTAGTTGATTTTCTACCTTCACTTTATACAAAGGAAATTTTTCAAAAGCTTCCTCTTTATTTCTCAATAAATATATTTTTAGTATATCTTGAAAAATCATCTATAAAAATTATATAATATTTTTTATCACCTCTTGTCATTATTTGTTTTAAATCACCCAAATAAGTGTGAATTAAAGCAAGTAATTTAGTTTCTCTGTGCGTAGAAAAATGTAATTTTTTAGTTATTTTAACTTCTGCACATATTTACATTTATTTAAATTATTATTTTTAATTCAAGAAATTAAACCAAGTTGTTACATTTTATTTATATAATACTTGTTAACATGTCCTAATCTAGTATGTCACATATCAAAAGAATCAATCATATAAACAACCAAATAAGAAAAAGATGCATTTTCATTCATTTCATCAACATTCAGAATAAACAGTCCTTGATTACAATAACATTTTCCACGAAAATATTATTTTTTGTCATTACAATCTTTTCAGATTCAAATGACACTTTAACCCTAGCCTTTCCCAATAGAGCTAGAGACACTAAGTTTGCTCTAACATTAGGCACATGCAGTACATCATTGAGAGCTAATGTCTATTTTAGATGTGAGTTTGAGAACAACTTTACCTTTCCCTAAAACTTTTGCAGTTTGGGAGTTAACAAGGTAAATACTATATTCTCCTTCCTTTATAGGATCATAGGAGGTAAACAACTTGTTATTTGCACAAATGTGTCTAGTAGCTCTAGAGTCTACCATCCATTTTCTCACATCAGAGACAAGGAGAGCTTGAGAAATGACTGCATCAATAATTTCTTCAAAATTGTCATCTCCTTGAACCAAATTTACATTTAGCTTGGGAGGATTATCATTTCTAACCCTGTTAGCTTGTCACAAAAAAAAAAAACAGCTACCATTCTTTTTGAACTTAGGGTTAGAATCCCTGGGTTTGTAATTAGGTTTCTTGTGAGAATCATACCTCTTGTCATGCGACTTTGTCTCCACCAAGTTTGCCTTTAAGGCCATCTCTTTACCCTTTACTGCTCGAATCTCTTTCCAATTGGTGTCTTTGATGATGATGTGAGTGATGAGGTCAGACAGCAACAATTGCTTCTACTTGTGTTTAAGTTGCTATTTGTAGTCTTTCCACGAATCCAGTAGTTTCTCTATCAAGATCCTAGTTACAAATTCATCTAGAAGGTTGATCTTCTTAATACAGAGTTCTTCTAGCAATTTATGATATTTGATGATCTGTAGTTTAATGTCTTTCTCTTCAGACGCCTTCCATCGGTAGTAATTTCCCATCATGAATTTATGCTTTCCAGCATCCTCAGCAGTATACTTTGTGATTAGTGACTCCCAGATCCTTTTGGCTTCCTTATAGACACAATATACATCAAACAAATCATTAGACAAAATGCTAATAATAGTATGCTTGCATACCTTGTTGCCATAAGCCCAAATGTCTTTCTAGGCTTGGTCAACATCTATAGCAGGCTCGATTTGAGTGAGAGCCATAGTAACCCCATGCATGTCCAGCATCGAGAAAACACGTTCTTGCCATTGAACACCTCAATTTTTGATATGTCTGGGAACGACCTAGGAAGTGGCAATGTGGTGGGCACAAAGACAGCACCACCACCACCACCACCAACGACTTCAACAGATACAACAATAGTAATGCTAGTAGTATCATAATTAATAGCAACATCAAGGTGTAACTCCATAACTTTTAAGATTGTTAGCTGTAATTCATAATCATGTTAAAAAAAATTGATCCAAGTGGTGCTCGAGGATACTATCCTTAAGAGTTATTCTACCACACATCGACAACTCTCCATGATTAAGTGGACGCTTCTTGCAAAATAGGAAGCAAAGCAGCAGAAACTCAGAACTTAAGAGAAGAAGAGGAGAAAAGCTCCGAAAGTTGTCTGAGAACTTGGTGCAATTTGAACATACACCATGTAATGCCTCTTATAGGCAGAGGACCATTGGCAGACGTTGGACAGATTAAAGGGCATTAATGGCATCCGTTAAAATCATAAACCGAAAAAAATAAAGCCTCAAAACTGAAACCTTTAGAGAGGATTTTCTGGAAAGTCATTCTAAATCAAATAAATTTTGTATTTTTCAAAATATTATTTAGCAAAAAGCATCCAACACGTGTTTAAGTTCGCGCACAAGAGAGAAATCAACAAATTTCAATTGCGTTAGCCTATTGTTGAGCGCATGAGCCCACTCCTCTTTTTGGCCCATTCACATGCCTAGTTTCATATCTTAATACATATACATTAAGGCTTCCACCAATTTGAGCAATATGGAACTTTCTTTTTAACGCACATACTCCAACATATTCATCACTGATATATGAACCTAAAGGAATTGACAAGTTAGGAAATGATAAATATAAAGGATCCGTATTCTATTACCATTAGTGATATGTATGCCGTTTTACTATGTATACTAAAAGTAGGTCTGCTAAATCCTCCTACCAACTTACCTCAAAAATGTTCTCATCTCAACCATAACTTAAAAATCCTTAATCGCAATTGGCTTTAACATGACTAAAATAAACAATACTCTTTTTGTTTTTTGGGAAAATAAAAAAATACTCTAACTGATTTTAATTGGCAATTACAGTCCTAAGGTGATGTTAGTCTCCAACCAAAAAAAAAATTACAGAAAAAGAAAAACAAGAGGGCAGATTACAACAGAGATAAAATATAGCCCTAAAAGTTACTGCAATGATAATAATGCAGATCATAAATTAAGATCATTATTCTGAGAATCATTCGAATGAATTCTTTAATATATACATATTTACAAGCTTAACAACAAAGATCCTGTAGCCATATATATAACAGTTAACTCTCCAAAAGAAATAGTGTCTACGTGCTGGTGATTGGTGAAATTATACATAATGTTTATAAGGTGTCATTGAATTTGGCATTATTTTATTTTTTCCAAATGAACTTACGGAAATTTGGCATTGTTATTATCCGGAGGGTTTTCATTCTCGAAGTTGCCGGGCGGGTCGTACTCGCAAACGATGAACATACCTGCTTCCTGGGTGCGGCAATGCTGAATGGCGCACCCGACCCGCACCGAATCCCTCCACACGATCTGTTTGAAGTGGCCACACTGTTCACCCTTGGGGGCTGAACACTTGAGAGTTTTGAAATCGAACCACTCCTTCCCTGTACAGTTTATACCAAGAATACACTACATCCGACGCCGTCCAGCTCGGATCCTTCGCCCAGAACAAGTTCTCGCCGTACGATCCGTCCGAGTGGATCATCTTGTAGTCGTGGTATCGCTGCATCGCGTATTGACGCGCGTAGCTCGCCAGCTTCTCGTCCCACTTGTACAGAGGCTCGTGGTACTGCTTTCGAACCCAGTTATGCGCCGTCACAAATTCCTGCGCCACCAGATACGGGTGATTTTTAACAGACGATGGCGCGACGTCTAGTCCGCGATCCCATCCGAACAGTTTCGCCGGTTCGACCTTCTTGAAATGGTTCCCATTGGGTTTGACGGGTCCCGGGATTTTAACAGTGGGGGTGTTGGCTTTCTGGGGATGAGCGGAGACGAGGGGGAGAGGACGGAAAAAGAGATAGATGATGATGAAGAAGGAAGATAGAGATAAAGAGATGGAGTGCATTTCAGAGATTCTGATTGTGATTGTGAAAGGAGTTTAGCCGTTTTGGTTCTTCCATCGGAGAGAGATATGGTGTTTTTATGGATGGATATGGACAGATTGTTCTCAGAAAATGGCGAAGTTTATGGGGATCCAAAGGTTTCGCTTTCGCATTACCTACTTTTATCTTTTTTGTCATTTGATCACCTCACTTGAATTCTCTCCTGCCTTTTCCATGCATGCACAGAATAGAAATAGGTTTAAAACAACAGAAATAAAATAAAATAATTTTATATCACCAAAAATGAGACAATTTTATAAGTAAAAAAGAACTTTTTGTATTCTTATTAAGATTATAAAAAAATATAAAAGATATTATAAAAATTATTGAACAATAATTATAAAATTAGACGTGAACTTGTCTATTGGATAAAATTTCGGATAACAAGTGAGACAGTTAATTGCTAACTGAAATAATATAATTTTTTATTGTATCCCAGCTACTTTTTTATGAGAGAATCTCTACAACTTATACCAATATATGTTGGTAATCAAATAAAAACTTTTATTATATATAGTAACTAGAATTCACGTATGTACGATGAACGGAAAGCTTCAGATATTATTTATAAAATTAAAGCATATAGATGTGAAAAAATATAAAAAATATTAATATTAAATACATTTTTATGAATTATAATGCGAATTCATCATAAAATAACATATAGAAATAACATAAATCAATATATCAATATTCACAACTCATTTTATATACTATCGAAAAACTTTTTTAAAACAAGTAGATGAAAACTTCCCTATATACCACATTTGATATTTGTTGGATTGCCATTATGATTAGCAATAAAAATTGTCCATATATTATTAGGAGAATTAGATTTCTTCCAAAATTCCTCTTGTCCTCACTATAGAAAGAAGGATGAAAAAAATATAGAGAGGTTAGAGTGGAGGTCTTACCATAAGTATTGCATCTAGTTTGCATAAAGTAGTGGGGATTTGCTTGTTGTTATGTCATCATGATCTATTTAATAAAAATTTTCAATGACATTGTCAATGACATTCAATATAAGAAAAATGAGATAGGAAATTGTTATCTTTATGTTTAAACTATGCTTGAAATTTTGTTATAAAAGAACCATTCCAATGATTCCATTTATTAAGAAGATAAAATATATTATAAAAATATAAAAATTATCACCAGAAAATTGTAAACAACAACACAGTAAATTATTATTTTTGAATGTGCTTTCAAAACTAAAAATAATTTGTTAAAAGACTCACTTATATAAATTTATATAGATTTCATAATAAGTATAGAAAATCAGATTGTGATTTTTTTTACAAATATATATATATATGATTTTCATTTACATATTTTTCTTATATAAATTTTACAGTAGACTTAGACAATCAATCGTAATTTTTTCACAAATATATGTATGATTTTCAAATCAATTTGTGATTTTTTCATAAATATATTTATATAATTTAAATCAACTTGTGATTTGTTTCAAAATATATATATTTGATTTTCGTTTCCATATTTATCACCATATCAATTTTTTTTTAAAAAAATGAAAGCATATATAAGGTAATAAATATTATTTAAAATATGTAGAACCATATTTTGTGAAAATGAAAACATATATAAGACAATGAATATCATTTAGAATATGTGTAGTTAGATTTTTTTTTCACAATTAACATGATGATGGTGTGAAAGTTTGAAATCTGATCTCTATTTGATAATATATAATAAATAGATAGATGATAATTTAATAAAATACTGAGCATTGAGCAATTTAATATACTTCACCAAAAAATATTAATTCTCTTTTGCATGACTTATTCACTAATTTTATTTGGGTGATTCTGTTTTATCAATAAAAAATTTGTAATATTTATTTTTATAATTATTATTTTGTAACTTTATTCTTAAATAAAATCTATTTTCTATTTTGCATATAGATAGATATATAAATAGATGGTTTCATTCGACGACGGCGCTTGAGGCAACACGGTGAATATGACCTGGCAACATCTTTTGTGGAGATTCCTATCTAGTTCCTCCCTCTGATGCGGATGTGATGCTAACCTTCGTCCATTGGCACTAACACATCAACATATTCATTTATTCACTCCCAAAAGCCACCGGAAGCTTGGGATCCCGCCATAGCTAGTTGACTCTATTATTGTATTAATACACGGAGAGATCAGCCTAGTGATCCCTTTTGCCATATTTCTGATCCAATTCGAGCTGCTGGCTTTCTCCATTGCAGATTTCGCATGCTAATCGTTGATTGATCAGTTAATAGATTCCCCTTTTTTCTCTCTTTTGGGCCATGTCGTTTCGGCACCTGCTGCATTCTAGGGTTCCTAATCTTCTTCTAATCTGTTGCATATTCTTCAGCTATTTTCCAGGTAAGATTTCCTCGGATAAAAGTCACCTTTTTTGTCTAATTATTAATTTCTGAATCTTGGATGTATGAGTGAAAAAGGAAACGCCTCAGAGAGAATTCAATTTTGAAGAGATCTTGAAAATTATGGGACTTTTTTTGTGGCCATTTTCGTTGTTCTTTAATTGAAAGAAAGAGGATGAGTTGTTTAAATGGATCATTCACTGCTGTGGCTTCTGCTATTTATTGCGCAGGATTGATATTATCTGCAGTTGCCAAGCTAAGTTCAATTGAGATCTATAAAACCCATGAATGGCTAAAAGCGACTCCAACTGTTTATTTCGCATGCAAGGGGGAGAACAAGACGATACTGCCCGATGTCAAGAAAGCTCACGTCTTGTATTCTTTTAAGGGCGAAGAATCTTGGCAGGTTCCTTTTTATATCTTTGCTCTTGATTTCATTGTTTATTTCGAATAGAAGTTGAAATTTTTGTCGTCACTGAAAACTGAAACTGCCGAACATAATATATTAAGACTTCCCTACGTAAAATCACAATATCTCATATCGCTTGCCTTCTCTTTTCTGCTTGATTAAAGTATGAGATCAACGAAATATATTTCCAATAACCTGTGTATTGATCTTGTGATAACTATTTCGTTCATATTTTATCAAGGATTAGATTAAGCGTTTCTATATATTTTCTATCAGTTATAAAAAAGTATATGTTTGTCACGCTTTCATTGGATAACCAGATATTGTACTTGAGTTTTCTTCTTTGTCAACAGCAAAACAGGTGTTTCAGTTTCTACTTGAGATTGTATTAGTAGTAGTGATCAATAAGGATATGATGTTTTTAAGGCCTAGAGAGAGGAAGGTTTTTTTGGCACGATAATATTGTGCTTACACTTTGATTGTTATTGAATTTATATTTGTGTGTTTACAGTGTGCAATTTATGGAAACTCTGTCCCTAACAATATGATTGTGCAGTTTTTCATTTCAAGGGCACCTTTTGATGTGCAATTCTGACCGTGGATTCTGAAATTGGAAAATGTGGATATTGCTTTGCCAACATGGCAGCACCAATTTAGTACTTACATTACTTGCTGACTAGTGTGTTTGTATGTACTCACTACCTAATTGAGAAGAGAAGGGAGAGAAATGTTTTATTGAAACCCTATATCCTGGTTTGGGAACTATTAATAAGGAATGGAGGACAATGAAAGATTTTACGGCTTCTAGTTTCCCTAGTTTGAGGAATTTTGGAAGAAAAGATTCTCAAACTAGGGCAACAGAAATTATCATTTAATCATCCCTTCCCATCCCTTCTTTCCCGTTCCTCTTTTTTTTTTTTTTTTTAATTCCTTCCCTTCCCTTCCCTTCCCTCCCAAAACATATCGTTAGTGACTGTGTGACTTAATCTGTGTATTTGAGTCATTATATTCAAATAGCTAGCGTTTGCTATTTCCTGCCTCACTGTTTGAAGCGATTGCTGAGATTTTGCTTCTTTTTTCCAGCCTTTGACTCACTTTATGAGCAAAAAGTGCAAGCGATGTGGATTCTACGAGAAAGATCTCATTGTTTCAGATGATACATTTGACGAATGGGAGTTTTGTCCTTCTGATTTTACTTCCCCGCATGGTAAATATGTGCGACATAAAGAAAAGGAATTTAAAGCTACATTTCTGTGTCCAAAATGCTTACAATATGTTAGTGGTGAGTAACGTATTTTACCCTTTAAAAATTTATTTTACTACATTTTCAACATACTATTAGATATTTAGACCTAGGCCCCTCTGAATACATTAAAGCCCCCCTGCACCAGCAGAAGCATGTGTTACTTATGACATGCCATTTTAAAATTTTTACTGGGTTATCATAAATATTAATTTAGCTTTGATGAACATTTTTTTAATCTTTATAGTGTCACGTTTATATGGACTTATGTTAGGTTTTTGATTGAAGAGCAGGAAGCCGCAATTTTCTGTTGTGTTGTGCTGAAGTTGGTCGATACTTAATAACATGTGTATTTGATTTTAACTATAGCAGATAATTTATTAAAGTTCAATAGACTTTTTAAGGTTATAAAATTGTATTAATTAGTACGAAGTTACATGGGCTTTTCTATTCTAACTTAAAAACCTTTGACCAAATTATCTTCAATAGTAAATACCTGTTGTCCCAAACTACTTTCTTGGAGTATTATTTCAAGTATGCTTGCACGATATTTTTGTTCACATTGCTAATCTCTGTAGAATTTCATGTCTGTCCCACTGGCAATAGTAATTATGTCCATCTCTAGATTCTAGCTCTGCACCGGCGAAGCTCCCAGGTGAGAAAAGGATGCACGTTGCAGTTGTGGTTTTGCTGAGTGTTTTGGGCTCAACTATTGTCATTCTCGGAGTTGTGGGTGCTTATAAGTACTGGCAAAAGAAGAAGAGGGAGCAAGATCAGGCTCGGTTCCTCAAGTTATTTGAAGACGGGGATGACATTGAGGATGAGCTGGGCCTTGACAATATGTGATATTCTTTTGTACAGGAGATTTATCTCACAAATTTTGTTAACGTAAACTGGCGAGATGAGGATTATTTGGTTTGACCAAACTTCACCGATGCGTGATAGTTAGTTTCCCGAATGGAAAGAAAATAAGAAATAGCATGTACCATTTGTATATACATAGTAGTGCTGTTTTGTAGGTAATGTCGGGTTGCTGGGGATTGTAGCAGAAACAGAGTTGAATTTCAGGCCTCTTAACCTAAAAAAAATTATAGGATGTGATCCCAAACTCAATGGGGGCTTTCTTTTTCCTTTTGGTGAGCACTTCTATCTCCGTTGTTCAGTGAAGGTTCCGGAAAAGGGAATAAAAATGTTTTGGCATTGCTTTTCATTACTCGATGCTGAACAGCTTTTGGCAGCGCGCAAGAGAGAATCAGAATGAGTTCTTGTTTTTGGAAGAAGTTGCTGTGTACGTGCGTGAATGTATAATAGTGCAAGGAAGAGAAAATATTTCAATAGCTAAGTTCCACGGGGCAGCCTCTTTTCAGTAAAATACTTCACTAGCCACAATTTAATTAATCTAGTCTTTATGTAAATATGTATTGTAAAATCAGTAAAAAATTGCAATATTCATTATTTATTATGTAATAGTACAACTTCCGTATAAGGTAAACACCCAATATCTAGTTTTCACATAAATCATTTCCTTAACAAATCTCTCTAGTCATATTCAAAGAAGTCATTTCAAATATTTTAATCTAATCTGTTCCAATATTTCATTCGTAGAATCTGTTCCACGCCAATAAAACATAATCAAGAACTCTCTCTCAGCATCCGAGGAGGCTCCCCAGAATTACGATTTGATTATTGATTGCGTCGCATACGTAGTCCTACTTATACATGACGATTTGGCTTCCGTTCGCCTTCGCAAAAATAATCTTTAACCCATCAGAAAATAACACTTCAGACATTCATACGTTGAGAAAAAAAAACACTAAAAAAAATAAAGTAACAGAGAAACAGATCCGTTTCAAAAAAGCCAAGAAACCAATTGTGTCCTCCTAGCTCTCAAACAGTGAATTTCATAAACAAGGTAAATAAATCCTCAGTCATGTCCCTGAATGGCACTTCAAGGCGACTCACTACCTCTTGGAGAATGGCGGGTGTTATCATCATCGTCAATGGGGCTCCTATCATCCCCAGGGCTGCGGCCACCCCCATTAGTTTTTGGACTAACAGGGCTTCTACTTCTACTCTTTCTTCTAGGACCATCACTACAGTCAGACCCATCTTGCTGGGTGGCCAGTCCACCATTCCCAGGAGATATGTCCCTTCTCTTATGTTCGTTGCCTTCGTCAAAAGTTGGACTACTATTCCTTGCCTTGGCGGATGGAGGACTATTCTTGGGTTCTGGGCTTCTGTAGCGAGGAGACACTGATCTATCTTCACGAACAGGGGATCTTGATCGGCTGGCATGGTCAGAAGCAACCAAGCTTGTAGTATAAGCAAATAATTTACAAAACAAATGTATGTACTGAAACATATGCCACTATCAGTTTAAAATCCCAGCTGTCAATGCAACCATATGCAACCATATTTATTAAATGAGGTAATAAAGATAATAATACCTGTAGCTACGGTCTCGACTGTAACTTCGATCCCGGCTACTGCCACGACGAGGAGAACGGGACCTGACAGGTGAACGAGAATAACTACGTCCACGACCACTGCACAAATAAATCAAATTGGCATAATTTTCAAGCATGGAAAACACAGGAATAGCAGAACAGCAGGAGTTATGTTTAAAACGTGAATAAAAATAACAAAGCAGCGGTTGATCAGAATCACCACAACATAGGTTTTACCTGTGTTTCTTGGGACTATTCTTGCAGTGTCGTTCTATATGATCTCTTTCCCCACAGCGGTAACACTTATTCTTCCAGTCTCCAGCTTTGCAATCTCGAGCCCAGTGGCCATCAATACCACAGTTAAAGCAGCGCCCAGATCCTGGAGGAGGACCTCTACCCAAGTATTCTCGGGAACCACGAGGACCCTGATTAGTTACAAAGCCGACAAAATATTAAAAAATAAAAAGCATTCAAATTAAAAGGAGAAAACGAACATAATGTGAAGCTAAATCACTTTCCAAGAACAAGAATCGTGATTTCAAATAAAGCCTGGCTCCTTAAGCAATTGATATTTATGGGCGTGTCAAAGGTATTCAAGCAAACAAGACATAGAGTAAGATGAATTCCAAACAAGTTACAGAAAACAAAGGAAGCACATGTATAATATATAATATAAAAACTAATGCTTTTATATTACATACAGAGCACAGGTTTACACACAGAAGTCACTAGTGGAAAGGCAACAAAAGAGGAAGCAACAAATCCGATAGCTGATTGTACAGTAGGTCTTCAATAACTGGGCAAGAAATTATTTCAATTTGGAAAGTGACATCTATAGATAATAATTTCAAAAGCCAACAACAACATTAGCTTTATCCCACTAAGTGAGGTCAATAACATGAATCATATTGCACCATTGGGTTTTATAAAAAACCATCCCTTCAGATAAATCAATTATTAAGAAATCTCATCTTAATAATTCCAAAAGCCAACATGGTGTAGAAGAAAGAGATGTAATAACTCACTCCATATAGACAGTGAATGTTTAAATAGTACAACTACGAGGTAAAAATAATACTGATAAAACTACTTTCATTGTCAAATGCCAATTAACAAGAGTAGGGGGCACACAAAGCTCAAAATAAGCCGCATTGTGAACGATACAACTCCTTACACTTTTTTATATCTTACATAGATATTTGATAATGTCATTGATATCATACAGTATGAAAGCAAAGACACATACATGTAGCAAGCACTTTTTTCAAATAAATGACTATAAATAATTAAATGAAAATAATACATCCTTCATATAACTCAACATTTTATAAGAGAATAATTGCAAAATTAACCCATACCCCTTTTGCAAATTCAACAACAATGCGACTTCCATCCACCTCACGGCCATCTAAGTTATATCTTGCATCATCAGCATCTCGGGGATCACTAAATTCCTGCCCATAAATTTGAGAGACAAACAAGAAAAGTAATAGACATTCTTACCATAATTTATAATTGAATCCCTCAAGCAATACTAGGAGACAACCATGAGCCAAGGCACCAGAAGAAACCAACATGAACAGAAATAAATGGGCAAGGGCAAGGCAAGGGTGACAACTTACAACAAAGGCGAAATCATGCTTCATATCCACACCTCGAATTCTGCGGAAATGGTTTCCAGAAACAGTAAGGCCATCAGTACACAAGTACCGCAAGTGTATGATACTTCGCCCCTCAAAGACGAACTAAACACCAGTTTGTGATTGTTGCCATTTCCATAAAAACACGCAATAACATTAGAGAAAGAATCGCCAAAGTCAACACTCAGGCAGGAATTTCCACAAATTCCACCAAGGCCACCCTCCCACCATAGACCTCCAGGTTTAGGCAAAACCCCAGAAACCTTCAACAAGATCATTCAAGTTAAAACATGAAACCTGGGGAATATGGCTCCCACGCATAATATGACGAGTAACCAATATCAGTCCAAGCACAAAAAATGCTTGGCAAAAACCTGCATGTTATCTACTGATCCCCAATTTTCAGGGTAAAGTAAGACATGGCTAACACCCCACACCAGTGAATTACTAATACAGGTCCCTTGTCAATTCACAAGACAGATTACCAAAGAGGACCTTTGAATCCATGCTACATGAGAAGTGAAAACTAATGCAAATGCATTTTTTTGGAAAGCGATAATAGAGATAAAATTGCCATGGATAATTAAATGACTGATTATGATTAAATTAAACAATAAAATTACCTCCCATATCTGCTGAAGAGTCTGTCCAGGTCACGTGAACGCGCCCTTGAGGACAAACGTCCAACATATAGACGGGTATTGCCATATTTATCATCATAACGAGGCATTATTGCTGAGAAAAGAACCATGTTAGAGACCCGAGAACAAAAGTACGAAAGACACTATAAAATTAAAAACGACTTGTTTTGCTGAAAAAGTTTGAATAACAGCGGAAGGAGTAAGGGAGACAAAGATAATCTTTGACTGGTTGTACCAAAGTAGGGAACAAATGATGGGATATGCGCATAAAAATTTTTTTTGGCTTGATGCACATAAAAAAAAATTAATCCAGTCATCTATCATACATTTAAAAAAAGATGCAGTCTTCTATGAAAGAAGCAATTCAATTTACACCTAAACTCCAAGCCCTAGGTAGTATTAATATCATCGCTATCTTGCATTCAATTTCAAGAGAAATAAACAGAAACAGCCAGCTTTCCACCCAAATCCTGAAACACCCTCGAAACCAATTTTAACCCCCAAAGTTGGCAGGGAGACAAATTTATACTATTTTAAATACAAATGAAAATATAAAGTAAGCCCTTGACAAAAAATTTAATCACCCGGAAAATACAAATCGAAAAGCGAGGAAGCAGATGGAATTAGACCGCAGATCCGAGGGAAAAATGATAGAGGTGACGGAGGACATACCTAGAGGGGTGTGGTTGAGAAAAAGTGGTCGCTCCGCTCCCTGTTCGTTCCGTAACCCTCTCAAACGCCGATGGAATGATTCGGTCCTTTACGGTATCTTTTGTGTTCTGTAGAAAGCACCGAAACACGACTAATATTGATCCAAGCATCCCCTTAGATTCCGCATCTTTTTTTTTAAACATAAATTTTAATTTTAATTTAATTCCAAGAAAACCAGTATTTAGAAAAATAATCAATCTTTAAGAATTTAATTAATTTTAGTTGGAAATTTAATTTATATCACTTAAAATTTTTTAAATAAAATGCTTATTGAAAATTTTTTTCTTAAATCTTAACTTAAATTATTATAACAATTATTTTATGTTATAATCATTATTGATAGTACTTTTATTTATTTATTTACAAATTTTAAAAGAAAGATAGTGAGTGAAGGAACTGCGCTGGCTCGAAAGTTAACACAACGGATGTGACACATGCATCCAGTGAACAGATATATTATACTCTTTTATTTAGAAATAATAATAGTAGCAGCAGCAGCAGCAGCATTATCCTAGTCTAACAGTGCTACAAGGCTTTTTGATAAAAGGCAAATCTATCACAATTAGATTTATCCTATCGATAAAAGCTAAGAATGGAATTCCCATTTACTTTATTTGAGAAATGAAAATTCCTGCCAACTTAAGTAGTATGAAAGATGGAAAATTAAGTAATAACAACATTAGCTTCAATTATTGAACCTAAATATTATGAGATAAAGATCCTCCTCTCCTCCAACCTATTTGTTGGTCTTACACTCTATGGATCAAGACATAATTGAAATTGAAATTTTCAACTTCTCAGGCCTTAGTTAGTTAAAAGAGAGAGAGAAAGAGAGAAGCAGACCATATAAACTAAGAACGAGTAAGAAATATAGTTTAATTATATAATTTTCACAATGAAAATTATTTCAAGACAAATAGAACATTAAAATGTCGATGAGGATGTGGTTGTGATTGTTTTTGGTTTGGTGAAAACCTTGGTCTGGTTCTTAAGCAATGATGGGATCGACCTGACCTCACCTATTATAATTAAGAATTAATGAAAGACAAATGTTAGGCAGAAACAAAGGAAGATAAAGACATAAGCGTGGATAACTTCACCTAAGAAATTAAAGGGAAACAAGAAAGATAAGTCTCTATATATGTTACTCGGAAAGTATTCGACCATCAAGTCATCAACTACACACACAGATGAAGCAAGTCCCGTTGTGCATTTGACCGATTGTTGATGAGGGGCTCCCACCGAAAAGGCCCAATTCAAGATGGTCAAAACTGTGTAGATTGGCTAAATGGCATCTCCACCACCAAGCTCACTATATATATATATATATATATATTTATGGTTTGGTATCTCTATATTGATTTCCCTACTCTTGTCACACTTCAAATTTTCAAATATATATACACACACACATATTTATATTAACAGCCAATAAGAAAGGCATGATAAAGGCTCCCCATCAATAATTGAAAACTAATTCTTTTAAGGATTAATTTTTTTTAAATATATTTTGTCCCTCTCAATAAAAATTTTAATTTCTTATTCTTATGCTTGACATTTATGTATTTCAACTATTTAGTTTTTGATCAATAAAATATGTGATTTAACTCATGGCTTGTTTTGAACTCCATATTTTATTTATTTGTATTTATCTGTGCATCACAGGATTCTCTAAAAATTTTAATTTTTTTTTATTTGGAAATCATTCAAATATGCATTGATAAAATCCAATAAATAACTAGTCACATAAAACTAAATAATTTTGGAAAATTCATTAATTAAATAATTACGAATTGTACTTCTTAGTCAAACATTTAATACCGAGGTTAACCGCACATACTCTTTTATTGTTAGGCCTCTATTTATTTATTTATTGGCCTGATCTCATTAGGCCATCCATCTCCTGCCTAACAACACAAACACACGGGTAAAAAACAGAAGAATCGCACGTGACGAGATCTCACTTTAAAATGAGCGAAGCTAATTCTCATTCCTCATTCACAACATTTCCTTGAACACGAAGCAGAATTACCATCATCGGCCGAGAAAAAAGATGAACACTCTTTGGATTTCAGACTGCACCAATGAACAAGTCATGGAAGGAGTGCCCATAATGAGAGCCACCTACGTTAATCTGTACAAGTGGCCAGAATCAGATGCTGAGTTTGTAAGATCTGTGAGCTCTCAAAAAAGAAATGGGTCGCACATAATGTATGGAAGCTCAGCAGTGGTGGATAGCATCTCCGGCAGGCACATGTTTCTGAGGAGCTATAAATTTTCCAGGAAACAGAGTATTCCCGAGAAAACCCGCAAGTGCTTTCAGAGAGTGAAGCGAAGTTTGGGTTACGGGAAGAAGAGAAAGATTCAGGTGAGGAAAAGGAAGTGCTTGCTGGTTTGGAGGAAACTGAAGGCAATCTCTTTGATCAGGCTTTTGCGGAGGTTCTTGTCTTCCTCTGCTAGAGTACTTGCTGTGTGAAAAAAAATAAAGAAAAGAGGCCGCCCGGGGGGGGGGGGGGGGGTTGTGTTCATTATGGGCTGAGGTTTGGAACTGCAAATTTGATTGATTGATTCATTCTTTTGTTATTTATTATTTATTTTGTTGATGGCTGAAGGGGAGGAAACGGTTGGATGTGCTTACTTTTTATCTTTTGTTTTATTATTATTCTTTTGTGAAATTTGATGTGGTTACTTTCGTTGTAAGGATGATTGATTGCCAGAACTAAAATGAATATCTCCTTATGTATAAGAGCCTGCTTGGATTAAGGAGTTTTTCGATAGGAATAATAACGTGAATGAATGAAAATAAATTTTAATAAATTAAATTCATTATATTTGATAAGCCAAAGTGAAAGATATTTTAGCCCTCCCATTACGGTAGTATATGATCGTGAGTGTACTGCAATTCGTTGCGTGAGATGGAGATCTGGGTTCCCGCCTAGGCGCATTGCGGCCTAGTGAGCTTCTATATGTGGGCTTGAGCAAATGGGTGTGGCCCATAATGAATATCAACTTTACAATATTGGGCCATATAATGGATTCAGGGCCCTTGGTTTGTTTGGGAAGTACCAGCCGCACCTGATGTACCGAAAGAAAAGAAAACAGGGGCTGTTATGAGACCATTCAAGATGGCGACCAAAGTGCCAGAAATTCCTTTTGTAGTGGAAAATGGGAATTCCTTGTTGGAGAACGGAACTGATTGTGATGGGCACAGCAGAACATTTGGTAATTTAATTTGCTAGTTATTCTTCTTCAACTTGTGCATTTTTCATTGAAGGAATGAAAAGGACATAAGAGCATAGATGCCCAACTGTATTTTTCTACATTTTGATTTGATTCCATTGGAAAAAGAATATGGTGGTAGTGCTCATAAAATTCACCATAATCCATCTACTGCAAAACATTCCAACCTACTCTTCTGTGTTCCCTTCGCCAATTCATGTTTTGGACAGAGTCACGTCCTTGTATTTGTTTGTTTGCAGTTCTATTTTGTTGAGTTTTCCAGCCAGAATCGCTGGGGAAAAGGAAAAAACCATCTCAAAATGCAACTCGTTAAAAATAACAACTTCACTTCTCTAAATAATTTTTTTTTAAAAAAGAAGAAGAAACTTTTGAAGTTCTTTCCAATTTCATTATTAAGTCTTGGATATTTTTATGTCATTTCATCATGGAACCAATGCTAACCCTTCAGAGTCAGAGCGTCGGAAGTCCGACATTAGGCCCAAAGGCGTACATGCCATAGCCTCCCACTCTCCTCTTGTCACTCTCATTGTTGGAGCCTTTCGGCTTTCTCCCTCTCAAGATCCAACCATTCTAGAATTCTCTCTCAAGTTTGAGTTTGTTGTCATGTTCATTATCTCCTTATAATCAACATCTTCTGTATCACTGGTAGTGCTGCCTGCGAATACCCTAATAATCATATAGAAATGAAGATAAGGCCGTGCATTAGCTGGAATATATTTGATTCAATTTATCCAGACACCTCAAGGAGTCGAGCCTGTTTGTTTGTGAATAGGCCAAGTGGCATATGAACCGTTCAGATCAGAGTTTTCTCTTTCATGGTACGCCTTGGAAGGTTGAGTGTGTTATTTACATTGAACCCTGCAATAAAAAAACAAGATGCATGTCAACATCCTGCTGTTAGTGGGAGAGTCTGAAGCCATACTGGGGCATTTCAAGTTCAAATGGAAGAAGACAATTTGTGGTATGAGAGAATATATATATATATATATGATCCAACACATGGGAGCTTTGAGTGTCAATAATGTTAACTACTTATTACGGACAATATATACTGGAGGGATTGCGTCTTTCTGATCCACCTTATAATCAAACTCGCCTTCTGTCCAATGTTCGTTGGCCCTTCTCAGTTACCAATACCTAGGAACCTACCTTTTTCATCCGACTAATCCTTAATTAACGTAAAAACAGAATTTAATATATATCTAAAATAAATTATATGATAGAGGTGGCATTTTGAGTTTATTTATTTTTTTAAGGAGAATTAATAAGAATCATCAATTTATCAATAAATATATATTAAAATATTTCGGAAACTATACCATTCGTGTGACTCATCGAGATTTCGTACAACGGGCTCACCTAATTCTTACATATAACTACCCAGGCTGCATCATGACTCTAAAGAATAGTCTTCCTTTTCTTTTGAGAAAGCTCAATTTCCCATTGGCACCTCCACATTACGACACACATGAAATGGCCACAAAACATGCTTCGTTTGTTCATGTGGATGAACACTTCATTCATTTGGAAATAAGTTCTTCAAACTATCCATTTAGCTCTCCCCCAAAAAACAGAGAGTTTGAGTTCCAGATTACCTCAGTTTCACATGAGAAAGAGTCTTTATCTTCCCTTGCTGACGACATCTTCTATAAGGGAAAACTCCTTCCTCTTCACCCCCTTAACAACTCCAATGGCATCTCTGAGTCTGTGAAAACTTACTCATCCTCGAAAGGTTATAGCTTTCATTTGCCTTCTTCACATCCTAGCAGTTCAACTTCAGAATCATGCATAGCTAAAAGCGAAGTAAACCCAGATAAATTTCTGTTTTTATTGCCTAGTGAAATCAGTGGGTTTTCTGGGGATCCTCCAAAGAAATCTTGGTCCAAGAAGCTGAAACAGATTAAGCACTTCTGGTTAGGTGAAAGGCTCAAGGCTTCACGAGCTTATTTGCAATCTCTGTTTAGCAAATCTGGCTGTTCAGACAAGTCCTTTGCATCTGCATCAGACAATGCAGTACCACAAAAGAAATCGAAAACCCAATTTGAAATCGTGGATAATACAAGGCACCAGATATTCATGAAGACCATAAACAGAGAGATTATCAAAGATGGTGTGACTGCACATAGGAGATCTTTTACGGGGGCGATTCGGCATTCTGCGACCAAGGCTTCATCTTTGATGTCCACGCCCTCATCTTCATCTTTTTCATTCAGCTCAAGCTCAAGGAGGAGCGGTGGAAACTCAGAGCGAGAAAGGTCCATCGAAGGAGCCATAGCCCATTGCAAACAATCTCAGCAACAGTGTACTTCAAGGAAGATTCCAGACGATGACAGGTTTTGTTCGGAATCTGCTTCAAAATTTGCAATTTAGTGGAAATTGATGTTTCAAAGTTAATTAAGAACTAGTCTCCCTCCTTTCTCTATCTATGCTTCTCTGCTTGACAAAATACCACAAAAGAAATGATGTACATCCTGGGGTATTTCAATGGAAATTCAAACGAATAATTGTGCTAACATCGAACATATTCAACAAAATTTTCATCCGATTTGCAGTAACATATTATGATGCCATCCATCTTTTGAATTAAAGTACTAACAGGTAATAGCTCTCTTAAATTGTTTAGAGCTTTTTGTTAGTATTGATAGTTTTTTTCGCGAATTATTTTTCGAATACGGATGTGCTGACTCATCTCCCAATGGGATTACCGAAATAACATGTAATGCTGTGTGCTTTTTCTCCTTTCGTAGCAGAGCCCCGACCTCCAACTAACGGCAACAACAAAAGATAAATAGGCTTCATTTGCTATGTCCAACTTGTCCCTAGCTATGTAGGCCTCAGCTTTTAGTTTTCTTGATGGACTGAACTGGAAAACATGATCTGATGGTCAAAAAGGAAGAGGAAAACATTGTCATAGGAATCACATGTGGAAGTATTAGCATGGAATAGGAATTGATTCATTTCTCAGTCATATGTAAAAGATTTGATGTGGCACTGTTGGGTCGAGTGACTAAGAGGAGCCACATGAGTAATGTCAACCAATATTCAAGGGATCAACTCGATCTTTTTTGTTCAGGTCATCTTTTTTCTGTTGCTTGCTTTTCTGGTAATGCGACCCCCCGAGGATATAGCTAAACACAAGAAACAAGAAAAATACACATTTTCACCTATCCTCTTGAATGTATTAGCTCCAAAGCTACAATCCAGGTTTGCCACATGTCATTATATCATATGTTGAATCATTTAAATGGCAGAGATTAACGAGTGCTTTTTCTTTTTTAGCCTAGACGTAGTTACTTATTTAAGAGCAAATTATGACTAAATAACCATGAAATTAACATTATTTATAAGAATTATGAGATAGAGTTGATAAGACTTAAGCTGCATGCACGAAAATCGCAGCATAAGATTTATATTGCATACACGGTCTTGTACTCACTCTCCGAATTCGACATCAAAGATAAGGACAAAGACTGTCTACTGCTCATTGTTGACCTCCTAAGACTTCGCAATCTGGAAGCCTCAAGTCGGTGAGCAATCACCCAATAACACAGTGTTCCTAATGTAGCTGCCATAATCACTGTCCCTAAAACCGTTGCTGCAATAGCCAACCATTTATGCTTCCCCACAACTATGTATGACATTGCAAGGAATGCCACAGATATTAGTACACAGGCCAACCACATTAACTTATTTATAACCGCCGTCATTTGTTTCTTTGCTTCCCTCTCAATAACCACAACTGATGTTTGCACAACCACAACAGCCAAGGATATGAAGAGGGCAGTAGAATCAAAGATGATGAATATTAAAAATCCCATTTTTGGAGCAATGTATGCTTCCCCAACAGACATTGCAGGCGGGAGTGCTCCTCCATTTTGGAGATCAGGATACTGGCCTGGAATGTTGAATATGGCAGCAAAAGCAACTGTTGCAATAAGAACAGCAACAACAGTGTTGGAGTTGATTGCATTGTTAAGGCCCTCAGCCTGCATTTTGTTGAGTCGTTTTGCTATCCCTTTCATTCGTTTTCGAGTTCTGATTGTGTGCTCTAGCTGGTTATGAACCCCGCTTTTTATGTCACTCACGGTACGCTTGAGTTCAAGGGCAGGGTTTGTGGAAGGTGACTTGACGGACCTAGCACTCTGAGCTCCATGATCTTGCAGAATGCTGGCAATGTCCGAATGTCCATTTTTCTCCGCAGTGTCCAGAGCAGTTTCTCCAGATTTGTTAATGACATTGACATCTGTGTCTGTTCCTCTGTTCTCTAGTAGCTTCCCAACAATCTATAAGATAATCATAAGAATGTTCAGATGAATCTTGAAGAGTTTATGAGAAATTTGCTTAATCTGGATGGACAAACTAGTGAACCGCTAAGCTAATCATGTCAACAGCGAGTTAGGATTTAGGACAGAAAATATGCAATTTGTTGAGGATAACATGAAGCCAATTATAACAAACACATCTACAATACAGTTACCACGATATAATAATTGTGTTCTACGTCAGAGAAGTGACTCAAAATTCCAGTGACATGCAGTGTAAAGGCACAAGTGCTGAATAAAATTATAGACTCATCTCCAGACGAAAATGGCTTTTTAAAATTCTTCACCAAGGTTACTTCTTTTGAAGTGCCAAATATACACAAACTTTCTTGTGTGACACTTAAAGCTTTAAGTTCATATCCACCTGTTCCTCGAAGAAAAGAAGAAAACAGTCTTTCACCTGTAGTCGACCCTTCCGAGTAGCGATATGCAGTGCAGTGTTTCCCTTGGTATCAACTGTGTTAATCAAAGATGGAAATGATTTCACAAGCTCCTCCACCAACTCAAGATTTTGTCCTTTAACTGCCATGTGGAGCGCTGTCTGACCCTTCTTATCAATTCTCATAGCAATTTCAGGTTCTCCATTCAGAAGGGCCCTGACAACCTCCACATGGCCATTTCTTGCAGCAGAATGCAACGCAGTTTTCCCATTGCTTTTTGAAATAGTGATCAAACTGCTACCGTTGTCCAAGAGAAAATTTACAATCTCAATATGTCCTTGTGCTGCAGCAGTGTGCAATGCTGTAGTGTTTGACAGATCAACAGTCATTGAAAGTTCAGGACTCGCCTCCTTGAGGACCATCAGTATCTCTGCAAACCAGTAGAAGAAAAGGGAGTCAGACAAATTTTGGCGGGTAAAATGATTATAATCAAAACCATCAACGAGATGCAAGTCAACGGAAAAACTAGAAAGTCTGAATTTATATCAATTGCTCTATCAACTCAACATGCAAGCCTCTGGGCAAAACAAGCAAAGAGTTGTTACATACAGGTTTGCTGATTACTAAGCATTAATCATATGGTTAAACAATGTTCTGTGGAACAGGAAGAGATATGAAGATAAGATCCTACACATGTTACAGAATTAAGAGACTTACCCAGGTACCCATTTTTAGCAGCAATATGGAATGCATCGAAACCATTTCTAGCTTTGACACTAGCCATACCAATGTCGTGATGCCTGATCAATTCCTTCACTAAATCAACATGGCCATTTTCAGCAGCAACGTATAGGGCAGTTTCACCAGAGTGGTTTTGCTTAGAAAGCAACTCCTTCAATTCTGTATCTCCGTTCTCAGAAATAATTTGCAGCGCCAATTCTACATTTCCTGCTCGGATTGCAGACTGCAGGGGATTATCATCCCGTATACCTGTCAATTGTTTCTTCATCTTTCTTAGAATATATGCTTAGCTACTTTGGTGGAGCTCCAACGTCTCAAGCTTATATTCCTTTAGGAGACCGCGTTAGAAAGAGTTAAGGGAAAAAAAATCACTGTCTCCCAAAGTATCCGTTTCTTGATTAATTCGGGCAAGGCCATTCAAAAATATGCACTGGAAAATCGGAGGTCAGCTGATTCCTCCACGCTCCGAGCATCCAGCCAGACTCCGCTAGTTTCCGCTACAAACAACGATTTGGCATAGAAACAAATAACCCAAACAGTAAGCACTTGGAAAACACAAAAAGGTTCCCAACTTAGATACCTCAATAATCAAAGATGATTTTATGAATACACAAAACTTTTTTTTTTGGTGGGTGGGGCATTACGTTCTTTCGGATTTTGTAGTCCAATTTTAATCTTATAGCCTGGAGAAAGCAATTTCGGAAATTAAGAGGGTAAGTAACAGTAAGGGAAAATTGACAGAAAAAAAAAAGGAGCCGACAAGCTCATAAATAACATACTTGAAGTTCCTGATTCTGAGATGCAGGGGTTGCCTGATCTCCCGGTGTTGGAATGATCTGAAGTCTAAGAACTGATATGCAGAAGATGATCCAAAAGAGCGATTGGGAATGAAATTTTCCCCGAATGGAGGTGCGAAGGGCAGGGCAGCAATTGAATCACACTCACACTCGGTGGTTCAGCTGTGCTCAGCAGAAAACGAGTAAAAAGGAAAAAAAGAAAAGAAATTGATATCCCTTTCAAGATTCCATAGTGCGGCAAAACCTTGAACGGAAGAGGAGAAGGAAGAAGAAGAAGAGAGAGGGGGGAGGGTATCCAACACCAAGGATAAATGGCACGAGTTTGGTTTGGATACTATCGCAGTTGATACTGATGCCTGAAGTCACTGGTTGACTCGCATTTTCCACTGACTGCTAACTCGGACGTTTGTTTTATTATTATTTACAAAGTGAAAAAACTGTGTGGTCTATTATAAATTTTTTATTTTAAATTGAATATTACATTACTTTTTAATATATCAATAAAAATTATATTATATCCAAATTTAAACTTATTGATAAAAAATAAATAATAAAAATATAATACATATTGATTATCAAATAATATCAATATATGAATATATGTATAACAAATTTTGTAAAAAGTTTGCACTTTTCATCAATTATAAATTCACATTTTAAATTGGCTCACTTCTGGTCTCTTTTAAAAAGTATTCTACTCTTTTTTTTTTCACCAATTTTTAAAAAAGTATCATTTCAGAATAGTTTATTTGATTGTCAGAGCTGAAGATGAAAAAGTTTATTAAATAATAGCCAATAAATGAATGTGTGTGTTTCATGAGGGGAATGACCGATATGAATGTCTTTGTTACAATAATGAGAAAGGTGGGCCAGGAGTTGTTGCTATTTGCAGTTTGATTTTGATATGATGAAGCAGGACAACTGGAAAAAATTGTCCAATAGATTCACGAAATCTAGCCACTTCTTTACCAAAAAAAAAAAAACTAGCCACTTTTCAAAGCATATCAATCATTTCAATAGCACGGTCTTTTTTAAACGACCTTAATTTACTCATTTTACGAATCCTCCATAGTGGTATTATTTTACCGTTTCATAAATAATAAGTTGCAAAACGACACTCTCACCGTTGAAAATATGTTCAAAAAAGTACAATAAAAATTTAATTTTTTTCACAAATTCTGTTGTCATATATATATTATTATATTTGAATTATAACATTAATTTTAATTTAACTTCAAAATAAAATTAAGAAATAAAAGTGAATCTAAAAAAGTTAAGGGGCTAAACTAGAACAATATGAAATTAAGAAATAAGAACGAAACATACCGTAAAATTAATGAATTAGATTGGAATTAAATGAAATTAAATAAAAAAAATTAAGAAATCAAAGTTTTTTCTTTTCACAACAATTTGCAAAATTAGAAGTTTGTAAAACTGATATGTTCTGGTTATGAATAAAATTTACTGTTTTGGAAAAATATTTTTTTTATTAAATTTTGATGTGATTTACTGTTAAAACCAATATTCCTAGTGTTTAACTAGACTAATAACTTTTGCTAAGGAGATTTAGCAAGAAAATTGAATATAAAATTAAAGAATAATCACCTTATCTTTATAATAATAATAATAATAATAATAATAATAATTATAATAATAATAATTAATATATCAATATAAATTTCACGACAATCTCTACTTTCCTATAGCACCTATAAATCTTGAAGAATGTAAGTCAATTTTTTTTGTTACAAAAAATGTAATTCATTGCTCTTTTTTTTTCGGTACAAGTAAACTACATCTAATTTATCTGAATTTTCATAAAAATTTTTAGTAAAGGATCGTATTGTGTGGCTTTGCAAATTCAACCTATTCTTTTGTTTTTTTTCTTTTGTGGCCATGGATGGAAAGTAGCAGAGTTGACTGAGTCAAATATTGGGGGTGGTGGCCGCCGCACGTAATAAATGAGTGTCTACAGTTGGAGTTGAAAATTCGGGCCAGTTCGTTAAGGTGTTGCTTTATTTTTATTCTTTGTTACTCCCACTTAATATATATATATATATATATATAAAGACAAAATCACATTGTGTGAAAAAAAAAATTATCTAAAATATAATAATTTCTAAAAATATCTTTATTTAATATTAATAATTTTTATATCATACAATTAATATAAATAACTTACATTACTAGTTTTTAAAAAATATGTCATTTTAATCATAAATATTTTTAAAAATTATTATATTATTTATATTTTAAAATATAAAAATTCTCACAATTATTCTTTATTATTAACGAACGGATGGAGTATTTCATTATAGAAAAATACTAGACGTAGACGCATCGTTTGCCATTGTTCTGTGCTTGTTAAGTAGTACTAGTTTTAGCCCACTACGTCTCTCTCTCTCTCTCTCTCGACTTATTCCTTTCCCACCTCACTTCCCTTTTCCTCATTGTGCTCTCCGTCAAATTTCAATTTCAACCCTCCACGTGTTTTTCTGTCACCTTCTTCTACGCAACATTTCATCCATCTCATCTTTCACACAAATTTCCCCATTTCAACACCAAAATACAACACTCACTTTGCTCCTCCTCCCACAAAAGAAAGTTCCCTCAACAGCCTTCCATCTTCCTTCCTTCCTCTCAATTTGTGATTGTAGAAGAGCGCATATTTTTACTAATCACGACCATAACCAACAAATCCATTATGTTACTTATTTTAGATTTTGTTTTATCATACCAATTCATTCCAAAATAACAAAACATTAAACATGCAAAGGAAAGTGACTACCACTGCAACCTAATCACCACGTTGGGCCAGAACCTTTTGAAGGGAATTTAACGAATTAGTGGCCCTCCCCTCACAATAAAATTATTTTTTAACATAAGAGTAGGGAGTATACGTATTACCTGGTGCTGCAGTAGAACTTTTTCTTAATAACAATTAAACATTGCGGCAACTTTGTGAAATATAGTTCCTTCCAAATAATTGTCTTGCTCGCTCATTGAAGACCTGGAAACTTCAAGATGCCAAAACAATCTTCTACCGATCCAGAAGACAGAAATTAATGAACATCGATCTAGAAATATGACTATGCACCAATGGCGTCCTGATGCAGCACAGGTGATGGGTGAAGGGAGAGATAAAGAGGAGGGAGAATAGAGTGAGAGAGCCGAGAGAGAAAGAAAAATGAGAAACAAAGGGAGGTAGAGGAAGCACAAGAGGAAGAGATGACAGGGAGAGACAGAAGCTGGGTATCTCAACAAATTCTCATTCATTCATCAGCTGTCCTACATACATGGGCAACGCAAATATATATAGAAGGAAGATTTCCTTCTCATGAAGAAAGCTCAAGTTGCTATGCTGCTTTGACTACCTCTGACTACATGATGAAAATGCAAATAGAAATACACAAGTTGCTACAAACCTTAATGCTAAGGAAACATAATAAAATATTCATTTAAAACATAAACCTGATTTTTTTCCTTGAATAATATTTTCCATATCTTCTATCACCTCCATATATTCAATTAACTGACCGTTAACCAGCTTGTTAAGCTTCAACATCCTATCTTTCGTTGTTAAAAAAGTTTATCAGCCTAACTTTACAGAAGCACGCAACAATAACAGTCGATTAATATGGGTCCATACGAAGGATAAACAGAGCCCAATAATTGATAACTATGGCATCCAACATAACTTTACCTCACAAAATTCAGGGAAGCTGCCAAAAGCAGAGAGAGTTTCATGCTGATGAAGCACCATAGTTTGATCAATCTCTGCATTCCGACTACAATTCAGCATCCACATCAAAGAATCCAGGAGAACTTGTTTATTGTTTGAGCTCGAGTAACTTTCTTCTGTATCATACTTAATGAATACCTGACATAATTGAAGGTGCTAAAGAACTGTAGGACTAATGATAAGCAACCCCCCCCCTCTCCCACACCCAAAAAAAGAAAAAAAAACAGAGAGAGAGAGAGAGAGGGGCATACCACAATGTTTTATCTTCAAATCTGGGCTCTGGCAACGGAACTTCAATTTAACCAACAGGCTCCTTGAAACACACCCTAAACCCTGTGAGTTGACTGTGAAGGGCTATAATGAAGAAAGACCCCTCAACAATCTATTATCATCCTCAAATGGCAATGAAAAAACCTTTCCTCCTTGTGGAGAAGAGTAGAGGAGGCGGTAAAAAAACAGATCCCAGTTGATATCTATATCACAGTCAGAAAGATCACTAAGATACAAAAACAAAAAGATCTTCTTAACAAATTGTTAACTAAGATAATCTCTCTTGTTTTTAAGATGCAAAATATTGAAAATTAAAAAAAGAATGTGTTATAAGGGGATTGCAGGATATAATCTATAATAATATCTACATAGACAAACGCAAAAGTATACGTATACAATAAATCTGATAATTGATGTGATTCCATCCATTTTTAAGACTCACAGTAACTAACTAAATCGGCTCCCTCAAGTTATCCCCCTTGACGCACAAAAAGAAGTTATTCATTTCCCTAAAAGCCATCCTTTGGCTTTATCAATAGTTGAAACATCCAAAGCTTCCTTTCCCTATTGGTTAGCCGAGTGAGTGCAAAGATTTTGTAGAGACCTTCAAAGTCCAGTTTGATGTCCAAAATAACATCAAATGGCATAAATTGAATTTATTTCTGAATCAGAATCTGAATGATGCCATGAATGCTTCTTGCAGAATTTGTCTTTCTTCCTCACCCTCCGAATACGTCTGTATTTAATCACATAGTATGTCATAGCACCAAGAACACCTGCCATCACAACTCCGCCTATAACAGTAACAAAGATTGCAGCCCATATGTTACGTCGACCAACTACTATATAAGATGATGAAATGAAAGCGATCGTAGTACAGATAGAGGCTAACCACATCAACTTATTAATCACTTCTACAACCCTCCTTTCAGACTTTGTCTCACCTCTAACAACTGTGATCTGAACCACGACAACAACCAATGACGTAAACAGTGCAATTGCATTAGAGATAAAGAAGATTTTGAAAGATGGAGTGGATACCATCATAGCCATCCCACTATCAAAATCCCCACCAGGAACTGCAAAAATTGCGGAAAATGCAACTGTTGCAAAGAGTGAAGCAACCACTGTGACTGAGTTGGTAGCGTTGTTGATCCCCACTCTGTGAAGCTTGCGCAGCTCCTTGGCAATCCCATCCACATTCTTGTTTGTTTTTCGAGCTTGTTCAAGCTGAATATGGACCTCCTTCCTAATCTGCGTCACAGTCCTCCTTAGCTCATCCCTTGGTTGGTTAAGATCATTGGCTTTAACTCCGCCATTACGAATCACGCAATCTCTAATTTCTAGGATTTCTTCAGATGGAGGGAGTCCTTCAGCAATGTCGAGAGATGTTTTATGGTCTCTTGTTAGGGCATTAACATTGGTTTCAGGTCGAAGTAATAGCTCATTCACTATCTGCATAAATTTATGCAGGTCACAAATAGACTACATTGAAGACAGGTATGGCATATAGGTAATACCCACACAGACAAACAAATTAATGAGTGCCAAGAATTTTCAACCAGTTCCAATATAAAAGAATTTTCTTTTTTATTCCTGAGTCCAGCTAATTCATTATTGGTGCCTAGGAATTTCTCACCAAGGAAAAGTCATATCTCGTTACACACATGAAAGCAATAAATAGAAATATAAAATTTATGAATTGCCGCATGGCTTTTATGACAAAATTGTTCGAAGTTCAGCCATAGTGATACCTCTGCCCTCTTCTTCCTGGTGGCTATATGTAATGCAGTATTGTTAAACTTGTCAGTTAGAACAACAGTTGCTGAATCTGCATTAAGAAGCAACCTCACTACTTCACAGCTAACCCCCTTTACAGCCATATGCAGTGCAGTCTGCCCTTTCTTATCAGTCCTTCGAGCAAGTTGTGGATCCTTTTTGAGTAATGACTTTACAATACGAGCATGTCCTTGACGGGCAGCAAAATGGAGTGCATTCTTTCCGTTGGACCTAGATAACTCCACCTGACTAGTATCTCGTGACAACAACAGATCAACAACATCTGCATGCCCTTTGGTAGCTGCGGTTATGAGAGGAGTTGCATTTGATTGCCCAAATGTATTTATTAACTCTGGATCATGGTCTAGTAATACCTGAACAATGGCTGTGGAAAATTTATTATATAAGTCAGTTATTTGTTGCATATGAAGCAACATCAATGAGAATGACCTTGGCCTCTGCCTTCAATTTTAAACTACAGCGCCATTCTTTTAGGGCCCACAATGAAGTATAAAAGCAACCAAAGGGTGAAGTGACATGCAAACTTTTCAAGCTTCTTCACAATTTTCCTTGACTTTTATCATATTATCCTTTTAGTCAGCTATGAAGAGAAAAAGATAAAGCAAAATGATTAATACCTAAGTAGCCTTGGCTAGCAGCAATATGCAAGGGAGCGAAGCCGGATTGATTTTTCAAGGAAAGGGCCTCGCTGGTGGCATAGGGCAGAAGCTCCTTCACCACGTCAATGTGGCCCCTCTCGGCGGCCACAAATAAAGCCGTCTCCCCCAATTCGTTGACCTCATTGACAATGGCGGACCTAATCTCGTCGAGCTCGGCATCAAAATCGGCTCCGCTAGGGGTTCCGATCATCTGGGCATCAATTTCTGCCAGAATGCGGCGAATGGCAGGGACGTCGCCGCGCTGGGCGGCGAGGTGAAGCTCGGTATCATTGTGGCGGCCGGTGACCTGCTTGACATACTTCTTGTCGAATCGCTTGCCCGAATTGGAGACAATGGATTTATTGGAATTGGAAACGAGGAGGGATTTACTGGAGTTGGAAACGAGGAGGGCCTTGCCGGAAGAGGAGAGAAAGAGAGTGGGACGAGGGGTGTTGGGTGTGGGGGGTTCAGAGGGAGTATTTATGGCTACACCCTTTTTCTGATCCATGAGCCCCCGCTGGAGATGATTCAGCCCCTTGCGGCGGGGACTCGGTGAACAAGAAACAAGCTCACGATCATTTGGACCGTTTTGTTTTAACGGCTTTCATCCGAAACATGCCCCACCATAACCAAGACAAAAATCATGTTGGTTTCCGTTTGCGCCAAGCGCGAAAAATAAGAGTACGTATTTTTTTTTTTTAAAAAGTCAATAATGTTTAGCCTCTAGACATAACAGTTTTTTGTTTAAAAAAACTGTATCTTTCTTCTTTTTCTTCTTCTTCTTTTTTTCCTTAAAAAGGTCTTTTTCTGATTACCGTTTTAGAAAACGTCTAAAGATTATTCCCTCCCTTCACAATACAAATTATTTATAATAATTTCATACATTTTAAGTAAATTTTGTTATATACTTCAACTTTAAAAAAAATAAAAAATCTCACTTTTACCTCAATTTATTCCCTTTATTTCCATTATCCAACACAAATCACAAGACTAATCAAATCATTAAATAAATTAGAAATAAAAAAAATAAATCAGTATATCACATCTTATATTATAAATAAAATATATTTTAAAAAATTTAAATATGTGAACATGAAGGAATATATATAATTATTATCAATATATGATCAAATGTATAATAAAATTTATAGCATATTATATTATTTATAATTAATTATTAATTATAAAACATATAGTTTATTTATTTTTTATTAAATCATGAGAATTTGATCCTATGATTTTTACCTATATCCTACTCTACTCTTACCACATGTATAATTTTTTTATAATTTCATTCAAGTTGAGCGTGAAATGAATCAGGGATTGTTCAAGAAAATGAATTAAAGATATTTTTTTAAAAAAAGAAGCATTGTTAGTTTATCCGATTTTCTTTTTTATTTTTTGGGTTAGTGTTTCAAGTTTCAGCTGAAAATATATATAATTTATTGTTCATAAAAGATTTTTTTTTTCCTTGGGGGGAACCATCGAAAAGGTGGCTTCACCGAACGTACAATGAAAGAGCATCCAATGGTGGCAACAGTCAAGGAAAGAGGAGATTGTACACCATTAATTGGAAAACGCGCGTGAGGCGCCAAATATAACTGTACACCATTGATGGAATAATACGAGAAACCTGAATAACTCGAATTTCTATTCGGAGACCACACGTAACTGGAAGCTAGTATTACAATAATTGTAAGTGTGTGCGAATAGACTATGTAGGTTTGATTAATCAAAATTATCAACCATACAAGTTTTGTCTCTCTATTTAAATTATTTTATTATTTTTCCATCCATAGAAAGGATGCAGGTTTGGTCGGTTTGTGTATGTGTTGTAGCGTTGCCAAGGGTTCATGTTTAAGTCATTGGATTCTGGTCATTTTTTACTACTAGTTTCATAAGCCTCATCTAAATTAAATTCATTTTCTTTTTTATGTATAAAAATTAAATTAGAAAAATACAAAAATGGAATAATCAAAATGTAATATCAAACGAAATGTGTAATTACAAGACGCACGGCTGCTGAGTTAGGTTTTAGGAACGCACATTCTAAAACTTCCATGATAAAATGTGAAAAGGATTTTGGGAACGCTTGTTTTAGAAATCGTTTCTGAAAGTTTGACATTAGGAATATTTCTTTTTGTGACCATTATTTTCATTTAAACGTGTGCTGAAACTACAATAATAAATGAGATAAATGAGCACACATTAATGTGCAATAATAATTCATATTTTACAATAACATAGATCGGGTTCACATTTAAATGTTCTTGTTTTTTTTTTAAATTAAACATCTTTAGAATCCTGATGGAGGCATCGAATTGTGCTAGGTCAGAGCTACTGCCTATCAACCCTAACTCGCAGCTCTCTCTTGCCCTTCCCCTTCTCACCCATCACCGTCACCATCGCTGTTTCCATCAAAGATTCAAGCACGGCATCCATCAAAGATTCAAGCACGGCAGCCTTTCCATCAGAGATTTAAGCGCAACGCGAGTTTAGCTCCCAACACTATTTCAACCCATCCCCTTATTTTCGGCTTCCTTTATCGGTGCAGCTTCACTAGACTTCACCAGCCAACAACGCGAGTTCCTTCCCATCGCTGGAAAAACCCCAGCAGAGGTCGTTCCCATCTTCATAGCGAAACAGGGCAGCGTTTCTTTTGTTTTTCACCTTAGTATGTTTCCATCTTCGAGAACTAGTTTGGTGTGTGGATAAACTTCTCACAAAATCAACCTTTGGATAAAAAGCTTCTATCGTTTAGTTGATGTTTAATTTTTTTTTACAATTTTTAGTATTCATTAGGAAGCAACTTGTACTCTATAAATATTAAGATCATCTATTTGTAATTTATATATATATATATGTTATATATCTGTTACTGTTTGTTCCTCATCCTTCATCAATCATAATTTCTAATTAATATAATTTACTAGTTTAATCCCAAATATTAAGATAATCTATCAGTGATTTATTCACATGCCTTAATACTTTGAATTTTTGTTACATGGCTAGGAACCATTAATAACTCTTCCTTACAACCTATATATATAAGCATTTTACGAGAGTCTATACTCAATATATAGTGATAGTTGATAATATATATTAGGGGACAGCTATATATAAGCTTTTGGAATCTTAACAAATATGAACTAACTTCCATTTTTAGTGAAGAGAATCCAAAGTCTCCAATGCCTTAATTAACTATAGTGACTGTGACTTGACTCTGTCTATGACTTTTACTGTTTTGCTCTTTAATCATAAAAAATGCTCCACAAAATTGGAATATCTAAAAATCTCTTAAAAATACAGAAAGTTTTATGGTACTATATCATCAAGCCATTAGCATATTGTAACACCTTACTTTTATCTATATTTTCCCATATATTATAGTATGTACAATGTCCAATTAGCTCATATTAAGAGCTTGAACCATTAATAGAACCAAAATATTTAAATAAAAAAAACGTGGTACTATTCATTTGGTTCTCAAGTTTTCTGGATGAACTTTGAAAAATCATAACTTAATCCAGAAAAATCGTATCAATTTGGTTCAAGTCTCTAAATGAAGCTAGAAACATGACATACAAGATAAAAATATGAAAACTTCTTTTAACCAGACCAATTAGTACAGTTTATTGCTCAAACTTACACTGTACAAATGGTCATTTCTCTCTTTTCCAGGATTTTGGCCGTAACTTTGAAAATTCATATCTAACCCTATACTGAGCCAAATCATGTATTCTATATGCCCTTGGAAAGATATATATGTATACTTGCCTTCATATTTTTCTTATACATTTATTTAGTCCAGACAGGGCATTATTTCAACTTAAATTACTAAGGGTCAGAACCTCACTCTTATTGGAGCAGTCTTGGGAAAACTTGTATATCTCTCATTGTACAGCTCCAATTGAATTCAAACTAGTGGCATATTAACCTCATAAGATAAATATTTTCATAAATGCAAGACACTGAATTTTTGGAGCTCTGTACGATTTTATATCACTTTTCAAAGTAAGTGATACTTACAGTAAATTTCGCAGTTTTTACTTTACTGTCCAGTTTTGACCCTCAACTTCAAAAATATACTATAAATTGTACACATATCCAAATTGAGTGTTCTTTAGCTCATTAGAACGCTTATTCTCTCTACTTTCAGAGAATATATAAAAATTGACTTAATTTCCCTGTTTCAGTCAAACAGTGTTGACTTTACTTTCATGGCTACAAAATAAACTTCTAACAGTATAACATGACAAGCAAGACTTCATAACAAGCTCTCATGATCATTCCATGTTTCAAATCCATGCCAAACATTTCATAGTGCTCATAAGAACATAATAGTATAATGGCACAGATCTAAATGCATATACATGGTTTTATACAAAATTTCAAATATACGCTTATAGCTTGAAAACACCATCAAGCATCATTCTCATCTTTATTCTCCTTGCCTTTTCTTTGGACTCCTTTGCCATAGATTGTGCCTAGTCATTTGGGATACTTGAGGGGATGAGATTGGGGGACAATCTCAGTAGCAAGTTACATTCCATGCAATTATGTCAATCATATCAAATAAACTCACATTTGATCACATATAACCACATCAATCATCTTTAAACAATAAATTGTCATATTAGTCATAAAAATTTCGGCAGCATAACGGCTTAGAAAATGGACATCCCGGGGAATAAAACCCCTCATTTTACAGCCAAGACCAATCAAAGAAATCACAATTTCAATATGGCAAGACAATTTAATCATAGAAAGACAATGAAAGAACATAAAGCAAGAATATGAAACTTAGCTACCTTGAAGCATTCCTTTGGCTCTTCCTCTTGAATCTAATGCTTCACCACTTGGTTCCCCCTCCTTTAAGAACTTACTTGGGCTTTATCAATTCCTAATACACCATTAAACACTCACTTTATTCACTGGTTTCATGAGTTACTTCTTAAAGACTCACAAAACACTAGAATTTCATTTTCTTCACCTTAAGCTTTTTATTTAACCCCATACTTGCTCTTAAGGTTTTGGACCATGGGGAATCCATTTTTACCATCAAATACATGAAAATCCATCTCCTTCCCACCTTATTAGTCTGACCAAAATCTGTTCCTAAGAGGAAGAAATTGGTTTTTCACAAAACTTACTTAAATCATACTATACTTGCTTCCTCTTGCAAAATCTCATATCAAATCATGATTTTATGACTTTAAAACAACTTTTCTTTCCATTAATCATGATTGGGCAGATTAGAACAGTGGATGAAGGAGAGAAAATTTCAAGGGAACTAACTCATAAAGCTTAGAAACTATGCTAGAATACTTAAAGATCACAAGAGGTTTGCTTACCAATGTTCCTTGCATTTCTTCCTTATTTTTTCTTCTCTTTTTCTTTCCTCCTACGTAGCTTCCTTTCTTCATCACTTTGCTGCAGCTTCTCCCCTTCTTTTCTTGCCCAAATATGACGCACACATGAGAGCCAAGGAGGGAGTATTTATAAAGGATGTGAGCCAATCAATTTTTGCCAACTATGTCTCTTGAAAATTCTTGGGAAAATGACATAAACTACTTAAATAATATATTTTCCCATGTGCAGCTTGTTGGCCACGAAATTAAGGGTACTTTGGTCCAAAAATTTTAGTTATTTACTTATCCAGATATATCTTGGACCGGTCTGGACAATTAAAGTTACTTTAGCAGTATATTTTACTATTATTGGGATACTAATTATAATCATAAAATTACCATAATATAATTATCCCAATTGGTCCAAATATAAGACCCACACATTTTTCTTGAATGAATACTGCTTCTTCCTGCAGTCCAGACTGACATTTATCGGGTAAGATATTAATATTAAATCATAATTACCCAATAAATATTATTTTGATCTTAATAAATTCCATACTATATTCCATTGGTCTTATCTCATTGAGAGCTTCATTTTGACTATAATTTTTCATATTTACAAAAATACCCTTTACCCGGGACCCATTTATAATTTTTAAAACTTCCGGGTCATTAGGTGTAATTTTCACCAAAATTCATAAAATTGGTTTAAGTTAACGCGTGACGTCCACCGCCCTTGAACTACTTCGTTCTTCTCTTTTTTTTTTTTTTCCTCTTAGGGACAAAATCGTCATTTTCATAATTCTTAAGGGCAAAAATATAATTTTTGATTTTTCCATCCAATCAAGAAAAATGATCTCTTTACCTTATTTCATGCAAAACGGTGTCTGCCCGTTTTTGCAAATTCTCTATACATTTTTTAGTTATCTAATATTTTAGGGATGTTACACATATAGGTCCAGCACCTAGCAAGATGAACTTTGACCATTAGGTGCATGTTTGTTAAAGAGAAATGAAGCTAAACAGGAATATCAACAACATATTGATAGCCTATGTAACAACTCGTACTTAGACTCATTTTCCATGTATTAAACTATATTTAAGTCCATTAATACTTAATTAGAGACTTGATTACATAAAACAACTTAAATCAATTTATTTCATTTCGGGTACTATTCCCTTGGTTAACTTCTTTTTACCTAGTGAACTTTGAAAATTCATAACTAAATCAAGAAAAATCATATTGACATGGTTCAAGTCTCTAAATATAGCTTAAAAGATTCTATACATGGGAAAAATGTTTAACAAGGAAGTTACTTGGCCAACTTATACAGTAAGTTCGTATTATATGTACTGTAGCAATGGTCATTTTTGAAAATTTCTGATTCTGATCATAACTTTGAAAAATCACAATAAATCATACACAACTCCAAATTGATTGATCTTTGTGTCTATGGAAAGCTACACATGTCTAGTTTTCATAAATGTAAAACATTCATACATTGAACATATTGAGGTATGTACAGTACTTCGAATTCCCAACCATGTTCAGAAAAGTCTCTTGCATTCTCCCAACTTTCCAAAATACACACTCATATATACATAAATGGTCATAACTTGCCTTTATCTTACATGATACTCCATAAGAACTTAGAGGAACATATTAACATGGAAGCATAGCATAATCATGTCCCATAAGGTTTTACATAACCTCTCATATAATAGTATCAACCTAAGTATCATTATCTTGAACATTACTTTGCTTCTCCTTACCTTTCCTTTCTTGGGTAATTTTGCCATAACTTGAACCTAAAATTGGTTAGAAATTTGGAGAGGGGTGAGATTCAAAGAATCTCAATAGTAACTACCATCATGCACACATATCATCATATATATTGCAAGTATTCATCTCAAAACACATTAAGCATGCAATCAAATCATTTTGGCATAACCATTTTATAAAAATTTGGGCAACACTTCCCCTTGTATTTAGACATAGGGGTGTGCACGGGCCGGGACGGGCCGGGCATCACCTCAGCCCGGTGTCCGGCCCGTAATACTCCCCGGGCCACAAAAATGGGCCCGTGGCCCGGCCCAGCCCGGTATGGCCCGGTCCTTCACTGGGCCGATACCGGGTCAATACCGGGCCGGGTTTGACCCGGCCCGGTGTAAGAAATAAAAAAATAAAAAAATTAATTTAATTTTTTAATAAAAATATAACTAATTTTATTTAAAATATATTATTATAGGAAATAATATTAGGTTAAAAAGTAACATTTATCAAAATTATAAATACTCAACAATTATACATTATTTATTTTATATAATATTAAGTTATGAAATAAATTTAAAATTTGAAATAAAATTAAAAATTGAAATAATAAAATGTATCTATTATAATTATAAAATTAATTTATTACATTAGGCATATGAAGGAAAAACAATTATATAAAATTATTCAATATTTTTAACAAATAAAAGAAAATGAAAAAATTGAAAAAATATATATATATATACCGGGCCGGGCCGGGCCGGGCATATGCTTGCCCGTGGCCCGGCCCGGCCCGATCCTTTATCTGGCCCGGTTCTATTCCAGTTTTGCGAATTTTTTTTGGCCCGACCCGACCCGACCCGAAATGACCGAGCCACTCCGGGCTAACCGGGCCTTCGGGCCCATTGAACACCCCTATTTAGACATATCCAGGGTCACATTACCCTTCAAACAATCCAACCAACCATGCCAAATCATCACAAGACAACATTCCAAACATTAAACACATCATTCAAACCAAGCAACATCAATGATAATACATAAGCATAGATAGGTGAGTTAACTACCTTTGGGCTTTCCACTAATCTCCAAACTTTGCAAACCTTTTCCTTGATCTTCTAACACTCCTTTGGATCCTATAGCATAATCAAATAATGCCATTAACCACTAATTATCCAATTTCATTCACAAAATGCTCACTTGAACTAAAATTTACACTTTGTTATCCATCATGCATTCTTTGTACAACATACTTGTTCTAACCTATTTTGGACCCAAGTAATTCATTTTTGAGGTCAAAAACTTGAAATTCCCTTCCCATAATGAACCCTAATTGGGCAGAAAATTATCATAAATTATAGAAAAATAACTAACCGATTAATTTGTAATCCAATGACATATTCTTGCACCTTATGGCCTATATAACCCTTTTCATGGCTTAGTTTTTCCATACCTTCATTTTCTCTCTCCACTCTCTCTAGGTAGAAACTTTCAGCAAGAAAATAGAGGGAAAATAACCATTAAAATCCCTCAAAATTGCTAGGAGACACAAGAAAAGGGTTATAAGATAATACCTTGAAGTTTTTGGACAAATCTTGTGATTTTCTCTTCTCCCTTTTGCTCTCTCTCTCTCACGCGTTCCTAGCTTGCTTCTCCACTGAACCAGCGTCTTCTTTTCGTGAGGAAGATGAAATGATAAGTTTTAAAATGATAATTATGTAATATAATTACTTAAATTTACTTTTATATCTAATTTCCTTTACTTTTCTTTTAGAAAGCTTTTTTGAAAAATTCCACATGTGTCCATGAGATGATTCAGATGTGGCTCACCTTAATTTTTAGCCAAAAATTGCTTCAATAATTTTTATGGACCAAAATACCCTTTACCGATTAGATTTACCTGTACCGATTGGGTATTTTTACCAAAATTGTCATTAAATTGGTACAGGATTATCCAACCATTACTTTTGGTCCAAAATCATTATCTAGACCCAAAATATATTTTAACAAGGTCCAATCATTGTCCTTGGATCAATATTTCCTTTTCTTTGCAGTCTCAACTGACTTTTATAGGGTAAAATATTAATATTAAATCCTAATTACCCAATAAATATGATTTTGACCTTAATAAATTTCATACTATATTTCATTGGGTCTAACTCATTGAGAGCTTCACTTTGACTATAATTTTTCATATTTACAAAAATACCCTTAATCCGGGACTAATTTATAATTTTTAAAACTTTCGAGTCATTAGGTGTAATTTATCCCAAAATTCATAAATTCTCCCTCACGCTCCTCCAGCGTCCACCGACTTGAATTTTTTTATTATTATTATTATTTTTTCTTTTTCCCTTTTTCCTTTTTCTTTTCTCTTCTTTTTTTAGGGGTAAAATTGTTATTTTTCATTTTTTCTTTTAACTGAGATAATTGACCTTTTTATCCTTTTTCATGCCAAATGATGTAAATCCATTTTTACAAATTCTTTATAAATTTTAAAATATTGAGCCTCGAATATCCATAAAAATTTTAGGATGTTACAGCCTCTCTTCATATATAGCTGAATTTCACTTGTCCTCCCCCATTCCTTCACTTTCCATCCCTACCTAACATAGAACTGAAAATTACATAGAAAGGCAGATAAAATAATTCTTTTTACGACTATATCTTTGTGGTGGAAGCAACTAGGTATGACACAACACTTGCATGAGTGTCAATCATTCATATATATAGAACTATATCATATGACACTAGTACATGATGAAAAGAAAGATCTCCTTGTGAACATTGATTTTAATTCCCAGAGTAAAGACAAGACATATAACTAAAATTTAGCACAATCTATTGTACATCAGAAAGATAATCAAGATTATGATTAGGAAGAAACAAAAGAAAGAACCAAACAAGCAAAACACAGCCAAAAATCCTTTTTAAGTGACGATACAGTTGTTAACTATGCCAATTACCAACATACTAACACATCAATAAATTCTATCAGATGGTGGGACTTATTAACAACTACATTACTTCACACAAAATCACTAAGAAACACTTAGCAATCTCTAGACACCATACTCACAGACACGCTGTCACATCCAAAAATGCTACTCGGACTGCGCGGGAAATGAAAGAGAAAAAGAGAAATTGGCCCACACGGCGAGGACCGATTTCGGAGAAGTCGCAACCAAAATTTTAAGGAAAATTTTGGAAAACCAAAATAAAAGGAAAAGGATGGTCTAAAAATCAGAGTTAGGTTCGAGAGTACGATTGTGAGTGGAAAAGGTGTTAGGCACCCCCACAACACCTGTTCCTAAGAGCGGTTACCTTAAGTTGATTATGCAATTTTTTATGGCTCTTAAAAAATATTTTGATTGCACTTTAACCATTAACATGCAAAAATAAATATAAAAATAGGAAAAATGTAAAAACAAAAATTGAGATTAAAATGAAAATATGAGAAGTTGAAAAAATAAAATAAAAGGAAAATATTATTTATTTACAAGAGCGGATTTGACCCAGAATTAGAGTTTGAGACCTACGTACCCTGCAATAGGGATCAAAGTCGACGTAGTTCGGGCCATAAATGCATGTCACTAAGTTCATATTTTTTATTATATATATATTTTTTGAAAAGATATGTTTGGAAAATAAGTTATCGTTCCGCAAATAAAATGATTGTCAGAATTGGTGGTTGCGTTTTAATTTGCAAAAAAAATAGATTAAGTTCCATGCTTTACTTTTATCATCACTTTTTCATTTTTTTTAAAAAATAAAATATGAAATCAATTTTATAAAATCTACTAGCTTATGTGATGACTTTATCACTCACATTTCACCGGTTGATACCTAAATGCCTACGATGTTACCACTCGAGACGGATAGGCGTAAAGAATAAAAAAAGTTTGAAGGAAAACAAATAATTTTTGTACAAATCATTTTTATTTTCTTTTTATTATAAAATAGAAATAGATAAGATCCTTTTAACACATATTTATTTATTTAAAGGAGAAACATTAAGAAAAATATGAAATGTGATTATTACATATATTTTCAAACAGAAATAATCAGCATATATGATGACTTTATCACTCACAAGTTACTAATCCATATCTAAATACCCACGGTGTTACCACTCGGAGTAGATAAGGAAAAATAATAAAAGCTTAGAGGAAGATGAATAATTTTTGTTCAAATTATTTTTATTTTCTCTCTTTTTTTTTATTATATAAAGATGAGAATAAATAGAGCCATCATAACACATTTATTTATAAAAAAAAGAGTTAAAAAATTTAAAATATGATTATTACATATTTTCAAAAGGAAATAACCAACATATATGATGACTTTATCACTCATAGTTAATTGATTAATACCTAAATACCCACAGTGATACCACTCGAGGCAAAAGGTAAAACAAGTAGGAAGATTAAAAACTTAGATGGAGATGAATAATCTTTGTCCAAATTTTTTTAATTCTTTGTTTCAAATTATGCAATAAAAAATGCAATTCGAAAATCCCCTTTTTTTTATAAATAGTTTTTGCTTAAATTATTTTCATTTACTTATTTAAAGAGATACACTTAGAAAACCTCTTTTCATCATTACTATTATAGTAAAAAAAAGTACTTGAAAAAGAAATTTAAGATAAAATTGCTACATTCAATATATATTATCTAGCTATTTATTTTAAAATTATTTATATTATTTTTTATTACTTTTATTTATAAATTATTTGTATTCCTTATTTTAAATTGTGAAAAATAAGAAACAAAACAATTAAAAATCCCTCTTTAAAATCTGGAATAGTATTATAAACAAAATTAAGGTGAAACTTCTACCTATATTTTTATTTTCGAAAGTCAATTTTTAAACAAAACTAAACAGCATATATGGTGATTTGGTCACTCATAATTTAATGATTGATACCAAAATACCCACGGTATTATTACTCGAAGCATAAAGGTAAAAGAAATTTGCAATAGAGTTTTTTTTATCATTTATTTTTTTTAAATAATAAAAAGTCATTCGAACTAAAAAATATTTAAAAATTAAGACGTTGTCAATATAAATACCATGATAACTCCTTACCCATGGCACTCTTGACCGACACTTTAGCTATTCATTCACAGAGACTTGGTCCCTCGTAACAAACTCTAAAAGTGAAAAGAAACCAATAAAAATCAAAATAAAAAAAATAACCAAATATAATTTATCAATGTGTGTGTTAATGTGCAAATTCAAGTAATAATTTTATTCCACTACAATGAAAACTAAATGAAGATAAGAAAGAAGACCAAACTTTTTTCGCTTTCTTTCTATCTCTTGCCTTGATGTTCCTCTTTTACTTTGACGAAGAAAATTCACTCTTTCCAAGCTTGATCTCACTCTCCCATATTGCTCATAAGAAGATAAGAAGACATGAATTAATTTCTTGCTTAAAACTTCCATCAATAAGCTATCATAAATACCCCACATCTTTGTTCAAATACGTTGGAAAAATAACTGTAGCCATGATGCCTCAGAGTCATGCAATCTAGTTGGGGTTACCCTTGTTATTTGGACTCAAATAGGCCAACCCAACTTGCACAACGACTTGATACAAGTCCCACAATCAAATTCAAGTAAATGTTTCATATGTGCAGCAAATACACCCAACCTTTAAATGGAAAGAACATGGGAAAATGGCTCATTTAGGGGCATAAAATGGGACAGCACACTAAACTGATTTTTAGGCATGTAGAATCATGGAGGCATACCCCTTTCCCACCGTTATAGCAGCATATAATCATACAGCAGCCAAATCAATACTTAGGTATAGAAACACAAGGTCATATGACCACTTGAGAAGCTTAAAACCAAATGGGTAGGTGCCATAGCTAATCCAATCATCAACTGAAAGGACCATGGCCTGTGATCATCTTTCTGACACATGAAGCAGAACCAATGAGTTTGTAACAGTGAAGACAAGTTTAGAATATCAAAGTGAGGTGTAATTAGCATGACTTGGAGCTATAAACAAAAGCAATACCTAAAACAAATCTTCTCATGCAAAACCGAAGTTGAATGATAATTTCACTAAGCTCAAGCAAAATTTATGTAGCAATAGAATTTCTCAAGCTCAAATTAAAGCCAAATGATCACTTTCCAAAGCTTGAAGTTAGTCTTATGCACTAATGTAGTAGCAATAAGTTACAGCAAGCTTCTTACACGTAAGTGAAACCAATAAGACCTATCTTTGTGCTTAGGTGAGTCAATCCTAATGCTATTCACACTCAAAAAGTAATAATAATTGTTATCTCAAACTATTAACAACAACCCCATATTTTATCAAATGGTATACCGAACTCTTGATCAGACAAACATAGGCGCCAAAATCAAGCTTTCAAAGGCATCAGAGTATAAAGCCAGGAGGCCTTTAAAGTTATGCTTACAAACTTATGATCATGACAGAATCAGAAAGCAACTAAAGTTCCAACTAAATCCTTGAACCCATAAATGAATCATCTTTCAAGCATTTTGTCAATCATTTGGTAGGCAAGTTGTAAACAAACACAGGACACAAGACTTTTTCTTTTTTCTCTCAATCTTTTCCTGAATACTTCACTCTCTCGGCTTCCCTCTCTAAAATCAAAAGCTCTCTTCCTTAGTTATCTTTTTTTTCTCTCACCCAAAATAGAAATAGAAATTATGAAGGAAAAATGAGAAACCGAGTAATGTTCATGAATACTGAATAGGAATGGAGGAAATTGAACAACAATAAAAAAAAAAGTAATGAGAGGGGCCATTACCTATGTAAGTAACCCAAATCCAAATCCATTTGTTGCTTGCATGCTGCTTTCATTTTTCCTTCACCTAGGTCCAATATGCTTCACTGTATCTTCGATCTTTCTGCTTTCGAATCCCTGATCACTTCTCTTCTTCAATCGCTCAGACTCCCCTCGTTCTTTCTCAGCTCCGTTGCTCTTGATAAACCCTCCCTTTGGTTGCTCCTCCATGGACTGGCCTCCTCAGCCTCTAGGCTCTCTTCCTTTAATCGTCTCTCATTCCACTCTTCCTCGCTCTTAATCACTCTCTCTTGTGTTCGTCCCTGTTTCACCTCAGCTCTCTCTCTCTGGATTTCACTCGCACGGCTGCCTCTCTCACGCTTCTCTGTTTCCTCTTACTTTGTATCTTAGTCTCCCTCGGTTTCCCTCCCTCACGACTCACTCTGTTTCTCCTTGCTTCACAGACACCCACGGCTCCCTCTGGTTCATCCTCTCAGGTTTCCTCCACGGCCATCCCTCTGTTTCTCCCTCACGCCCGTGGTCCCCCTCTCCTCCACAGAACCCTAACTCCCTCTTGGATTTTCTTTCCTCGCAGCTCTCTCCTCCCATAACCCTAGCTCCCTCTTGGCCTTTCTTTCCTCGTGGCTCTCTCCTCCCAGAACCCTAGCTCCCTCTTCGCTTTTCTTTCCCCCAGCCCTCTCTTCTTTCATTCACTCATACCTAAGCCCTCTATTAGGGCTCAGGGTGAGCTTCGACCAGAGCCCCCAAATGGGGCTTAGGATCACCTTGGGCTGAAATAAGCCCAAGGTTGAAAATTTTTTATTTTTTTTTGTTTATATTTTTTTCTTTTGGTTTTATTTTTTTTTCTTTGTATTTTGGGCCGACTATGGACCCAAAATTTTGTATTTGGGAAAAGGATTTGGGCTATCAGCAACCTTAACCCTAACCCCAACACTTCTTCTTCTTTCTTTATTTTTAAGTTTTTGAATTAACCCTTTTAATTAACTTGATTAATTTTTATTTTATTTTATTTTATTTTTATCATTTTTTATTTTTTTTTATCTGTTATTTTTATTATTTGTTGTTATTATTTTTTTATCTATATTTTTTTTTTCTTTTTAAATTTCTATGTATAAAGTCCGGACAAAATACGGTATTCACACATGCTATCAGATGAACAGTAGGCATAGATAAGAAATGCTTACCAGTAGAAAAGACCAACCCACGGTGGACTTCATAGCCTCTCTTCCTGGTTGTGGTCCAAAATAGGAAATAGGCTTCTCTAAAGCTTGGGTTTTGCACGTACCGAAACTCTCTCTTTGTATCCCCTCCTCTTGCCGACACCAAATAGGGAACAATGATGTAGTAAAGGAGGTGTTGATGGCGTGTGATGGGCTATGGTGTGATTGTGTTTGGCGAAGAGAGTTTAGGCTAATGGGTTAAGGTTCAACGGTGTTCATGGCTATCTAAAACAAAGTTAAGGCTAATGGGTTAGGGTTTGGCAGCGTTGATGGTGCCGACGATGAGTGGTAAGGGAAGATGTCAATGATGAGTGGTGAGGGAAGATGGTGCGTGGTGAGAGGGGAGAGCCGAAAATGGAGTAAAACCTAGCTGAAGGTTTTGCCATGAAGTGAGAATATTTTGCCGTTTTAGGTTAGAAGAGTTTGTCACAAGCTTGATGTACTAAAACTTTAGCTTTCAAGGACGATGAATCACTCCACCATCCTGCAAAATGGAAATCAAGGATTGTGGCTTTTCCCATGGTCCTTGAAAATGCTAAACACACATCATTAATTACAAAATTGCCACCGCACTAATTTTTTAAGACTTTTTTTTTACTATCCTAAAGGGCAATCTTTGAATGATATTTTTCCATTAATGTATATTGTCCCCTCTTGGTGGCTTTATTATCTGATTTGCAATAACAAAAAAGGGGGAGGAATAACTTTAGGTTTCATGCTCCATATGTAGTTACTCTCTATTGACAGAGTGCAATATACAATGGAAAGGTACAGAAGGCTGGATTGTGTTTTTTCTTCACTCCTTGTGTTTCTGCTAAGTGGCAACCACAATTTTTTTTCAAGAAGAAAAAAGAAAAGAGGCATAAGCATTTGAAGATGATACTTTACACTGCTGTAAATCATTTCATTTAAATCATGCTAAACTTGGCTCAATCTTTAGCTGTTGTCAATCTCTTTTTTGCTATATGCTTGCTTGTGCAAAGTAAGTATCTGTTACTAAGTACCAATGTCTTTGTTTGGTTGAGAAATTTTTATTTGATATTTGCTATGTTTTTTATAATCATCCATTGGTCATTCTTTTCGTGCCCCAATGATAGGCAATTTTCCAGGTGAGGGTTTGGGGAGCCCAGGAAGGGTATTTCAGATCCACTCATGGCAGACAATGTTAAGATGAACAACTTGGGAGTTGGGGCTTCATATCCAGGCAAGGTGTAGTCCTCATAAATCATATTTTATCAAATATAAATACTGAGTTTATACAATCCAAGTTTTTTACGGTCATTAAACTTTAGTTTAATTTATCAATTGTTTATAATATTTAAGACATTGTAATAGATATTTTGTGGTGACAATTTTATTTGTTAGATATTTGTAAGTTGATATAGATAAACTTATAGTAATGGATAGGAACTCTTTTGGATCAAGTGTGCTCTTTAATTTTTATGCATGCATGATGAAATTCTCTGAATGATTGGATTATTTGATTTTGTATTGTCTGGAATGGTTGAAATGGGACAGCAAGAAAACAAAATTTTATTTAAAAAAATCAGTTTTGTAAACATTTTTTAGTAGAAATATGCTCGAAGATTAATATTTCAGCACACTTCCTATTAAGAAACGTTTTAGGAAACCAATGTTGGGGATTGTTAAATCAAGTGTTTTGATGATTCCAAACTAACCTTCAAGAGTTTGGAATAAAGATATCAAAGGTGCACAAAAGGTTCAAGTGAAGAAATCCTGGAGAAATCAGTGCAAAGATTCATGTAGGATGTTTAGAAATGTTTTGATTTGAGTAAAAGACTTTGATTTGGTGAAAAGATGTTTTAAAACCTTGATTCTATGTTAAATCATGGAATATTTGAAAAACACCCACCAACAGACGAAGTTTGAAAGGTTAATACTGATATGTTATCTTGGAAATTCGAACTTTACCTTTAAAAATTCGAATTTCGTACTGAAACAGAACAAGTCTGAAGAGAAGTCTCTTTGACAGACGAATTTTTGCTTGAGAAAATTTGAATTTTGATAACTGTCTGAAATGAGCTTTCAGTAACAGACGAACTTTGAGTTGTGGAAATTCGAATTTTAGACAAAATGTAACTTATGAAAACTAAAGAAATTCGTCTGAAATTATGTCAAAGTTCATCTAAAACCAAGTTTGGATTGGATTTCAAAATTGCTCACTGACAGACGAACTTTGAATATGAAAATCTGAATTTTAGAAACTAAGCTTGTGAGTCTGTTACAATGGTATGTTGACATACGAATGACAGTATTGATAAATTCGGTTTTTGAAGTAAGTCTGAAAAGAGGTCCCTCTGATAGACGAACTTTGCCCTTTAAAAATTCAAATTTTGAAACATATGAACTACTGTGCCTTATAAACCAGCTACGGACAGACGAATTTTGGGGTTCCAAAATTCGAATTTCGAAGGCACTATAGCAAATTGAAAATATTGTTCAGACTTAACAGAAAAACTTTCTACTTGAAAATTCGTATGTCACAACGAAAAAACATTTTCCAAATATCAAAATTCGAATTTCACTTCATGACAAACGAACTTCGGGCTTTCAATGTTGAAGCTGTTAACCTTCGGTTTCTACGAAATTTGTCTGTTGACCAACTAAAATTCAAATTTCAGTATGTCAGAAGCATTAAATACGGTTGGTTAACGGATAGTTTTTCAGAGCAACCGTTGAATAACTTCTCCAATGGATAGATTTTGTCTCTAACTAATAGTTGAGACCTAAATCTATAAATATAACATCATTTGAAGTTGTGGGTAACGATTTTAACATTGTACACGCTGAAACTCTGCCAAATCATCTACTCAAAGTTTCTTACTCTCTCACTTCAATATTTGTACTCAAACTTTCATATTCACTCTGTTTAAGAGAGTTTAATCTTTGTAAACAATCTTATCTTCATCTGGAAGAAAGATTTTCTTGTGAGGGGATATCACAATGGATTGGGAAGCAATTTGTAAGAGTGCATAGAGTGTATGAGTGAGCTCTAGAAACAGAGCATCATCTTTGTACTGAGGCATTTGTAAGAAGCCCACTGAATTCTTGCAGAATAGTGGAAAATCTCAAGTGGTGACTTGAGGACTGGACGTAGGTCAAGTGGAGAGACCGAACCAGGATAAATATCTGAGTTTTCTTCTCTTTACTGCAACTTTTAAAGTTTATTCTCCTATACTCTGTTTTACCTTCTATACTTTGCTTTCTTCACTTTTTTGATATTTTGCAGAAAATTTCAAGCTTCCCAATTCACCCCCCTTCTTGGGAAGCCAGCTAATCTAACAAGGATCATTTTAGACTACGAAGCATGCCACAAAATTGGCATTTGGGAACATTTTTCAATTAGAAACATGCTTGAAGAGGAACGATTATAACAAAAAATAAAGTGATTCGGAATTCTTCAAGAATGATCATATGGAACATTTCAAAAACATTCTGAAAGTCAAAAATTAAATGTTCTGGAAGCTCATTTCTGTATTAGTGAAACACCAACCAAGATGGCCAATATGGAAAGCGAGATGTAGCAATACTTTGTCCGATGAAGATCTTGATAAGTGGAAAATAGCCTTCCTAAGTACACAAAAACCTATTGAAAATATGAAGATGGAATCCATGAAATCTTCCTTGAAAGCTAATCTCAAAGAGGTTTACTCAATATGGACTCTAGAAAAATCATGGGTGAGACAAGACACGATGGCTTAGTAAACAACAGAGGGGAAGCTACTTGTGGGAGAACCTATCAGGGATTGCAAAGAGGATTGGATCTTAGGTTTCATGGATAAATTGAGCATTATACTCAGTATTGCTGCTGAAATGATGGCTATTTTGCGTGGTATTAAACATTGTTGGACCAATGGATTTAGGATGGTTATGGTTTTGTAGTGACTCTGTGGGGTTATTATTCTTTTTACTTAAGGCATCAATTATGATCATTCATGAAGCAATACCATTGAAAAAATCAAGGAACTTATTACAAGAGATTCATGTACTTAAAGAAACTAATGAATGTACTAATTGGCTTGATCAAAAGGCTCATGGAATTGATAAGGCTGGGATTTTGTCATCCTTAGTCAACCACTAGCATGATGAGTGCACATCTTACTTAGTGACATTATGTAGCTTCTGGGAGTTTTCCTAGTATTCATTCCAAAGGAAAAAGAAGAAGGTGTAGCACAATGTTTGGGTCAAGACCAGTCATATCAGAGAGTCTTCCTCCAGAATTGATTCACAAAATAAATATATTGATCCAGGTTAGATATAGGAGGCTCTTTGTCTGAAACTTCTTAACCAATTAGATGGCAATATTTGCAAATGACTCAATTCAAGAGTCCCCAGTCTCCAAATTTTATTACTCAAATATAGGGGTTCGTTGGCAAAAACAAAAAGGGTAGGTCCGTGGAATTCGTGTATAATGGAATACTCCCTCCCATTTTTAAAAGCTTAATTTAAGATTTTCTATAATAGTATTTATTATTTTAGAATATCAATAAAACATTAACTACACTTTTTATTATTTTAATTCTCTTTTGGTATGTGTGAAACAAATTTAATAAGTCAAATGTATTTTAGTAAAATAATATTAGTTTCTATTGGCAACAAATATTATTAAATGTTATAACCATCTAAATCATTTAATGACTTTCTTAATCTGTGTGCAAAATTCGAAAACAACACTTCTATGAACCAAGGGAGTACAAACATACTAGGTTTCAAGAACTTTGTCAAAGAAATGTGTTGGATGAGTTTTTTTTTTTTTACAACAAAGAAAAAGAAACCCAAGAAAAAACAAATTAGTCAATACCGTCAGGATTCCTTAGCCACGTAAAGATCATGGCCTCATTAAGTCTAGTGTATCCTCCTGAGTGGGATAACCCGTACTTGGCAATGCTATCAACGTCCCCATTCATCTCTTTCGGCACCCATTTGATCTCAACTTGCCAGTCCCATTGAAGCATTCAGCGACATTCCTCCACAAGGTCCCCGCTAGAGTGCAACTCGCTACACCCGTCTCAAATCAGTGAAATAGCTTCAAAGGAATCATTACATAACATAATCTTCCAATACTAATCATCCCATGCATGTTTTAACCCAATCATACATGCCTATAACTCCACATTCAAGCAATCTCCATGTTCAAGCCGTAACACAAATCCATCAATAGTAGAACCCCTGTGGTCTTTAAGGATCCCCCCACAACTCGCACTATCATTCTGATAAGAGAAATGCCCATCCACAAACACTTGCACCCATCCCTCAGGGTAGTGAGCCTCCTGGGATAAATCAATATGTCTCATATTCAACGTCGTATTTCGCAATTTGTCAACTGCAAGATAGCCGCTCCACAGAATGGCTTGGGCTTTATAATACATGTTAACAATCGGAGTATTAGTTTGCTCAAAAATTCTCTCATTTCGTCTCTTCCATGCAAGCCAACAAATGGTGGTGAGGAAAGAACTCTAGCCTATTTCAGACATACCAACCTCACTTTGAATATTCCAAGACAACTAGCCCCACAGATTCTTGGAAAAAAACTCATCTCTTAACTCAGGGTTAATGATCTGATTCCACAAAGCCCTCATCTCATGACAGTCACGAGGTATATGCAAACAAGTCTCAATTGCATGCGAGCATAAATCACACGTATCAATTGTACACATACCTCTCTCTTTTCAAACTTCATTATTGAGCACGCGGTTATGTAACGCAAGCCATAGAAAAGACTTACAGCATTGTTGGACATTTATCTTCTATAGCTTGGACCATATCAGGCTAGCAACAGTAGGAGATTCATTCAATAGGGCATAAGCAGACTTAATAGAGAAACAACCCGAATGCTCTAAATTCCGCCTAACATTTTCTGACCCATTATTCAAGGCCACTCTTCCAATATTCTGCTCAACCTTCTCCTAGTTATTCTTTATCCCATTGTAAAACGGTGATCCCACACGAGCCTTATTAATGTAAGAAACTAAATTAGATCCATATTTATGTTTACTTCGAATCACCCTAGCCCACAATGAATCTTTTCTAGTCATTAGGTTCCAGCCTGCTTTCATCATGAAGGCTTGCTTTTGTAACTTTGCATGTCGAACCCCTAGACCACCTTTCTATTTATCATCACACATAGTCTCCCAACCAACAAGGTGAATTCATAGTTTCTCACTAGTAGAACCCCACAAGAAGCCTCGAGCACATTTATCAATTTTGTCACATAAGGCAATAGGAAGCTGAGCCGTTTGCATGGGATAAATAGGGATGATCGACACCACCGATTGAATTAGTGAATGACGGCCAGCCAAGGATAATGAACCAGCTTTCCAATTGCTCAATCAGCTTTTCATCATGTCTACCACATACTTGTACATCTCCATAGTCACCCTCTTATGGTGAAAAGGAACACCCAAATATTTACCCAAGTTCGCAGTTCGAGAGAATCCCATCAATTCACTAAGTTGAGTAGCTCCAGTATGATGTACATTCTGGGAGAAATAAACCCTTGTTTTGTTTTGACTCACTTTTTGACTAGAGGCCAAACAGAATTCATGCAAGTAACGTTTCACCACTTCCACTTGATCCACCGACTCCTCCATAAAAAGAACTAGGTCATCAGCAAAAAACAAATGGGAAATCGGAGGGTCATCTCTATAAAGCTTTATGGGTTTCCAAGCACCTGCATCAACCGCTTCTTGAATCAAATGGGCCAGTCTCTCAATACATAACACAAAGAGATAGGGAGAGCCCTTGTCGAACACCCCAACTCCTGAGATTTACTTCCTTCCCATAAGATTCACATCCGACTTGAAGAGATATAGTAGCTAAGCACTTCAATCATCTATGCAGGACATTGAATATCAGTAAGACAAGCTTCTATAAATTTTTAATTCAACCTATCATAAACCTTCTCCAAGTCTATCTTTATATCATTGACCTCATTGAGTGTACAACCTCTTGCGCTATAATAATATTATCTGACCCCAATCTTCCCAGTACAAAACTACATTGGTTGGGAGTGATAATCATGGGAAGTACATGCTTAATTCTATTTGAAATAATCTTTGTAATCGTTGTATACACAACATTGCATAAGCTTATCGGTCTAAAATCCTTGATAGTTTCAGGATGGTCCCCCTTGGGAATAAGCACAATAAAAGTGTCATTAATTTCCTTAATCAACCGAGGGTTTCGAAAAGCTTCCTAAATATACTTTGTTAACTGTAGATCCTACATGCTTCCATTGGCTCTGAAAGAACAAGGCGTTAAGCCCATATAGACTAGGAGATTTTAAAGCACCCATACTAAAAATGGCTTGTTTCACCTCCTTATTGGACACCAAACCACTTAGAATATGGAGAAGATTATCATCAATTTTTGGATAATTAACAAAGCACTCAATCTGATTTCTTTCCACTTGATCCTCTTCAAATATAGAGGTAAAGAATGAAACATCGTCCTTTTTTATATCTTCCAAATCATATATCCATTCATAATCATTTTTCTTAATAGCCTCAATCCTATTTCTTCATCGTCTACCATTAGCTTTCGCATGAAAAAACTTCGTATTTTTGTCTCCCATCACAAACCAATCCCCTTTTGCTTTTTGAGCCTATAATAGGTTTTCTTGAATGAGGACCTCCTCAAGCTCCTTCCATAAATTTTGCTGTTACACATCAAGAGAAGGTTGATTCACAGAAGCCGATTGTCTACACAACCCCTCGATACGATTAATCAACTTCCTCTTCTTTCAACCAAGATGCCCAAAAACATCTTTACTCTAAGTCTTCACAGCTTTAGTAAATTTATTTACATTCAAAATCCAACCATTAGATTCCCTCCAAACATTACCAATTATCCTATCAAAATCTTCATGAAGCACCCAAGGTGCATTAAATCTAAAAATGTGGTCAACATATTGAACTTGGTGTTCTCCCACATCTGTATAAAGAAGGAGTGCGAGATTATCTGATTTAAAAAAGGGCAAGTGAATGACAGAGGCATTAGGGAATGATTCTAAAAATAAGTCATTTACAAGGCATCGATCAAGCCAACTCTCACATCTTCCTCGACGCCAAGTAAAGAACGAACCCTTACATCCCAAATCTAACAAAGGCAAATCATCCACCAAGAGCATGAACTCATGATCCACGGATGTTCCCACTTGGTCAATTGATCGTCATTCATGAGAAGCTAACACACAATTAAAATCTCCTTCAACACACCACGGTCCATCAACATACTCACTCACCTGACGGAGACCCAACCAAACACTTAGTCGTTTAATGGGATTCGGGCAAGCATGCACCACTGTACAATAATGTTTCTGATTTCCATTACCCATACAAAAGTGAATAAATTGGTCGTTAATGTCAACAATCTTAAACTTGCACCTTTGGTTATTCCAAAGAAGCCACAAGCCACCATTGAAGCCTTCTGCATTAACAATTTCCACATTCAGAAAACCCAATCTCAATGCAATCCTTCGTGCTTTTAGTCCAAACACCCGTGTCTCAAGAATAGCTAAGAAGTCAACATTATGCATGCGAACAAGCTCACTCACAAGTCCTGAAAAACTTTTAGAACATGTACCTCTACTATTCCATATCATTCTAATCATGAGCCCAGATTATTGAGAAGGTTGGGCTTGAGAGCCTACTTCAACGTCTTCACCCATCAAGGTATTACTTGTCTCTAAACTTTCAAAGTGTACTATCACATCCACATTTTTAACTTCTCGGCCCAAATTACCTTCCTTCTCCACCTCCCCAATATCCGGTTCTCTTCAAACAGTATTAGGCCCGTCAGAACCTTCCTTCTCAATTGGAGCCTCCAGCCCATTGTCTTTCAAACTCGTCAAGACATTAAAGGGGTTATGGGCCTTCAAAAATCCATTCCCTTGCTCAAAAGAAGAACTTGGGCCCTGAACATTTTTCTATAGCCCAGCAACCTTACTCTCCTGTCCTCTTAAGATCCCTTTCCCATTTCCTCCTTTCTGTTGGTCCACACGGACCCATCTCTTCCTATTGGTGAACTTTTCCCCAAAAGTTTGGGATTCACCCACAGCAAATCTTGCCTTATTTGAATTAAAATTCAAACTATTATCAATACTCCCCCGAAAATCGTGTGCCAACTTAATCCCATTCATAGGTCTCAAAATCTTTGCTTGAGAAAAATCTCTCCCACCCGAATGATTCGGGGTAATATGCCGGATTCTCCGCTTATCAAATTTTCTGACCAACGTCCATCCACTTCGTTCCTCCGCCATCGCTGGAACAACCAACTCCATCATCTTCATACCTGAGTCATTCTTGTCCCCAACCACTTCCTCTCAAGCCCTTTTGTGATGATCTCTCAATTCATAGCCCTCACCTCTTATTTCATTCTCATTCGCACTGTGAACCTGTTCCTCCGTACGTTGGTTAGTTTCAACCACTGGCTTTGCTAGCAAGACTTTGTCAGGACAAAGATCATGGTGATGCCCATATTTTCCACACTGAAAACAAATGAGGTGCATTCCCTCATACTCCACTCTCCTCCTTTTTCCAAAGATAGTAATCCCCTGCTTCAAACGCTTCTTGAGATCCAATTCAACGCATACTCAAGCATACCTTCCTCGCGCTTTCAAATATGTCATAGAATCAACTTTAAGTGTTTTCCCCACTAAACCTCCAATCTTTTGAAGACTTTCCTCATTAAAAAATTCCAGAGGCAAGATCGGAATCCTAATATAGGCTGCAATCTTTTTTTGACACTCTGCGGTCTATGGGTCAAAGTTTGGTCTCCATCTTTGAACCATCAAATAATGGTCTGTAACCTGGATGAGTTATTTTTTAAAAAGTAGTGTTCCGTCAAAAAGCCGAGATAGACTATTCCTTTTTTTTACAGTGTACAGTGCTCTCCTTTCTACTCTTCTTCTTGCCCCCTTTTTATTGACCTTCTCCTGACCGTTAAGGTGTAACCGTCTTCTCCCTCTCACCCCTTATTTATCGGGATATTTCATAAATAATCATTATGGAGTATCGCACTCTTTTTGCCTGATCCCTGATTTTTCGTCCTTCAGTTATGATTCCGTAATGGTTATTGTTCTCATAACCGTTACTCCTAGTCGAGTATTTTCGAAGCAACACAATTTTTGTAGAGAAACCCGGTAGTTGGTCCTATGGCCGAGATGTTATTTAATCGTACGATCATTTGGCCGTACAATTACTCGGGCTTACCACTTGATAACCGATGTAATACTCGGATCGTTGCGCTTAAGCTCGGTGCATATGAGCCCGGAGGGTGGTACATCAAATGGACGTTTATCTACCTCGAACTTGTAAGCTCGGCCTTATCATCCCGGCCAGTACACTAGCCCCCCGAGCCTCGAGTCCGATTTGGACGAAAAGGCTCTGGATCACGTGACCAACTAAAGACTGGTTTTTTGAATTTTGAACCGTTTCAATATCCTAGGGATTCGAGAACCTTCCCTAAGGCTCCTTGACGTTTCGGTTTCTGAGACGGTAATGCACTTATACGTACAGCTACACGCGGCGTTATTTAATGCTACGTCTTTTCATCAGTTGAAGCACGTTCCCCAATGGTGACGATTTGTTGCCCAGGGTCATGATTAACTTGCTTGTTTCGAGGAGGGGTTTCACAATATACGTGTAGGACTCGAATGTTCATCCTTTCACTTTAGACTTCATTTGCTTTTCATTCCTTCTGAATCTTTCCGTCGCCTCTAACTTTTCCGTCGTCTCTAACTTCCTTTTTCTCGCCCTTTTCGTCATTTTTCCAGGTACGCCCTTTTCTATCCTTCCCCTTTTTCTCAGTTTCTACGCTCTATTCCATATTTTTTCCAATCATTATGAGTTCAAGCCGAGGATCTGAGACACCAGCTGGGTCGTCCCCTCATCGAATCCTGGTTGAGAGGGAGGTTATGAGCATCGGAGAAGATCCTTCTCCATCAAACTCTTCTTTTCCAAGTGTGGAACTGAATTTTCGCCTAGCCGACTTCCCGACTGAAAGGGAAGCTTCATCTTCGGCTACTGCTGCGCAAGTATCCGTACCAAACCCGCGAAAGATCATTTCAAGGGTTCGAAAAGATCCAATTCCCAACATTCAACTTCCGGGATATTATTGGGTTAAGGGAGAAGTTGGATCTTACCATTCTAAGTTTCGGACTGCTGAGTCTATCATGGAAATGAGGAAATCCATCTCTCTGTCTAGCATACAAACAGAGGAGGCCGTGATTGCCGAGCCGTGTACAGAAGATGAGCACGTTTTTATGTCGGCACAACGAGGGCAAACACATTTTACTTATATGGATAAAGCATTATTTGAGTCACTGGGAGTTGGCCTTCCTTTCTCGGAGTTTGAGTGTGCTGTTTTAAGGGCGTTGAACGTCGCTCCGACTCAACTTCATCCCAACAGCTGGGCGTTTTTAAAGGCTTTCGAAGTTTTGTGCGAAAAATTGAACATGACACCGACCGCTCCAAAATTTCTCTACTTTTACCAGATCCGATTTGGAAATAAGATCGGCTGGATTTCTCTCAGTGGTATGAACAAAAAGGGAATAATCGGTCCATATACCTCATCCTACAAAGACTTCAAAGGAAGTTTCTTTAAAGTGCGCCCAGCGGAGGGTTACTCGGGAATGTTTTTCAATGAGGAGGGACGACCCAGGTTTTCTCTATATTGGACTCGGACTCCGATCAAATTCCAGTCTTGGTGCTATGAGGATATGTCGGCATCCGAAAGAGTGGATGTCGACAAGTTAAATAAATTACCTCGCCCCTTGAACTGCAAAATCTTACTTAGGCTCCCTTATTCTTCAACTCCTAATAAAGATCTTTCACGTGAGTGCCAATTTTCTTTTTTCTTCCGCTGCCATACTTGTCTGAGTTTTTAATATATACTTTCTACTCTGCAGTGGTGATAGGAAAATTCAACTGGCGATCAATAAAGAACATGGCCCTATCAGCAGGACCTTCTGCCAAGAACCTGCAGACTCACCCTGATAGAGAGGAGAGAGGACGTGCCGAGATAATGACGACAACAGAAGTTGTTGAGATCACCTCCTCTCCACACAGCCCCCCAAGCAAACGCGCTCGACTTCCGACCACCGACGAGGAGCCTGTTTCTTCAATTCGCTCACCTCTCCTGCCATCTCCCGTTAGACGCTCACCTTTGAGCACTGACCCGAACATTGCCAGGTTTTTTGGGAGCGGCATCCAGGAAGTCAGGGACAAGGAAGCTTTGCAACGATTAGGTCCCAAGGCTGTTTTGGACTCCATGTCGGCTATGTGCCTGCGTGCCACGACCATGGCGTCGCTCTGTGGGGAAGAGTTTGAGGAGAGTGACCGTCGCCTGAAAGCTGTGAGGGCCGAGCTTCTGGAAGCAACCACTGCAAAAGACAAGGCTTCTTCAGAACTCGTCGAGGCTTCAAAGTCTCAAGCAGCTCTCCTTCTGCAAGTGGAGGAGCTGAAAGGATCCCTTGCTAATGCCGAGATGAAAGTGCAAGCAGTCGAGAAGGAGCGGGATACCCTGACGACTGAGGTTGCTTGGGCACGGAACGCTGAAGCCGAGTCCTCGGCTCTTGCCGCCAATTTGCAACAGGATTTGGAACAAGCGAGGAAGAAACAGGCCGAGCTCGAGGCTGACGTTAAGGAAGCCGTGCAACAAATAATGAAAGAGCATGTAGAAGGCTTCCATAAAGCACTTCGTCAGGTGCATCTCTTCCTGCCGAAAATTGAACTCTCGGCATTTGATGTAAATAAAGACGTCAAAGATGGTGTGCTTGTTGATGAGGAAGAATTGTAGAACTGAAAAGCAAACTGCCCACCTCCTTGATTGTCTATTTATTTTTACTCAGATTTTCTGACTACGTTCAATTTTTTTGTCCACATTTAACATCATTTCTCCGTTCGATCTCGATTAACAGTTAATTCAGCTTCTCGGTTCACACTTGACCGAATTTTAATTGTAGACCTCGGTTCATACTTGACTAAATTTTAATTGGAAACCTCGGTTCACACTTGACCGAATTTTAATTGGAAACCTCGGTTCACACTTGACCGAATTTTAATTGGAGACCACGGTTCATACTTGACCGTATTTTAATTGGAAACCTCGGTTCACACTTGACCGAATTTTAATTGGAAACCTCGGTTCACACTTGACCGAATTTTAATTGGAGACCACGGTTCATACTTGACCAAATTTTAATTGGAAACCTCGGTTCACACTTGACCGAATTTTAATTGGAGACCTCGGTTCATACTTGACCGAATTTTAATTGGAGACCTCGATTCATACTTGACCGAATTTTAATTGGAGACCTCGGTTCATACTTGACCGAATTTTAATTGGAAACCTCGGTTCATACTTGATCGAATTTTAAAATGAATGAAATCATGATAAAGAATTTCCTTTATTAAAGTAGGTAGGCGTGCCTCGTTAAAACCTTCTCGGCCAAAACCCTTTTTTGGCATATCCTTTGGGACAAAAGACCAAGTTAGGAAAAAGAGTACACCGCCTTCTTCGTATACATCAGCTAACTGAAATAAATTTTGAGATGAGAAGCATTCCATGTCCTAGGGATTGCTTCTCCTGACAACTTTTCTAATCTATATGCTCCATTGCCCAACGCTTCAGTAACTCGGTAAGGCCCTTCCCAATTTGCAGCTAGCTTTCCCTCGCCGATGTTCTTCCTTGCTTCACTCTGCTTTCTCCAAACAAGATCTCCACGATCAAAACTCCTTGGTTTAAGTCGAGAATTATAACGCCGTGCCGCTCTTTGCTTACAAGCCTGTTCTTGTATACGTGCATTTTCCCTGATCTCCTCGGATAGATCTAGTTCAACTTCCATATTTTCCTGGTTCGTATGTTGATCAAGAAGTGTTCGCCTAAAGGACGGCTCTCCCACTTCCACCGGGATCATTGCATCAGCTCCAAAGGTCAGCCTAAAAGGAGTTTCCTTGGTGCTTGACTGAGGCGTGCAACGATAGGCCCAGAGGATGCTCGGTAATTCTTCGGCCCAGGCCCCTTTTGCTCTTCCTAATCTCTTCTTGAGTTCCCCAAGGATAACCTTGTTCGCTGCTTCTGCCTGTCCATTTGTTTGAGGATGCTCGACCGAAGATACTCGATGCTTAATACCAAGCTGATCATAGAACAACTTCAGGTTTCCATCAACAAACTGCTTCCCATTATCAGTAACCACCGAGTGAGGAATCCCATACCGACAAACAATATTTCTCCATACAAATTTCTGTACTTGTTGTGTCGTGATCTTAGCTAATGATTCCGCCTCAATCCATTTAGTGAAATAGTCTATGCCAACTATTAAGAACTTGACCTGCCCTTTTTCAATAGGAAAAGGTCCAAGAATATCCATTCCCCAGACCATGAATGGCAACGGAGACGTCAGTGTGTGCAATTCTTCCGGCGGTGCATGGCGTAGACTGCCAAACTTTTGGCACTCAATACACTTCTTACTATACTCGGTGCAATCAACTCGCATAGTGGGCCAATAATAGCCAGCCCGAATTACTCTCACTGCCATAGATCTTCCACCGGTATGCATCCCACACACTCCTTCATGGATTTCGCTCATAACATATTTTGCCTGTTCAGGAGTGAGGCACTTTAATAAGGGGGTTGAGAATCCTCGCCTGTACAAATCCTTTCCCATTATTATGTAATGGGAGGACTTCAACTTCAATCTCCTTGCTTCGTTCTGGTCGTTGGGCAAAGTCCCTTCGGCTAGATAATTCCAAATAGGGGTCATCCAGTTCTGGTCCGGGCTACTTCCGACCATAACCTCCTCAAGATTAACACTAGGCTGATATATGGTTTCCCTGATGATCGTCTCATGCTGCCCGAGCCTTTTGACGTTAGCCAATCTGGACAACAAATCAGCTCGAGAGTTTTCTTCTCTTGGAATATGCTCAATCGCGAATTCATCAAAGCATTCAACCAAGTGTTTCACCTTGTTCAAATATTTTGCCAATTGTGGGTCTTTGGCTTGGTAAGCTCTCGAGACTTGTTCAGAAACCAGCTGCGAATCACTTCGACATTTTACCTGGCTCGCTCCCACCTCTCTGGCTAGATTTAACCCCGCAATTAGAGCTTCATACTCGGCCTGGTTATTAGTGACCGGGAAGTCGATCTTAAGAGACTGCTCTAAAGTTATCCCACTAGGGCCTTCCAAAATGATTCCCGCTCCACTCCCCTTGGTATTGGATGAACCATCCACATAAAGTATCCACGGATCCCCGTCTTTGTAATTTTCGGGTGGGGTAAGTTCGGCAACAAAATCAGATAGACATTGCGCCTTTATTGGCCCTCTTGATTCATATCTGATACCGAACTCTGACAACTCGACTGACCACGAGATCATTCGGCCTGCCAACTCGGGTTTCCTCAAGACCTGCTTTACGGGATGATCAGTTTTTACAACAACCTCATGACTTTGGAAATAAGGTCGCAATCTTCTCGCCGAGATGACCAGAGCCAGAGCTAACTTTTCAATAGTCTGATACCTTAATTCTGCGTTGTGCAATACTCGACTGATAAAGTATATTGGTATTTGCTGCTTGCCCATTTCCTGCACCATAACCGAGCTAATTGCATGTTCGGTCACCGACATATACAACAGCAACTCTTTGTTAAGAACCGGCCGATTAAGGATCGGAGGTGCCGAAAAGAAGCCTTTGAAATTCTGAAATGCTTGCTCACATTCCTCACTCCACTCATACCGCTTAGCCTTCTTGAGTAACTTAAAGAACGGCCTAGCTTTCTCCGCTAACCTCGGTATGAAGCGAGATAGTGATGCTAATCGCCCTGTCAGTTTCTGCACTTCTTTTATATTTTGGGGGCTTCTCATGTCAATAATAGCTCGGCATTTATCTGGATTAGCTTCAATACCTCGATGTGTTAGCATGAATCCTAAGAATTTCCCTCCATTGACTCCGAATACGCACTTCTCAGGATTTAACCTCATGTTGTACTTTCGTATTCTCCCGAACACCTCGCCAAGGTCGACAGCATGCTTGGAGGGATCCTCGGACTTCACTACCATATCGTCAACATATACTTCCAGGTTCCTCCCGATCTGTTCCTGAAATATTTTATCCATCAGCCGCTGGTATGTAGCCCCAGCATTCTTCAGTCCGAACGGCATCACCTGATGGCAATAGTTAGCGTTCTCAGTCATGAACGCGGTTTTTTCCTCATCAGGGGGGTACATCCTTATCTGATTATACCCGGAGTAAGCATCTAGAAAGCTAAGTAAGCCACAGCCTGACGCTTCATCTACAAGCCGATCTATACTGGGGAGGGGATATGTATCTTTCGGGCATGACTTATTTAGGTCGGTGTAGTCTGTGCACATTCTCCACCTTCCATTAGCCTTTTTAACGAGCACCACATTGGCCAACCATGTGGTATATTCAATTTCTCGGATGAACCCAGCATCAATCAGCTTTACTGTTTCTTCCCTCATTGCCTTCCGCCTTTCCTCACCTACCCGCCTCTTCCTTTGCGCCACCGGCTTAGCTTCAGGGTATACCGCCAGTTTGTGGCATAAAAAATTTGGATCAATTCCCGGCATATCTGAAGAAGTCCATGCAAACAGATCAGCATTGTCTTTCAACATCCTTGTTATCTGCTCCTTTGTTTCTCCTCGGAGTTGACTTCCAAGACTTGTGCACCGATCTTCACCGGCAAGCTGAAATTTCTGTAATTCTTCAATGGGTCTTGGCCTTTGATCCTGTACATCAAGTCGGGGATCAAGCTCCACCAAATTTACTGATGTGGTATCTTTCTTTGTCTGTGTACCACTACTGACTACCCCTCTCCTGGTGACTTTTAGACTATCAATATAGCATTGTCTTGCCACCTTTTGATCAGCCTTCATTGCAATTATATCCCCCGTAACCGAGGGAAACTTCATCATGAGGTGTGGAGTGGAGACCACGGCGCCGAGCTCGTTTAACGCTGGTCGACCTATCAAGATATTATAAGAAGTTATTGCATCGATAATAAGGTACCTGATCATGATGGTCCTTGACCCGAGGTCTCCCCTGAAAGTGGTCAACAACTCCACATATCCTCGGGTATGAACCTGTTCTCCTGCGAAGCCAACCAGCTGATCGTGATAAGGCTTGATCATTTCGTCGGGTATTCCGAGCTTCTGGAAAGTGGTATAATACAAGATATCCGCCGAGCTCCCTTGATCTATCAACGTCTTTCTTACAACGTAATTCGCCACTTCTACCGAAACCACCACAGGGTCATCCTGATTAGGATCGACTCCTTCGAAGTCCTCATCTGAGAAGGTGATGGGACGAGAACTTTGGGGCGCTCGGTGCGTTGTCGCATTTACTGTCCGAATGGCCCTCAGGTGCCTTCTCCGAGCTGAACTGGTCGCTCCTCCCCCAGCAAACCCACCTGCTATAGTATTGATTACCCCTTTTATTCTGTTTTCCTCCCTGTTCTGAGTATCATCGGGTTGTCTTCTTTCCTCATTTGGCCGTCGAGGCCTTTCTGAATCTCGGGGCTGACCTCTACCACGTCCTCGTCCATTATAGGGTTGATGATTACCTCGATTTCTTTGCACAAAGTTGCCGAGATGCCCAGCCTGAATTAATTCCTCAATCTTATCCCGTAGCGTCCAGCACTCCTCCGTGGTGTGCCCATAGTTACGATGGTACCTGCAATGCTTTGATTGATCTGCAATTTCTGGGGTATGTCCGGGAGGTGGGAGTCGTATCAATTCAGTATTGCACGCTTCTTCCAGAATTCGAGCTCGGTGAGCGTTTAGCGGAGTGTAAAGGTCATACTTCGGCCCTCGACTAGTTCCTTCTCTTTTAAACTTTCCCTTTTCTAACATCGGCTTTATACTTCCTCGATTATTTGACTCCGTCCGCCTGTCCAGATCGGTCCTGACTTTATTTCTGAAATTGGACACTTCCTCCATTTGTATGTATCCAGCTGCACGATTTCTAAGTTCATCCATGTTGGCAGGTGGCTTCCGACATAAATGATCAGTGAACGGTCCCGGCTTGAGGGCCATCAGCATCGTGTGCATTGCCACTTCAGGGTTTAGATCTCGTATTTTTACCGAGACTGATGAGAAACGCTCCATGAAACTTCTTAAGGACTCATCCTTCTCTTGGCGTAAGTTCACCAATGCAGCCGAGGTGAGCTGGTGGGGTCGGCTGGTAGCATACTGCGCGCTAAATTTTTTTATCAAAGTTTCAAAGCAATCGATAGATCGCGGTGGGAGCCGAGTGTACCAACTCAATGCTGCTCCTTTCAAAGACGTAGGGAAGACCCTACACAAAACTGCATCCTCATTCGTGAACAGATTTACCTGCGTGACATACGCATCCACATGCTCATCAGGATCGGTAGTATCATCATACCTTTCCAAGTTTAAACCCTTCCATCCTTTTGGCAATGACGTCTCCATGATGCCATCAACGAACGGATGCCTCCGGATGGCCTGCTTATCCCCTCGCCAATTTTCAATGTTCGTCTCTGAATGATATGTTTCCTCACGTCGACTTGCCTCCTGATGCGACCGCTGAGCATCCCTGTTGGTATTTCCCCGTTCGCCTCCTTGAGGAGGAGAAGTATCTTCATGATAGCGTTCTTGCTCCAATTGCCTATTCCTCTCACGCATTTCCTCATTCTCCTTTCTTAATGTTGCCATCTCCTCACGCATTGCCCGAATAACAGGATGGTCCTCCAAAGAAGTCCTGTCTTCGTGGTGTTATTCTCCTGCACCCGCACTGCTCCTGGTTCGCACCATGATTCTTGGTGGTGGGATAGTTTTTCTCGGACCCACGGTGGGCGCCAAAATGTTCCGTCAAAAAGCCGAGATAGACTATTCCTTTTTTTACAGTGTACAGTGCTCTCCTTTCTACTCTTCTTCTTGCCCCCTTTTTATTGACCTTCTCCTGACCGTTAAGGTGTAACCGTCTTCTCCCTCTCACCCCTTATTTATCGGGATATTTCATAAATAATCATTATGGAGTATCGCACTCTTTTTGCCTGATTCCTGATTTTTCGTCCTTCAGTTATGATTCCGTAATGGTTATTGTTCTCATAACCGTTACTCCTAGTCGAGTATTTTCGAAGCAACACAATTTTTGTAGAGAAACCCGGTAGTTGGTCCTATGGCCGAGATGTTATTTAATCGTACGATCATTTGGCCGTACAATTACTCGGGCTTACCACTTGATAACCGATGTAATACTCGGATCGTTGCGCTTAAGCTCGGTGCATATGAGCCCGGAGGGTGGTACATCAAATGGACGTTTATCTACCTCGGACTTGTAAGCTCAGCCTTATCATCCCGGCCAGTACAAGTAGTGAAATGAAGAATAATTTTATAAATTAAAGTGGCCTCATGATATTTGTTAGGAGTTCAAAACAAACCATACTATTCATAGATTATGATCAATGTGGCTCTATAATCAATATATCTTGATTTTTATTAATAAGGTCCAATGTAATTGGCAGATAATTAGATTTTTAAATACGCTATACATAGTTCAATTCATGGCCATGTGCCTATATGCATGAAAAATACTTTATTAGAAAACGCAAAACCCACTATTGCATAGGAGAGGCGAAGTGCATGTGATCAGATGTTAGTTTTCGGTTATTAGCCGGATGCTTTGGTGCTAAAAAAATCTTGACTTTTATATAAAAAATAATTTACTTTTCTTTTAATAATATAAACGGAGGCAGATTGCCAAAAGGAAACGACGCGCCAGGTCTTCGTGGATTCACAATGTGAAAGCAAATATTTCTAGACTCTTGTCAAAAGAAAAACTTCTACACTCGTTTTTTCGGAGCCATTCGTAGTTTCAGTACATGCGTTTGTTTGGAGAATTTTCGTAATTAATTTTTGGAGTTTGTTTCCGAGAAACGTAATAGGAATTACGTTGTTGTAAGAAATCGATGGCATCCATCCCTTTAACACCCGAGCTTCAGAGACTTTTATAAGTGCGTTTTTGGTGGATTTTAATGATAGGTCGGTCATAGGAAAATATAAAAATTAAAATTTTGATTTTACCATGGTTTTTTAAATCATGAGTTTTATTTTTCTTGTCTCACAAGTAATATCAAAAAAAAAAACTAACAAGATGATGTATAGAAGTTGAGATACGTGAGCAAGGAAACATTCGCTGATCTTGCAACCATGAAGTCTGATTGATTTAGTCGATGGTAGAAGCCAACATAACGCTTCTGGAAGCAACTGTCAAAACTCGCTAGAGTTCATCATTTGACATTAGGAACCCAGATTTTGACTCTATTGAGATCGGTTCGTATTATTTAAACTCTGAAAATAACGGCAAATGAAAGGAATATTAATGATGTTTTCTGCATGATTTTTGTACTCCGAATGAGCATTAATTTTATTATATATATACATACACATTTTATTTGACGAAATAAATCATCTGTATAATATAGACATGTATAAATGTTTAATTATAATATATATAAAAACAAAATAGGAAACACTGAATCCGCACCTGATTTGGGGTCAAACCAAAAAACAAAAAGAATCCGCATCCGGTATAGGCGTCATTCAATCAATCGTAAGCGAGAGATAAAAGAAAAGGAAGGAATCTTTGTATTCTCATCGTAATTTTACTCTCTTGTGTATATGTTCCCTCTTGCCTCGCCTTTGGCTCTTTATACATGTGTGTGATAGTTTAGTATTAAATTTAATTAAATCCTCAATTCCATTGCCGGCATCACAAAGATCCAATTTGATTATGTGCTAGCTGTTGACTTGGGTTCCTCTCATGCTGCCATCTTGGGGATGACGTTATGGAAGACGATGGCGACGACGAAGACGTCGTTACGCTGCCAGAGTTTTCCCCGCAAAGAACAAGTTCGCCAGGTAACCTTTCACGTCGTCGGGGTGAAATACCACATACATTGCCATCTCTCTCATTGATCCCACAGTCGTCCTTTGCGTTTCATAGAACTCCTGATATGTCGGCACTATTTGTCTCGCTATCGATTCTCTGATCTCGTCTCGGAACTTCCGGTCCGGTACCGTGAATAAGTTCTGTTTCCGATATGCCTCCTCAAAACGGAAGTTGAAGTTCCTGAATATGACCCTGGCCTCTTCCGGCGACATCGCCGCCTTTGGATTTCTCGGCAAGAACGAAAACACTTCGCCCCACCCCAGCTTCTCGTACTTACTCACGAATCCCTTCATCTTCGTTTCATGCTTCTGTATCCACTTGTCCCCTAGCACGTCCTGCAAGTTCGAGTTTCGCGCTGTGTCTATCACGTGCTGGAGATTGTTTGCCAGAAACAGATACAACAATGAAGCGTCCTTGCAATATTTTGTTTCTCTGTCGAGTTTACAGAGAAGAACGAAAATCAGCCAAGCTATCATAGCGGAGAACGATGGCACCGCCAACATTTCATCGGAATCTGGATTTTGTAGAAAATATTCCCGCATCGGTGACTTTGTTGGTGGACTCCAGTCAGCAAATATGTCGGAGAGTACGTTACTGTAATCCGAGAGAACTGAGAGGTAGTCCACAGTTTGTATCGTCAGCGGGTGGACTCCACCGGATTTCACCGCCGACTTGGATGAGTCCTTCTGAATCATGAACTCGAAGTCTGAAAGCATCAATCGAACGGACTCGGTGAGTCGGAGCAGAGAATTATGGACTTGAGTTAGAATTTCGGAGGTGGAGTTGGGAGAGAAGATGGATTGGATCTCAGGCAACAGTGAAGTCAACACAATATGCATGTCGAGCACCCGAAATATCTTTTTCGGCTGCGACTTCTTAATTCTGGAGACGACGTGTTGGGGGAATGAGAATAGAATAGTGGCTCCGTCTCTGGAAATGCCGGCGAAGCAATTCTCTCTGATGGAATCTGAGGTGGCGAAGACATCATCGCATAATATTCTCTCTCCATTGAACAGAGACCTCACTACAACCTTCACAGCCTCTAACCACATCTTGATTTTCAAATCAAGAACTTGCCAGTCCATCTTATTAACGTGGGAAGACTTCAATTTCTCTATGTTGAGCCGATAAATGCCTTCGTCGATGATCGATTTGCGGATAACCTTGTACACCTTGACACATTCATTTGCATAACCGCAAGAGATCATGCACTCTGCTATGGACCTGAGATCCTTCATGGCGAGCGAAGAGACTTGTTCCAATTCCAAGATGCAATCGCCGGCAGTTCGCACGTCGTCGTCCGGGGCAGTAGCATCTTCGATATCAAAATCGGAAACGGTGGAACTGAGGGAGATGGATGATCTACTGGTGGTGGAGAGGGATTCGGGGTCCAGGTAGGCCCGATTGACGGATAGGATTTGGTAGAACTCCTTCTGGAGCTTCTTCATGGCCACCTGCATCAAGTTGTTAGCGAGAGTGAGCTTGTGGGAGGAGAGTGGGTTGGGGTGGGAGAGGAGGGAATGCATTGCCTTGTGGAGCTGGTTGACGCATTTGATGTAGTTCATGGCCTCGGATTTGTCGTCGTAGAAGAGGGATGTGATTTTGGCGTAGGAAGAGGTTTCTGGGTTCCACTTTTGTATCAAGGCTTGGGCATCCTCGATGCAGCGGTCTATGCTGGATTCAGAAAAGCTCATCACCCACGATGAGCACGGAAGATCGGAAGATAAGGACGATGGGTTAGAGCTGGCCATGGATAACGACGGTGTCTTGGGGTGAAAGCAGAAGCTTTTCATTTCCTTTCAGCTTTCGCGATATGGGTGTTTGTTGCTCGGGAATATGTATGTAAGAGGATATTCTTTAATTCTGGGCTAGCTAGCTGCGGCGGGGGAGAAGATGTGCGGTGCAGAGGTTGGCTGCTATTTGCCTGTCTATTTTATTATCTTTGGGCTCGAACTCTAGTATATTGGAAATGGGATTATGGAGATGGGACATGAGCGCATGTATATATATAGACAGAGGGAAGAGAGTGAAACGACGCCGTGGCTTGTTAGAGGAACTTGTGGAGGAAGGTTACGTGCGGCTGAGTGAATATCTAGGGATAGAATTGTATTGCCCAAACCAAATACGATACTCTAGTGGAGAAACGTCACTGCAGAGCCACACAAGTTTACTCTTACCCGGTCCCGTTGACCGGGTTGCATTTTAGGGATCCTTGTGCTCCAATCAGAGCACGTCTTGCAGACTTTGACCTTGAATATCTCAAACCCTTTCCCAATTTTTTTAATTAAATAGTTGAGCCGCGTACTATGTTTGCAAAAAATAAATAATCCACAAAATTGGTTTGTTAAAGGTCTAGAGCCAAGTTATGATCAATGTACATTTGAAGTGTGTGTGTGTATATATATATATATTTTTAAGAAAAAATTTTATTACTTATTTGCATATCATAATTTTCTTAAAAATAAGCACAAATAATTATGTCGCACAAAATACAAGTGCGCTTACTCGCTTAGCCACATGGTAATTTGGGATAAATGAACAATATTTTGTTCAACTTATATCCAATGACCAAATCAACCGGAATAAACTAAATTTAACCGGTCTGTAAAGGTGAAAACTAATTTAATATTTATTTTTAGCTCACACCGGTCAAATTAATTCAGTTATGCGTTTTTTAATTAATAGTAGGATATCGTTATAGAGTTGCAAGGACCGAGGCAGGGTAATAGGATTATTAGATGGGGAAAAATTGAGACTTTGGTACCAAAATGAAGCAATAATTGGATTATAGCTTAGTGGGCCCTATGATTAATGTGGAAGAGATAGTATAAAAGAACGTAAACACGGAGTAGACCAAAAGGTTAAATCTCGGGCGTGACGCAATATAGTTAAACAACGGCACTTGCAAGGCTCACGAGTGACGAAACGTTGCCAGCATATTCTCACATGTGAAATGAAATCACATACACCTTCTAGTTTGTAATATAATATTATTTTAATTAAATCATATAAATTAAAAAAAATTAAAATTAATTAATTACTTTAATTTCTTAAAAAATGTTAATATTTTTTTAAAATTATTCTTATTTAACCCTTCTCTTTTTCTTTTTAGATACATTAAATAGGAATATTTTATAAAAACATATAATAAATATTATCTTATATATTATAAAGAATCTTATATTCATAATCAAAATAAAAAATTTTATATATAAGATTGGAGGAAGGAATATAATAACAAAAAAAATGTGAGCTTTGAAAACTCAAACGAAATGTCACCTTTGATAACTTGATAAACCAAGGTAATTATTATTATGTATAAAATTGCGCGTCGTACCGTAGCCAATGAGAAGAAGAGAAAAGTCACGGAAAAACTAGAGAAAAATCTACACGAAGAAATACTCGACGGAGTCGTATAACTAATTGGTAATGAAGAAATGGGGATTCTGAAGAATGTGAACAGGGAAAGGATAGGGGAATGAAGGAAGAATGTTCCGGAACCAAAATGAGGGAGAGAAAAAAGGGAGTCGTTTGTGAATGGGACCAATTTGGAGAGTTTTTTTTTTTTTTTTGAAAGCCAATTTGGAGAGTTGGGAGCCACGAAATTGCACCAAGGACCAAGTTACATATAGCTTCTCGCTTCATTAACTTTCTTCTAAAACAGCTTCCAAGTCTTGCCCGGTTGCACCATGTGCTCCTGTCTCTGACATTCCTTTCATACGTATAGTATAACGAACCAAAAAAATAATTTAATAGATGAAAAAATAAATAAAAAAAATAAATTATGGTTAAATAAAATTAATGATAAAATAAATATTTTATATTTGATTTTTGTGCAAATGATTCAACAATACTAAATATATAGAGTCTCATTTTTATTAATTATTATATGACGCGTAACATTAATGAAAGTTTATTTATATAATAATTAACCGATAACAGAAATTATCATAGTGCCTTCTTAAACTTTTAAATTAAAAGGAGGCCATTTTGTTTTGCTTGATTTCGCAAGGATCAACTCAGCATCCGTAAAAACATCATCGAAACTCTCTAGATTACGTAAGAGAGAACGGATGAATAATATCATATTGATAGGATAGCAAATAATTTAAAAAAAAAAAGTGCAGCCAAACAAAACAGTTGACACTGAAAGGCTGCAAAATTTTCTATGCTAATGGAGAGAAGATAACAGGCAATGCTTTTTAGTTATACAAAAATTACATCCGTTATTTATTTTTCTTTGGAATTACACTTTATGTTTATGTAATATACAAGTCCAATTAAAAATAAAATAGAGTAAAAAACACGGATCTCCCCCTCATTTTACACTAATTAGAGATATATTTTTATTTCAAAAATCTATATAAACCTTCCTTAAAATTAAAAGATGCATTACATACATCTTCTTTCTATCCTCTAGATTCTATCTTTACTATCCAGCCGTTAATTTGCTGTTAAATAAGCTATTTTATTTTTACCAATATACTCCTCTTTAACATAAATATTATTTAGTAATTTGTTAAAGATATTAAGTGGCCAAATTTTTTTAATATGGATATTTTTTAACTTTTTGACATATTATAAAATTGACTAATTTTGTAATTTAATTTATTTATTCACTTATTCATTTAGAATTTCTTTTTAGGGGAATTGACATTTGGAGACCAAAATTTGTAGTTAATGTCAATAACAGATCCATAAATTGTAAAATATCAATAAGAGATTGAAGGTCCGAAACTGATCAGAGTGTAATGGCTGAACTACTGATATGCCCTCATTAAAATAAAACAACCCCAAGCTCATGTTCCAGAATTGCTCAGCTCATTCCCTAGCTTTCTCATCTCCGACAAACTAGTTTCTTAGAAGCGTGAAGCAATGGCTATGTTTTGTAGCTCCCTCACTCTCCGTTCGTTGATTTCGTTGCCCATCGCATCACCTCATCTCATCCCTCTCCACTGATTCTTGCATGTTGCTTTAATCATCTTAGGTATAGAATTTTCTATATCCTCCTTTTATTCCTATATTTTGGTCTCTCTGTTAATTCTCGTATGTTGCTTTAATCATCTTAGGTATTCTAAGCTAAGCAAGCCTGGTTCTCCGGGCACTACGGTAGGGACCTGGATCGATCATGACGAGAATAGACTTCTCTGTAATGTAATAGAAGAGTCACAGTCCCTTCTCGACCAGACGAAGGAGATATGAATTCCATTCAGGCTTGGCTTGACCATCCTGGAGGCGCAAAGTTCATCATTCAGTGTGGTGGGGGGCCTCGCCTAGCAAATTTTGATGACTTGGATGCTAGGGAGATCTAGATAGAGTCTTGCTCATAGATAGAGGAAGAGTACGCACGCTACGGCTTAGGCAGTTGATTGGATCAGATAGCCCTTTGGGCAACCAACCGCGCATCAAATTCCGATCAAGAACTTGGAGGTATGGCTGAGTGGCTTAACTCATTGGTTTGCTAAATCGACATACAAGAAGATTGTATCATGGGTTCGAATCCCATTTCCTTCGGCACGAAAGTGGAACGGGCGGGCGAAATTACGTGAGAGAAAGAACCTCTTGGTGGAGTCCCCCGGAAGACAGAATAGCACCACTTTGTTACTAGGAGCAGAGAGCCCGTTGCACGTTGTCTTTGTTTGACCGGCCTATCTTCTTTCTATAAGCAAGCTCCCTCTGGCTGTCCAGGGACTGGACGGCTCTCGGTTCTTGAGCATGTTGGGGGATTAGGCGACAGTTGAAAGAGTTGCTCGAAAGCTTGACGAACAAGCAAAAAAACCTATATTCTAGATTTTTGTAGTAAATGGAACTAGTCAAGTGGGATGCTATTTGATAAAGAAAACAGACTTTAGGAAAGTGGTTCAGGTAGCTCAGCTGGTTAGAGCATCTCTCTCCACTAATTCTTGCATGTTGCTTTAATCATCTTAGGTATAGAATTTTCTATATCTTCCTTTTCTTCCTATATTTTGGTCTCTCTGTTAATTCTCGTATGTTGCTTTAATCATCTTAGGTATTGATTTTTCTGTATCTTCCTCTTCTCCCAGTATGTTTGTAAATGTCATCCCTTTTATCTTCTTCTTCTTCTTCTTCTTCAACCTGTATTTTGGTTTTAGTTTTATTTTGCTAATTTTTAAATTATCTCTTATTTCTGTATTTTAGTATCGATTATTCATATTCAGTTTTATATGATTCCTTTATTTTATTGCAGTTTTACTGTGTTGCATAGATTCCTTGAGTAATAATTTCACTTTAAATAAGTAGTAAAAGGTACTAAACACTAGGAGATGTAGTAGTAAAAATTGGTGCTACATATTAATAGAGAAATATACAAAGGTAAGTATATTTTTCATTTCAAAGCAAACATTATATATCATTTAATTTCATTATCAATTTTCTGATGTTGTTCAAGCACAATTTTAACAATTTTGAGCTGACTCAGTTTGGTGGACAGTGCATCATCTTAACAGCAAAGTTCATGATCAAGTCAATACTAATATATTAAGAGATGGGAGGTAAGCAGTCCAGGAAAATGTGAAAGGCAACGACATTAACAATACTGATGTTTTGGATTATAATGTAATGGATACTGATGTAGGATAGTAGTATTAGGGATCTTGATATTTTTGCTATTAATGTAATGTATACTTATGTAGTATACTAGTGTTAGGGATAAATATGTTTTGGATACTTGTATATCATTTCCAATTTTACATTGTCATTTCAATAATTTCACATTATTCCTCATAAACTTGACACTATACTTTTAACTTTTGTGTATATGACCATTCTTGATATAGATATGCAGTAAATCCAGGGTTCCTAGTGTCAAATATTGGATTTGATTACATTAAAATTTGGTGAACATAATTTTATTAGTGTGAAATTTGGGATATCCAATGTCAAATCTTGGATTATCAGTAGTAAATACAGGGTTCTGAGTGTCAAATATTGAATCTGATCACATAAAAATCTGTTTAACATAATTCCATCATTATGAAATTGGGGATGTTCGGTGTGAAATTTTGGAACATGAGCAGTAAATTCAGGATTCCAAGTGTCAAATACTGGATCTGATCATATGAAAATTTATTTAACATAATTTCATTAGTGTAAAATTAGGGATATTCAGTGTAAAATCTTAAAACATGAGTAGTAAATTTAGGGTTCCGAGTGTCAAATATTGGATCTGATCACATTAAAATTTGGTGAACATAATTCCATCACTGTAAAATTTGGGATGTTTACTGTGAAATCTTGGAACATGCGTAGTAAAACCAAGGTTCCGAATGTCAAATACTAGATATGATTACATGAAAAATTGATGAACATAATTCCATCAATGTGAAATTTGGGATATTTATTATCAAATCTTGGATCATCAATTGTAAATACAGGGTTCCAAATATCAAATACTGGATTTGATTACATAAAAATTTATTGAACATAATTCCATCAATGTGAAATTTGGAATATCTCAAATTTTTATCTTCGCCAAATTTTAATATGATCAGATCCAATATTTAACAAATTGAGTCATCCCAAATTTCACACTGATGGAATTATGTTTAACAAATTTTCATGTGATCAAATCTAGTATTTGACACTTGGAACCCTATATTTACTACTGATGATCCAAGATTTGACACTAAATATCCCAAATTTCACACTGATGAAATTATGTTAATCAAATTTTCATGTGATCATATCCAATATTTAACACTTGAAACCTTGGATTTACTACGTATGTTCCAAGATTTCACACTAAACATCCCAAATTTCACAGTGATGGAATTATATTCACCAAATTTTAATGTGATCAGATCCAATATTTGACACTTGAAACCCTGAATTTACTACTCATGTTCCAAGATTTCACACTGAACATCGCTAATTTCACATTGATGAAATTATGTTACAGATTTTCATATGATCAAATCCAGTATTTGACACTCGAAACCCTGTATTTACTATTGATGATCCAAGATTTGACATTGATTTCACACTGATGGAATTATGTTCACCAAATTTTAATGTAATCAGATCCAATATTTGACACTCAGAACCCTGGATTTACTGCATATCTATATCATGAATGGTCATATACACAAAAGTTAAAATTCTAGTGTCAAGTTTGTGAGGAATAATGTGAAATTATTGAAATGACAGTGTAAAATTGAAAATGATATACAAGTATCCAAAACATAATTATCCCTAATACTAATATACTACATGAGTATCTATTACATTAATAGCAAAAAAATCAAAATCCCTAATACTACTATTTTACATCAGTATTCATTACATTATAATCCAAAACATTAGTATCCTTTATGCCGTTGCTTTTCACATTTTCCTGGATAACTTGCCTCTCCTATCTCTTGATATACTAGCATTGACTTGATCATGAGCTTTATTGTTAAGATGATGCATTGGCCACCAAACTGAGTTAACTCAAAATTGTCGAAATTATACCTGAACAACATCAGAAAATTGATAATCAAATTAAATGATATTTAATGTTTGCTTTGTAATAAAAAATATACTTGCTTCCATATATTTCTCTATTAATATGTTGCACAATTTTTACTACTACATCTCCTAATGTTTACTACTTTTTACTACTTATTTAAAGTGAAATTATTACTTAAAGAATCTATGCAATACAACAAAACTGCAGTAAAATAAAGAAATCATATAAAACTGAACATGAATAATCAATACTAAAATACAGGAAGAAGAGACAATTCAAAAATTAGCAAAATAAAACTGAAACCAAAGTACAAGTTGAAGAAGAAGATGATGAAAGGGATGACATTTACAAACATATTGGAAGAAGAGGAAGACACGGAAAAATCAATACCTAAGATGATTAAAGCAACATACGAGAATTAACAGAGAGACCAAAATATAGGAAGAAAAGGAAGATATAGAAAATTCTATACTTAAGATGATTAAAGCAACATGCAAGAATCAGTGGAGAGAGATGAGATGAGGTGATGCAATGGGCAACGAAATCAGCGAACGGAGAGTGAGGGAGCTACAGAGCATAGCCATTGCTTCACGCTTCTAAGAAACTAGTTTGTCAGAGATGAGAAAGCTAGGGAATGAGCTGAGCAATTCTGGAACATGAGCTTGGGGTTGTTTTATTTTAATGAGGGCATATCAGTAGTTCAGCCATTACACTCTGATCAGTTTCGGACCTTCAATCTCTTATTGGTATTTTACAATTTATGGATCTGTTATTGACATTAATTGCAAATTTTGGCCTCCAAATGTCATTTCCCCTTCTTTTTAAAACACATGCGGGTGTTTAAGTGCGTAGGCACACGCGTCTGCACCTCCGTGTGAGCAAATGAGCTTGCAAGCATGTGCGCGATTTGCATGTATTAGCGCATGTGTATAGGGATTAATTGATGAATAATAGATTTATTATAGGACCAGACTTAATATCTAAGCACAAAAGTCCAGAATCCTAATTTTAATGTATTCAATGTAATCTACTTTCCAATCAACCGAAAACCCGCACTGAACCAATCTTCTTCATCCTCCCAATCTAGCACCATCAACCTCGAACCACCCACTGGCCATGAACCACCTATCTCCACATCCATGATGTTGCAATCTGTAAGTGAACCAGAGAAACACACCCATACTTCAACATAGAAACTCTCATAAGCGGACCACAAGATACACAGGGATGAGTGATTTTGCTAAAGAAGAGAAGAAGAAACTCTTAGTGTGAGTGATTTTGCTAAAGAAGAGAAGAAGAAACTCTTATTGGGTGTTTTTGCTCAGAGAGACTCTGAAGTTAATAGTTTTGAGGGGATAATGCCGTCAATTGATGGTTATTGACTATGCATGTGACGTGTGAAAAAAAAAATCTAAGTGACAAGTAGTAATTGAATAATAGCACATAAAGTATATAAAGAGAAGTATCTAAGTTTTGTCCCTTGGTAAATACTTACAGGGTTCTTTAATATAAAAGACAATTGGAAAAATTTTCATGTTTCAAAATATAAGGGACATAGAGGATTTGGCTGGTGTATTTAATTTTTTTTTCGAAAAATACCCCTAATTAAGGTGATATTTTTTTTTAAAAAATAGTAGTACAATTTATTTGTATTAATTGCATGATATAAAAATTGTTAACATTAAATGTGGGCATTTTTAAAACTATTCTATATTTCAAATAAATTTATTACTTTTCTTGATCTATGTGATTTTTCTTTTTGTCTCTTATATTAAGGAATGGAGAGAGTATGTTTTATTTTAATATAATTTTTAATTATTAAATATTATTTTTAGCATATGTTTAGTATGAGCATATTAATTACATATTTAAGTTCAACCCTAAAAGTTGGTGCGTCCTTGAAGACGCATACAATGAAAAGATACTTGAGAATGGCTTTTTAAGTAAGATTTTAGTATATAGATTAAAAAATATAATTAATTTATTAAAATTTATTTTAATTTTTTTAACATACCTTTCAATAAATAGATAAATAAAAAATAATTAATATTATATTTAACTTCAAAAAAATAGATAAATATATGATTGAAAAAATCATAATTAATGTTGTGTTAAAATTTAAAAATAATTAACAAATAAAAATAAAAATTCTCTTTAAAAGCAGCCATCAAAAAGAATAAAAAAGAAACGGTGGGAGTGGTAATATCCAAACGCAGAGGCTAAAGATTGAAAGCAGGTCACCGCCGGCGCCACCTAACTTTTTTGAGGTAATTCCTAGTGTTATTTATTATCCAATTATATCCACTTTCAACTAAATTCAAAGTCCACACTCCGTGAGAAATTTTACAATATATAATTAAAAGTCACTTGTTCAATTATATCCACAAACAGACTCAAAACCAAACACATGAAACCCAATTTTCCTCCCCGATAATTAAGGTCATGTTGGGTACACAAAAGGCTTTTTAGGGGAGAGAGAAAGGAAGACATAAAGGTGAAGAGAAAGGAAAAGGAAGACCCAAATCATATTTAGTATGCGTAGAAAAGGAAAACGGACAGGACAAATAAAAAACAAATTAAAAAATTGGCAAATGTCATAATTAACCCCACTACATATAAGAAAAAAGGGAATTGTGTTTTTGGAATAATTTGGTAAAAATGCAACCTTTCCATGAAAAAGAGAGAGTTTCCACTCATTCTTGAGAAGAAAGCTCCTCTCCCTTAAAGATGGGAGAATGGCTTTCCAAATGAAAGGTTTTTTAATCATATCAAACACAAGAATATTTCCTATACCTCACCCTTTCCCTTTTCTAACCTTCCTTTCCATCCTACCAATGGTGACCTAAAACTATACCAAAGAGAATGAGTAATAGGAAATCAAATGAAGTTGCTCTAAAATGGAACGTTTAATGTTTACCTTCTAGTGCTAATCTTTAATAATTTTATTAGATAATTTACAATTACTCATTCCTAAAAAAATAACATAAAAATATAATATAATTATATTTGAAATATACTTCTTATTTATTTAATTACATTTATTATATATAATTATATTTATAATTACAGAAATGTTCTTTCTGACCCTCATATCTTCTATATATCGCACGCGTTCACATCCATCACTAAATACTCTGATAATTTTGATTTATGTCTATGACACGATCATTTTTTTCAGAATATTACACGCCACAAAAAATTGAAATTAGGGTTTAAATGTACAAATCATGACATACCATGTTCATCACTACTACCATAGCAGTATGTCGTTAACATGTTTGTGGTCATCTTGCATTTATTGAATAGTAGGACTAATAAATTATCGAAACGCTAGCTCTTAATTAATTTTGCTTGACTTGACCGCGGAAGAACAAAAGCGTTTTCATCTTAATTCTATCCATCCCCTGCTTCGGAGCGTCCTTCTAATTTTAATACTCCGAGTTGATAAAAATTGTTCTTTTAGAATTTTCCATACAAACCAAAGGAGTTATTAAATGATCTAAAATATCATAAAGTTTAATACTCCTTCCGATCCTATATATAAGATCTGTTTACCCTAATCCTAAATATAATATCCTTTATAATATATGAAGTAGTATTTATTATACATTTTTAAAAAAATATCCCTATTTAATGTATCCAAAGAGAAAGAGAGAGATTAAATAAGGGAAGTTTTAAAAAATATTGAAATTTTTGAAAAAATCGAAGTAGTTAATTAGTTTTAATTCTAATTCTTAATTTGCGTGATTTTGTTAAAAATGTCTTATATTGAGGACCAGAGAAAATAATATTTTATTAAAATATCATTAATTTAAATATTCTCTTAAATGATATATTTAACATTAGTAAAATAAATAATTAATATTTTATTAAAATTTTAAAGTGAGATATATTATAAAAATTTAAAAAATCCAAAAGAGATAATTTTTACCAACAGGTGGGAGTAAATAATTGTGTATGGCAGGGTATAGTCAGCCTTGACTCTGTTGGCCGGTGATGAAAACTTGAACAAACTGGGTTAAGTATTGAGCCAAAAAAGTTTGGGATGTTCAGTGTTCTAACTAACTACAAAAAGTCGTCGTCAATTTGCTTCATCTTTGTTTTCGTTCAATGCTGTAGAAATGCCGATAGATTTGAGAGACACGTGGCAGACAGACAGCGGGGCACTACTAGGTTGTGTCGCTAATGGAGAGGCATAGTGGTGTGGTAGCATTTAAAAAGAGGAAGATGATGGGAAAAGGGGGGTAAGGGTCGGTGGTGCCCGTGAAGGAAGAAGAGGGGGAGAGAAAGGGATGACTTTTATGACGATTCTTTAGGGTATTTTTGTGAATCTTCAAAATATATAAGGGCAATTTTGTCAAAAAAAAAAAAAAGGTTTCCCATGCCTCGATCTCCCTACCTCGACTAATTTGAAGGCATACAGATTCCTATAAATGTGGGAGATCACATTACTCAGTAAATAAGGTTGGCACATTTTGGGCCAATCAAAATGAGCCTACTGATGGAAAGTCATGATTACCTTTGATTCCAGTTCCAGTAACCAAATGGGCATAAGGTTTTGAATCCCATTGTTGATGTAATCTTATTCTCAAGGTGAAAATGTTGTTTGTATGTAATGTGTAGATATCTATATATGCATTCATTCACATATATAAAATACACACACACATGTGTGTAGATATCTATATATGCATTCATTCACATATACTTCTCTTGGTCTCTATTATAAGATATTTTTAACTACCGCACGTGGATTAAGAAAAGTTGGTTATAGTCTAAAATTGATGAAAAAAATTCTGACATTCCCATTTTATCTTGAAGGAGAGAATAAAAATATATTAAATTAATAATGATGGTAGGAAGAGAGAGAAGTTAATTGAGACTTGTAATAAAAGCATTCAATAGGGCAAAATTGAGACTAAAATTAAATTTATTACTTAACATCTTATATTTTGGACCAGATAAGTTTTCTAAATAACACCCTATAATAGGAACCGGATGGAATATAAAATACACACACACGAAAGGACCTTGCGTTATTATTACTACTTAATAAACAAAAATTCCACGCCAACCAACGCAATCATTAACAAATTAATTAAAAGGAGACTTTGCATTACTTCAGATAATATTAGGGGTATATTATTTAAATTCAATCTTCCACATTTATGGGTTCACATATTCATAAAGAGATAGTATATAAAAATGTGACTATCAATAATATATCTCATCCTTATGTATACTCATGAGTCGGAATTACTTTTCAATTTATTTTTTCTGTGAATGCAGTGCATATATTTCTTTTGTGAATTCAAGATGTCCAAATATTAGTTTTTATTATCTATTTAAAAACACAATTTATAATCTTAAAAATAATCATAATATCTACCAAATTGATATTGATGTTTATTTAATGAAAATATAATTGATTCAAATAGAATAATATTTCTTAAGTTTCTAGCACAAAGTCATTTATTTATATCGAAAACCAAAAATTTGATTACTTACTTATAAACTGTTAATTAATAAAAGATACGGAAGTGCTTATTTTTTTCTTCACTATATATTTTGTTTATATCATAATAGGGTTTAAACGTTAGAAACACAAGTATAAATCTCTAAAAAATATTTTAAATTAATATCCCTAACGCATGCATTGCAATGGGAAAAGGATATCTAGTGGGGTAGGTAGAAGGTACATTAGTCAAATTCCAATTTTCTATATAAGACAAAACAAATAAATAGATTTGGATGAGATGAAATGTTGGGGTCAATTGACTGGCATATATAAGCATACGGTTGCGGCATTAAGAATGATAACAATGTTTGCAACTTGCAAGCAACTATGAGGGTCAAGTCAATTGCTTAAGAATTACGCTATATGCATAGATTTCACAACATCATTACAGCGCCTCTTGGTTATCGATTTATAGGATTGATTATCAGTGTAAGTAGTTTATATAAGGTGTTCTAATTTTTATCATTAATCTCGTTTTTTTCATATGAATTTTTTTCTTTTATTTCAACAACTAGAATTTGTGCCCCTGAGGAGCTCAAGATATTACTTATAAAATTAAAACATAGAGATGTGAAAATATATAAGAAATATGAATTGTAGATATATTTTATAAGTCTAATATATATTTTATATTATTAAATGTAATAATAATAATTTTGATGGTTTCAGCTATTTATTAATTTTTCTTATATCCAGTTATACAATAAAAGCACTACATCTTGATAGCACCATATATGTCTTCTTGAAAAATTTTCTAGAATTCTTGAAAAATTACCCTACATTGTACATCCTCGTTTACAGGTGCATTTTGGTAACTGGGGGAGAAGACAAGATGGTACATCACAAGTACTATCATACTCATTTGACAAGTGCTCGCTAGCATATAGAAATTGTTAATAGTACTCCCTCTGGTCTTATATATAAAATCATTTTAATCGAATCACGCGAATTAAGAAAATGAGTTAAAAATAATTAACTACCTCAATTTTTCCGAAAATTTCAACATTTTTCCAAAACTACCCTTATTTAATCTTTCTCTTTTTCTCTTTAAATGCATTAAATAGGGACATTTTTTTGGAAATGTATAATAAATACCACCTCATACATTGTAAAGGATCTTATATTTAGGACCAAGGTAAAAGGTCCTATATATAGGACCGGAGGGAGTATCAAATTATATATAAGCCAAAAGAATTAAATGAGGCTATATATAAATGTCACACAATATTATGCAGAACCCTTAGACCATGTTTGGTACCCAAGAATCAAGACTAAGGAATGGGAATGGGAATGCGAATGCAAAGCCAACATCTTGTTAGTTTGGTATGAAGCAATAACATTGCAAGAGAATGACTGATTCCCATAAACATGGGAATCAGCAAACCCATGGGGGGAGGTGGGATTGCAAAGCCAGGAATGAGAATAATAATTTTTAGACAAAAATACCCTTCTTCATTTGTAGTAATTCCATTGTCTTCTCCTTCATCTTCAACGTTCTACTTCGTTTGTCAACATGACTATCACCAATCACCGCCATCGAGGAGTTCTGCGTCAACGTCTTCAATCTTCCTCGCTAGTGATTGCCACCAAGGAGTTCCACCATCATCGTCTTCCTCGCCGAACATCATCTTCAACCAGATCTGTGGGCTCAACCTCCATGCTGTCGTGACCAAATCATAATGAAGTCCTTGGGTTCAACCTCTCTGCCTCATCGTGGATGCAACTTCCTTGCCTTGTCATCGCCATCCCACACTGATCTAGAATCAAAATGATAATTTGACAGATCCACTATTGTATGTGTGCTCGACAATGACGATGTCAGCAACGGTGATAGTTGTATGCTCTCTCTACCCATGGCGACTGTGGTTCGCTTGCTCACGGCGATAACAAGGGATCCCCAACCCCTACACATTCTATTGTATGCTTTGATGAAAGGAGGGAGGAGGATGGTGGTGGCTGTGTAAGGAGGATGGTGGTTCTTGCGACTATGGTGGTAGCTGTGGTGGGTGGAGGATGATGGTGGTGGTGGTTGTTGAAAGGAAGAAGAAATCAAGAAGGAGGTTTTTTTTTTCAATGCAAGGGCATTTAAATTATTTTGTAATTTTTTGTCTCTAAGTTTTTGTTATTCTCATCATCTTTTCTTAACATACTAAACATACATTTAAAACTTATTCCCATTCCTAATCTCATTCCTATTCACATTACCATTCCATCAAAAATCATTATGCATATGAAACGGGGCCTTACTGTCTAGGTCAGAGGTGAGCCACTGTTTCCTACAAAGACTCGCCAGAAATGGGAGCAATTTGGGATCCATGTTCACACAAAGTGTATCATGCATTTTGAAGTTGTCTTGTTTATACATATAATGGCTAATAATTAATATATATCATGAATTCAAACTAGTACGTACGTATAGTACAATTAGCACATGAATACATAAACACTTTCTGGCCAAAAAATCAATAGAGAAAGACCAGAAACTGCTTTCATTGCTGACCGCTTTCATATATAATTATGTTAGTTCAACTAGCAAATTGCCTGGCCAAAAAACCAATTTCAATCTCAGATTATATATGATAAAGCTCTATATATAATCAGGTGATCCTAAAGTTTTCACTTGGTCAAAAGAAATATTTAATAATGTGATGAGGATTTAATTAAATAAATAGCTTGTGGAGTACATATTACGTGAGCATTTGTTTGGCACCAGCATGAACTGTTTTGAGTCTTAGCAGACACAAAAGCAGCAATAAATAAACTAACTAAATGCAGAATTACTATATATATATATGGTTAGACAAGTAGTTACATGTTGATAAAGTAATTGAGAGTGATTAATTACTTAAGGCATTTGAATGTGCTGGGTGGGTGCAATTATATGCTCCAATATGAAAACATGAAGAGTGAGAAGGAAGGAAAATAGGAGTTTTGGCCAAGTGTGTATAATAGGAAAATTTTGAAGGCCCATCATGAATATTGTAAATGTCAAATATATAGATAACTTAGTTTACGTATATGATTTTGACTTGAGGTGGCTATTTTTGCCGACGCGTAGAATTTAGGTCATACAAAATCACATGTAAGGTCTCTTTGATTTATTTTTTGAAAAACCGAATTATAGTTTTTAATTATTATTTTTTTAAAAACTATTCAAATAGATTTATGATAAATTTTTTTATTTTTATTTAAATTTTATTTTTATAAACTATAGTTATTCTGACAGACATTTTATAAAAAGGTAATTCAAATGGGTACTAAATAATTTAATTTTATGCAATTATATCATGCTCCACAATCTGAGCCACCCGCCTGGATAAAGAAACAAACTACTACAACGGATGTTTCATGCACCCTGGACATTCTTGTACACACGCATTTGAGAACACACACACTTGATTTCAATGTTATTCACCGCCACTTGACTTCATCATCACTGCAATTAAGTAACATTAATTCGTTTTGAAACACCAAACCTTAAATTTAACTACTATACGTGTGTATATATACATATTATATATAATATAACATATATATATAAATGTATATTTGCACATGTGTTTGATGATGAGTTATGATTATACCAAAGCATGTAGCTCAACTAATATGGAACATTGGAACTATATTAGCTTAACTGCTGACCTCTTGTATTTGAGCTCTATATATGCCAAATTTTCCAAAATTCTTGAAAAATTTCCTAGAACAACTTACCCTGCATTCTAATATGGATGTACATTCTAACATACACAAGTACAAGAATTTTTTATAATTCTTAATTATAAAGTTTTTTTAAAATTTAGAGAAAGAGCGATATAAATATAAATAATAAAAAGTGATTAAAGAAACTACATTAAATGGTTATCTTTATGTTTAAACCATATTTAAAATTTCATTATTGAAAAAATCATTTCAACAATTGTATTAAATAGATAAGATAAAATACATCAGAAAAATATGAAAATTGTCATCCGAAAATTACAAATAACAACACGATGAAATCTTACCTTCATATGTGTATTTAAAACTAAAAGCAATATTAGGATGGTCAGAAAAAACTCACATAATATAGATTTATAAAAATTTTATTGTAGACCTAGACAACCAAATCTATATTTTTTTCACAAATATATATCTCTAATTTTTATTTATATATTTATCATCATATCAAATTCAAAAAAAAAATTAAGCATATATAAGGAAATAAATATTATTTGAAATATGTGGGGTCAGTTTTTTTTTTCATAATTTACTTGATGATATGAAGGTATGAAATCATGACACGAAATATTTTCGACCTCTACTTTATAATATATAATAGATAATAGATATTAACTAAATGATTTTTCAAAAACATTTAATGTAATAAAGTTAGGTTATAATCCACATTATTTAATAGTTAGATTTATTTGATGGGTTACAAATATTAATTCATATATCTTAGATTGTATATCTTGATCACCTCATATATTATAACCTAAATCCATATATCAGAACAATGATGAGAGCACAATTTGGATTGTTTATTGCCATATTATAAGTAATTAATTGATTAATCATAAATTAAAGAAAAATTCTTTAGATGAATGGAACATACGGAGTTTTCATGAAAAATTAAATTTTAATCCATAATAAATTGTATAATTATTTTTCTTTAAAAGAAATTCCCACTTTACTCAAAAAGTTGAAATTAGGTCAAACTTTAACAAATAAAATAGGTTTTAGATCTCTACCAGAAAAAAAAAGTTGAATTTCAATTTTTTTAAAAAATTGAATTAATTACCAAAATAGTTATAAAATATTCATATTAAATTTGTATTGAAGTTTAAGACAAATTTTCAAACTAAATTTTACAATAAATTATGTAATTTTTTATGAATTTAAAATTCACATTTAATATTTGATTTGAAATAAAAACATATATTACGCTCCCCAGTGTTATTTCGGTTGCTTAAGAGCATCTCATTTCTAGAATCATATTTTTTATACCTGAAATTTTGAAATCATATTTCAACTAATGGACATAGATAAGATACATTTAGATTTTGAAATAAGGATAATTTTTATTAGTAATCTTATCAATTATGTTACATTGAATTTTATATAATCAATTGGATTACGAATCATAATTTTTATACTTGAAATTTTGAAATTATATCAACTAATGGATATAAATAAGATACATTTAAATTTTTAAAATGAGAGTAAATTTTATTAGTAATCTTATCAATTATATTACATTGAATTTTATATAATCAATTTGATTAATTTGATCCAAATCTAAAGTAAATGATTTAGTTTAGGCAATACATAATTCAATGATGATTTATTTAGATATGAATAAATATTCAAATTTTAATTCAAAATTTATTTATTACTTATTTCAATTAAATGTTAATTTTTCATTGAAACCTATTTATTGAATGAAATGCTATTTAAAATTTGTTCGCAAAAAAAACTTTTTTCGGTTAAGCAATTAATTGATGAATAACAAATAAAAAAAATCCTTTAGAAGAATGGAAATTCATCCAATATAGAAATAAAAATTATTTCATTAAGCAAAAATGATTAATTAAATTATTAATATTATTAATTAATTAAGAATTTTATTATATTGTTTTATACAAATTAAAAAAAATCCAAAAAGTAACGACAAATTTGAATTAGGAAATATTAGTACTTTAACAAAATTAGTCTTTAGTCAATCACCATGAAATTCAAAAATATATTAACATTTGATTTCGAATGGAAAACATTTAATATTAATTATACTGACATTGTGAATGAATTAAATCCTTTCTAGGATAGTTTCATAATGTTGCATGGAAATTTAATTAAAAAAATGACCTAATTAATTTAGAGATTAATATAATACTTTGAAGAAATATTTATTTAATCTAAATATCAATAATTAGTTAAAGAATAAAATATGATATGCTATTTAACGTTTAATTTTAATATTTTTATATCTAGATTAAAATTGAATGCATTTAATAACGTTTCCAATTTAAATATAATAAAAAAAATAAAAAGATACAACTGGGTGTTTATGAATGGATTCTCTCTTTTGATTAGGTGGAGTAAAAGAGAAGAAAGTATTTCATTGATTTGCATATTTTTCTAATTGTAAAATGCTATCATCCTTATGATGATTCTCTTCTATTGCTATGACGAACAAAAAATTAAATTCAGATATAATAAAGAAGAAAAATGCGTGAGAAAAATTGACTAGACCACTATTGACAAAAAAAAAAAAAGCAAAAGAATGATGCTCAATTAAAGGGCCTCAGGTAATATGTAATAATTGTTGACGAAAGAAATTTGATAGACAAAGGTAGCGGCAATATCATAATCATAGAAAGAATAAAACATGAAGCAAAACTAATTGCAATGTTGTAATTAAAAAAAATTACAAGAGGCATGTACATACCTTCAGAAAGGGTAAGAAAGGTGAAAGGGATATAAAAATGCTGTGATGACGGGGAAGGGCAAGGGTGTTTTTGTTCTCCAATGCTGCCATAGAATGAAATGTATAATTTCGTTGGAAATAAATTTCTCATTTGGGTGTTTAAGATTATTGATGGGTATTTAGAGTGAAGGACCATCTGTGACGGTGACGACGAGAGGCACGTGGAGAACGACGACGAAGCATGGGTTGGATGGTGACGGAGTAACTAATGAAGATTGATTTCTGAAGCATGGTCTTGTGCTTATTTCTCCTTCGGTGGATCTCCATCAACCACAATTTTTGAAGCTATGCCAATTCTTCTCTCTTCAAGATCTTGTGCCATGTTTGTTCTGTATTGAAATCAAAAATGATTTAGGGTTTCTGCATTAGAATCTTTGCATCTATGTTTTAGATTTATTTTTATCTTTGTTCAGATATGGTTTTGTTGTGGCTCAATTTAATTTGGCTTGGTAAAAAAAAGGTGCAAAAGTTATTATTACATATTGGACACATGAAATAATTCCTTTGTTGTCATTTATCGCCCTATAATTTAATCTAAAAGCCTACCAAAAATATAACAGAACATAATTTATTAATTAATAATAGAGTGCACAAGCAGCCCGAAATTATACAAGATGAAGTTGAAGTGGAAACAAACCGTTGGTGTTGTTATATTAAAGTAATCAACAATACTGGTAATTTATTACTACTGTAATAGACCATAGTGAGGATAGGGTATCTATGTCAATAAAATCATGATCAATCGTATTCAGACGCAATCATACATACATATATTGAAGCATCGTGATGAATTGAATCAATAAAGTGGCGGGAAAAATATGCAACTGTCATTATTAGAGTATACTACTCTATAATTGAAGATTGAGATGGATGCTTCTTTTTCAATGCCAAACAGATTGTTCGTCTTCATGTTTGAACTCCCACCAGATTCGCTAGCTGTACGCAACCTTTAGGGAGTTGAAATTGTTGCATTATATTCCATGTATTGCTCCCACGTGTTGATTTTTTTCCAAATTCAATTCCATTGACGCTTCACTTTTGGTGTTCTGGCTACGTGACAGCCATGTGGAAAAATGATGTTTTTCTTAAGGGGAAAAATATATATATATTTGTTTTATAATTGTCTCGTAATTTTTTAACCTATTTTATTAACTTACGGGTCTCCTATTTCTGACATACATACATTTGAGAAATAATAAATTTTATCTCATAATAAAATATATTTCAAATCAATCGGTTCGTGTGTGCTGTTTATGTGTCTTTTCTCAGGTTTCTTTGTATTGTGAGTCCTGGATACCGATCTGGTTGTACTCTGATTTTATCAATGGAATATGTAAGAGAGAATTCCTCTTCCTCATCCTCATTGTCCATTTTTTTTTTAAAAGGAGGCTAAAGATAAAAATACGGTGGGAGTCCTATCAGAAATAAATTAAGAGGCCAGCTTGATGAATGAAACGTGAGTTGATAAGACATCCGACGCACGTCTTGATTTAATTTCTTCTTTTCCAGTACTGGGACTGGGCTAGTCAATGGGGATTTAATTTTCTGTCTACTAAAAACCCTGAATCGCTTTCAAGAACAAAATTATCTTGTTTGAACCGTACATCTATAATTAAGTTCTTAACATCCTGTTTAATTAGTTTCTGAACAAAATGCATCCCCAATTTTTTAATAAATCATAAATTCAAATACCATCATCATCATCTCTAATCAAACCTTCACAAGCATCTGTCACCCGTATTGTCTCTCACAACCTCATACCAACTGATATTCGCTCAACCTACCTTTATGAGAATTTTCCCATGTGAGGGTCTTGGTATTGAGAGAAATGGTTTTTTTTTCTATATGCAAAAACATGTTATTATTATTATTATTATTATTAATCAATATTAGTGTCTTCCATTACAAACAAACAAACAAGCGAGTTTTATTCTTTATTATTTTTATATTTAATTAGGTGAATTGAGTACCTAACATTACAAAACAATCATATTATTTGTTTATTTATTTAAAAGTTGTAAATAGTATAATTGTCAATGCATATTAACAAATTAGAATCCTTATCACTATTCCGAAACTATATGTGTTAAATTTTGTGGTTTTATATATTTTTTCTTTTTGATTTCAATATTTTTATTATTAAAAAAGGCACCCTCTTGCAAATGCAAGAGGAATTATTCTACTTTAATATAAATTTAATATTTATTTTTAATTGATATTAATATTTTATATATAAGATTATCCAAATATGGGAATTTTTTTTCTTAAAAAAAAACCCTATTGGAACTAAAACTTGTTGCATTGGGCCCAAAATCTCTAAATGAACACATTTGAAGAGGCAAGTTGTCTTGGCCCAAAAAAAAAACAAGAAGAGGAGGAGGAGAAGTGACTTTTAAATTATTTAATAAGTGATTAATTATTTAAAAATTTTATAAAAAGTTGAAATTATTTTATATTTGATTAAAATAAAAAATTATTTTTTAAATTGAAAGAGAAAATATGAAAGTTGTATTGTAATATTTTTATAAGGGAAATCGTATTAATTTTGTAATTTTTTAATGTTATATTTTTACATGCCCGCCTCTTTCATATTTTCTTTAATTTATTGTAATAGTTTTTTTCAAAAAAAAAAATACTCAAAGTAGCTTTTTAAAAAAATTGAAAAAATATTTTTTCATATTTTTATTATATTTAAAATTTTATACAAATAAGTAAAAAAATTTTAAAAGTGACTTTTCATATAAAAAAGTGATTTTTTTCTTAAAAAAAAAAAACCTGAAAGAAAAGCGCTCATATCTTGCTTGTCAATGAACGATCCCTTTTCATGAGATCGTATATTTGTGACAACTCACTATCCTCCAATCAACACGTGGCGGCACCACTAACAATTCAAACATCGAAAAGAAAGATTTTGTACTGCTTCAAGTGTATAGTACCAAGGCATAAATAAATATAGTTTCAAGTGACCCACGGACATGACCGCATAGCGCAGTGGATTAGCGCGTTTGACTTCGGATCAAAAGGTCGTGGGTTCGACTCCCACTGTGGTCGTCATTTTTTACTATCTGCTTTTCCAACAAGCGGAATTATTTTGATCATTTAACAATAAAATCTATATTTTTTATTCATAAAAACTTCAGGGGATACAATATATAGGTTTTAAAATTTTGATGTTTGTTGCAGACGCAATGACGCATCATGGAATGGGGGATAAAAGCATTTGTTCCATTGTATTTTCTACATTCCCTTTCTCAACTTATATTTGTTACCACATAAATTTATTACTTCTATCAACACTGAATAATTTTGATAAAAACTTGACAATCAAAATATCTAATCATGATTAAAATCACCATGGAAAGTTGGTTTAGAAATCCTAAACTATACCAAGAATAATAAGTAAAAGCTAATTTTTTACAATATATCTGCGGCTATGACCCGTGTCTTTATGATGGCACTCTAAATTAACGGTCTGAATTATAACTTGCTTTTTAATCTCCATCTACGTATAGATCTGTAATTTTAAAACATTGATTCCAAATTTAGTTTTCCTGTCCATATTTAATCATTTTCGAACGATATTTCTGATTCCTAGTCAAACTTTTAAGTTTCAACAATAGATACATGTAAAGTAAAGACACTATTTTGCTGCCTCTCTAACTGATGCGGATCATGAACGTCAATTCATAAAGGGGTATTATGTGTAAATTATAAATAATATAACTTATTTTTACGAAATATATAGATAACTTGTCTGGTTGTCTCCTCATTTATATGCACAAAATGCGCTATTTGCAAGTTTTTCACTGCACATCTTTTTTTTTCTTAAACAGTTATTTTGGCCATAGTCATAATTTATAAAACATGTCTGGTGCATGAAATACACGAGATTGAGAAACAGCCAGTCAGCCACATCGTTTTGAGGACGTACGTGAGATTTCTGATTCTCCTGTCTTGGTACGTAAGAGAAAAGATTTTTTTTTAAATAATATTCATATAATCTATGTAATTATTATTCAACATTTCTATTTATTTAATATTATTATTTTGACATTATTTTTTATTTTAAATTTTTATTCCGTTTACGAATCATCTTGCCATGTGGGCTTGTGGTAACAACCTCGCCTCATTCCACTGCTGTATGGATCGCAAATTTCGCAGACTCATGTTTGAGAGAAGAAGAAGGAGACTCACAATTCAGAAATCACAGCTATGTCAAATATATTTCTCATTCTGCCCCCTTAGCTATTTTCACCTCTAGCTTCTGTGTCTCTTTCCATCTTTTTCTAGATCAATAACAGTAATAACTTAAAGTTAACGCCTGGGTCACGAACTTCCACAAGTTCACTTACACGTTTCACCCACTCTGTAATTTGGGAATTCATCTTTCTCACTTTCTTCCTGTTATTGTATCCTCTATTTTCATCGCCCAGAGGCTGTACAATTTGTATTCCTAACAGGGCAGAGTTGAGAAAATTCAAATTCAAAATCATGAAACAGCTTCACAAACAAACCAGCTTAAATATCAGGAGGGAGAGGGATGAAGAGATGCCGGGTGGCCAATCTTCCCCATATTCACCCAAAACTCTTAAACATCACAGATCGCTCCCTAGATCCATAAACTATATCTTGAGAGAACAAAGGCTTCTCTTTATCTTAGTGGGTATTTTGATTGGCTCCACATTCTTCATCCTCCAGCCCTCCCTCACTCGGCTCCATCCAGCCGAGCCATATTCCTCTCCCGTATCATTCTCATCTGGATTTACCCGGCGTGATCAGCTCCAGAGTGCGTCTTCCTTCTCTTATGGGGTGAAAGGCAAGGTGGGGAGAGTCCCGGCGGGTATCAACGGCCGGCGATTGAGGATTGTCGTCACCGGCGGTGCGGGATTCGTGGGAAGTCATCTCGTGGATAAGCTTATTGGTAGAGGAAATGATGTGTTTGTGATCGACAATTTTTTCACCGGCAGGAAGGAAAATTTGGTACACCTCTTAGGCAACCCGCGATTTGAGCTTATTCGTCATGATGTGGTTGAGCCAATTCTTTTGGAGGTGGATCAGATCTATCACTTGGCTTGCCCCGCATCACCTGTGCATTATAAGTATAATCCTATCAAGACCATCATATCCTTCTTAGTTGTGTAATTATTGATATTGCTTGATATCTTTAGACCAAAGCATTTGACATTGATTGGAATTTAATCTGGGTTTGTTTTGAGATCCTTAACCATATGTACAAGACAAATGTGATGGGTACTCTCAATATGCTGGGCCTTGCAAAGAGGATTGGCGCGAGGTTTCTTCTTACAAGTACTAGTGAGGTTTATGGTGACCCACTGGAGCATCCTCAGAAAGAGACGTACTGGGGGAATGTAAATCCTATAGGTGAGTTGCTAGATCAGAGTATCACATAAAATTGTCTCCTAGCATACTTATTTCTTAATGATATTCGGTATGTAAATATATTGAAAAGCTAAAAGAAGGAAATTTTAGGTGAGAGGAGCTGTTATGATGAAGGAAAGCGAACTGCAGAAACCTTAGCCATGGATTATCATCGAGGTGCTGGAGTTGAGGTAACTTGAATATTTAATTCATCAGGAGCTACAGTAGGTTGTCTACTTTAATGTCTATTATTGGCTAGGAAGTTTCGAAGCAACCATGCATTTCATGTAACAGATAGTCAGATAACGTTTCATTCTACTTTCTCTTGGTTTGCAATGTTCATTAACACTGTTCTTATCAATTTTCTCAACAATTCTTAGTTTTTAGATGATTAATCTTCCCTGGAATGTAAATCCCAAGTTCGTTTTCAAGCTCGCCACCTTCGTCTTTCCTTGATTTTCAACATATTAAACTTGCACTTAAGTAGCCATATTTGTCAAACAGTGATCTAATCATTCTAAAATTCTAATGAGTCACGCTATAATTCGTGTACATATGGCTGGACTTTGAATTCTAATTCAGTAAGCATGAGAGTGAGGCATGAGTGCACCCTGATATTCTGAGACATCTTTGTCTAAGCGTTTCCTGCTTTTTAATTTCATCTGCTCCTGCTCCCCTCCTGCTTCTGCTCCCCACCATGATGCATTTAATCTTTAGTATGGACTTAAAAGTATTTCTGCCCGCTTGTTATTTGGTAAATTGGAGGTTGATTTCAAACTCAGAATCAGAGCAGCTATACATCTCTGATGGCATTTATAATTATACCTGAAAAATATTAATCTATTTTTACCCTACAACTTTTTCACTTTCTATGACAGGCTTCTTAAGAATAGGTATGAAAGTAAGCAACAGTTCAAACCCTACTCAGAAAATCCTTGTCATTTTCAGCCTTACTGGTTGCCCGTATTTTGTAAACTTTAATGAAATTCTTTAATCTGATTAATTTTTTGTCCATGAGATTTGCAAGACTTATCCCCTGATTTGCTAAGCTGCTTATCTTTTGAAGAGGTATTTTTTTTTTTTTTTTTGGTTTTTTGAGGTATATGGACATGCTTTTTAAAAAATATAAGCTCCTTTTGAATGGTTGTGGAAATAGATTTTTTATGCTGCAGCAATGAAGCAGAAATTTGGACTTTGAAACAGAAGCAGAAAATTATATTTTTGAAGACGATAAAGACACTTTCACTTAAAATCATTAATTAGCTTCCAACATTTTTTCCCATGATCTCTACTCCTCTATACACGCCATTTTTACCAATTTGACAATTTAAATGTTTGCCAAACTGAGTAACGTATTGATGATTTTTCCAAACACAACTCTTTCTTTCTTACGTTGCTTTTTATGAAGCTCCAGTTGAAATAAACAAACTGTTTTAACATAAGAAAAACCCACAACGGTCCCCAAACGGGCTTCTTAAGTTCAATGCAGAGTTTGACGCTTGGCAAGTTCTTCTTACAGAGAAAAATTGATAATTAATCCTTGATGACTGAATTATGAATTGATCATGGTAAATTATCTAATTATATGCTATAATCAGTCATCCAGAACAAATTTCATTGTAGAGACTGATCTTTGACTTGCTGGTTTGTAGGTTCGCATAGCTCGGATTTTCAACACATATGGGCCTCGTATGTGTTTAGATGATGGGCGTGTAGTTAGCAATTTTGTTGCACAGGTTTGACATTCTTCTTATCTTGTTATTGTTTTGTTTAAATAAAATAAAAGGAGATATGGATGGGGTGTTAGGTTCTTATAATTGTTCCTCATGTTTCCAGGCTATTCGCAAACAACCTCTGACAGTTTATGGTGATGGGAAGCAAACCAGAAGCTTCCAATATGTCTCTGATTTGGTATAGTGTATATTATTTTTTGTTGAGATTTTACATCTCTTTGGAACCTTTCTGTTTGTGCCAACTGCTATCAGTTATGCATACGATGGTTTTTTAAGCTCCCCTTGGAAGCTTGGAAAATTTATTGAAAGCTAGCACAAGTTTCTAGCTGCAGAAAGAATCTTATAAATCTGAAGCAAGTTCTAAATGATGACACTATCTTTATAAAAAAACGATAAGACACTAGATGTGAATTTTAAGTCGTGACAAAAGTGGAAGCATAAGAATTATAAATTCGTGTTTCTGAAAATACTTAACTAATAATTAGCATGCATGACCTAGCTTTCTTATCAGAAACTTGCTTTTTTTCAACTCCTGAGACCAATCAAATGCAAATAGACTTTGTGAGTAACTGAGGGCATATAAAGCAAAGAGAAATGGCTTTCTTGGAAGATCAAATGAAATGATTGATTATCATATATAATTCAATTAAGATATGAGTATGCAAATATGATGACTTCTATTTTCTATTTCAAGATGGAAGTATATTGACTTGGATAAGTTCAGACTTCAAATGAAAGGATTTCTGGGATCTACTCTCGAGAACCTGTGCGACATTGAAAATGATTCAATGAGGAACTTAAAATCCTTTCAATTCACAGGTTGAAGGGCTGGTGGCTTTGATGGAAGGGGAACATGTGGGACCTTTCAACCTTGGTAACCCTGGGGAATTCACCATGTTAGAGCTGGCCGAGGTATCTCATCTCTCTCTCTCTCATTTTCTTGTTTCCTTTGTTATTTCTAATCATAATTTTTCCTTATATGGATATCCATATCAGGCTTGCATAGGCGGCTTACAGAGATCATAGAGATTTATTTTGACATCCGTGTTGTTGTCATGCTTTTTTTCCGTGAGTACACAGGTTGTCAAAGAAACAATTGATTCAAGTGCTACAATTGAGTACAAACCTAATACAGCTGATGATCCACACATGAGGAAACCAGATATCAGCAAAGCAAAGGAACTGCTGAACTGGGAACCAAAAATCTCACTGAGAGAAGGGCTGCCTCTTATGGTCAACGATTTTCGGAATCGAATTTTGAACGAAGACGGAGGAAAAGGATTATGAATGAAGAATTGAAGATCAATAAGAAGGGAGGAAACAGGAACAGGAATGGAGGCAAACCTTGTATTTATTTATGTGGTGAAGAGCGCGTCTCCCCTTCAACTTTTGCGTCCACGGTTATCGCGATTAGGAAGTTTACATAACCTATTTACATGTACGCATGCTTAGCTTCCGATTGACTTATATGTTAAAATTTTTTCGCACTATTCCTGTCTATTGTATTGATTAGATGTTTTAGTCTCCATTTTAATCTGGCATCGTCAAAATGATTTGGATGTCGCGGGTTGCTGTCTGTCTCACTATTCATCATATGCAGGCAGGATATACGAGTCTTTTCTATTTTAGTTGGAATTTAGTTGATACTGGTCAGACTGCGTATTCTTTTCTTCTTCTTCTTTTTTTCTTGGGTTGAAGGTCAGACTGCGTATTATTTCAACTCGAGTTCAGAACTAATTGAGGCTACTAACCATCAAACTGAAGTTTGATCTGATACGCAAACTACTTTCATTGATTCATTCATGCTCATAACAAAGGGGAAGGAAACCTAGGAAGTTGAGTAGCGTCAAACTCATCCCTAGTTATTGAATGAATTAGGATTCGATTTAATTTGATAGAGGAAGCCTTTCAAGTCCACACTTCTTGGGCTCGTGTACAGGCCCAGTATCTGTTATGGCCATAGCTGACAAAAACAAGAAAGGAAACATTCGTCATTATAGTATTGCAAGCTACTCACATTCTCTACATGATCACACGGGACGGGGGTGATATTCCATAGAAGCAAACAGCTTTTGTGAACCCCAAAGAGATGCCCTTCTGCTTCTTTTTTTATGCTTTCGGTTCTGATGGCTATTCGGGATCACACCCACTTTGTTCTCCGGGACCATACCTCAATACTCTAGAGAAATCACAGCCCTATCTGCTTGTTGCGAAATCTGAAAATCAAATTATTCATTTTTAGCATTTAGAAAGGCATTGTAAGATTAGACGAACCCATGATTGATTGGCTGCATATTTATTACTTATTTTCTTCGTTTTTAATCGACTAGCACTTGTGGAGAATGTCATATTTATATAAGAGAGAGTTAGAACAAATCGTTTGATTTGCGTTGCCGAAATAAAAATAAAAATACTGAGTACCTTATAAAACAAGCTTAAGAAGGACACAATAAAGAAACATAGAAACAGGAAAAAGCTAGCATGGGGTCGTCAACTCAAGTCTTAAAATGAAGATGGGGTAGGCATGGGAAGGAAGAAGGAAAGATATGGAAGTATCTGATTCCACAAATTGTGAAGAAAACTTCCTTTTTGTTAATGGAAGAGAGAAAGAAAGTGGCTTTGCGTCTCATCCACCCACAGCAAAGCAAAATTCGAAATGGCTTGCAGACTGGCAGCATTTGTTCCCTTAGAATCTTAATCATGCTGGATTTTTTATTCTCTTTTACAATCCTTTCTTTATTTTTATTATCATTAGGTTTGAATTTCACTGTTCATGGACAACCAGCATCAAACGCTTGTGCTAGTTTTCTTCGTGCTATGATAAAAGGTTTACAAAAACATAGAAAGCATGATTCTCAACTTCAAATGTCATTTTTAAAATTCAGACCATGTGTTGGATTTCTAATTGCTCAAAGCAACTAGTAACATGAATCAAAACTCGATCAAGTGCTATCATCAATTAACATCAGACTAAACTTAAAACGTTTGACTTAACGTCTTCATCTAATCAAGTGCTCTCTGTCTGAACATTGAACAGGAATGTTCAGACAGATAGCAGTCATGTGCTTGACATGAATCAAAACCTGTAGACCATGCCCAAGATGTTCATACAGCACACGCATTTTCACAGTGCTTTTAGTTATTCGTGCCTCCCATTTTGTTTTCGCTGCTTCGTTTCCCTCAGAAATTAATGATCCATACAATGAAAAACATAATATTATAGTAACAATGGTCTCAAAATTTTAGGACAATCTCATTTCAAAAGCGAAAAACATGCTTCTGAAGTAGAGTGAAGCTGGTACTTACAGAAAGTTAAAAACAGAACTGTAGTCCTAAATAACCATTAATGGCAATTATATGGACACCCCCGAAATTTAGAAGCAGGGTTATGCTATTTATTTATGAGTGGGGTCCCCACAGCAATATGAGTGTGCCTGCAATTGTCTTGAGTGGCATACTATTACAACATCTATACAGACTCATTTGAATTTGAGACATTGTGTAAGCTAACCATGGCTTTACCATTAGCCCTCTGATTCTTTCTTCCATATTCATAAAACTGTTGAAAAAGTTTTAGCCTTTCCTACCCACAATATTTCATTCGAACCCTACCCTCTCTTTAACTCACCTCATACAGCCCTAAGCAATTGAAGTTTAAAAAGCTATCGGTGCCAACTTTTCTTCTTTGAACAATATCGCTCTCTAATCCCTATATCTTCCTCTCTGTTTTATGCAGATTCTGTATACTGCCGATTCTTCTTCGTTATCAATATCCAAAGATGAAAGGCATAGAAATCTTCTGTGCTTCCCAAGCCTCAACAGCCATATGTGTTAGCATGGATGAAGCCTCCTCCTCCTCTTCTTCCTCTTCCAAATCCGTTCAACTTGGTGGCCGAGCATCGATCGCCACAACCCCATTATCAGTGATTCAAGAAGAGCCCCATGTGCTTCTCCTTCTTCTTCGTCTCTGCCACCCAAAGATCCAAAACCTTCCCTTCAACCCCAAAAGGCCAAGAAGAACTCTTCTTTGAAGCCAAGTGAGGAGAACAGGAAGAACTCAAGGAAGGGTCATGATCAGAAGAAGAAAAGTGCTGCAGGAAGGTTGACTGAACATATCACAAACAGTTACTCTTCAAAGCCAATTGAAAGTATTCTTCGAAGAAGTTGGGTCAGACCACCACCCGATTTAATCACTCCTTCAGGTTCATCTAGATATTTGCTTACTGAGACTTCCATATTGGATGGCTTATCCAACTATGACCCAGCTTTGGCCTTAACTCCTTTTGATGATACCAACCGGAAGGCTCAATCTGTTCATCAAGATGAAACCAATCATGCTTCTAAACCATCTGCCTCTTCTCTCCCACCAAGACCTACTTCCTCAGACCAGGTTGGTAATCTTCATTCTCCACAATTAATTTATGCTTGTTTATAATTCTCCACTCTAGCCTCCCATCATACTACATGGTAATTGTATATATTTGTATGGATTTTGTTGCAGGTTGTGGTATTGAGGGTTTCTCTGCACTGCAGAGGCTGTGAAGGAAAACTCAGGAAACATCTCTCCAGAATGGAAGGTCAGTTAGTCACCAAACTTCTCTTACCAAAAATTTTGGCAAGACTGCCATTTTCTTTATTATAACAAAAAAATTATTATAATAATTTTGTTTTTTTAAATGATACTGGCAGGAGTTACTTCCTTCAACATAGACTTTGCAGCGAAGAAGGTGACAATAGTAGGAGATGTGACTCCATTGAGTGTATTGGCAAGCGTATCGAAGGTGAAGAATGCACAATTCTGGCCGGTACCTGCAACACCAACTGCCTCTGGTATGGCTGAAACGAGGAAATAAAATTAATAATATCTTGTGGAGGGAAGAAAAAAAGGAAATTAGGTAGAATATTGGTGGAGCAGTATGACTTCTATGTATTTGAGTGGTTGATTTAGTTAGTGTAAATGGAACTGTTAGGAAGCGTGGTTGCCGAATGGATCATGAAAAGCACTAATGAGGTAGGAAAGCTGATCGATGTAGATATAGTGCTTTTTTCCTGTAGCTCCTGAGATTTGCCGAAAGAAAATATAAAGTGTCGAGTGTCGTCTATGGCTTTTGTGTCGAGGTTTGAATTTGCTTATTAATTTTCCCCTTTAATGGCAGTTATTGGCAGTTTGGCATAGAATTTGATCCTGCCTATTTGAAATTTCCTCAGTTTATCTTCATTTTAATTTCTAATTGGTGGATTGATTTGAATTGTTACTGTAGGACATTTTAGTTTATCAAATTTTTTAATCTGTCTTCCTTATATTTCTTTTTTTCTTTTTCCCTTTTAATTACATAAAAAATTATAATTTTATAAAAATAATGGGGTGATGGAGGGATTAGTTTTTAGAGAGTTTCCTACTGCCTATGTCACTTGTGCAATTATTGGAATTTTGAGCCATATACCAAAATTTTGTGATTAAGTAATTTTTTAAGAAATTTTAATTGAAAAAATTTCTTAAAATTTGAAAATGCTTTAACACAGAGTTACAATGTATATGAGTTTTATCTTTTTCTCCCGTTCAATCTTTTTCTCCTTTTTATCACTCTTAGTTGTTAAAAATTTTGGAGGGGAATAATACAAGAATTTATTAAAAAATTATTTTAATAAATCAATAGAAAACAAGTTGATTTTTTTTCCTTAATGGAAAAGAGACTAGAAGTCCATAGAAAATAAGAGAAACTATATGTCATGAGAAAAAATAAAATTTTGTGAAACCCAATGTCGTGTTGCAATCAATCAAAGGATTTCAAAATGCATTATTCAGTAATACTACGCAAATTTTGGAGACGATATGGCGATCCAAAACTCAGAAGACATATTGCAGGAGGAAAAGAGCGACAGTAAAGAAAAAATGACATGAAAGAAAAATTCATGGCCTATTATAAAATGAGGTATAATTAATGAGATTAAAAAAGACACTCAATAACTGAGTACTTGTGACTCGAAAATCAAAGGTAAATATTGCATTTCAATTGAAATAATAATGTGCTAAAATAAATTGCAAGACCATACCTGATCCCTCCTCACAATGGTGATGATAATGAAGATGAAGGGTGGAAGAAATTTACAACCCACCTTTCTATTGAGGAAAACTTGAGGAAGAGGTAAGAGTTAAAAGGAAGCCTGATATATATATATATATATATATATATGTATGTATGTATGTATGTATGTATGTATGTATGTATGTATATGTACACACACAAAATCTTATTTTTGGTTATTGATAAATCTGCCCTTTGTTGTTTTAAATAGAGATTTCTTCCAAATACATAGATTGAATATTTTAACTTATTATTATTTATCTAGTCAGACCCAACTTATTATAAAGTGTTATCTGATATATAATCAATTTAACTATTCATTAATGTTAATCCATATTTAAAATTAAAATAATTTCAATATAATGTTCAAATAGAAGCGTAAGATGCTTAGAATATAGAAAAATTAAATCACATCCCAGGATTAGAGCTGGGAATATGGGTCAAGCCCGATGGGCTAGCCCATTTAGCCCGAAGAAAATGATGGGCTGGGCTAGAAATTTAGAAACTTTTATAAGAAACGGGCTTTTAAGCCCGAGCCCATTTGGGCCGGTTAAAACATGGGCTGGCCCGTATGGGCCGTGGGCCGGCCCATTTAGCCCATTTTCTTTTTTTTATATTTTTTAAATATTTTTCTTGACTAATGATTTTAATAGTAATGATAAATGATGATGTTAATAATTAATATATAGTTAATTTTAATTGTCTTGATTTAAATAATTATGTATATGAAAAAAAGTTTATATTATTTTGTAAATGTTAAATTAGATTAAAAATTAAAAAAATAAAAAAAAATATGGGCCTACGGGCTAGCCCGTAGCCCGTTGAATATGGGCTGGGCTTAAAAAAACACAGCACATCTGATAAATTGGCTTTTAGGCCCAGCCCATATTAGGCCCGGCCCATGACGGGCTGGCCCATATGGGCCGAGTCAGCCCGATTCCCAGTACTACCCAGGATTAATATAACTTTTTTTATTAAACTTTAAGATTTATTAATATTTATCTTCTCACTTTTACCGGTCAATCTTATAACTTGTACCATTTTTTATCATTGATTCGTCAGTACTATAAACAACTAATGCACCCAAAAACTAATATTATGAGAAAAGCATCAAACAATTAGTAAATAGTAATATCTAAAGGTGCATTTGGAACTCTAAAATAATTTTGTTTATTACCAACAAATACTAAAATATATGTAGATTAAAGAAATTGAATTCTTTTTATTCACATATAATTTCTCCCTTCCCTATACGCACGTCACCTTGTGATAAAAAAATTGAGTTGTTTTCATGTTCTTTTACACTTACAAGAAATTTTAATTTTGATGAGTTTTTTTCTTCATGTAATATATACTGTTCTTATTAACTATAAATTAACAAAGTACCCTCAATAATCATAAAATTAAATACATGTTGGGAATTTACTACCTGACTTCTTTATTTTGTTAAGTTTTATAATCACGTATACAACTATAATAATCTAAAATATTAAATAAAATTAATAAATTTAAATTTTAGTTTAATTACCGTAGGATAAAACATGAATGAATACTTGTAAAATATAAAAATGCAAGAATATTTAATTCAACCATAAAATAAAAAAGAAGGATAACTAAAGATTATAAATATGATCTTGCATTTAGATTTTCTCTTCAAGTGGTGGGAAAGTAGTTTTTATTTGGAGTAAATTTTGACGATAAGAATTAAAACTTAAAGGGATGAAAAACAAATCGATGGAAGCCGTGATCGGATAAAGTTTTAATCTAACTTTTGAAATTCAAAATTGGAATTAATTACTTTTTCATCTCTTTCACTGTCTTTTTTTTTTTTTTGCCAGATTCTTCTCTTTCACCGTCTGCTTCATCGTGAACGCAGAATTTCACTCCGAATAATTAACAAAAAACCAAGCAACGAGAAGCCACACATGAACATTAAAATTAAAGGAGAAATTAATTTGTAGGTCCTTATAGTATGCTTCAATTTTCAAGTAGGTCCCTATAGTTCAAATTTTGTAAAGCCCTCCTCATAATTTTTTATGGTTACAAAGTTAATCCTTAGATTTTTAAAAGTTTGCATCGCAATCCTTGAGGTGCATGATATGACTTAACGGTCTTAATAGAAATGCTAACATGGACAGTTAAATAACAGCATGGCAACCACATCATTTAAATGACAGTGTATAGCTTAACAGAAAAGAAGAACAGAAGAGTCATCGAAGTTTCACCAGGAAGCAAAAGAGATAAACTGCTTGATCGAGCTCAGGGGCGGACGCAGAGATCGAGCATTCGAGCTTAATCCCTGGCTCTTAAACTAGTTGTATTTGGGTAATTCACGATCAACTGATCACTTTGATCATTCTTTCAAATCCAAGTAAGAGGAGAAGCCGTTAGATGAAATTCAGATATTCAATATTTTTTAGTTCAAGAACACAATATCAACACTTTTCACAATAGAACTCCCCATCCCCATCCCCTTCAACTCCTCCCCTGTGCTAGGTCTGAGAGAACTCTTATATCCTTCTTGCGGTCTCGCCCATGTTTCGTTCTTCTTTCCTTCTTGCTCAAAAAGAATGATGAAATAAATTTAAGATGTGTTATTAATGAGAAAAAATGTAGTAATTACTTATGATTGATGTAAAAATCAAAGGTAAATCAATGACGCACTAAATTGAAGAAACAAAAAAAAAAATTCTTCATTAGAATGTATAAATTCATAGCAACTGTCTTAAACTTTTAACGATTACTACACCATAAAATTATTATACTCCTTGTTTTAGGATTTTCACATAAACAAAGAAAATCATTAAACAATGTAGATTATATATAATAAAATTTAATATACTTTATTAAAATATTTTTTATTTAAATACTCTTAAATAGAGGATATATACTCCAGTTATCACTATTTTTATTAATGAAAAGTAGAATAATAAAAAAATTAATATTTTACTAAAATTTTAAATGATACTTAAATAGTTTAAAATCATAAAATTTGAAAATGACCATCATTTTAGAAGGAAGAAGTAATTATCATGAAGAGAAGGGATGTAATGGTCCATTGAAAACGTAAAAAATGGATGTAATATTTATCTCCATAAAAGAAATTTCACCACATTCATATATGGATAAATTTATCTATAAAAAATTTCAATAGAATCAGTTTTTTTTATGAAGAATCAAAATAAATAATTTTAAATTTCAATTTCAATTTTTCAAGGAAAGATTTGGTGGAAAGTTAAAAAAAGGGGAATTATATATTAGGATCAAGATGTAGGATTAATTAAAAATTGAAACCTATTATTCATTTAATTACAATAAAGGATTTAAATACAATTAAATAAAATTTAAAAAAATTATGTAATTACTAAAATATCCTTAAAATGCCCCTCCATTTATTCCACCATCGCCGGTGATCGATTAATGGTGTTGACCAATGATTGACCGGCTGGTAGCCATGGTCAATAGTCGCTTGTGACCGGTTAACGGTAACTAGTTATAAATTGTAAAATCAGAATATGCGAGTTGTAAAATAAGAGTAAAAAGTTGTAAATTTCTGATAAGGTTAAAATCTAATCATTCCATATTAAAATTATGAAAATAAGTTGCAATATTAGAACATGAGAGTTGCAAAATATAAGTAAGAAATTGCAAATACCTGGACTCAATTTGATGCTTATAAAGTTAAAATTCGATTGCTCCATATTAAAATTTGAAAAAAAAAGTTACAAAATCAAAACATGAGAATTGCAAAATGTAAGTAAAAAGTTGCAAAACCTTGAGCCAATTTAATGCATATAAAGTTAAAAAGTTGATTACTTTATGTTAAAATTTAAAAAATAAATTGCAAAATAAAAATAGGGGAATTTCAAAATATGAGTAAGAAGTTATAAATGTCTGAAACCACTTTGATATTGATAAGGTTAAAATTCATTTACTTCATACTGATAAGGTTAAAATCGTATTTTAACTTTATAAATATCAAATTGACTTTAGGGATTTGTAACTTCTTACTTACATTTTATAATTCCCATGTTTTGATTTTACAACTTATTTTCTGAATTTTAACATGGAGTAATCGGATTTTAACTTCATAAGTATCAAATTAACTCCAGAAATTTATAACTTCTTACTCACATTTTTCTACTCCCCTGTTCTGATTTTACAGCTTATTTTTTAAATTTTAACATGAAGTAATCAGATTTTAACTTTATAAGTATCAAATTGGCTCTAGGATTTACAACTTCTTACTTACATTTTGCAATTTTCCTGTTCTGATTTTACAACTTATTTTTCAAATTTTAATATAGGTAATTGAATTTCAACTTTATAAGCATCAAATTGAGTTCACATATTTACAATTCATTTGTTTTGATTTTGCAAATCATTTTCATAATTTTAACATAGAGTAATCAAATTTTATTATTATTAGAAATTTACAACTTCTTACTCATATTTTGCAACTCGTATGTTTTGATTTTGCAATTTATAATCAATTGCTATTAATCGGTCACCAGTTACTATTGACTAGCACCTTCACTGTTGACCAACTTTGACCTATCACCCGTGATCGTTAATCGTAGCCACAAGCCGATCAACTATGTGTCAACACTGTTGACCGGGTGCCGGGGATGGTGGGATAAATGAAAAAGTATTTTAAGGGTATTTTAGTAATTGTATAATTTTTAATTTTATTTAGTTGTATTTGACCATTTATTATAATTAAATGAATAGTAAGTCTTGATTTTTAATTAATCCCATACCTGGCTCCTAATATGTAATTCCAAAAAAAAATTATGTAGAAAAAGACCTTAATGAAAAATCATATTTACTAAAGAGACTTGTGTGATAAAGCTATAATGCCATAAAGTAGGATGGGACCATGAATATATAACAAACTTGAACCTTGCGACATTCTATAGATTTATTAGACACATCAAATATAGATGCAGATATCATAAATATATATTAATATTATAGTAAAAAAAATTGATGAAACATTTGAAATAACTACCAGGGTTTATGTATTTGTATGGAAATAAGTTACGTGACCTTTTATAATAAAAATTCAATTATATTAATACTTTATTTACACTTATAGGATGTTTTTAGTTATGATCATTTCCATAATCATACAAAATATATATTACTATAAAATAAATTAATGCGTTTAGATTTGAGTTTAATAAATACGATTTGGTCTCAGAAAAACTACTATACATACTATTACCATCAAAATGAATATTTGTAAAATAAAATTAAAAAAAGTAAAATATTAATCTTAACAAAATAAAAGGAAAAAGAATATGAATGACTAATTGTAATTAATCTCGATACATAAGTTAGTACAGAATCTTTAATTTAGATTTTTTTTAGCGGGAAATGATTATCACTATGAGTTTAAATAAAATTTAAACATTCATTTAATTATGTAAATCCATAAACCGATAAACATTATTTCAACTTTTAAAATTTGATGTCAAGAAAATTCTAACAGATAAAATTTAAATTTTGAATCACTTATCACTTATTTGTACTAATATTTCACATTTATTCAAACAACGTAGGAGTACTCTATTTAACCTAACTTCTCCTTTTCGCCTCCGTCCAGTTCTTTTTTTCCTCATCCTTTTCAATGTCTACTTCCTTAGCCATGAACGCAGAGCTTTCTTTCAAGAAACGAAAAACCCTCGACATGGAAGAAGCCCTAGACAAAGACTGGCTTCGACTTTCTATCTCAACAGATTCTTGTTATCAGCCACCGCCACAGAAACCGCAGCCGCTGCCACCTCCACAAACACCACCACATCATCCGTCGTCGTCCCTTTCACAGCTAATGCCTCCGCCCTCCTTTTGGCCACCGGGACCACCACCGTCCTTCCCTTTTTTACTGCAGTGGCACCAAGAAGGGATCTTTCCTCAACAGCGACCAGGCCCACAGCCGTCGGAACCACCAAGTCACTGCTTTTCTCCACCGCAACAACCACAGATGCCGGCGGAACCACCGTGCTATGCTTCTTTACAACCAACATTCCCCAAACCGCAGCCGCAGCCGCAGCCTCAGCCTCAACCTGATGCGGATGGTACACAAACACCAGAACGGACTCCTTCATCACCAGAAGGCCAAGGCCAAGGCAGTCATCGTCGCCGTCCATCTGGCGCTCCACGTTGGCGAAAGAGACAAAAGCAAGCGAAGGAGGCCACGGTAGAGCCACCATATCCGTGGGCGACATCAAGACGGGCCAAAGTTAAAAGTATGGAGGAATTATTATCCAACAATATTACTGTGATCAGCGGTGAAGTTCAATGCAAGCACTGCAAGAAGCAGTTCATGATTGAGTATGATTTGCGGACCAAGTTGTCGGAGGTTGGTGGTTTCATAGCAGAGAGAATGGAGACAATGATGGATCGGGCACCGAAGGAGTGGTCGCGTCCCAAGGAGTTGGAGTGTAAATTTTGTGGATATGACAAGTGTGAACCTGTGATGACCAAGAAGAGAAGCACCAACTGGCTGTTTTTGTTTCTGGGACAAATGATCGGATATTGCAACCTCACCCATCTCAAGTATTTCTGCAAGCACAATACAATTCACAGAACAGGAGCCAAAGATCGATTGCTTTATTCCGTTTATATGGGTTTACGCGGACAATTATATCCACATCTTTAATTATACTATTAATAATGCTTCTGTATATGCATCAATCTACGTACAATATTTACGATTGGTCAGAGTTTGCATTGTTTTTAATTAGTTAGCTAGCTAGGCCATCATCATTCATTGTTTCTGTTTTAAGTTCTCCAATGTTAAGCTGTTTCTGATTAGCTTCATAAATGTTTATTGATTGTTTTATTAATTAATGGAGTTCATGTTTACAAATCAATACTAGTATTGATTGTCATCCTTCAAATCTCTAAGTTGCCGAAAAAAATCATTTCCAAATCCCTTCAATATTAACAAACAAACTTTTACCCTTCCGCTTCGGGATTGCTAAGATGTTGAAACGGAATAGTATATTTTATTAAGACATTTCTCGTGTATTTAATAAATTTATTAATATCACAATTTGAATTTTCTTTTGATATCAGATGGTTTTAAAAAGAAAGATATGTTAAAATTTGAATTAGGTAGCATCCTAAATAATTTTTATAAATTCCTTATATTCTTAAAAAAAGAGAAAAAATAATAAATGAAAAAATAGATTCTATCCGATTTAAAAGAATCATATCTCTTAACTGACATGATTCTTTCAGATCGGACTTGAAGAATATGACAAGAAGAGTCCTAATGTTCGGGTAAGGTGGAAAATGCTCTGATTGAAGATTTAAATAAAAAAAAGCAAAAATCGTATGCATTAATTACTATTTCCTTTTCTATTTTAAATTAAATTTAAGAATTACAATATTTTGTTACGGGAGGAACGAGCAGCTCGAGCACATTAGGATAGGGTTGTTGACGTTTCACTGATGTATAAAAAAAATTATCAATTACCGGATCACTAAATAAAAAAATAGAATTACAATATTTTCTTCTTATGTGATAATGATCGATTATCTTTCTTAAAGTTATAATTTTATAATTCAGTATTTGACAATGACTTATAATCACAACATCTAATAAAGCCAATAATATATATCAATAAAATTCATATAGAAGCCGCACCACTAATTAATCACGAACAGTGGAACTTAGCTCAAATTTATACAATGCACACATGCTCACTTCTAATTAATTAATGATAATAATAAAGTAAGTTTGGATATGGAGAATTAATATATAATCTAGTCTTTTTTTTCACAAATTTATCTCGTTATTATACTTTTTAGATTAATATTTTTCATTAAAAATTATAATGAATATGATTTTGATTAAAAAATACATCATTATGTTTGTATACCATTATTAAATTGTCATATTAAATATATTTTAATTATTCTAAAGGAATATTTATTCAACTTATTTTATTTCAAAGATATTTTTTAATTTCTAAAAATCATATATACGACATATGTTTTCATATATTTCAACAGTTGCATATTTATTGAGTCAGATTTTTTTATTAACAAGTAATGGAGATTATATTTATTATTTATGAAAAAATATTAATTGATATTTTTGTATCAAATATATTTTTAAACATTATCTGTCAGAACATTCATGTATGTACGAGTGCAATGTCTAGTAAGTTTTAATATTTGTTCAAACGACCTCACCCTTGTGAGAGAGAGACGAACCTGTTAAAAATTTTAGTTTTATAATATATTAAACATTAAGGAAATAAAAATATTTTCTTATATGAGAGAAGTATCAAATATAATTCAGTCAATTTTTTTTATAAAAAATAGTCATATAAGAGATTGCGATTTTTATAAATTACTCTAAAATAATCAGCATCAATCCTTATTCAATGTAAGACATGTTCTATATTCAAATATTTTCTCACTGAATTTTTATTCAATAAATGAATTTTCCATGTAAAAAGGAATAAAGTATAGCACTAAATGTTTTCTAATAGTGGAGCTGAACAGGAGATCCGAATGAGGCAACGGCCAGCTTCAATTCTGTGATGAAGCTCCAACTTTTGTGGAGTCGTTAGTTTTGCAATATTGTTTGGGGATTTGAACCCCTGATGAAGTGAATTTGTAAATTTTGTTGGGCTTCGTCCCTCCTTTATTCTCAGATAAATAAATAAATAAACAATTTCAGTATTTTTCATTATTCACTTTTTTTATTCTTTTTGGTATCCACGTCCATAATTGTGCATTCCCGTTCTCCAAATGCCTCAAAGCTCTCCCAATACAAGTTCTCCCAATCAACTTCCAGAAACTTTCTTGTATAATTAGTTAACTAGGTTGGATTCTTAAATTTAAAATTTAAAATACCAAGCATTATTTATTATTTTAGGAGCTTTAACAAATTTAATTGAGTCCGACTCATTAGAAATTTGGGCCCAACAGTGTGTGAAACTTGTTATTGCCAACAAGAGACTGGATCTTGCAATGCTGCCGAGCTCCAAGTATTTCCGCAAGCATGCTGGGGATTCATAAAACTGGATCCAGAAATATGCTCACTTAGGTTTATTTGGGCTTATGGAGGAACCAGCTATGTCCAAATGGGCCCCCTAACCCTCAGAATGCGAATACAAACACAATTCTTCGCTTGTTTACTATTTGAATACAAACACAACTCATTTCTCTGAAATGTCCCCGCTTCGCAAAGGGGAACAGATCCTCTTATACAGTAACAAATTTGGACTATATTATTTTTTTAAAAAAAATTATCTCTAATCACTATTTTCAATCAAATTTAAATGCAGTAAAATCTACTACTTTGCAGAAGCATAAACAACACAGTAACCGAATTATGGAAAACCCAATTTAAGTAAGCCAATGGGTCCTTGTACAGAGTTGTTTCATCAAAATTCACTCACACTAAACATCAAATGATTAAGAAACATGAGTCTAATCAAGAACTGTGAACTTAAATCTTTCAATAAAAAGTTAAAAAACAATTGATTCTTCAAAGCAGAGTATGCTTTTTGCCCCAAATGGGGATGAACAGAGAGAGACATTCTTGAATATTTTTAAATAGATATAATTTATGAAAGATCAATTCACCAAAACAATTGCATACAAATAAACGTTTTAACAGATGAGGCACAGCCTTTTAAACAGTGTTTCCCATGTTTTGAACATAAACAGAGTGATGCCATGTTACCTGTTTTCCTACTTCAATTAGCTGAGGTAAATAATTATGATATTTCATAATATCTCAAACCTCTCATAAGAAGAAAAACAAAGAATTGTCAGCCTAAACCGAACAATAACATTATCAATTAATACATCAATGGAAATACTGACATTTCAATACAATTTTAACGCAACAGATGTGAATTCCGTTAAATCAGAAAGGAACCTTCAATGAGCTCCTGTTTACAGAGTACTGAGCATATTCTTCACTCTTCAGTAAATCAAGACTCAGCGTGGGAAGATTCAGAGACAAAAATTAAAAGCCACAGGATCAATAAATTTGCATACGCAAGTCAGAAGTAAGCCAATTAGATAAAGACATCATTGAAGAGTAACAAACAGAATGGGGCATCGCTGCATGCGGCTGTAACAGAGTCCCATTTTCAATGGTATCTACAAAAGAAATTTTCTTCAACACCACCATTCATGCTGTATCTAATTATAAAATATACTCCTTTTTTTTATTGACTCATAAAGTATACTTTACAGTGCGAAGAAGCATTCTAATTTTCAACAAGAAAAAGTTTTCCACATGTTCTTCTCCAGCAACACCATCCAGGACTCAAACTATATTGTATGTCGGACGTAAGCTACAATGGGATTGGCATTTCCAGAATTCGCATATTCCTACTCTGTCAGGAATAGAACCTCATCATTATCTTAAGCATGGCTAGTGGGATGAGATCAATGCATGCATGCTTTGCTGACAAGAGATTACAGATGAAATAAGATCCATATGATAGAACGTAGGAAGCATGAATTATAATCTAAAGGCTCACATGATGTAATAGATGTAACTCATCAGTTCAATATAAAAAAGGTTTCATTCGCCCCGTAGTCCTAAAAATTCTATATCTACTAGAGAAAAAAAGGCAAGCCGTAATTCTCAACCACCATTAAAGTGATAACTAATGATCTAAATAAGGAATGGGGTCACTATCCATTATCCAAAGCATTTAACAATACGAAAGGAAAGGATCGTATGAGAAATGAAAAAAAATATATCTACGGAGAAAAATGAAGGGCAACCTTATTATAGATCCGTTCATTGTTAGCAAGGGAAGAAATTCCGCGAGTCATGTTTCTCAGCTCTTTGTTCCAGCTCCCTCCCTCTCAAACTTCTGCGAGAAAAACTTAGTTGCGAACATATTATCCTCAAAATACTCCCTATAGGGATGATTCCTTGGGACAAGCCTCCGGAACTTGTCAAATTGTTTCTCCGCTTCATCTTTCTTTTTTAGAAGAGAATATATGATACCCTGACATAAGTATGGCCTAAAATCTCTTGGTTCTTCCTTGACAAGCTCCTGGTAAGCCTTGAGAGCATCAGTAAAGCGTCCCTCCATGACTTTAATCTGTGCAATTAATAGCTTCAAGTCTCTGACATCTGAGTTCCTCTTTTCCTTTTTGCAAAACTCCACTGCTTTTTCAACCCTCTTCACCAAATCCTTCAATGGCTCGTTTGATTCCGAAATAGCCATTGCAAGGCCATGATAAGCTTCAAAACGATATGGATCTCTCTTCAGAATATCTTCGAACCCACTTTTGGCCAGCTGGTAGTCACCATTATAGATATACATATGAGCCTTCATAAGTGGCCACTCAAAGTCCTGGGGTTCAAGATCAATCAAACGGTCAATGACCTGAATCGCCTCTCCAATTTTATGCGCTCTGATCTTAACCTCCATGAGAGACCGAAGAGCTTCGATATTATCGGGATTGTCGATCAACTGCTGTTCAATAATCCTCTCTTTTTCTTCATACGAAAGCTTATCCGTCGACTCTTCGGTGGACCCCACCGTGGGTGGAGCAATCGGAGCTGCAATAACAGGCATGTGCTGAAAACGCAAGAAGAAAAATGCAGACGCTGCTATAATAATGCACACAGTTTCGACAGCGGGTGAGAAAAGGGGATTTAGGGTTTGGAGAAGACGGGTTAAAATATCTCCGGCATTGTGAAAGGAGGAGTCGGTGGATGAGGTTGAGGGCGAGGAAGAGGCTCTGAAAGATGATAACCTGAACGAAGAAGAGGGAAATTGAAGTGGCGAAGGCGGCGGTGGCAGAGACCTGAAGGAGACGGAAGATAGGGGTCTTGGAAACGAAGAAGAGTGGTGAGTAATTGATAAATGCAATGGTGGACCAGAGCGGTGCAATTTAGACAGAGACTCCATAGCTCTCAAGCCTGAGATGAAAGAAGGGAGAAGAAGTGGAGATAAAGGAGGAGGCTGCCTAAAACCCTGATTTCAGGCATCAGGAGAGGAGAACGAAAATGTTTAAACTTATAAACCCCGGTGGTGATGAAAAAAACAAAAAAATTCTATGTTGTATCAATGGATGAATCCACATTCGGTGCTTGTGCTTGAGAAGCATCGAATATTCATCATAGATCTAGCAATATTCATCATAGATCTAGACGTCTTGATCAAAAGTAGATGGTTTAAATTTAATTTAATTTTAATATTATATTTTTAATATATTTTTATTTTATTAAATATAAAAAAATAAAAATAAAAAACTTTATAATTTTCATTTTTTGAAAAAAATTATTATTATAAAATTAAAGTATTAAATTTCAACCGTTTAAATTAAAACTGAATCATTTAGATTTTATCTTGATGTGAAAGATGGGTGCTCATCACAAATGCAAATTCCTCAACGAATGACAGGAAACAACGATGTCGTTCTGATATGAATGCCTTTCTCTCTTTTTCTTTGGTTGTTTTCCGTCATTCGATCCGTTCTGACCGTAATTTGTGATTTATAAATTAAAAGAGCAATCAGCTCTTGGTTTTTTTCTCATGGCTCAGATCGGGAGAGTCAATTTTTAAAATAAAATGAAAGAAAATCATTATAACTTGGTCTCAACCTTTACACAAATTTTCAGTCTCTTTCCATTATTTTCTTTTTGTCATCTACATTACCCGTCATAATTTCGCAAAATCTGTAATTAAGGGCCTATTTGATTGGTATTTTTTAAAATAATTTTTTATTTAAAAATAAAAAAATTTTATTTGATAAGTTTGTCTTTTATGAAATTTTTTGGAAACCAAAAACATAAGAATGTTTGAAGGAAGGATAAGTGTCGGTTTAGTTTGTCTTTTTGTAAAAAATTATTTAGAATAAGTACAGTTTACAAAAATGAAATTTGGATAAAAGTTGAGAAGTTTAACACAAACCTATTTGGTTTCGATAACTTTGAAAAAAATAATTATTAGAAACCATGATTTGGTTTACCAAAAAGTAGACCAAACAAGCCCTAAAAGTCCATTCTTCCCCATTGTTTTCCCTTTTCTTATTAATTTTCCTTTCCTCCCTATTTGCTTCCCATCTAAACCAATGGTGAGAGTCTCTTTTTCCCTCTAAATTTCTCTCTTCTTTTCTCTCATTATATGCAAGATTCAAAAATCAGACAAGACTGGTTGGTTCAACCGATACCAAGTCCAGTCTAGTAATAAATGTTAGCCATCTACTTTCAGAACTGGTCAGGAAACGATTGAATTGGTTTTATTTTTTTAATTTTTTAAATTTAAAAAAATTTAATTTTCAAAATAAAATAATATTATTTTTAATAATAAATAGTATTATTTTTTGTATAATTTTTCTATATTATAACATTATATAAGCATTATTACGATACATAATTATTAATAATGATAAATTTAATAAATAATATAAAAATATAATATTAATTGACTATTTTATATTCAAAATATAATTATAGATAAATATTAACTTATTTAGATTTTAATATTAGGTTGTAAAACTTATTAATAATATTTTTAATTTTCTATATAATATATAAAATTAAAACATTATTAAATTTATTACCACCGGTTTAATTCCGGTTGAATCTTAATTGAATTATTAAACATTGAACCGGTGCTTTGACTGATTAAATATCTGGTCTGATTTTTTGAACCTTGACTATATAAGTAAAATAAGGTAGACAAAATATTAATCTGAACATAATGAATAAGGTGGGGCAACAATTAATTTTAGGACATGATTTATATATTTTAACCTAATGTTAAGAAAATTGGATCGGACACTGAACTGAATAAGATACCGGTTCAAAGTTAAATGGTAAAATCGAAGTTGGACTGTGATCAAACTAGCTGTAATTAATATGTATCATATTAAAATGATGTAAATAAATAAAAGAAAATGTAAAGATTGAAGAAAAAAATTTAGATAAGAAAAATGATATAAATTTTTATTTTTAATTGCTTTTAAAAACTATATTGAAGTTAAATTAAAATGATGGAGTTTAAAATTAAAATATAAATAAATAATAAACATAACAAAGATTAAAATGATGTTATCAAATAAAGAAAAAAAGTCAAAAAATAAACACAAAAAATGAGTAAAGATTGAAGGAAAAACAAAGTTAGAATAGAAAAGTTCATTAACCTTTATTATAAAATACTTTTAAGATTCGTATTAAAGTTAAATTAAAATAATTAAGTTTAAAATTAAAATATAGTTAAATAATAGATATAACAAATAATAGAATGGTATTATCACATAGAGAAAAAAACATTCAAGAAATAAACAAAAAAAAGTTAGTAAATATTGAAGAAAAAAAAAGAAAGAAAAAGAAATCATATGAAACTTGAAAATTCACGTTGCTCAAGTTTCAAGAAAGTAGGTGTGATAAGGTTTATATAAAGATAACTTTATTATTTATATAAGAAGCAATATATTGGGTACTCTTGATATATCTTAATGGATTTGAAACTTTTTTTGAGGCTCAAAGTTGTAATTCTTTTTAAGTTTAAAAAAAAAAAAAAAGGGAATTAGACTGCTGTTCATTGGGGTTAACTAGTTTTTGACCAATTTTCCTGCTTATTAACCGGTTTTTCAGGAATCCAATTTTGGGAGAGTTCCAAATTAGATCAGGTAGTCAAGTATTAATTCCCATTTTGACTATTTGAACCGGTTGATCCGATCCATTTGTCTTAGCTATAGGTTAACCTATATACTTAATGTTCTTTTGACAAATCAAATGAGAACATGTAGATTTTAAATTTAAAATCAGATTAACAATATTAATAATAAAAGTTAGTTAAAGAAAAAATAATGTATAAAAATTTCACTTAACCTAATCTGATCAAAATAAAATAAAATACCTTATAAAAAAAGAATAAAACAAAATGCTTTAATTATATAAATTTAAATATATAAATATTTTTTGTCACAAAATATCTAATTTTTTTCTTAATGTTATCATATTTTTTCCATGGTCAAAAGGCCTTTTTCATCATCACATCACAAAATTGGATAATCAGTTTAACCTAGTCTTTAAGGGAAGGAAACTTACATTTCAATATTCAAATAAATAAAGAATGTTTAATAAAATAAAGATTAATGTGTTATCATCAATGTATAACAAATTGGACTGGTTAGATTAGTTGGATCAGGAACTAATGTTAGGTTTTGTGGAAAAAAGAGTAAGACCGATGGATCATAGAATCAATTAAGAACTGGTTTGAATTTATCAAAACTTTTTTTCAAATTTTTTAGTTTTTAAGATAAAATAATATTATTTTTAATATTAAATAGTATTATTTTTATATGAATATTTTTCTTTTAATATTATAATATTGTATATGTATTATTATGATACATAATTAGTAATAATAATTAATTTGTTTAACACATAATATAAAAATAAAATATTAGTTGACTATTTTATATTCAAAATATGATTATAAATAAAGATTAGCTTATTTATATTTTAATATTAAGTTATGAAACTTATTAATGATATTTTTTAATAATATATAACACATAAAATTGAAAAAATTATTAATATTAATTTTATTACTATTGATTTAATTATGTTTCAATCATATTTGAACCATTGAACTTGGGACTATTGCCTTGATCGGTTCAATGATCGGTATGATTTTTAATAGCTTGATCATCAATAAATGAACAAATACACTTAAAAGTGAGTTAAATATTAAAAAGAGTTTTCTTTTAAAAAAGCAATGTTTTTTTTTTAAAAAAGCAATGATATATCAAGTGAGAATATGATGTGTAAATGATGAAAATAATTATTGGTAAATCATGAATTGATAATCAGTATACAATCAATAAATTATTGTTACTACTTTGCTTCCTTCAAGAAACAAAGTATAGTACTTTGTGTTATGTTAGTTTTAAATAGTGAAAATAATAATAAGTAAAAAGTGGGCCGCTATGTTTTCGGCAGCCAGTGAATGAATAAATGTGGATGAGCTGTGATATCGGGCCGGGCCGAATAAAGCATGCAAAAAGGCTCATACTGCATTGTATCCCCGAAACGCTAATTCACCCACTTCACCTCGTGGCTGGAACTTGTAAAAACATCTTGAAGCTGCACGAAGAGGAAGGAGAGTCATTTGATAAATAGCAGGGGTTCTGCGCGATGCAGGCGGTTTAAATGCAAGGGCTTGAATTGGTGGGTTACACGTGACTGTTTCTTGGACTCACACTCGATCGGTGTTCAGCTTTAAATAATAATAAGAATTTTGCGCCGGTGTTGCATCACACTCGATCGGCGTTCAGCTTTAAATAATGTGAAAGGCATTCATTTAATTTGTATGACTCGTCAAATGCGAATTTTCGGTTATTAATTGTTCATTGCATGGGTTGATTGTGATTCACTTACCCGTTACAAGCGCATGCTATTCACGTTTGAATGTTCACCCATGGGCTAGCGCTACATATATATGCTTTATATATTCATTCAAACTTTAACGATTTAGGAGACAATACCGTACCATGGCGTGACTCAAGTGTAAAAGGAAAAAGATGGTTCAGTGTAGAAATTTTGGGGGGTAAAGTGAATCTCGTTGATAGCTTCGCGTGATGGGGCCGGGGATAATTATTTAGTGTTATAGTTAATTACTATATGATTTGGAGTTACTATTGTATTGCGCTCAGTAATATCTTACATCAATTCAAGTCGGCTTGTCCACGTGGCATGGAAGCATAATACTTTCTCTCGTCAATATTATAAGATATTTCATATGAATTACATATATGTATATTAAAAAAATTATTTTTTTATTTAAAATTAATATAAAAAGTATACATATTTTCTATTTTACTTTTATTAAATACTCATTCTATTATTATTGTAGGGTTATAAATGAGAAGTATATATGAAAGAATTAACTATAGAGATAAAATGTGGAAAAAAAATTAAATACCTTATATTTTAAAGTAAATTTATTATACAAAATATCTTATTATATTAATATAGATTAGAGGAAGTACTCAAACTTTTTAGGTCAAAAATAGTCTCCATAGTAATTAACGGAGACACATGATTAGGGATAGGATGACAACTTGACAAGTGACAAATCATAAGAAACGTTAATTTTGTTAAAGGCCATCAAATGAAGGGTTGAGACGACATATACATCAATTAATGACATTATTAATTTTTCAACAAGAATGAATAAAAAAAGTTAAATTATGATGCAGAGGAAAGATGTACTCCCTCCATTTCGCTATATAGTGCACTTTTTTGATAAATTAATGTTTCATAATATAGTACACTTTACGGATTACGTAGTATAATTTTTTTTTCTTTCCAATATTACCCCTAATTAATAAATTCAAATATTTATTTATTATTAAAATATTTCATTTCCAAAACATTTAATGAGGATAATTTGAGAAAAGATGAAAAATTTTGTTAATTATTAATTATTGTCTTGATTTATGTGTAGTAGTTAAAAGTGCACTATAAATTGAAATAGAGAAAATATAATATAAATCGTCGAAAATTGAGTAGAGAATTAAAAAGTACTAGTCTATAATAAATTTTGTCTTCACGGAAATAAGAAAGGAACAACATTTGGGGGACCACGGAGAGAGGAACCCCAAATACGAAAACAGCGAGTAGCAATGCTCCTATCCTAACTGCGTGCCAATGCCACCCTCATTATTAATTTCCAAAATCAATTACAAAACAGGCACGTAGGGCAAACGAACCCGTATCAAATGGTGGCAACTATGTCGTTACAAAACAAATCACATCAACAGTGAGAGAGGTACCAAAACGACACACCCATCACATTGTGACACACAACCGAACGCGCACACATACACGCATATAGCAGGACAGGGTCTGCCCATTCCACGTGTCTAATAATCGAGAGTCACCCTTCACACTTCCACACATGACACATGCACGCCATGTCATTGTCTCCGTCACTGTAGAGTGCTGACTTCAACTTCTACGTACATATTTAGCTGGACCCATACGACGACGTTTCATCTATCCTTCTATCATTTCTCATTATTTTAAATTCTCTCTGGCTGCCATGGGCGTTAAATATTGAATTATTGTGTTGAACGCCGACTACCGTTGTTTGCGTCTGAAACCTAAACTCCGTCTGAGGACGAGGAACATTCAGAAACCACGTTATGTATCCTTCGCCTTGTCTCTGTCTCCGAAGCTCTCTCTGCTCTGCTTCTCAAATATGCCTCGAAGAACTCCTTATTCTCTTTCTCCAATTCCTTCCACACTGCTCTCCACACCTCATGCATGCACGTGCGTTATTTATTTATATATATCAATCATATCCCATTCTTTTTTTTTTTTTTTACTTTTAACCAAAACAAAAACAAATAAACAAAAAACTCTCAATGACACAAACTTCCCTCCTATATATCTATATCTATATATAATAATATATAGATCCTTTTACTTTCGAAACGGACTTTAATTTCTTATGTTCTTCTATATGTCATCACTGAACTTCATCAGCTCAGAGCTGTGTGTATGATTTATTATTATATACCAGGTGTGATTGAGAAAAGAAGAAAGGTGTGCATAGAGTAATGAGTACTGACCGGTGGATGTGATGACTGGCTTGATATTTGCGTGTTTGGAAAGAGCTTCCATGCACTCCTCCTTGCTCATGTTGAATAGGATACATTCCTCAATTAGACGGTGCACCTATACATACATATGCGTTCAATTATTTCAACCTTTTTTATTGATCTTCATTTAACTTAAACCATCACGAAGGAACTGATAATTATTAATATAATAAAAGTTGAAACTTTATTTACACGATCAGAAACTATATGTGCTTAATTAGACGGATATAGAACTAACCAATCGGATGTAAGAAGCAGGGGATGAGCAGTTTTCCATGTCGATCGAAGTCGGGGTTTGCTTGCTTTGTTCCTGAACGAGAGGGCGAGAGGCTTATATAAGAATATCTGAGATCATATATAGAACAGAGATCGGCAACCAAGAAGCTAGATTCTTGAATTGGCGGCAAAATATCAGGGAAAAGAGAGAGAGATACTTCGTGAAGAAGAGGAGAAGTAGGAAGAAACCAGACGAAGAAAGATGGAGAAGCCGTTGGATTGATAAGGAAAGCGCTTCAAAATTAGGGGAATCAAATTAGACGGTACGGTATATGATATCAGTAAAATAAACAATATTGAAAACCTCAACAGTAAAAAGAGCATAGAGGAACACACATGAACATGTGACGCCACGCCAAGCAGCTGCGGGGTCCATAGTCCCACGTGGGAGCAAAACAACGATTGGTGGAGAGGCGATTAGACGAGATTCCATGAGTTTTTCTTTTTTTAATGATGACGTGGCGAGGTGGGCCATTGTCCACGTGACAAATGGGCCCTACACGTCTCAACCATCCCTCTCTCTCTCCCTCACTTGCGGGCCGTAGCCTTACTTACCATCCTCAAGAAACCACTTTGATTGACAAGCCTGTTTAAGTAAAAATCCAACGGCCATGCTGTGCTTCATCCAAATGATCAAAATATTTAGAAATTTTTATATCATAAAAATAAAAAAGAAAAAAGATTTGTATTGCTTGCAAATAAATTTTTAATTTTATGTTATATATTAATATTATGAATTAAATTTTTCTCCATGTAAGAGATTGGCAGGTATGGCCATTGAATAATGATGAGCGTGACGTTGGTTCAATGATTTTTCTAGTCTTCACTACTCAAGCGAATTTAATATTTTATCATGGCTTTATAAAGTTAATTAATTTTTTTGTATACTTGTATCATTTTTTGCACAATCGCAACGCTTTTCTAAAAACTATACAAATAAGATGATAATGACACCATGAGAAACCTTGCACCCCATTATCATCGATCAGTACATATGCTATCCTGTTTATCAAAAAAAAAAAAGTATATATGCTATCATAATTATTTAATATTAATTCATCATCTTTTTAAAGATATTTAAATGTTTGTTTGTTTTTTTCTTTAATTTGAAGGCACATGAAACGGGAAACAAATAAAGGAGACAAGTTTACATTGATTTTTTTCCCCCACCAACTCTAAATTGATCTCAACACAAAACATTACTTCTCTCTTTTCATATTATAAAAGATTTTTACCTGTTTCACATTATTAAAAAAAGTTGGCTACATATCTTAAAATTTTTAAAAAAATCCAATATTCTAATTTTTTATCCTTATTAATTACCAATAAAAATTATTTTGAAAATTCATCCCCTCTCTTTCTCTCTCTCTCTTTTTAATTTACAAGACTATAATAAATAGGGGTTAAAAAGATAAATTTTTACTAAATACTCCATCCGGTCATATATATATAGACCATTTTACCTTGATCTTAAATATAAGATACTTTATAATATACGGGATGGTATTTATTATACATTTTCAAAAAATACCCATATTTAATGTATTCAAAGAGAAAGTGAAACCGATTAAATAAGGATAGTTTTGGAAAAATGTTAAAATTTTTAAAAAAATTAAGATAGTTAATTAGTTTTAATTCTCATTCTCAATCCGCATAATTTAACTAAAAAATCTTATATTAAAAATTATAATAAATATTACATAATTTCTTATAATACGAACCATATTGTTTTCATCATTCAAGGTTAAAAAATGAGCTAGCTAGATGCTAGAGCCAACCGAACTGATCGTCCCTGCCATGTAAATATCATATCATACCATACCGCGTCTCACTGGAATTTCGATTCCAGGATTTCTAGATCAGGTTAAAGTAGTGGTGGGTATACTTAATTAATTAATTTGTCGAGTTGTATCCTTAATTAAGAAACCAACTGTCTGATTCGCCTATGATTAATTTTTGAGAGAACGTTTTGCCAAAATATACATTTACACTCGGAAGAGTAAAACAAAAGTTGTTTCAGGAGATCGATATAGTGCCTTGTGGCTTCCCCTAATCTTGATTTGAATATAATTTTACTGGTGAATCACATGCCTCACTTGCCTAGAGGCCCATCCCAAGCTAATTAATTAAATTCAAAATGTATCCCCTCATAATAACTGCTTGAATTACTGGCAAATAAAATATAATTAAGGGAAGAAAAGTACAAGATTGCTTTGATATAGCACTACAAGTGTCAACCAAAATATCATTTATGCACAGGTTATTAATCTTTGTTTAGCGTAATAGATTTGACTTATCTGCATGCTGGTCTACATTAATTAGTCTGAAGTGCGAACATAATATTTATTATAAATAATATGCCAGCTGTGCCCACATTCTCTTACTTTTGGGCAAATATACTACTCCCTCTGATCCTATATATAAGATCATTTTAACCGAATCACACAAATTAAAAAAAGGAGTTAAAACTAATTATCTATCTCAATTTCTCCGAAAATTTCAACCTTTTTCCAAAACTACCCTTATTTAATCTCTCTCTTTTTCTCTTTGAATATATTAAATAGGGGCATTTTTTTAGAAATGTATAATAAATACCATCTCATATATTATAAAGGATCTTATATTTAGAATCAAGATAAAAAATTTTATATGTAGGACCGAAGAAAATACTATATCTCGAAAGGATGGGGAACACATAAACGAGTCACCAAATTCAATCATGCACTGTTAAATGCACGGATATCTCTCTCTCTCTTCTCTCTCACAGATCTTTCTGGATTTAAATGAAGATATTTACTATAAATAATTATGTACGTCAGCACTACAGCATCGAAGACCGTAACCATAGCTTGATTTCATCAGCTTTCCTACAGGAAAAAAAATATGAAAAAGTGTCAAATATTCAAATGCTTGACGTGAATGAAAAATATTGAATCCATATGTTATAGGTAGTGCTACCAAGTATGACAAGTTTGGCGGCTATGTTACAAAGTTTTTTATTTTCTGTGTGAAATTTTTACTTTTTTAAGTTAGGTTTTTAAAGTTTTTTTTTTCATAAACATTTGTTTTATTATTTCTAAAATTGTTATATATATATATTTTATTTGATTAAAATAAATTAGATGCGCTTCTTCATTCATCACATGAAGTCTAGAAAGTAAGCCACTCTATTTATGATTCATGAATTGTGTGACTTCCTATATATCAATATGGCCTATTCATAAATAATTTTCTAAAGAACATCTACGGATTAAAACTAAAAGTTTTCAAATTCAAAATTGAAACTAAAATATTACTTAAACTATCTCTCTATATAGAGAGATATAGATACATAAATACTATACAAATCTGCGACTGATAAGTTTAGTAGAAAAACCCGTTTATACTTTACCTTCTCACAAGAGTCAAATCCTTAAATACTCTATATTTCTTCATTACTTAAGAATATTAGTCAAATAATAAATTTTATTATAATCTATATTATTTCATAGATTTTTTAAAACTGTGGGTATAATTCTTTTCCCTTTAGCATCTGACTCAAAAGTTCAATTATTTCATGGTGACATGATTATGTGTGTCATCCTCAATATAGTGCCGTGAGTGTGTCATAAAGCATTTGAATAATGTATTTAAAGTAAAGTATTGAATAATATATCTAATTCGGTAAAAAAAAATGTAAAGTATTATGCACTATATATAATATTCAAATCACGCATTTACTTTTGGATGATAATAATCACATAGAGGCTCAACGTTGATCCAAAATCTTGGATTTGTGATGCCTATCCTTGCATTCTATATGCGGTGACCTATACTGCCTATAGACGCTTAGGAAGATGCATTTGCATAGGTGAAGAGAATAATTATTGGAGTGACAATATGTTCAAGTCTTCTTCGTAGAGAATATATAGAACAAAAACAGACCTTGCGTTATTTTTTATATATAAAAAGGTGGATGAGTTGACAGGTCTATGTCTCAAATTAAATATCTATAAAGTTATTTTCAAATTATCCACAAATTAGACTCTCGTAATGAGAGTGGGTTTCGAACCTATATGCCCTTCGTAAGACACTAAAATTTTGAATAACTATGTTAAACATATTAGTTAATTATTAGTTTGTCCCTCTCATAAAATTAGCAGAATATATATATATATATATATATTGAAGACTACTATAAATGAGTGAGGAGATCAAATTTTTTCACAATTAATGCAACATGGATATTGTGTTTTTATGATCAATTTTGTTTAATTTCAATTTAAACCTAGTTGTTTTTTCATACCCAAATATCTATAATTTTTGAATTTGTTAGATTATCTATTTTCATATATTCAGAAAGATAAAAAATTTAATTATGTATGAAGTTTGCATCTACTCAAAATCTTATTTATATGTGTGTCTTTGAATATATCATATGCATTAATTATAAAAAGGAGGATTCGAATCCATGATTGCCCGCAAATAAAGTCGTCCATTTTGTTCAGTCAAAATACTTGTTTGAATAGGGAATAGGTTTTGGAAAATTGCCGTGCCATATTACTGTAGAAAGTTTACAATATATACACATAATAAAGAATCTCCCTAATAAATAAAAAATAATTCCTAATAAAGAGTAATAAATACCAGAGATATACAAGAATATTTTAGAATGTAAATGTAACATTCCCCCAAACTCAAGATGGCTTAATAGGAAGCAACTTGAGTTTGTCTACTAGAAATCGGAAGTGACCTAAATTAAAAGACTTGGTGAATAAATCTGTTGGCTGGTGCTTGGTCTGAGTAGGAACAAGTTGAATAGTTCCTTGAGCAACATATTGCCGAATAAAATGACAATCAATCTTAGTGTGCTTGGTCCGCTCATGGAACACATCATTGTGGGCAATTTTAATGGCAGCTTGATTGTCACAATAGATATCTGTGGAGGATGTCCGTGATGCCCCCATCTCATCAAGTAACCAATGAAGCCAGAGAACCTCCGAAGTCGTGTCAGCTAGTGCATGATATTCTGATTCAGCATTGAAATGAGAGGCTAACGTTTGCTTCTTACTTCTCTAAGAAACAAGGGAGTTTCAAAGGAAAATACAGAAGCCAGTGGTAAATCATTGATCAGCATAGTCACCAGCCTAATCAGTATCAGAGTAGGCTCGTAGAGCAAGAGAAGAGCTAGCAGAGAAGTGAAGGCTATGATACAAGGTGTCTTTGACATATTGAATAATTCTAAGAACAACAGCATAGTGAGTAGTCTGGGGTTCAGACATAAACTGGCTAACAATGTGAACTCTATAGGCAATGTTTAGACGGGTCACTGTAAGATAGATGAGTCCCCCAACTAGTTGACGATAATGAGTGAGATTCTCCAATAAGGTACTATTAGTGGGAGTAAAGTGAACATTGGGCTCAATAGGAGTATTTTCAACCTCCTCTTTAAAAAGATATGCCCGAGATATCAAATCGGCTGCATATTTAACCTAAGAGAGAGAAATACCATCATGTCCATGATGTACCTCAAGACCAAGAAAATAGCTTAGATGGCTAAGATCCTTTATTTCAAACTGCTTTCTCAATTAAGTCTTAAGTTCCTGGACACTTATAACATCACTACTTGTAATAATCATGTCATCAACATACAATAGTAGTAGAACAAGGCCCCGAGCTGTAGTTCGAACAAATAGAGCAGAGTCATGAGAAAGCCTAATTGACTCATAGTAGTGCTGAACTTAGCAAACCAAGCACGGGGTGCCTGTTTAAGTCCATACAACGCTCGACAGAGGTGGCAAACCTAGCCATTTGGATGCTAATACCCAGGAGGAGGCTTCATATAGACTTTTTCCTCTAAATCGCCATTTAGAAAGGCATTTTTAACATCCATCTGATAAAGAGACCAATGCTTAATGGCAGCAATGGCAAGAAGGCTGCAGACATAAGTAATTCAAGTAACAGGAGCAAATGTCTCTTCGTAGTCAACACCATACTCTTCTGTAAATCCTTGGGCCACCAAGCGGGCCTTGCATTGCTTTAAAGAACCATCAAAATTAGTCTTGTTCTTATAGATCCATCTACATCTAACCAGAGTCTTACCAGGTGGAAGATCAACAAGACCCCAAGTATGCATTTTCTCCAAAGCCTGTAATTCATCATTCATAGCTTACTGTCAAAGGAGACCACGGGAGGCTTCCTTAAAGGATTGCCGCTCTTGAAATTGAAGAATGGTGGAAAAACAATGGTAATCACTAAGGTAAGGTGGAGAACGTCTTACACGGGTGGGTCGAGGGTTGTCGGACTGGATGGGCCAAGTAATATGTACTAGAGGTTCAAAGATAGTAAGATCATCTGGAGAGGGCACGAAGTCATTTATATGATCGAGCTTAGTGGTAGAAGTTGCATTTGAGTCACTGGGAAAAAGATCAATAGAAATATATGTAAAGATAGAAGGTGAAGGACGAGAAACAGAGGAAAGATCAGTCAAGGATGAAAATTGAATAAATAACATGACGAGAAATGCAGATGCAGTGAGAGAGAGGATCCCAACAATGATAACTCTTATGCTCATGGTGATAATCAAGGAAGCAACAGATACGTGTACGGGTTTGCAGTTTAGAAGTCTCATGAAGAGGAAGAAGAACAAGCAGACATAGACAAAAACTTTAAGAAAACTATAATCAGGAGGGGTACCATTAAAACTCTTAAATGGAGAAATGTTACTCAGAACAGAAGTAGGGACTCTATTGATGTAGTAAACAGCAGTCAAAGCTGCTTCTCCTAAAAAATGTTTAGGACAGGAAGATGAAATGAGTACGGCATTGACAGAATTAAGAATGTGAAGGTATTTTCGTTCAGCCCGACCATTTTGTTGAGAGCTATAGGGATAGGAGTACTGAAAGATGGTGCTCTGAGCATCAAGAAAGCTGAGCAATTTAAAATCACGGTATTCCTGGGAATTATCATGACGAAAAACTTTGATAACTTTTAAGAATTGTGTATGAATCATAGTGGCAAATTTAATATAGATATCAGGTAGCTCACACTGATTTTTCATCATATAAAACCAAGTAAAGCATGAAAAATTATCAACAAAAATCACAAAATATTGTGAACCTCACATAGAAGGAGTAGGTGCTGGGCTCCAAACATCATAATGAATTAAATCAAAAGGTGAATTGACAATAGAGTCATTTTTATTAAATGATAAAGTAGACTATTTAGCAATTTGACAAGAGATACAATCCAAAAATTGAACATCAACATGACCTAAAAGGCCTCTAGAAAATGAAGGACGCAATACAGTTAAAGAGGGATGAGTAAGATGACGATGCCATAGTTCGAGAGATGAGGATGTAGAAGCAGCACACAATCTAGGAGAAGTGACTTCAAGAAGATACATTGAGTTAAACTCAAACATACGCCCAACCTTACGCTCAATCCTGACAATCTGTCCTATTTGAGAATTAAACATAGTAGAACCATGCTTGTTAAATAATACATCATAACCCATATCAACAAGTTGTCTACTAGAAATAAGGTTAAAGCTAACAGTAGGGACAAAAAAAGTGTCATGAATATATAAAGAGGGCAAAGAAACAGTACCAACATGGCTAACAGACATTTGGGAGTTATCCGCAATATGTATAAGGCGAGCAATGATATTAGGTGACAAAGAAGAGAAAAAGGTTTCTTGACCAGTCATATGGTTGCAACAAGCAGAATCAAATAACCAAGAAGATGTACCTGAAGGAGCGACTAAAGCAGCAAGTGAGCTAGAGGTACTAGGGATGAGTTTGCAAAGTAAGGCCTCAATGTCAGCAGTAAAGGATCTCGAAATACTAGCAGCACCAGGTGCCTCATCAGTGGCAAATAAAACAGGCTTGGACGAAAAGGAACTATATCTAGTTGATTTTCCTTGGTCAGATTTAGAAGGACGAGTAGGTCATTGATCAATAAGATGCCTGGTCTTGTTGCAGTATCGACAGAATAAAGTTGGACAATATGCATTAATATGACCCTTCTTCTGGCAAGTTCTGCACTCAATGAATGGACACTAATCAAAAGTGTAATTGGACTAAGGATAACGGTGACAGGACTTAAAATTCCTGCCAGAAGCAACAAAGGCCATTTTAGGAACACGGTGCAGGAGACCCAATCGTGTCTCTTCATATCAAAGGTGAGAAAGGCGATCCTCAAGAGTAGGAAGAGGGCTTTGATGGAGCAAAGAAGCCTGAACAAGTTCAAAATTATCAATAAGTGCCATCAGGAATTGAATGAGACAAAACTGATCATGGTACCAAAAAAGACTTGAGCATCTTCCTCACATTTGAAAACAAGCTCTAAGTAAGCTAGTTGATCTCAGATGGACTCAATCTTGGTAAGAAACTCATATAATGGTTGTCCTTTTTCTTACTTCAAAGTACTAAAATTTTTCTGCAACTGAAATTGATTTGACAAATCAAAGGAAGTGTAACGGCTAGCAAGATGATCCCATGCCTCCTTGGTGGTTTCAAAATGCCCAAACTGTTGATGAATACTAGTAATAGAGGTGTTCCGGAACCATGTGATAATCTGATAATTTTTACTATCCCATTCTTCTAACCACTCAATGAATTTTAGATCAGTCTCAACAGCCTCTTAAACAAGATATTTGGCATCCCTAGTTACATATTTCCAGAACTTTCTTCCCTTGAGAAAACCACGCATGCTTTCCAACCAAAGATGATAGTTGGAACTAGTTAGTGTGACAGAAATAGGCTTAGCAACATCAGATTTTTCCATATATTTAAAAATAGAAAAAGAGGCCAAAAATATAGAAATTTCAAGGAGACACAGTGGCAAAAAACAGATCACACAAATAGGATGGGGATGTCAAGAGGAGCAGAACAAATGAAACGGTGGTCGGAATGGAGTTGGGACGCATCGTCACATGCCGGTGAGAGTTGCTGGCCGAAAAATACATGTGTTGAAGGGTGCTGAAGATGATGGTGGGGTGCGTGTGAATGGTTGAGCAAGGAGAAAGAGCATATTTGAAGGTAGTGGAGATGATGGCAAGAGAAAAAATTTTTGAAAAAAAAACTGCTAAAAAAGAATAGGCTCTGGCACCATATTTGAATTGGGAGTAGGATTTTGGAAAATTGCTGTATCATATTACTATAGAAAGTTTACAATATATATATAAAATAAAAAATCTTCCTAATAAATAGAAAATAATTCATAATAAAAAGTAATAAATATAGGAGATATATAAAAATATTCTAGAATGTAAATGTAACAATTCCAAGATAGAAAAATTCACGGGTTCATTTAAGTTCAGTTCATGCACTGCACTTCCATGTTCAGAAGATCGAAAGTGCCTAAATATTAGGTTTGGAGGAAGACACGCACCTAAATGTTAGGTTTACTAGAGGGTACCCTGTTCTCTTCAATACATGCACATGAATGGACACATGCATGCGCATATTCTGTATGAGTACTATATATATATATATACACACCAGATAATTAAATGAACAATAACCAAATCCCAGAAGTCCATAGAACGTGCAGCATTATATCAACATGAAACATGAAATATGCTGTTGCATGTACGAACACATGGAACACGGAATATGCTGCTAAAGCATGTATAAAGGCGTGTCCTTAATGATAATCTGCAGTATCGGATGTTGGAACTTGCAACGATCGATAACCCAATTGCTGAACAGGAAATATGCTGTTCGCCAAGCATGCTGGCTTTTATACCTGTCGAATAGGAGTACTTCTAGACCTAATCATGAGCTAATACTCAAGAGGATTACTTCAATATTATTCCCTGATCAGGATCAGGCTTTCAAGTTTCAACAGTACGAAATATATATATACCAAACACATAAGAATTTGGGAAATTTAGGAATCAATCAAAGGAAAAATTGTTGTGTTGGCAACGTGTCCCGTGACCTCTGTAATAAAAGTTTCTGAACATATGATCCACATTCTGATATATGCTGGGCGAGTGGGCGATAAATAATTGGGTCACAGTCCCAGAGAGAACTGCATGTGTAAGAGGAAAATACGCTTGGCTTACATGTATATTATATCTAGTGCTTCGTTTAGTAGCCAACAGTTTTGATTGTTCCCCTCGACATTTTTCACGCTATCAATTTCAATCACGGCTGATTCACACCATCCAAGTTTGGATTTTTTGTTTGTTTTGAATCTTTTGATTAAAATTTCATGAAGTCATTAATTAGAACATTTAAGAGAATGAAAGGGGGGAGAAAAATGAACAGCATTTGCGCTAATGTTATTAGTTATTACAACCCAACCAAACCAAAGTATATAGATCAGTTGAAGTATTCAACCATCGTAATACAGGCACCTGTTATAACTAGATCAGTAGATAGATATACAAAACCAGGAAGAAATATCATTATATACACACATCAAATCTTCTGTTAGTGGAAACAAAGATTTGATCATAATTATATGTATACACACCCGCACACAAGAGCTAGGCAGAAATTAAGGAGCACAGATCAGCAATATTCAAGCCTCACAGAAGCCTTCTCTTCTTTCCAGTTAAGAGATGATTAATGTGCATGGCATCTGAGTCCACATCCACAGACGCGGAAGACACTCGAGAATTCCCAGGAAATGCCAGACTCAAAGAAGTGGGAATAACATCATGGACCTTTTCATTATCAGTGTCGAAAGGAGGAGGGTTTTGCCACCGGGGAATCGGAGCTAGAAGAAGCGTGTGGAGCAAAGGACCAGCCTCTGCCACAGTTCTTAGCAATCTACCTCTCTGAGGCAAAGGTTTCCCCCCAACCAGTCTCAATCTGTCAACCATGTTAATGTCTCTAGAAGGACCAACATAATTATCTGTGTCTTTTGTCTCGGTTCTGTCACTGGCCAGAGATAAATCATAGGAATGAGAAGGGAATGAATATGATTTTGAGGTCATGTCTGGACATCCTTTGGTGCTAATTGATGATTTGTTGCTCGGGTCCTGTGGAGTACATGGCTGCAATTTTCGGAGTAGGACTTGAATTTGATGTCTAGCTTCATCTCTTTCTTGGCAAACTGATCTTAACTGTTGCAATAAGCGTTTAATGGTCTCCTCGTATTTCCTTATAATCTCTGTGTTGCCTTCCATCCTTCCTGATTTCAATTCATAATTTGGTTTACGCTCAATCTCATCTGTCATGAGCCAATGTGGTTTTAGCCCCTCAGAAACTCACAAGTGAGAACAGTAGAAAAATATATATTACTTTTGTTAGAATAGCTGTTTTACACGTGAAATATCAGTCTCAAAAAGCTTCAAGTTTGCTTAACCTTTTATTAGTTACCTCGGTGAAAAGATGAAGCCATTGCTCACCAACCTAGCACTATTTATTAACTAAGCAAACATCTGCAGAGAAGTGCGGATAAAATTTTTGAATGCGAAGCAAACTATTTATATTTTTTGAAAGAAGAAAAAAATTAACTAACCCCAATCGAAACCATTAATTGATGGTTTATAGAGAGGAAAGAAGAAGATGAATCAGCCACCTCGTTCTAAGTCCACATATGAGGCATGGCTTCCATCTTTGCACAAGAAATCAGATGAAGAGATATGAATCAAGTAAGCAAACGAAGTGGGGCTATGCGATATCTCGGGCGGTTGAACTTGAATTACACACACACACACACACACACACAAGGTTGTGTTAGAGTTAAGAAAAGTAAGGTCTTATAAATTATAAATATTAGCGTTCGTTTTTAACACTTTGTGCAAAATACACTGAACTCACATCTAATTAACATCAGTCAAGAAAAAAAAAAGGTGATGATAGATACATATTTTAATTAGTAAACAGTGCTTGAGTGAATCGTGATCCTCCGTGGTTATAGGGATTTTGTCTCCCATATTATCACCCCTCATTGTCAAACTGTTTTTTTTTTTGCCAGACCTCATTGTCAAACTGTTTTAGGAGTTATATTAATTGCACAGTTCACCATTTCTGAACCAAGTGACTGATGATCACCGCCACTGTTTTGCCCATGAGAAATTTGAATTTTTGCTGTGGACTTGAATAATTAAGTCAATATTATAATATGTGCATGAGCATACACATACATATATATATATATAAATATAAGATGGAAGAAATATGTAGATTTGCAATAGCCTCAATCTCCGCTAATAAAGTTACAGATGTTTTTTTGTTTGGGTGAAAAAGTTACAGATATATGATGGTTCGCAGCCAAACAGTTCTGCGGTTGGTCCCTTCAAAAGAAAGGAAACAAAAAGTCAAAAACAGACCCTTATTATTTTTTGGTGAAAAAAAAAAGACCTTGATTGATTTGAATCCAACATCTTTTTAAAAATTATAAATTTCAACCTTCAACCTTCATGACAATAGCGAAAAAAAAAACTTATTTCGATATTACATATGAGAGTAAATTAATGATTCAGGTCATACAAAAATATTTCTTAATTTGGTTCAATAAACTAAACATTTTAATTTTGTCTTCATGTGTTTCTTTTTTTTTTCTTCTAATCTAATAGTCCATTCTTTACACAAAGTGACAACACATATTAAGTACCTAATGGCCAAAATTATGCGATTTTGGTTACTCTTAGCATTGTCTTCTTACCCCATCTGGAAAATTAAATAATTTAGATAAAATTAAGTTAAAGTATCTTTAAAATAAGAGAGAGTAACGTGAAAAAGAGAGAGTTAGTACAGGAATCACTTATTCAATTTTTATCTCTCTTAGGAAATATTTTAGAAATTTATAGTTTCAAATATAAGTTAAAAACTTCAATGGTAAAAATAGGCAAATAACAAACTCTTCTTATTTATAAAATTGGAAAAAAAATTATTAAATCTAAGGCCGAAGCCCAAAAACTTTCATGGGATAGCCTTATGAGGCCCAATAATATTTTGGGCCCAAATCGTATGATATACACAAAGCGACTGATGGCGAAAAACCAAGTGAAACTATTCCAACACCCACCCCCGCCCCCCCCCCCCCACCAACAAAAAAAAAAAAAGACGCCGTGAAGCTTTTTGCTAGTTCGGAGAAAAGACGAGGGGACGAGAGGGAGTATCCAACTCTGAATCGAACATGGCCATGGCCGGCACCATTCCTCTTCCTCTCACATCGCCTTCTCGCCGCTCTTTACCCTCCGTCAGTCTCGTTCGTCCTTCTTCAACCTCCTTATCTGCTTTCCCTTCCAATCTGCCCAGACCTCAATATTCCGTTAAATGCCCCACTTCTCGCATCATAACTTCTTCAATGAGCATTGAAACACCCGTCAAAAGTTCGTCTGCTTCGTTCTTAGACAGAAAAGAGTCTGGGTTTCTCCATTTCGCCAAGTATCACGGCCTCGGCAACGACTTCGTTTTGGTAAGCTTTAACCCTATGTTTGGATTCGGAGTCTTCCTATTTATCCCCCTGATGAAATAATTTGGTGCTGTACATCTAAACAAAGATGATCGAACTTTTACTTTTTTTTTGTTTTGCATTTTGATTTTAATTGGTTTTGCCAATTTGAGTGATTTTCAATAGGTTGACAACAGAGACTCGCTAAAGCCCAGGATCAGTGCAGAGAAAGCTGTTCAACTATGTGATCGTAACTTTGGGATTGGTGCTGATGGAGTCATCTTTGTCATGGCAGGCACCAATGGCGCTGACTATACCATGAGAATCTTTAATTCTGATGGAAGTGAGCCTGAGGTGATTCTCTTGCTGCCAATATCATATTTCCCAATCTTACCATCCTTTGAGTCATTGCTTCTGATTTTTGTTGGAACTTTGGGAATGCTTGCTACCTTGCTCAGTCGGCTTGTAAACTTTGGATAGTACTGAATGAGCTAGCTTTTTTGACGATGCATTCCCTCATGTTTAATAATTTGACCTTATAATCCGTAGATGTGTGGAAATGGAATGCGGTGCTTTGCCAAATTCGTTGCTCAGCTTGAGAACTTACATGGTAGGCAAAGGTAAGGTCCTTGTATTACTTTGTTCTGACATAATTCTGGTCCATTTTTTTTCACTTCTATTGGCAAAACAACCGTTGGTAGAGTTTTCTCTTTTGACCCTCTTTTTCTGACTCACGTCTTGTTGCTGGTACTATTGTGTGTTAAAACTAAAAGGCAATTATTCGTTACCTTCACAGATAGCCATAAAAAATGTTTGGAAAACCACTATTCCCTTATATGCTATTATGTTCCCATATACTTCCGATCCACTGTTTTGTTCTATTGGTTAAAAAGCTGAGATGACCTTTCTTTTTTGACCCCTTTTTGCTACTCATGCCTTGTCATTGCAATGTTATGTTAAAAACGCAATTATTCCATTCCGTAACAGATAGCCACAAAGAAGACAATGTTTATCACAGGATTGAAAATAATTTAATAAAACTAATATCATAATATTGACAATTGAAGGTAATAAGTTGATATTGATTTAGAATACAGATTAGTGGCACCTTTATAATTATCATTAGATAATGAAGGCCTGTTTATACTTTATTGAACTACTTTTTCATATCTTGCAGTTTTACTGTACATACCGGTGCTGGTCTGATTGTTCCAGAAATTGTTGAAGATGGAAACGTATGTTCTTCCTCAGCTAATATTTGCGACAATTTATTTATTGTGATGTTATATGCTTTGAAGACATTAGTTCATGCTATGTAGCTGCCAAAGTGCCTTTTATGTGTAAATTCTGTAGTCACTAGTCAGTACTGTTTCGAATGGTTTTAACTTGGAAGGGAGGTTTCTTTTTGTCTCTTATGTGGTATTGTTTCTTTAACTAAGTTGCTACACAATGATACCATTTCAGGTCAGAGTAGACATGGGGGAACCAATTCTTAAAGCATCAGAGGTGCCTACTAAATTACCTGCAAATAAAGATCACTCGGTGGTTAAGTCAGAGCTAGATGTAGATGGAGTTATCTGGAATGTAACTTGTGTTAGTATGGGAAATCCACATTGTGTAACATTCGGTACAAAAGAAAGTCAGGTGAGTATTCTAGAGTTGGACAAGTTATGGATGTTGCAAATTTACAGTTGTTATATTATGCTTTCTGGGCTTTGGAATGTATTCAAAGGTATTATATCTGTAATGTGATATACACTTGTTGTCACTGACACACTCAACTGAAGGTTGAACTCAATTATATGAAAAGAAAAATGGTTAAGGAATTGCTATTAGCAAATTTTATTAGTTAGTTTTTATTGGGCTTACTCTGACTCATGTTTTAAATGTAAGCGTTATGCCATCTTATAGCCATGCCAGACACTTGACTTGTTCTTTCCCTTGGGCATGTAGATCACGTTTATTTTGTTGCTTGTTATGAACAGAATTTGTTGGTTGATGATTTGAAGCTAGCAGAAATTGGTCCGAAGTTTGAACATCACAAGGTGTTTCCTGCAAGAACAAATACAGGTTTGTGTTGGCTATTTTGGATTTTAAACCTTTTAACAAGTTTTTTTTTCTCCTCCCCTATCCATTTTTTTCCATCAGCGGTGCCTTTCCCCCCTTTTCTTTTTCTTTTTCTTTTTATTGGGCATATGGTTTTGCTGTTGAATGTGTTGGTTGCTAATGGAAAGTCACAGGAACATGCCAGAGTTGCTGCCCACTTGATCCTTATTGATAATACCTTATTCATTGCGTGGGTACATGACTTCGGTGGGGGGAGGGAGTAGCAACTCTTGTGTGTTGGGGTGTCCAGTTGCATCAAAGACCCTTCTCATATGCTGTTGACTAGATTCGGGCATAATTTAAAAAAAAAAAATTGCCTTACTTTATTACAAATGTTGAAAAAGATTGCACTTATTTTAAAACAATCCAATAGATGAAACTTCCGTAGAATTAAACCATTACATATAGACGGACCATTCCTCTATTCCTCACTCTCATGAATGGTATGGTCTATAATGTGATTTCATTTGCAGAATTTGTTCAAGTTCTGTCCGATCATCACCTGAAGATGCGTGTTTGGGAGCGTGGAGCAGGTTAAAACTACTAGAATCTGATTATGCATCTGATAAGTACATCTAGACATTGTATAGTTGCTAGTCAACATCTGGTGAAAAACTTTAATATCTGAGGGCGGTTTTTAAAATTCTCAATTTTGCAGGAGCAACTCTAGCTTGTGGAACTGGAGCTTGTGCTGTAGTAGTTGCAGCAGTTCTCGAGGGTCGTGCTGGGGGGGTAAGTATGCTAGTGCAGATTAAGATCCGCCGTAGTGTGCTAATATTTCATTTGCTTTGTGATTTTTCATTGGGGAAACTGCAGCGGATCCTTACATCAAGGAATCTGCCGTCTTAAGTATACTTGCAACATGAAAGTTGTTAATATTTTCCCACGGGAGGGTGTTAAAATCGTTATTAGTATTTCTATGTGAAAAAATGTTAATTATATATTCAGACAAAGCAAGTGACATCTTCATTATATTTCTTGCTAATCAATATCCTGTTGCGATCAAGAATCTTTTCGGTAAAATTTTCGTAAGTGTTTTCTCTTAAATATTTTTACTGAATTTTTAAATAGTTCATGCAATGCCTACTTACCTTCATATTTTCTATGGCTAACTTGGCACATTTGTTTTGGGAAATGTGACAGATTTGCACGGTTGATCTCCCTGGAGGGCCATTGGAGATTGAGTGGAGGGAGGAAAATAATCACGTTTATTTAACGGGCCCGGCTGAAGCAGTTTATTACGGATCCTTACCCCTCTAATTTGCAGTCGCTGATATTTATGGTTAATCCGGACGCCTTTCTGGGTTTCTGGGTTTTCAAGCTCTGTGTATTATAAAATGGTAACCCTTGTACGATTGTAGTTGGCTCTGACGTTGGATTGAGTATACCTTCCAATGAGTTTGGGTCACAATGACAAATTCCCTGCTGCATTACTTGTTTCCTCAAGAAAATGAATTCCAGTATGCATTTATCCTAATAAAGCGGAGACTTGTTTGATTTGATCACGCTCGTCTCTTTCTTTACATTCTAATCATAATTAATAATTCCTATGTAAATGGAAGGAATTGGAGATGGGGAGAGAGAAAAATAATGTATTAATATCCATAATCAAATTTATAACAAGCTGTCATTGTAAAAAAAATCATAAATAGTGTAAGTTATTTTCCAAATTTTGGCACGGAAAAATGTGTCTGATTCACCTTAAGGCTAGTAATTCATTGTCAGGGAAAAATTAAATCATGAAAGGTATTTGAAGTTTAACTGCTTCTAAATTATGTTGGATAATACATATCCTGTGAAAGGATTTTTTTTTTTTTAGAAGTTCGAAAGCTATTCCTAAGAAATAGGGCACTCTTTTTTTTTGGAAAAAAGAAGGTACTTTAATTTAAAGCTAATGCTATTTTAAAAAAGAATAATATTTAGTTACTTGAAGTTAAACTGCTTCTAAGTATATATTGGACATTACATGTCCGGTGAAGTATTTGAGAGAATTTCATTTTTTAACATTTTCTGCTCGAACATTGGTCTGGGTGAGAGGCATTGCCCTAAGGCAGGGTTTAGCATGCCATGATATCGCGTCTAAGAAATGGAAACAATATCACCAAAAAGCAAATATAATATTGTTATTATAATCTTTTTGGGCCAAATTAATATTACTTATGCATGCAGAAGAAGTATAGATTTTCTGCTCAGATGTAAATAGCCCATTTGATAAAAACAACAAGTGAATGACCCTAAATATTTAGAGTGGCTCTCAGCCCAATAACAGGACCCAAAATAAAAAAGTGAGTCGGAGATGAAAGGTAAGCTCCTAGTTTGAATTTTTGAGCCAGATGCCGGGCCCCACGTTCCGCCCGGCGCCGGGCATCTCTGCATGTCTCTAACGGTTGTCTTGGTCCACAAAATACAAATACTCTCAATTAGCCGTTGCCAAAGCATCTCTCTCCTCTCATTTTTATTTTTTGAAAATACGCTTCTAAACCGGTGATTCACCCCCCAAGTAGAACAAGGAAAGTCGGAGCAATACTCAAATCGTAAAGGAAAACTCAAAAGCATCTCTTTCCGATCACTCTTTCTCAGATTCTCGGATCCTCTGTGTATATTCTCAGCCAATACTGCTGTATGTTTTCTTTAGGCTTTCACCTTATTACCTACACGCATGAATGAGTTCATTGGTCTCTGAGAAATTTGAGCTTTCAATTCAATTTTGGAACTTTCCTTGTCGCTCGATCTGAGATGTTCAATTTACATTTGAGTTATGTAATTCCAAACAGAGATTCTCATTTTTATGACTATATGCTGACGGGGCTGCTTCTTTGTTCTTTAAGCAGGCTATTGTAGAAGAGAAAAATGTTATCAGTAACGCCTGATCAATCTAAGAAGGTGGGATTGGGACTTACACCATCTCCATCTCCATTTCTCACTCCGCGCCCAGAGCGGCGACGCCCTGATTCAAGAGGGGCTGAGTGGAACCCTAACCGTCAGGACAAGGATAAAGAGACTAACGTGCAAGTTTTGCTTAGATGCAGGTGACTTATTGCGTTCTTCTTTCCTTTTGATTCTTGCATATGCTTAACTTCTCAATGCCGTACACTGCGAACGCTGTTTTCTCTTTTTCTTCGTAAACCGTCCTTCATTCTCTATATGAGAACATTACTTCGCAGTATGAGCTGTAATCAAATGATTATTTGGATAGTTGAGCTACACAGAGAGTGGCAAGCTTGTAAGATTAGTCTAGTACATTCAATATTGTATATAATATTTGTGATTGAGGACTTTGTGTATGCATGTTGATTCTTTAATTATTCTAGTACATTCAATGTTGATGATAAATCTGGATGTGTGAAATCATCTTTGTTCATTCTTTAATTATTTTTCCAATATCAGGCCATTAAGCGATGATGAACTAAGGTTGAACGTTCCCAGCGTGGTGTCATGTAATGAGCATAAAAGAGAAGTCACCGTTATGCAAACTCTAGCTAACAAGCAAGTGGATAGAGTTTTTGCTTTTGACAAGGTCTACTTCTTTTACCTTTTGATGCTATCTTGCTCTATGATATTAGCCATGATGTATATGCTGAGTAGTGATTTCAGTTAACCTCAAGTTAATATTTATTTCTTGTGTTGGTAAGGTTTTTGGGCCTAAAGCACAACAAAGATCTATATATGACCAAGCCATTGCCCCAATTGTTAATGAAGTCCTTGATGGTTTCAACTGCACTATCTTTGCTTATGGCCAGACAGGCACTGGTAAAACATATACAATGGAGGGTGGGATGAGAAACAAGGTACTAATTTATCATTCAACATTGTTCTATTTTTCTTCACTATGTTTACATATCTTTTAATCATAGCAAGTATGTCATGTACCATGATTGATACGTAGGGTGGAGATTTACCCGTTGCGGCAGGTGTTATTCCGAGGGCAGTTCGCCAAATTTTTGATATGTTGGAGGCACAGAATGCTGACTATACCATGAAAGTGACATTTCTTGAACTTTATAATGAAGAAATAACCGATTTACTGGCCCCTGAAGACAATTCTAGGTCTGCAGAAGAAAAACAGAAGAAACCTCCGATCCTTATGGAAGACGGAAAGGGTTGTGTGGTTGTGAGAGGTCTTGAAGAAGAATCTGTGTATGGTGTAAATGAGATATATGCCTTGTTGGAACGTGGGGCATCAAAAAGGCGCACAGCAGACACATTACTTAACAAGCGAAGCAGGTGGGTTTACTTTTTAACTTACTGAAGTTCTCGAGCTAGTGGATTCCATATTTTTCTCAAATTATTTTTTTTTTGGTGCAGCCGCTCACATTCAGTCTTGACAATTACTATCTATGTGAAAGAAGCGGTCATTGGTGGTGAGGAATTGATTAAATGTGGCAAGCTTAATCTTGTTGATTTGGCAGGTTCAGAAAATATATTGCGTTCAGGAGCACGTGAGGTATAGGCGAAGTTCCACTTAATTCCTGGTTATTTATTGCATGTTCATCAACAAGCAAAGAACTGATACTAACATCATATTCAATTGAACATATAGCCTCATTCAGTCTGCATATCTTTCTTTTCTCTTTTTCTTTGTTTTTTATAAGCAGAATGAGTTTCAAAATTTAGTGTATGTTTCATGGGATATTGGGGGGAAGGGAGGAGGGGGCATGACAAGTTTCTCATGTTTTCAAGTCTTGAAATTTCTAAATACTGTGGTGATGATTAATTTCTTACTTTTTTCCTTTGTTTTTAGTAAAGGTTTTTTTACATGGAGTCTTGTATTCGGGCCTTCAAAAAGCTTGCAATTATTTCTTTCTTTTTTTTTTGAACAATTATTTCTTAAATCTGTATGCATTAACAATTGCAGGGTCGTGCAAGAGAAGCAGGGGAGATAAACAAGAGCTTGCTCACCTTGGGACGTGTCATAAATGCACTTGTGGAACATTCTGCTCATGTGCCTTATAGGTTCACCCAAACATTCAACCATCATACGTGCATTTAGTTCTTTAAAGATTTGTTACTTAATATGCATGCCATTGTTTTTCTGTGTTCCAGAGATAGTAAGCTTACAAGGATTTTACGAGACTCCTTAGGTGGGAAAACAAAAACATGCATAATTGCCACTATTTCACCATCTGCTTATTGTTTGGAAGAAACATTAAGTACACTGGATTATGCCAGTCGTGCCAAGAACATAAAGAATAAGCCTGAGGTTAGTTATACTTGCTGTTGTCTCATATGGATTTCCAAATGCATTAATTCTGAGATGCTGATGAAAGCTTGTGTTTATTAATAGGCAAACCAAAAATTTTCAAAGGCTGTTTTGCTGAAGGACTTGTACATGGAAATTGAGAGAATGAAAGAAGGTCTATTTACCTTGATTTTCTCATTTTTTGGGACATAAAAGTAAGATCAAGAAGCTAACAGCCTTGTGTAACTGAATATTAAGTGCAGATGTTCGAGCAGCAAGGGAAAAGAATGGTGTATATGTTCCTCATGAAAGATTTGCTAGGGAGGAAGCGGAAAAGAAGGTTGTTAAATCTTCATGTTTTTAACCTATAATTTCTATCATCACTTAATTTATACGGTTTTGCTATTGGGATTTATTTGTTTAAGGATTGTTATGCATCATTCATAGAAAAGATGATTGAACAAGCTGAATTTCAGGGGAAACTACAATTTTGCGGATTATATAAGACTAACTGATGATGATAATGATAATGAAATGGCAAATCAGGCTGGTTTCCTTGTTAGTTATATATTATTCTTTAGTCAATAAATACATGTTTGATTGCCCATAGCCCAAATCATTTTCTTAATTATAACTTGCAGGCAAGAAACGAGAAGATAGAGCAATTGGAGAATGACCTCAGTCTTCGTGAGAAGGTATTCTAGGAATCCATGATTTACGTATTCCTTGTCTTTATCAGTATTTGGTGTCTATTACATAGCTATTTTCCCATATATATCTTGCAGGAAGTGGACAGGTTCCGAGAGCTCTACCAAACTGAGCAAGAACGGAAACTAAATTTGGAATGTGAGCTTAAGGATTGCAAGGTATTAAGGGGAACTCTTTCCTCCATGGTTTTTTTCCTTTACAAATATCTTGTCTCAATTAAATTACTCTGCTAGGTAAATTTGGAGAAAACCAGCAGTGCTTTGCATGATCTCCAAGAGAATTACAGTCTAGTAGTGTCAACACTGAAGGAGAAGGAGTTTACAATTTCCAATCTACTGAAATCAGGTAAGTTCATCGTGGCACTCAGTACGGCACATATTATGCTGAGTCTGTTCAATTCTCAATTTCGCAGTATATATTACTTGTATTCTTCTATGAGTGAACAGAAAATTCTTTAATCGAGCGTGCAAAGGAGTTGTGTTCAGATCTGCAGAATGCATCGGATGATATTTGTTCACTGTCCCTGAAGTTGGGTATGACTATTTTACCCCTCTACTTTAAATGATCTAGGCTATAGTTTAATTCTTTTGAGGATTTATTATCCTTGCAGATAAGAAAGACCAGATGGAGGCTGAAAATCAGAAAATAATCTTGAATTTTGGTTCTCTGCTGAACCAGAGATTAGAAGACCTACATATGACCGTCATGGGGTCAATTTCTCAACAACAGAAACAACTGAGATGCATGGAAGATCGTGCCAGTTCATATCTTGCCAGTAAAAGTGAAGTAAGAAAAAAGAAGAAAGCTTGCTACACTTACAATCTGGTTCTTTCTTGTTGTTTTTATTCTTATCATTTGATTGACAATAATTTTCTCCAGGCAGCACAAGCTCTAGAAACAAGGATCAAGAAAATGACCGAGATATATGCTTTAGGAATAGGGACATTGAAGGGGCTTGCCAACACATTTCATATAAAAGTTTCATCTGATATGGAGCAGATCCAATCTAGAGTGTCATCACAGACATTAGCTGCTGAGAGTGTAAGTCAGAAGGGTTTGTTCTGTTATAATGAAGTATACCCGTCATAGGATGCCGGGGTCAAAAGAATATTACTTCTCTTCCAAGTTTGATTATGATGATCCCTTTTTTCAGTTTCTTACCACTGCTGTGCTTGAGGCTAAGGATGTTATATGCAGCATCCAGAATTCTCTTGATGAGCAAAAGCATCTATTAGAATTCTCCATTCAACAACAAGAGGAGGTAGGTTTCATTTATGCCGAGAACTCTCTTTTTGGGTGTGCTGACCTTTAGCATAGTTATATGTACGTGATATTTAATTATTGCTAAAACAACTATTAAACTTCATGGAAAATGTAGGGATTAAAGCAGAGTCTGAGTTCAGCGCAATTGATTTCAGAGGCAACTCTGAACTTGTTCAATGACATTCATCAGCATTCTTCACGAGTGGTGAAAATTATTGAAGAAACTCAGAATGAGAGAACCAACCAGTTAGTCAGCTTTGAGAACTTGTTTAAGGTAAGCAAAATTTGAGCTTCTTAACCCAATGCACAGTCGAGTCTCAAAGGACTTGGTGAGTTTCATCGTTTATTTGTTCCTTTAACCTTAAACAGGAAGAGGCTGCTAGAGATGAAGAGCAGGCCTTAGAAAAAATTGCAGCAATTTTAGCAACCTTGACATCTAAGAGAATTGCTAGGGTGAGTTGTTGGCATTTCTCTTTTCTTTGTTTCGTTGTTTGTTGGTGAATATACCTGTGTATTGTATCTCTGACTTGGGAAATATATGTTTTAGGTCACCAAGGCATCAAGAAATATGCAGGATGCAAGCCTGAAAGAGTCTAAGAGATTACAGCTTGAGATGTACAACATGCAGCAAGTATCAGAAGATGCTACAAAGGAAGTTGGTAAATATGTAGAGGATGTGAAAAGTCATTTCATGGTACAATCGATCTCAGCAAATGATTCTAAAGCGTTAATGGAAAATTGTCTCCACGATTGGTTAGTTTTCATTTCCTCTCTTTATTGCTTCCTTTTCTTCTTCTTCCTCATCTTCATCTCTCTCTCTCTCTCTCTCTCTTACATATGATTGTTTAGTATCATAACCTTCAATTGAATACTTGTGTTGGTTCATAAAAAGAATTGAACGCTTCTGTCATAAAATAAATGATTCTGCCCTCCATTAGTTGGATGTTACAGTGGTCTTTTTTCCGATATTCATTCCTGAAGTAATTAATTGTATACAAGTTGACTTCAATTGCGCTTCTGTATATATTAAAAAAGATACCCAAGTACTAGTGTTCATGAGCAATTTAGACTGCTTGTAATGTAACTTGAATGCCTTTGACATTGCTTGTGACTCATCTCAGTGCTTGTGATTTGATGCCCTTTGACATTGCTTGTGATTCATCTCGATGGTAACAGTTTTGATTTGATGTCTTTGTTGTGTATGGATCTGTTCTCATATGTGCTTTGACTTGTTTGTATGAATTTGTTCTCAATTCTCATGGTATATGCAGCTCAAAGACAGTGCACTATGCAAGGGAGCAGTGGAAAAATGCCCAGTTGTCCTTGAACAATCTCAACAAAAACAGTCTTGCAGAGATAGAAAATATAGTAAAGTTAGTCCTGTTTGTTGGTGTAGCAGATTTATTATTATAATTACAATTCGAATTTGATTTTTAACTTTTACTAATGTATGACAGGGCAAATATAAACTCAAACTGTGCTTTGAATAAAGGATTCGTGTCTGCATCATCATGTATGGATTCGGATTATGATGCTGGAACCCATAACCTGGTGGAAGCTGTAAATGGTAATTTGAAGTTCTTACATTTATACTATGTAGCTTTCTTCTTGCTGTATTAGTAGCATAATAAATACCCTGTCTAACCTGATAAAAACAAACTTCTACACTTTTCAGATGCACTAATGTCGGACCGTGAGAACAAGAAGGAAATTGATTCAATGACTACACGGTGGTCGGAGCAGCTTCGATCTGTAAAAGAGAAGCATGGTGAAAGCATATTAAGCATACAAACCCAAGCAGAAGAGTGCCTTGAAAAAGATTACTTGGTAATATCCTTTTCTCGCTACAATACCCTTTGCATATATAATGGTGTGAAATGAGCTAAATACCCTTTGCATATATATGAGAACAGGTTGATGAGCATACAGGTCTCACACCAAAGAAAAGAATGATAGCTGTGCCCACCCATGCATCTATTGAGGAGATGAGGACACAAATCTCTGAAGAAAACAACTCCTGGGAGAAGAGATCAAAATGGATCCAAGCAGAATCTAAAATTCCGCATCTGATTGCATCTCCAAATCGAACTCCTTTTGCAGATGTCAATTGACTTTGCTTCCAGAGCTAGCTGCACGGTTCTGGGGAAAGAAGCTCATCAACTGATGAGCGCCCACTTCACTTCTCTTTCTTTTCCCCTGTAATATTGTTTCAACTTGAGTAGGGGAAATTCACCCTTCCCAGAACCGATTTTAGGTGATTTGTAGGTAATATGTAACTTATCCCGTCATCAAAAGTCAGAATAATTATCTCTTTATTTGAATTTTCTCACTGCTAATTTCCTAATAGTAAAAACAATATGAACTGTGCTTTGGTCAAAAAAAAAAATCCTGATTGAGATGTTTCTGGCGGCGGCTCAAGTGTTTCTAGACGACAAAGCAAGCCAAAGGATTTTGAGGTAATATGTACCTTTTCCCGTCCTCAAAGGTCAGAATAATTATCCCTTTATTTGAATTGAATTTTCTCACTGCTAATTGCTAAATTTCCTAAGAGTAAGAACAATATTGGTAAAAAAAAATCCTAATAGTAATAGAGACTTATCAGTGATTGAGATGTTTCTGGCGGCGGCTCAAATGTTTCTAGACGACACAGCAAGCCAAAGGATTTTTAGTAAGAAAAGTGAAAAGTTGTTGACTGATCAAACAGCTGTGAGAACTAAACTTTGGGGGGAAAAAAACTGTTGGGAAAACAAAGAAACATGTTTTCCTTGGGTCAACGCGGTGGCCATATCATGTATGTTAGTTTTTACACCTACAAGTAAGGAACCCCGAAAGCTTGCGGCCCAAGCTCCTTCACTCGGGGGGCTAACTTTATCCATGCGCGTACGAAAACGAACAAAAAATATTGCATAAGCAAATATGTAAGCAGGGCTTTTTTGGTCATTTCGTTGTGAAAGTTCAAGATTGGCAGATATGTACAAGATTGGCAACTCAACCCCACAAAGTTATTCTTTATTGCAGTCGAAAGTTCTTCACTCCATCCCCCAACCGCCTATATATATATATATATATATATATACACATGTCCCCGCTTATGAGTTTCTCATCTCATAACATTCCTTTCCATCTCAAAGCATTGTTTATCAACGACACTTGGATTATTTCTCATTCCCCATGACGAAGAGACAGATGGCAAACGAAAACGGAGAGAACTTGGATCTGGCAATCTCTCTTCTGCTTGTCGGTCAGCCACCACAACAGCACAAGTCCCACAACATCTCATCATCGCCTCATCATGAATTCGAATGCAAGACCTGTAACCGCAAGTTCTCTTCGTTTCAAGCGCTTGGAGGCCACAGAGCTAGCCACAAGAAGCCCAAGCTTGATTCGGAAGCGGACCTACACAAAGCCAATTCGGTGAGATCGTCCCTGCACGAATGCTCCATTTGTGGTCAGCGATTCTCTCTGGGGCAGGCCCTGGGAGGCCACATGAGGAAGCACAGAGCAGCCATGAACGAACGCCTTCCTTCCATAAATGAGGTGGTTGCTACTGTCCCTGTTCTCAAAAGATCTAACAGCAAGAGGGTTATGTGCTTGGATTTGAACTTAACCCCTCTCGAAAATGACCTCAAGTTACTTTTCGGAAACAAGGCACCTTCAGTTAATCTTGCTTTGTGCTGACCTGCTCTTGTTCTTTTGGACCATTCTTTGATTCTTCTTATCTTAAACTGGGATGGATGTTTAGTTGTTCATATTTTATTTTCATTGTACACAACATTAAATTTGCTTTGTACCTAGCACATTTGTAAGAATAGGAACATTGAAATATATATGGATTGGCTCAGAGCCGTGTAGAAATACAAAATTTGTGCATGTGGATTTTTTCCCATAATAGACTAGCTAGGGTGTTTTGCTGCTTAGCTCGAATATGTATACGTCTTAAAATGTATTGTACTCCATTTCAATCCACAGAAAAACATACAACCTCGATGCTTCTATGGGCCGGAAGAATGAAAACAATAGAGATTAAAAAATAAAATATCTTGTCGAAGGTAATCCAAAAAAAAAATCTGATCTCAACTTGCGTTTAAACAAATTAATCTCTGAAGAGCAACCTTTGTGCTGATCCTCCAGCTTGATATTGAGTTGAATGGCGTCCTATTTGCGTAATTCGCTGAATCATTGATCTCTAGTTTTTTTCTTGAACTTATGGAAGGGAGGGAGTGTGTTTAAAACGATGACATTTCCTTGGTAAAATCTTCCGCCCCCTCCTGATCCTTATTACACCCATCAGAAAATACCTACAATAACAAATATTTACAATTTTATTTTATAGTCACCCATTCATAATATTTAATGAGATTTTTATTAAAAAAAAATAGTTGAAATATATGACTACACAGCACAACTATATAAATATTCGATTTGTTATCTGCAACGAGAAGCAATAAATACTCGGATAAAGCTTACGTCATACCCATAACAAAGGCAGTTAAAGATGCCAAGCAACTTTTTTGGCGTTTTTCGGCCTATCTTACCGCAGTTGCCTATTAGCCTTTTCCTTCCAAGGTTCCTTTTCCGCGCCCCCCATAAAGGATATCTTCGGGAGTAAGTAAGCAATTACGCAGGTAGATGGGCATTATTGTCATTTTGTTTTTGGCCGCCCGATGGGGCATTATTGTCATTACAGTAGTGTCAAGCATTCACGTCAATGAAAACCAGTCAAAGCATGGTTGACTACACTTTTTTTTTTTGGCCTCATCATCACTTGACCACTAAAGATGTTCAGAGGCTCGATCAGGTTCTTGAGTAAAACTCAAATCAAACAAAATCAACCAGTTTAACTTCTCTTGGGACCTTTTTAGCTTTTTTTTTTTTAATTTGATTTGGTTCCAAATTCAGTTTAATTCAGTTTGATTTGATTTGGATTATAATAAATTAATTTTTTTTAAAAAAATATTATTTTTTTTAAAAATTAAATTAAATAAGCTACATATAAATACTTTACGAACACAAATTATATCTAAATATTTTACTAAATTATAAAAATTTTATATAAAATTTTTATTATTTTTTATATTTTTATTTATTTAGTGATAGATTCATATAATTAATTATAATAATATACTTATTTATATTTTTTCTCTCAAACTAACAAATACTTTGTAATCTTATTTATGAACTTTTTTACTTAGAAAACTTGTATTAATGAGCAGTATAAGAAAAAAATGTATTAAATAAATATAGTATTTGAATTTTAAAAAAATAAATAGTATAGTAGGTTTGGTTCGGTTTCATGCCTTGGAAACCAAACCGAATCGGTTCTTAAACAACAAAAATTGAAATAAATCTTATTTTAATTCAATTTTGATCGGTTTGGTTCGGTTTAATCAATTTTAAACACTCTTAGTAACCATGTTTAAATGTAAATACTTAATACCAAAATTTCCACATTGGTCAACAAATTTAAAAAAAAGAGAAAGATATATATTTATCATTCACTTTTAAGTTCGCACATTAGCATTTTTTCAATTTTTATTCTAGAAATGATTTTTTTTGCTTCTTTTTTGCCCAACTGTTAGCATTATTCACAACAAAATTATAAAGTTATACTCAAAAAATTAGATTTGTTTTTTAAAAGGTTAATCTTATAAGGCTGGTTTGATATCAGACGTTTTTCTTGTTTGAAAAAAATAAGATTCTAATATTTATTACTATATTATCATTATTTCATAATATTTAGTTATTTTATTTCTTCATTTCAACGGATCAATATGTCAATCTTTCGAAAATGTGTTATTTGAATGTGAGTGTATAACAAAATTCGAAGTCTTCGTTTTTAAATGAATTGGATTTTAAAGATTTGCCAACGTCAAAGTATATCTTAGTACTTAGTGTTGAAAGAATTCTTACAGGGAAACTTAGAAAGCTGATGTGATACTATGAGTTTGCATATCTTACCAATTGAAATCACATTTATTGGCAGTTCATGCAAACTCTTTAGTTGTTTATTTGTTTTTTGGGAATTCATATACTTTGTTCAATAAATTTTAAAATGACTTTGGATCAACACCAAATGAAAGAACCACCTAACATGGCTAATCATCGAATTGGGAAATATTCCACTTATTTAGTTCATACATAATTTTAAGTTGATTAAAATTCCAAATTTTTGGGAGTTGAAATATTCCATAGTCAAAGGTGATCACCAGCAACTATTCCAACTCATCCAACACTGCCAAATTGGATTGGTTTGAAAAAAAAAAAGCAAAAAGCGAAAAAAAATTCCCAAGCTGGCTATAATTTAGATAACAGGCGTGAGGGTCACCGTCAAAACGGGGGCTACACGTAAAATTAAAAACAAACTAAAAAAAATGCTCCCTTGGGGGTCAAGTCAAAGGTGTGTGCGTCTGTTGGGGACACCAAAATAGGAAACATCAACTTCTGACTTTGACCACCAAGTCCTCAAACACGATTCCTTTGTTTGGCTGTTTCCGAAGTTTCCGCGATTTTAACACTCGCTAGCTTTCTCTACACACGCTCGCTGCTTCCCTTCCCATTCCAAATCCAAACATATACATACCTACCTTCTCAAGTGGTCTCACCTCCATCTCTCTCTCGTTACATATGCTAATATATAGTATCACATCGGCAATTATGCGAGCAGCAGGGCTACTATCGTTATTACAGAAAAGAAAAATTAGCGAAGGCATTCTTGGAAGAGCCGCACTAATTTTTTTCAGACCTGCAAAATTATACAAGGCCCATCTTTAGTTTTGTATTAAAGAATTGAGATAGTATTGTGCGGCCCAAATATGCTATATGTCCTAACGTGAATTTTTTTATCAACAAAGCTTGAATTTAAGGTCAATTGCATGCATATTCAAGACTCTAGTATCAAACTACAAATTAAGCTAACACAATCTCGGCTCCTACTAGCTAAACTACACATTCTATTCTAGTTTATAGTTAGATTTTCCTCCCTGCTCAGGTTGGAACATGGATGTATAGGCACACGAGGACATTTTATTTAGTTTTAAAATATATCTAATTCAAAAAAATTTCATCACTATATCCTCCTATCTCAAAAAAATTGACATTAAATGATATTAGTTAAAATTAATATAAATTTTAAAATTAAAAAAGATTGAATTTGGGAAAAAAAAAAAGAAAGAAAGAATATGGGGCCTATCTAAAAAATAAGAAGAGATGGATCCCATTTATAAAAGAAAAAAATGAGACTCAAATAAAAAAAAATAGAAAGGCACATAAACCAACGATAGAGTTGCACTATTTGGCTAATGTACAGCTCCACTCTCTTTTTAATTATATATTGATTTTGTATTATTATGTTTAGTTTTCTTTTAAATATTAGTAAATAATTTTTCTAGCTAATAAATATTAGTAAATACTTCCTCTGATCTCAAATATAAATCATTTAGAGAAAAGTTTATATAGTTTAAAATATAAGTTATATTTGATAATTAAATAAAATTTTCCATAAATATCCCTAATTGATTAATCAGACAAATGAGAGATTAATTACACAAAGGCTTAAATTTATGATTGGAAATATACATTTAGTTTGGGGTAAATTTGAAAAAAAATTAATAAATTCAACAACTTTTCTTAATATTCATGAGGTAATTCATAGTGACTTATATAATAAATTTGATACTAGAGGTAGTAATTAAGTTTATTTGTAGCAGGATATTAGGACATGTAAAAAGTGAAAGCGTACTCATCGTTATTTGTTGTGATATTTTTTTAGGCTGTTGTTCTTCAATTTGTTGTTTGTGTATAGTACGCCGAGTATTTTGTTAATTCAATTTAAAAGAGCTATAAGAACTTTCACATCAAACTTTAAAGTAATTAGTTAATATTAGAATTAGAATTCAAAGCCAATTTAATTTTAATAATGTGCTTCAAAGTCTACAGTGAAAAGTTGCGGATGCTTATGAATGCATATGCTAATTAAACATTTGAATAATTTGATTATCATTACTATGATTGATTTTACACTTAAGGCTTTGATTAAAAAAAATATAAATACATATAATAGCAGCGCAGACATGCAGGAGAGGAGACTGCCGCTACTGGTGAGCGCGACTTTTTCTTCTTTTGAGTGCTAACTACTCAAAACGCAGACAAATAAATAATAAAATATATTCATTAAACTCACACAGTTGATGACAAATACGAATCTAATTACACATTACACACCCAAAGTAGATCTAAATCAGTGATGACAAATACGAATCTAATTACACATTACACACCCAAAGTAGATCTAAATCAGTTTTGATTCTTAGCCAAACAAATTTACTCCATCCGGATCCACATGTCAATCATTTGAAAATGTTGTAAAATTATATACTTCCTCTGGTCCTATATATAAGACCATTTTAACCGAATCACACGAATTAAGAAAGGGAGTTAAAACTAATTAACTACCTCGATTTTTCTGAAAATTTCAACCTTTTTTTCAAAATTATCCTTATTTAATCTCTCTCTTTTTCTCTTTGAATACATTAAATAGGGGTATTTTTTTGGAAATGCATAATAAATACCACATCGTATATTATAAAGGATCTTATATTTAGGACCAAGACAAAAGGTCCTATATATAGGACCGGAGGGAGTATATATATATATATATAGGCTATCCGATTACGTTCAAATGAGGTTGGTTTATGCAGAATTATATATATATTAGACCACGTGTATTATATATTGGCGCGTCCTTAATAATTAATATAGGCCTAGCTAGTCTCTTGTATTATTACTAAATTATTATTATGGGGCGAAATGCGTGCTTACGATTGATACAGGTTCTATTTTAAAATGATATTACTAACATATACATTAATCTGAATTAATGAATAAATAAATAAAAGATCTTAGAGCATGAGTGTGAACATCTCTTTCTCAAGCTCGCTTCTTTATATATCAATCTTTATCTACAAATCTAACCAAAATTGTAATATTTAGATTTAAATTTAAATTTACAATCAAAATATAAATCATAATACTCTCTTTCTATCTATATATATACACACAGACACACACACACACACACACATATATATATAAGGTCACCAAAGAAAAAAAAAGACATGCATAGATGTTCGCCACAAAAATTATACAATATTATTGAGCTCCAATAAAATTCAACTTTTCAAAAATGTATATACGGGAGGTCTACTAAAAGTTCCTTGAGTATTCTTGTAAATATGTAGAAAATTTGTTCTGCAGCAAAGGTTAGAAAGTTATTAATTCAAGGAGAAACATGCTAAGAGGTACTAATGACAAATGAGTGACGATATTGTATCACAATGGGCTTAGATGAATAAATAAGCAAATACTGATAAATAAAACAATAAAAAAAATATGAACTAATGCTGACCTATCAGCTGATCGTCTTACTTGACGATCCTGAGGCCTTTAGCCGTTATTTGCCAACAGTTTTTTTGTTTTTAAGGTTTTTTGGACCAACCGTTCAGACAAGTTAATGCTTCCTTATGCTGCCATCTTTAATTTACCACCTTTATACATTACTCCCTCCGGTCCTATATATAGGATCTTTTATCTTGGTCCTAAATATAAGATCCTTTACAATATACGAGGTGGTATTTACTATGCATTTCCAAAAAAATGCCCCTATTTAATGTATTTAAAGAGAAAAAGAGAGATATTAAATAAGGGTAGTTTTGGAAAAATGTTAAAATTTTTGGAGAAATCGAGGTAGTTAATTAGTTTTAACTCCCTTTCTTAATTCATGTGATTCGGTTAAAATTATCTTATATATAGGATCAGAGGGAGTATATTCTCCAACTGCAAAACGTGTGTTCCCACCCCATCCACCAGGTACAGACACGTTGTTAGTAGAGATCCCTCGTTAAGGTATTTTACTGGATTACATAATATGATTAATTTTTATTTTCAAAATAGCCATCGGGCAAAAGTACTCAGGGATTGGTTATCAGAAAAAATAATTAATGTAAAAAAGCATTAAATAATGACAAATAAAGGTAATTTAGAAAAAAAAGATGAAAAAATTTTCAGCTATTAATTATTGTCTTTAGTCTATATGCAATAGTTAAAAGTGTCTTATAAATTGAAATGAAAGGATTTTAAAATACTCCCTCTAGTCTACATTATAAGACATTTTATATCAATTACATGCATATTAAGAAAATTATTTTTCATATAAAATCAATACAAAAAGTACTTATATTTCCTATTTTACTCTTATTAAATACCATATTCTATTATTATTGTAGAGTTATAAATGAAGAGTACGGAAGCATTAAAGATAAGGGTAAAATGTAAGAAAAAAAAATCTAATGCCCTATATTTTAGACATAAAACTTATCATACAAAATGTCTAATAATATAGACTGGAGGGAGTAATTGTCATTTTGAAGTTATGTAAAGATATTAAGAAAGCTAACAAAGAACCTAAAAATTAACAAAGTTTGATTATATTTTGCTACTCCCTGTATTTCTTTTTAACTATCACTTTTTAAGAAAAATTTTATTTCTATTTATCTGTTACTTTCAAATTCCAAAATAACATTAATTATTACTTTTTTAATTATACCCTTTTTTGTTCTTCTAAAAGTCAATTATAATATTAATTTTTTTACCTATTCATTTATTGAAATGTATATTAGTAAATTTAAAAAGAAATTATAACATATTAATTATATTTCTTAATCTATATGCTAAAATCTTAAATGACACTTAAAAAGAAACGGAGAAAGTATTATACATATATTAATTATATAGTACTCCTTAATGCCTTTCTCTTTCCTTATTATTATTGTAGGGCAAACTTGTATAATTATAATTAATACTTTCTTAAAAATTGTAAAGTAACAATTATTTTGTAACAAGTAAAGAATCTTAAAGTAGCAACTGTTTCGAAATGGAGATATGAATTAAATCTTCCAGACATTATTAACATTATTTCAATTTTATTATTTTAAAATGCATTAACTAATTTAATTTAATGTTGACTTTAAGACTAAATTGACGTCATTAAAATCATTGAAGAATTAGCTTGGTACTTCCTCTAATCTTTAATATAAGACCCTTTTAACCGAATCATGCGGATTAAGAATGAGAGTTAAAACTAATTAACTACCTCGATTTCTCCAAAAACTCCAACATTTTTCTAAAATCACTCTTATTTAATCTCTCTCTCTTTCCCTTTGGATACATTAAATAGGGTTATTTTTTGAAAATATATAATAAACACTATCTCATATATTGTAAAAGGTCTTGTATTCAAGATCAGGACAAAAAATCCTATATATAGAATAGGAAGAAATACTACTCCCTCCGGTCCTATATATAGGACCTTTTGGCTTGACCCTAAATATAAGACCCTTTACAATATACGAGGTGGTATTTATTATACATTTCCAAAAAATGCCCCTATTTAATGTATCCAAAGGAAAAAATAGAGAGATTAAATAAGGGTACTTTGGAAAAAATGTTAAAATTTTTGAAGAAATCAAGGTAGTTAATTAGTTTTAACTCCCCTTCTTAATTCGCGTGATTCAGTTAAAATGGTCTTATATTAAGGACCAGAGGGAGTATATAACAATAAATAAATTTTTAAAATGCCCCAGTTGATGACAGTAAAACTAATTCAATGATAATTTAGGGATTTTGAAATTTTTCATAACATTTATTACTTTAAAATTCCAATGAAATATTAATAGTTTGTTTTACTGTTTTACACTTTCATTAATATCAAATGTATTATAATTTAAGAGAGCATTTATATTAATGATATTTTGGTAAAATATTATTAAATTTTATAATATTTTAGATCATTTAATAGCTTTTTTTTATTTGTGTAAAAAACTCTAAAGAGACCGTTTTTATAAACCATTAATATGTTTTAAAAGCAACATAATAATAATAATAATTATTATTATTATTATCATCATCATCACACTAGGTTACCGTGCAATGTAGCTTGCAATTTTCAACATGAACAATATAAAAATATTGTGAGAGCATTTTTTTTTTTTTACCAAGGAAAATATTGTGAGAGCATTGGAATGGAAGTTTCGTGGAGCATATATATCACCGTAGTGTTGTACAAGTAAGCCATTTAGACTGGAGCTCACGTTGGTTGAGTTGGTTCACTGGGTGACTCAGCCCTTGTCCCCGCGTGCGTACGTGACTCTAATTATGAAGTTTCTCAACATTTTTTGAGAAAATGTTCAAACATATATATGATACTACTCAGAAACTGCGTGTTACTTCTCCCCTAGACACGCTGCTATACTACCTACTTTTGATTGAGACTATTCTAGTCAGTCTAGAGCTTCAAAATTTCATATGCTCGATCTTGTGTATGTGTGAAAAAGCTTAAACAGAAGCATGCACGGTGTGTGTGTGTGTGTGTGAAATGGGGAATTACTTTTTCACCCATCCACATATATTAATTGAATTGAATGTTGATCAATCAAGCCCACCAATTTAGTAGTAGTAAATGTCAAAGCTTGGCGTTGTTCTTCATGCCCACACGCCAAATAATTCTCAAAATGCCGCAATCGAAGTTTCCAGGAAAGGAAGGCACCGTACCATTACCATGTCCATGTTATATATATATATATATATATATATATATGTATGTAATTAGCTCACCAAAACACAACACTTGGGTCCCACGCGCTTCTAAAACTAACAACTACGGCGAGTAGGGAAGCCGTCGAGCGTAAGCCCCACGTGATCAGAATTCCTACAATAATATTAGTATCATCGGAACGAAGATAGCCTCCGAAACTTAAACGAGTCAAAGTCCTTGACTCTTGTTTTTACGGCCGTCTATAAATAGGCATCCGTGTCCCAATTAGTTTTACTCACACATTACATTACATATCCCTTGCCTGTGATCATCTCATTCGATCTCACACACATTATTATATATTAATGGTTGGTTTGGGAGGCATGAAGAGAGAGAGAGAAAGAGATTCCGAGAGCTTGGACTTGGCGAATTGCCTAATGCTCCTGTCTCATTTTGCTCAAGATCACAGAAAGGCAAGTGGCGTGGAATTTGAATGCAAGACGTGCAAGCGAAAGTTCTCGTCGTTTCAGGCACTAGGAGGGCACAGGGCTAGCCACAAGAGGCCTAAGCTGGAGGGGGAAGAAGACCTTAAAGCAGAGGCCAAATCTCTGAGGTTAGGAAATAAGCCCAGAATGCACGAGTGCTCCATTTGTGGTATGGAGTTCTCTTTGGGACAAGCACTCGGAGGCCACATGAGGAAGCATAGAGCACCAGCTCTTCACCATAATCTCAACCCCGTCGACGTCGACGTGGACGACGTCGTTGCCAAAGTCCCCGTTCTTAAGAGATCCAGTAGTACCAGAGTGCTGTGTTTGGACCTCAACTTGACGCCTCTCCAGAATGACCTTAACTTACTGTTTGGAAACATGACACCTACCTACAGTTGATGCCTCTGATTTTTTCTTTATTTCGACGCTCAATTTCATCTGTATTTAGCCTTTTTCTAAACACTCTTTATATTCTTTCATTTCTTTTTGATTCCCAAGTTGGTTCATACAAACACTTTGCAAGTTAGATCCTTCACACATCAACTTTTTTTCTCTTAAAAAAAACGCTTTATCTTTATTCCTGTTTGTCTTTCCGCGGAAGCCTTAGCCTCAACAGGTGAATTACTCGTGGAAATTATTAACTAAAAAAAAGCAACCAATTTTATTTTTGCCGATAATTTTACATGATAATTTTATGGTCAATATGTATGAACCAGAACATTCAATCGTAGGTAAAATACCACTAGCATTCGTTTTCGTGGAACAGAGACGGGAATCGTTGAAAATCTAAAAAGAGAACAAGTTCAATTGTTATTTGTATTTTAAGCTCATTTTTAACCAAGTGGGAACACAACACTGGCATTATTTTTGAATAGGGATTTCTTTTTTTTTTTTTTTTTTTTTTTGCTAACCAAGAATAGGAGGGAGAGATGGTGCCCTAGCGGACCTTGTGCCTTCGACCATCATTCATGACTTTTTTGAACTTAGGACTCTGGAAGCAGGTCAACCGTAAGACCATTAGCAGTTACCCACACTTAGTCGAGGTGGAGGAACTCCCTATAATCGGTTGTCATTAGCGGTAAAGAGGGAATTTGAACTCATAATTCAAAGATTGTAAAATCGTCCATCTTGCCACTTGTACCAACTTGCATGGGCTGAATAGGGATTGCACTTCATCATAAACATTTTCTTTCGGCCATTGAGTTTGTACGCGTTTGTGACCCAAAGTAGCCACAAGTTACGCATATACGCGTTTTGGGCCGCGTTGGACTGCTTCTACACGGGCTCCTCCCAGGGAAAACGTTATATTGGGTTCTGGGAGATAACCTCGAAATTGGGTTGGCTTATTCACAGAAAGAGAAGCGCATATAATTCCTCCTCAACAACTAACAAGCTAGCGAAGCAACAGGGTAAACAGAGAAAGAACCTAAACCAGTCCTTGTCAAAAAAGTTAAATAAGATTTCGATTGTAAAAATAATAAGTATAATAATTACACCATCAGCTGGAAAAAAGAAAAGTAATTCACATTCTTGTCCTTGTCAAGATGCCTAAACGAATACGAAACACCTTTATTCCCAACAAGCATATATATGTCACTGCTACAAGCCTACAATGTGAACAGATTCCACCAATATTATTACATGCCAAATAATAATTATAGATATAGAAAAGGCAAATACGTCACTGATGACTATGTGCATGTATTTGGTTCCTATTTTATATAATGGAAAATGGAAAGATAGTACTTGAGTTGTTAATGGCATAGTCAACAAGTATATAGTATAATTATAAAACAATCTCTTACATCGGCCGTGACGCAATATCCGGTGCTTCCGGTAAGGAATATTTGTCAGACGCAATTAGACCTTCAAGAACGTTCCATTATCACTCACAAATAATCTTACAATGTTCTACTGTCTGATAGAAGAAGAAACAGGAAGCCCTCAAAATTCACAAATTGGCATAGCATAAGGGAGATTTTAATTTATTACGTGCTTGCAGGCTTGCTCTTTTGACCCTTTTTTCTCCTCAGAGTAACGAAATGGAAACGAATACGAGTCTCAAAATACAAGTACTTTATCATGAGACATATATGGTCCAAGCACGAAGCTATTGCACATATTATTACAACAAACAGTTACCTCTTCTTTCTTTCTCTCTCTCAATATTCTTCTTTTTTTTTTTTTTGGGTAAAATAAATGGTTCCATCATCAAAGATAGCGTTGAAACGTTGTTTGGGGAATATGATTATGACACTAAACTTAACTTTATATCAATGAGAGACTGTTAATGATGATATATACATGTAGAGGGTTTGAGTTCTTATGAATTTATATAATTAAATGTGAAGTAGAGTTCATGGTCATGAGCTTTTCAATCATGACGATCCACTCCTAATATATAATAATACTATATATATAGGCATTTCGCTCGATCACTCGGCTTTCATAAAGGAAAATTTGTTTTAATTCTAAACGAACATTGGAAGAGAGTTCGCAGCTGATTTTATATTCATATATCCATAGATAATCAACTGATGAGATGATGAAACCCAAATAATTGCCTTAACTGATAACGGACGGACCCATGCACGCACATCAACTTGAAAATGAAATGCTGATAATTATTAGTGATCATATTTTAAAATTAGCAAGTGGTGATCGAGGAAGCTGGCCACTTGATATGAATGTGTTGAAATGGTTATTAATTAACTCAGCTGGCTGAACCAAATATAGGCACAAACACAACTAATGAAGTCATGTATGAGGTCAATCAACAATATTATCCTGAAATAAACAAAACTGTTTGCCATATCTTTATGTGCTAGAGCCTCAGAAACATCCAGAAGGAAAGACGCGTTACTCGTGGTATTCAATGTCGATCTGACCAATAGTTTTAATATATAATTTAATTTTTTTACTTAATTGTTAGAGACTGTTTAAGTGCCTCTCAGAATATTTTTCTTCTTTTTCTCCTTTCATGTCTGCAAAGGGTGAACCGCAGTGCATTCATAGTTGTGGACCACAATATAATTCCAACAAGTCAAATCTGTCTTTAAAATCAATCTTTACACCTACAATTATATATTTACAAGTTCAGTTTCCATGTTTCACTCCCTCACGTTTGGATGGACTGCATAGATTGATTTTGAAGTGATGCCAGGTAATGTTTATAGTAGTAAATTAATAATTTGATTAATGGTACTGTGAAGGTGGTATACTCTTCATGAACTGACACACATTCAGAAAGTCCACGCAAGTGGCGAATGTGCCAGTCATCCAAGTTCTCTGGAACAATCTAGTCAATGAAATTGCGTATAATGATAATAATCATGCATTTTCATTAAATATGTTTGTTCTTAGTCGCAGGATTCTTCGCTTCATGGTTTTTGAAAAGTATGCCAAGTTTTCCATGGGTTCAATTATTTCATTATAAACGTTTTCATTAGCAAAATTGTCTTTCTACGTACCACGAATTAGCTAGTTTAGAGAGCAACTAGCTAGTGCACGACAAGACCGAGACCAACATCGATCACAGCAAATAAAATTCACTAACTATTGATTAATCATTCAATTCGTCTATGAAAACTGTTATATTATATTCGACGTGAATCACGTTCTTAATTATTGTCCATTTACACACTTTTCCGTTATCAGAAAACCCTGGCAATACAAACATACAATTTACCTTGACATGGGGATGCGTTTTTCTTTTCTTCCTATTTCATATTTCTCTCAATCTCTTTTTAATCAATATATTAATTAATAATACATATATAATAAAATTCATAGTGAAACGCACTATTGATAAATTATAATAAAACTCGTTTCTTTCTTTTTTTGAACGGAATTTCATTCAAGAATGAAAGAATACAAAGACTGTACAGTGAAAAAGGCCCTTGGGCATAAGAGGAAAAAAAAAGAAAGAAAGAACCAAAACAAAACTAGTTGTCAAGTCCGTGTAAAATAATGAAGGAACTTAACAGCTCTAAGTGAATGCTCAACCAAAGCACAGATATATATCTTGTGTTGATTTTATTAAATTAACAACCAGTCATGAAAATTCTTAGTAAAGAAATCAGCAGCAGGATGGTCTCTGGGACTATGCGCCTCCAAGTGGGACATTTTCTCAGAGTATGATCAAGGTCCTCAAGGCTGTAATGGCAAAGGGCACAAACTGTTTCTTGAGTAAATTGATCTTGATGATCAACTTTCTGTTTTGATGAGTGTGATATGTGTTCATTTCTTGTTAGGCTCCTATGACACACAGAAAAACATATCTAATTAACAAAATACGAGAATTTAGATTCTATTTTTATTGGTCAGTGTTCAAAATATGCTTTTTTAATCATCAATTTCTACTCTAATTAAAATTAGAATGCAGATTGTAATACTCACTGGTTGCTCAACATAATGCCAAGCACATAAGGAATTATAAATTTGTTAATCAACCAGATTCAGAAGATCCCTGGAGCCTGCTAGCTGAAACCTGGCCCAATATTAAACCCAAATTAACATCCAAATCAAAATAATTTTTTTTCTTAATTTCACTCCCTCGTCCTTATGCTATTGTGCTGGCCAAATGGAAATCGATCAGTTTTATTTCAAGCTTCAAAACACATGCCATTTATGAATGTCTGTTATTTTAAGGATATATATATGATTAGTACAAATATATAGAAGTAATATCTTAATTTGACTAGACAATATCCATGTTCAAAAAACTGAGTTCTCTGATCAAACTTAATATGAATATATGAACTAATGGGGCAATTCTTAAAGGGAAAGCCCCGCGTGTGCTCTAATTTATTTGAAAAGCCATCACATTTTTGAAGTTGTTAAATTGACGCGAATTAGTTAATATGATTAAATAGTCCCTCATTTTGTTACGATCTATATCAGTATCAAGAATTGCTGTCTTTAAATAATTAAATAGGCAATATTGAGTTATTTAATAACTTCACGTAAATCACATTTCCCCCACCTTAACCGAATCACCCTTCAGTGTTCATTAAAAGTGATGAGCACCTTATTTTTTATTATATTTTTATTTTATTATATATAAAATTTAAAATAGATATAATTTTACACCTGTCATTTTAAAAAAAAAATATTATTATTATGCAAAAAAATCAAAATAAAGAATTATAAATTTGGATCATTCAGAAGTGATAAGCACAAGCTTTTGATGAGTACTGAATGGAGATTCACCTTGACTCCACTTGACTTGGAGCTATGTGGAGGATTTTTTTAATTTTGGTGATAAGATCATCTCCAAACATGAAAAAAGCCAGTCAAGACAACAAAAAAGAACAATGGATTTTCAGCGTGATTAGCGTGGGTAAGTATGCACGGGATTAGGTTGAAGCACTTGCTTACACAAGGATTAGTTGAAAAGCTCAGAAAAAAGGCTGGTCATGATCATAACAGAGCCACCAGGGTGAGCAAGGAAAGTAATTAATGGCATTAAAATTAAAGTTGGCGAAAACAACAAAGCTTAACTAGAAAAGCTTCAAAAATGATTACTGCAGAAGAAAAAGCTCCCTAAACTTCTATAGGAAGAACAAAGCATGCATCGAAATATTTTTTTTTTTTGACATAATGGATGTCATGATTAGGACGCTTAACCCCTAATCATGCCAGTACTTACCTAATAATTGGTAGGCTTTTGATTGCTATATCCAACACTAGCTCTTCATTAATCCTTCATATAAAAATCTCCTCATGCGACCATTGATCCATGGACCTACTATAAAGATGGTCGTTAAAATTGTACCATTGTTATTTTTATGTATGCCAAACCCAAACCAGCAAAAATTTAATCTATAGCCTCCTGGGTACGTAAGAAAAAGGTGACGAGGAACACAAATCTTATCATGTTGTGTTTTTTTTTTTTCCGCATAATTATGGTTTTAACATCTTCATGTACTTGTCTTCCCATGCTCCACATCTCCGCGTGCGAAGTTAGGAAGTAGTCCCAATCTAAATTCACTACTATATGTTGATTACTCTTTCTGTTGAATTGAATAAAAAAATATCGTAAAATGAATACCTTATGAACGATGCAGAGCGTGAATAATTACTTAATTGTCAAAAAAATATAATACCTACTAATCTTATCATTCTGGAAAAATAAAATGATCCTTAATTAATGTGTGTGTGCGTGTGTGGCTGAGACTTCACCATGGAAGATAATCATTAAGTGGGGACATACATGCATGGGAGAAAGTAAATTATCGTGATCAATATCATATGTACACACACAAGTATAAGAAGCATTGTCTCCTTTTCAAATTCGTCAATTATTTGCTTGCTAGCTAGCATCTGATCTGAGAGTGATATATCTTTTCTTTGCACACTCAACCATGTGACTCGATCGTACAGTTAATATTGTACGCACCAAGAAAGACCAATGCTTCTTGATAACGTACGCCTGTGTTGAATTGAACAAATTAATATATATCGATGCATATAAAACTTGGTCAAATATTTCCATATTTCGAGTTAATTAACTATGTTAATCCAGATCGAGTGCAAGTCATTACAAAGGGAGAGAATAACAATATGTAATTTCATCAGATCAGTCTGACATTATACCGTGTTCAACCTGATCATGTACTTATCATGTAGATGAATCGTCTTTGAAACTGTGCCCTCTTCCTCTCCAAAAGTCAGCGATTATCCAATTCTTTCAACCACTTTCACATAATATATATCATCGCCATGCCTAATGTATTAGACAGTTTTAGCTTTTTATAATACCAACAGATTAATTAATTAAGTTCATTCACAGCACATATAAAGGCACATAAATAAGCTTTAGAGTAGCGACACAAATTAAGGGTCATCTAATAAAGCATTACTTTACGAAAGCAAAAACGTCAAATATCCTATCTTAACATAGGATAACGAAGAGAGCTACCCTAGATACTGCATGAATCATCTGCTTCCAGCTTCATAAGAGACAATTCATCGCTTGCGTCACACTGTGTTTCAAAACTCTAGGACAGTTCATATTTTAACAGTGGTTAACATCGTGTCTAATTCCAAATCTTTAGATTTTGTTTATAATATAAAAATATTATAGATTGATAGTGCCAATTTTTTTCTCATTTACTTCTCGCTTGGCAGAATGAGAAATTTGGAGAAAGTTATCTGTATTCAAACCGGCCAAGATCTTTAAGTAGAATCAATTAATTTTAATGACTTTGGTATCTTAGTCATCAAAAATAAAATTTTATAATTAGTAATGCGGTCGTCAAAAAAGTTGCAGGGAAATTGATCAAAGACAAATGAATCCATTTACGTGTCACCCTAAGTAAAGCTTATTAATTGACTTGAACACGTACTTTTGTACCACGTTGCGTTCCGTGAGGCACAAAGTATAATTTATTTGTTTCGATAATGGAAAATACTTTAAAATACATATAAAAATTAGAGGTATAATCAAAGAAAATCTGATACGGGAAGAAATTGGGTTAGGGCGATGACTTCAAGTTCCAAATGGAAGGTTATATATTAGCAGTGCGCATCGGTTTCATTGTCAAGAATACTGAGGTGCATTCTGATATCACATCATGCAAATCTACTTTAGGATTTTAGGTATAGATTAGTTAATAAGTATAGACTGAATATATGCAGTAGGATATATATATATATATATGAAGAAAATGTATCTAGCTAGCTAACTGATTATTTATATAAATAAATATATTTATTTGTTTATTTATTTATGCAATTTATGAATTAAGGTCACCATATTTGGATTAAAAATAATAAAATTACATTACATTTACGTGGTTGCTTGAATTATATATATGACATTTAAAATTATATGATGCTTTATTTTAATTAAAATTAATTTTAGTGATCACAAATATATGGCATTGTAAATATTATTTGTTTACATCTTCTTTTATAAATATAAAAGCTGGATATATATGTTTTCTCATATATTGGATGAAATTTGAATAATGTCAAATTGTTCACAGTTTATAAAGAGAGTAGCTTAAATTATTATAGATTTTATTTTTTTATATTGATATTTATTGATTGATTAGCATGGACAAACTCTTTAGCTTATGCCGCCATTATATACATGTGCCAAGTAGAAAATCTGTATATAAAAAATTAGTTTATATGGACAATTGTCTCAAAACAGGTAAAATTCAGCTTATTTTGCATGATTCGTTGTCTTTAGTTTCATTTAGTAATAAAGATTCAAGTCTCACTAGTTCCACATTTTTATATATCCAAATCCCTTTGAATAGGTTTCTAAATGCAATGTACAAACCCCATACTCCAAATCGATACTAATAATTCGACAAAAATAATTAAAGTTCTATTCCTCTTTTTCTTTTCAAAATATTTGACAGGTATAACGAAATCAAATTAAAGCAATCATAATAATTGAGTTGCCACCAAATCATAATGGGAATGGAAATTAAATTGAAGCCTAGTCATGCATGGACCTTGTCCGTAAGATTGAAGTACAATTAATTGAATAGCTCTACCTGCTCAAGCCCCTCTATATATATATATATATATATATGCTCGATCTATAACCTGGGAAGTCATATATATAACGAACTCTTCTACTTAATTACTTTATGTGAATTTTCGATTAGTTTAATGAATGATTTGGCCTATAACTTGGAGGCTTTTATTGGCCTTAGGTTATAGGCATGATCTTTTGAATCTTCTCGACAACTACGTACTGAGAGCTCCAAACAGAGGCAAAGGCTTATTACTGCTTCAATGTGACAGTTTGTTCTTAAGCGTTGGTCCACCTCTTTTATTATATTCCAAACCTTAAAGTACAAAACTATATATTCCCTTTCAGCCTCAAACTTATCTTAACTTGTTCAACTAATGGGGCGCATGATTAAGGCACTTATGGAGTAGCACTTATTTCTCAGTGATAGGTGCCTGTTCATAATGGATATGAATAAATGGGTCACCATGTTGGTATTGGATCCATTTCTTTTTGCAATATCGTATTCAATTTGTACTTTCGTATTTGCTATGATCTTTGACCATATTTGGCGACCAAATCAGGAGTTGGCACGTGTTATATATATCCTCACCACAGTGGATATCTTATAATCTTAATTATATATTTGATATGTATTTGAATTTCTTTTTTTAAAAAAAATGAAATCTACGTAAATATGTACACTTGTTCGTATTTTAGAGAACTGGAATAAGCTTTGTTGGCATTTGACGAGTCAAAAGCATCGAAAAAGGCATTCTTCTTCCAATACATTATTAACAAGTTTACATATACATGTTGATATATATTTTTATTATTCTTCTATGACACTTTTTTTTTATCAACATTCTTATACGACACTTTATATCCAAAAATATGGCACAGAATAAATTGTACTTCCTCCAATTCCAATTCAAATTATAAGGTGTTATGAGAGATTTTTTGTTGATCCATAATATTAATGTTGTTTATTGTTTTCTTTAGGCAAAGGGTTTTTGGTTCTTTCTAGGTCTCAAATCCTAGTATTATCAGGGTGTAGATATTAGTTTGTGAATTTTAGGTATTATTTCGTTTGTTTGTGTTGTCAATATTAACACAGTATTTTCTGTCATATATAAATAAGAGTATATAGCAATAAAATTTAGAGGTAACATTATTTAAAAAAGAAAAAGAAAAAATACAGTGTTGACTGATTGTAAGCAAGAATACAAAGGTGCATGGTAAGCATAACTCTTTCTCCATTGTCCCAAAAATATGAAAGAGCTAGCATTTCATTATCTCAATAATTTTAACTTAAATTTCTTTAAAGATCTCTTTTTTTATTTTTTTATATATATAAAATTTAAATGAAAGAAATAAAAACAAATTAACACATACACCTTGTTCATTGAATGGAAAAGAAAAGGGACGTTAATGAAGGTAAGAGGTGTTTGATGTTGTGGTAAGAAGTTGTCGGGGCATAAGAAGCAGCTGAGGGAGTGTGAAGATAAACACAAACATATAGTGGACATTTTCTTTTTATGTATTATTTAATGTTTTAGTATATAGATTAAAAAATATAATTAATGTGTTGAAATTTATTTTAAATTTTTTAATATATTTGTTAATAGATAAAAAAAGAAGAAAGAGTAATTAATATTATATTTAATTTTTTTAAAAAATAAATAAAGATATAAATAAAATAATAATAATTAATACTCCCTCTAGTCCTTAATATAAGACCTCCTTAACTGAATCACGCGGGTTAAGAATTGAAATTAAAACTAATTAACTATCTCGATTTCTCCGAAAATCATAATATTTTTCCAAAACTACCCTTATTTAATCTCTTTCTATTTCTCTTTGGATACATTAAATAGGGATATTTTTTGAAAATATATAATAAATACTACCTCGTATATTGTAAAGGATCTTATATTTAAATTATGATAAAAGATCATATATATAGGATCGGAGTATTATATTAAAATTTAAAAGTGACATATAAATAGATGAAAAAATTTGAAAAAAATAACAAATTAAAAAAAACAGAGGGAGTAAAAGAAGGTTTGATTAATTAAACACACGTACTACTACTACGCGTGTGGCAGCGGATGGAAGAGCGCAGCGATTTAGGCGAACAAGTGTCAAGTTTTACCCCAATTTGTGATTTGTCACTTACTATGCCTCGTTCACTGCATGTTTCCTCCTTTTAGCAACACTCATTTTGCTTTTTATTACGTAAATATAAGAGAATTTTAAATGGGAGAGTTGGTTCAAAATTCTCTCCCCCATTTATAAAATTTTTTTAGAATTTTTTACACCAACTAAAAAAGTCATTAAATAATCTAAATATTATAAAATTTAATATTATTTTATCAAAATATCCTCAATCTAAATATTTTCTTAAATAATTTATTTACTATTAATGAAATATAAAATAATAAAATAATTAATTAATATTTCATTGAAATTGTAAAGTGATAAATATTGTAAAAAATTTTAAAAACTTCAAAGAGACAATTTTTACAAAAAAAATATAAATTTTTATAATAATAAATGAGATATTCCAAAAATATTATGATTTTCAATAAATAGTACTCGTAATTAATTTAGTGAATAAAATTATTAAATGAGCATAACAAATTACATTTATATGTATAAAGTTTTTTTTTTTATATTTGAAATCGGAAAGAGTATGATCTTTTCATTTAAATTAAATATTATTGTTCGTTAATTCTAATTTGTCAATTATAATCATCACCTACTTCAATTAAATAGGATTATAGTAGTTTAATTAGTAATTTTGTGTTTATATCTTATACTCATAGGGTGAGTTTTGCCACCCTTGTGACAATATCTGACTCAATCCTAATAATTGGAACCTAGTATACCTATGAATACTGTGTGCTTTGATAAAAAAAATATTTTTTATTCATGAAGTTATTTTTGTTTTATTCCATTTTATATATCAAAAGATCCGTTAATATTTTTAATGTTACTAAATGTAAAGGAAAAAACAATTTTCGAATTTTGTCAACCCGGCCTTTATACATATACATACAAATATATATATATATATATATATATATAGGATGGTACATCGCATTGTCGTAACTCGTAATTATATACCTGCAATTTGACCAACAAAAGGTCGGTTCAGATCAATTCCTTCGCCCCTCCCTCCCAATTATTTGCGATGAGATTTTATACACGTGCTACTAAATATGCCTACGTAAAAATTACGATATTTTTTAATTATGATGCTCTGTGCTTTATTTTCCCCGTGCGGTTCGGTGTATCTTTATAATGTTATTTATACGACCCCTTCTAAGAGATTTTGATATTTTTTTAATTAAAACCCATTATGATAAAATAAAGAAGTATTTATGAGTTTTTTTTCAAAAATATATTTTGTAAATCTAATTTGCAAATCCATCTCTGTTTTTATTTCAATGTTATAATTAGTGTGAGTAGTTTTGAAGTATTAATTTTTTTTTAAAAAATAAGGCTTTTAAGTATTTTAACCACCTTCCTTAATTTATCTAACTTGCTTAAAATGGTCATACAGACATACACGTGATGTATATTGCTTAAAATGATCATATAAAAAAAGAAGGGATGGAGTAATGAATAAAAATATTTCCCAAAAGAAGGAAACCATCACATGCTATATAAGGAGCCCATGACCCATGAAGAAAAAAATCGGATCGGACTGGCAGGTTTAACCGGATCGACTGGGATCTAGCTCTTGGTTCAATCCGGACATAGATACAGACTGGGAGATTTTAGAATTGGTGTAAACCGATCAAGAACCAGTTAAATCGGTCAAAACTTGTACAAAATCGGTATAAGACCAGGTTGAACCAGTTTAGACCCTTTTTTTAATTTTTTAAATATTTTTAAAAATAAAATAACATTATTTTTAGTATTGAGTAACATTATTTTTAGTATGAATTTTTTTCTTTCTATATTACAATATGTTATAAATATTATTATGATACATAATTACTAATAATAATAAATTTACTTAGAAAATAATATGAAAATATAATATCAATTAACTATTTTGAATTTCAAATATAATTATATATTAATATCAACTTGTTTAGATTTTAATATTAGGTTGTAAAACTTATTAATAATATTTTTAATTTTCTATATATTATTAAATTTACTTTTTATCCTAGAATAAATGTTAATTTTATGATTATGGATAAATATTTTTTATATTTTTATTTATATCATTAAAAATATATTAATTTATTCATAACCGGTATAATCCGGTCTAACTATTAAACCTTAAACCGTTACCTCATCCAATTCAATGGTTGATCCTATTTTTAATAACTTGCCCTGGCAAACCAATTGCTGTTTTTAAGTCAACTAATTTTCTACGAATTTTATAGATATGTAAATATGACGAATTCGCCTAAAGAAAAAAAAAAAAGAAAGGGTGTAAATACTGAATAAGCGACTTCGCGGGATCACGTATAGGAGGGAGGATGGACGCGTATAGTCCCTAAATGGGTCCACTTTTGGACTCGGGTCCTTCGGCTCAACCAATTTTGCAATGCACTCTTATTTATTTTTTGAGATATATCAATTGATCTTTTAAAGTTTGACAAATCTGAATCAAATCAAGTTATATTATATGGGTATAAAATTCTTTCAATAATAATTTTTTCCATATATAAGACCAAAATTTGATACTAAGCTTAATATAAATAAGAACGGAATTTCTTGAACCAATTGACGTTGGTAAAATAAAGTTTTATTTTGAAACATTACCCAGATTAAGCTATCTATGACCAAACTTAAAAGAAAATCATGAGCCATAAACTTAACAGAAATTTGAGACAACAAAATGTCAATTTGAGCTCAGCATGATATTATTTAATTTTTACAACGGAATAGATTGCATGTATATATATATGTATATATATATATAATTATATTTATATTTAAATATAAGTTTTTTAAGTAAAACATGAGAAGTGTGAGATTTTTCAATTAATCTGTACTTTTTGTTAGAAAGTTACAGGCGTATCATATGTTGATCGATGTTAAAAATTTGAAGAAGTTAGACTTAAGATTACCCCAGTTGCAGCTAAATGGAATCATTCTACGCTCTTGAACGATTTGAGTTTGAAAGCAACGAAGCATCATTGTAAAACTATACCACCACTTTACACATGACATGATGCTGCAAATTGAAGATCCCATTTCATAAAATTAGCAGCTAATTGTTAAACCAACGGAGTTAAAAATGGTCCTGCCCTTATCTAATCCTAAATAAGACATTATAGTATTGTCATATCCTCATCAAAATCAAAGAGGCAGGTAGAGCTTATTTGGTTTACCTTTTGATAAATTAAATAGTAATTTTTATTCATAATTTTTTTATTTAAATAGGTTTATGATAATTTTTTTTATTTTTATTTAAATTTTATTTTTATAAACTGTAGTTATTCTAATAAATTTTTTATAAAAAAATAATCTAAATGGGCATGTAATAGTTTTAATTATTAATTGACAAAGATGAACTTTATATTCATATAAATTGTCTCATTACTTGTTTTTATTATTAATTGACAAAGATGAACTTTATATTCATATAAATTGTCTCATTGTATTTATTTCTAACATTCTTGCAGTCATAAAATGCGGGAGAAATTAATGGCGTGGTAATAGTATTAGTAAATATTTGGACGAACATAGTACCCCTAAATTCGGACGCGCAAATAACCGCCTGATTTCTTGTTTCATGTTTGTCCCCGAGAATTTATTGTTCAAACAACGATGTTACAAAAATCAATAGAAAGGAGGACAGCACATAAATGTATCTTTTTTATATTCTTTTTTATAAAATTGACATTAATAATAAACATAATTTACAAAATCTGTTGGTACGATTAGAAAGGGGAAAAAAATAAAGTCTCACGCTCTAGGGATAAGGTTGGATTACATTACAGCTAAAAGTTAGGATGCCGTAGTTTAGAAAAAAAAAACGGATCATTTTAATTTTCTTGATCTAATTCCCGCAACAACAAAAAAAATCTTCATCTAATTAGCTGTGACATTAGTAAGGAATAGACCAAGAATGGTATCTGCTGCGGTAAGTGTAGTACTAGTACCACTTGGATATGGAGAAATGGACCTTTTGAAATTGGATAGCTTCAAATTCAACAATTGAGCAAAAGATAAAAGAGAAGGAGGTTTTCATAAATTAGAAAAAAAATAAAAAAAAAAACAATTAAGCTTAATTTCACCATATTTTCAGGAACCACGTTCAGAAGATCGATTCTAACAGGTGTGTTTGAGTTTGGGAAGGAGACGCCATCCGGTTCAGTTGCCTGAAACTAAACCATAGGATACAGGTCAGCTTCTGCCTTCCTCCTTTCCGAAACACCGAAATTACAATAATACCCGCGACGAAAATAATGCATTTTTGGAAACTCTGGGTTTCAAATTTCAAGTTTTTATTTTTATTTTTTTTCCTCCTCTAATCACCATCTCCTCTCAAATTACCCACATTATAAATTTGATAATCAAAATGGCCCTTTTTACTTTTCCGAGGAACGCCACGCTTCCAAGTCCAAGCCTTCTCTCTCTTCACCTCTTCCAATCAAGAAACGCAAAACTAAGCTGCTGCACGGTGTCACATACTCCTTCTTCACCAGAAAACCATAAGAGCACGAAACTTGGGATTCTGTTCTAAACACTCATTCTGATCATTCTCTTCAAAACTCAAAACTCAGAACTCGGGTCTTCATTCTTGTAAGTGCCTTCATCCTCCATCTTCTTGTTTCTTAATTGGCTTGATCTATCATATTTTTCTGTTCCCCTTGAGTGATTATTGCTCCTTCATTCTTTACTCGTTCTTTCATCCTTCTCAAAACTCTCTTGCATCACCCTCTAATTAGCAATGTCGTTGACCCACGTCCCAACAATGTTTCCTTGGTGTTTTGTTTATTTGTTCTGTATCATTGTCACTGTTATGTTTTTTCCTGTTCTTCCCTGGTTGTTGAAATTCTCGGATTTGACGGTTCTTGTTTCATTTTCAATACACTGTGCTGGATAGTGAAGTATCTTTGTGGAATCTGATTCTGAGTCCAGTTAGATTGATTGGTTTTCACTAATTTCTGCAAGCTCGTTTCTTTATCTGTCTGGCCTTCCGCAAACCAGTTAATCTGCATATTCTAGCGTTGTTTAATGATCTTTGTGTGAGAAACAGAAAAGTCAGAAAAGGCGCACCTTTACAAAAGATGTGATGGAGATCTCCTATTTACTTTGAGATTATTACTAAACATGAACACAAATAAAGAATCCCAAGTCTTTTTTACTTGTTTAATTCTTCATCCCTCCACTGTGTCATCCTCTCTGTAAAGCACAATACTTGAGTTCCTAAACAATCGTTCTTGGAAGAAAAGGATGAACCTGGCCTTTTCTCTAATTCTCTCTCTTCAATTTTATATCCCCCAATGCTTCCTTTTTTTTTATTTTTTCTTCTGCCCGCGTTCTGGACTCAGAACTTGTCTCCATTTCCCCTGCAATTTGGCCTTTTATATTGCCATTGAAAACTGCTCAACACTATTTAAAGCTTTTTAAACAAAAACTTCTCTTGCCCAAAAAAATAAGCAAACCCATTTTAATTTTCCCGGATACTTTCTGTAGTCGATATTAAAATTAATTATTGGAATCACCTTCGCTTGAAATGGCATTTTCTAATCGGCGATTGTTGTTTGTTATGGTTTCGTCTTTAGTGATCGGAAGGACTGCAACAATGAGGACAGAGACGAGGAAACTATCCAAGGTATGCACTCGCAATATTATACTCTGGCTAGATATTCTCGTTTCGGCGATCTAGGATCTCTCGTTGATGCTGATGCCCATATTTTCTTTCTTTCATTTTCCATTCTGTGTTACATTTCAGTCTCCTTGGACGAAAGTACTGGCGAGAAAATGGCTGAATAGGAAAAGCGGAGCCCTCAATTTTCACTCAGATTTCTCTGCGTTAGGTAGCCACAGTTTGGCTTCCAATTTTGTAACTGTCTTTTCTCTTTCGAGATTATTAGAAGTTAGAACTTGAAAGTTGTTGTTGTTGGACGCAGAAACCAAGAGCGAGAGGAGGAAAAGCTGCTCAGACCAAGACTGCTACGACGTCGTTAGGAATTGTTTCTCAGGTGATTTTCCGACCAACACTTCCTTTTGAATCAGACCAACACTTTAGATCGATGAGATACATTTACATATGAGTGTGATGGGTCTGAGCCGTTCGACCGACGGCCTGACCGATATGATAAGACTTGGAACAAAAGGATGGGGCTTTAGGGGGGATGCTTAGGTAAACCCTGAAAATGAAATTGTCCAGGTCCCCCAAGGGACCTGCCACGTGGATGGTCGTTCTCTGGGAATGCCTTTAGTCTATGATGTTCTGTTTTTATTTTCCGCTGCTGGCAACTCACAGGAGAGGCTATAGGCTGTAGGTTTAGCTATATTAAGATATTTTTACTTTAATTTTTTTGAAAAAGGGTACTCATACCACTATGCTTTATTTTGGCTCAATTATTGATTATTGAATTGATTTGAGGTTTTATTTTGAAAGAGGGACTGCGGGTGGAATATACAAACAGAACGAAACCTTCCACATACGAGGAGGCACCACCTGTCGCGGATACTCTTAACCTCAAGTAAACACTGAACACTAAACACGCCCTCCAACATTATTGGTTCGTGTTACTGTTGGCCTGAAAAACAATGGAAAACTGTGCAGGATGTTCGTGGGGACATGGAACCTGGGGGGGAAGTCGCCGAACGACAACCTCAACTTGATGGAATGGCTCAAGTCTCCTTCACCAGCAGACATCTTCGTTATTGGGTCAGTTTTCAACGCTCGAAGATACTGCTGCTTTTACTTTCGAGTTCGAACCAGCACAGACCTCTAACGACAAACCCTGAGAATCACACTGCCAATTTTGAGTTTAATGACAACCTTTCACATCTTACAAATAACACTAGGTTAATTGTTCAGAGTGGTTGGCCAATGGTTCACTGGAGTCTTTTGTTGGTATTAATGAATGACTGCGACCTACTCAGATATCAGAAGTCAGAACTGCATTTCCCCATTTTCTTACTCTCTTATTTATCTCCTCTTGTTTTTATTTTTATTTTCTTTTCTTGGCTACAAGAGGAGTCGTACATTGTACCTTCACTTCCGTTGACGGTACTGTGGCACTGTCACAAACAACATCAACGTGCACTTACCCTTTAGCCTTTAAGACACCCGGACTAGTGACCTAGTTCCACGTACGAACTACTCCGTGTGTGTGTGCATAGTTTTTAGTCATGAAAAAAAAATCTTATTTGATAAATAAAATTACTATACCGTAGTTTTCTTGCAGTGGTTAAAACTTAAAAGTAATCTCTATTTTCAGGTTCCAAGAAATCGTGCCTCTGAACACTGGCAACGTGCTTGGCCCGGAGGACAGTGGCCCCGCGGCCAAGTGGCTTTCCCTTATTCGTCAAGCCTTGAACACGGACAAGTTTGACCATGACCAAGACCACGACCACGAGAATTTTCGCTTTCACACTCAGAATCGCGATGAAAAAGCCACCAAACAAGAAGAAAGCCAGAAGTCTAGGTTCAGTTTCTCCGACTATCTTTCTTTAGAGGACGAGCTGGGCACTGAAGAATTTGTCAAATTATCTCAAGATAAGCCAAATGCAAGTTGTAGTGGCGAAAACTCTCCTTCGCCTTCTACGAGTGGGAGACATTGCAGCAGTCCACATCATCAACAACGCTATTGCCTAGCAGCAAGCAAACAAATGGTCGGCATCTTCTTGTGCGTATGGGTTCGTTCTGACCTCTACAAACACCTTACCAATTTGAAGGTGTCCTGCGTCGGTAGAGGCATCATGGGTTATCTTGGCAATAAGGTTAATTGTTTGGCCCTATGCTGTCTACTTCTCAATTGACTAAAAAGTAGTGTGATTTTACACTCACAATTATCGTTTCTTTTAATAACAGGGTTCTATATCAATTAGCATGACATTGTACCACACATCCTTCTGTTTCGTTTGTACCCACTTAACTTCGGGGGAGAAAGACGGTGATGAGGTGCGAAGAAACTTGGATGTCTCCGAAATTTTGAAGAGAACTAAATTTTCCCACTCTTTCAATTCTACTGGTCTTCGACTCCCTCCTGAGACCATTTTGCAACACGAGTAAGCCTTTTGATTGTTAATTCATACTTCATACCAACCCGTGGTTTTGATTGTAATTTCTGATCGGGCTCTTTCAATCTTTTTTGCTGTGTTCAGTAATATTGTTTGGCTTGGGGATTTGAATTATCGGTTAGCTTCTGATTATGGTGATACATGTGAGCTGCTAGAGAAGAACGATTGGCTGACACTTCTAGAGAAGGATCAGGTAACTGAGATTGTTACTTAATCATTAATTTCGTAGCTTAATATGTTGTGGTTCATTCTCTGATGTTGGATTGTGTCTCGTTGACAGCTAAGGATAGAGCAGAGAGCTGGTCGTGTATTTGAAGGGTGGAATGAAGGAACCATATCTTTCGCTCCTACTTATAAATACTTAGCCAATTCCGATGACTATGTCGTTCATACCTCCAAGTCCAAGGGAAAACGTCGCACTCCTGCTTGGTAAGATTACAGGATTCCCCTATCAAAATTATATATATTCTTTTACTTTATAAACTCAAAGGTTGCTCATGCTTTTAGTGTTACGTGGTTCTGTCTTTTAAATGACTATGTGTTTAATTTATCGAATGTACGATTGTTGTGGTCATGGTATTGATAATATATAGAGCCATTTGCATTTGTTTAGAAAGTAATGATTGATAGTAATATATATGTATGTGTGCCTTTGTTTAGTTCCCCAATTAGTCAACCATAAGCGTGAGAATTAATAAACAAGTCCCGTGTCAATATTATCATTAGCAACGATTCCTCATATTATCCACCATGGTGGTTCAGACGTTGTATCACCTGCCAACTTGAAGATTTAAAATCCAACATGCACCCGTCTCAAATACAATACATTTGTTTCAGGTGCGATAGAATCCTATGGAAAGGGGAAGGGCTAAACCAGGTGTGGTATGTGCGGGGAGAGTCAAAATTCTCAGACCACAGGCCAGTGTATTCACTCTTCTCAGTCAAAGTGGACTTGACAAGCAAGAAGATAATTCCCAACGCTGCCTCAACCTTGTCGTCGACTTTCCCAGCCAAGGTTCAAGCAGAGGAACAGCTCTTGATGCTAATGAGGGGGAATTGTTGAATAGATAAAGAACCCAGGTTCTGACTTGATTGACACCTGACAAGGTTATAACGCTTGGGAAGGCCAAGGGTTCAGAAATGTGTGTGTTCCTCACTTTTACTTGGAACATGCGAGCCTTGGCGTGACTCCTTGTGGCACCAATGAAATTTTGATGAGTGAGTTAGCATTTCTGTACATAGTGAGTGGAGAGATCTGAGGTGACAATGATTAGAAGAGGTTGGGTGCAGCAGAGGAGTAGGAGTAAGTCAGAAGCAAGACAAGAAGACAGGACAGTGGAGAATCGGGGAAAGAGGCGCCAGCTTCTGCGGGAATTTCTTGTCATGCGTGATCTCTTTTGGTTCATTAAATGAAATGTTTTCTTTCTTTAAATATTGGGTATTTGTGAACCTGACCTTCGGAAAATTTTATATATATATAAATTAAAAAAAAAATAAAAATATATTTTTAGTTCCTTAACTGTATATCAAGTTTCATTTAATTTAATTTTATTTTTTTTAATTCTCTAAATTTTAAAATATAATAAAAAATTTTTCTATGATTAATACGGTTAATTGGATTAGTAGAAAAAATTGATCAATCATTTCTAAATGCTGACAAAGTATTTTTTAAATGTTTACATATTTATCCAACTCATTTTTCATGATAAAAAAAATCTAAGATTAAATTTTTGTTTAGAAATTTTTATTTGTAATTATTTATTTTTAATCTTTTAATTTAATTAAAAAATATTTTAAATTCAAGATTAATGAGAAATATTGATGACTTGGTAGTAAAATTTGACATGTCAATATTAAATAATATTTTTTCAGCATTTCTGTTAACATAATTAATGATGTTAGTAATAGGAAAACATTTAATTATATTTTAAAAGTTAAAGGATTAAAAAAAATTAAGGGATTAAGATGAAATCCAGTATAAAGTTATGGGATCTAAAGTGTGCATTTGCCAGAAAAGAAAGAAAGAAAGCTTTGCTACTGAAAAAGCTTATTAGATTTTAGGATTTTGTTGATTAATATTATTGATTTGTAATTATAATATTGATTTTTTGTATTCATTTGTATTTATTAGCCTTCATTAGGTTATTTCCTTTTACTCTGTATGTATTATATTCTTGGGTTGATCAGAATAGATAATTCAGATTTCTCAGTTATTTTTCTCTCTTTCGTTTTCTCTTCCGTTTTATTCATGGTATCAGAGCCTAGGGCTCCTTTTCTCGCAAAATAAGCACTGTACCGCCTCAGTTTCTTTTCTCCTGCTTGATCAATTTCAAAATAGTCCCTGTAGCTCCATCTCAGATCTGTGCTTGTGGTAAGTTCTATAGCCTACAAGCGCCCCTACACCGTGTCCAGAAGCCTCTGACCGGCTAGTTCACCAAGTCCGGCCACCATCCATTGTGCCACGCGCCCACATGCGCACCACGCACCGTCGTGAGCAGCATCTTCTCACCGACGGGTGAGACCTCATCTGTAACACCTTACTTTTATCTATATTTTCTCATATATTATAGTATATACAATGTCCAATTACCTTATATTAAGAGCTTGAACCATTAATAGAACCAAAATGTTTAAATAAAAAAACGTGGTACTATTTATTTGGTTCTCAAATTTTCTAGATGAAATTTGAAAAATCATAACTTAATCCAGAAAAATCGTATCAATATGGTTCAAGTCTCTAAATGAAGCTAGAAACATGATATACAAGATAAAAATATGAAAATTTCTCTTAACATGAACAATTAGTACAGTTTATTAAACTTACATTGTCCAAATGATCATTTCTCTCTTTTTCAGGATTTTGGCCGTAGATTTAAAAATTCATATCTAACTCTATATTGAGTCAAATCATGTATTCTATATGCCATTGGAAAGATACATATGTGTACTTACCTTCATATTTTTCTTATACATTTATTTAGTCTAGACAAGGCACAACATCAATTTGAATCACTAGGGATCAGAACATCACTTTTTCTGGAACAATCTTGGGAAAACATGTATATCTCTCATTGTACAGCTCTAATTGAACTCAAACCAGTGGTATATTAACCTCAAAATATAAATATTTTCATAAATGTAGGTCACTAAATTTTTTGAACTCTATACTATTTTATATCACTTTTCAAAGAGAAGTAATATATTCAGTAAAATTCACAGCCTTCACATCACTGTCCAGTTTTGATCCTGAACTTTAAAATCACACTATAAATCGTACATATATCCAAATTATGTATTCTTTAGCTCATTGGAAAGCTTGTTCTCTCTAGTTTCAGGGAATATATAACACTTGACTTACTTTCCCTGTTTTAGTCAAAAAGTGTAAACTTTACTTTCATTACTACAAAATAAACTTATAGCAATATAACATGGCAAAATAAACTTCATAACAAACTCACATGATCATTCCATGTTTCAAATCCATGCCAAACATTTCATAATGCTCATAAGGATATAATAGTACAATGGCACAGATTTAAAAGCATATACATGGTTTTATACATAATTTCAAAATATACACTAATAGCTTAAAAACACCATCAAGTATCATTCTCTTCTTCATTCTCCTTGCCTTTTCTTTGGACTCCTTTGCCATAGCCTGTACTTATCATTTGGGATACTTGAGGGGGTGAGATTGGGGGACAATCTCAGTAGCAAGTTACATTCTATGTAATTATGTCAATCATGTCAAATAGCTCACATTTGATCACATTTAATCACGTCAATCATATTTGAACAATAAATTGTCATATTGGTCATAAAAAAAATTTGGCAACATAATTAGAAAATGGACATCCCGAGGAATAAATTTCCTCATTTTACAGGCAAGACCAATCAAAGAAATCACAATTGTAATATGGCAACACAATTTAATCATAGAAAGACAATAAAAAAACATAAAGTAAGAATATAAAACTTTGCTACCTTTGGTACTTGCACTTGACTTTCCTCTTTAAACCAAAGCTTCATCTAGTTTTACCAAGCTTCCTCAAGTCCCTAAACATCATTCAACACATGCTCAAGCCACTGATTTCATGGCTGATCAGAAAAAGCTCCCATAAAACTCTTGAAACCCTTAAATTTCTAAACTCTTTATCTTAAGCTCTATCTTTGAACCAACCCTTGCCTTTAAGGTTTTTTATCATGGGGAATTCATTTTTACCACCAAATTAATGAAATTCCAACCTTAAGACACTCAAATGATTTGGCCAAAAATCTGCTCGAAAGGAAAAAGAATGGTTCTTTCACAAACTTGCTTAAAACATACCATACTTATTTTCTTTAGTAAAATATCATACTTTCTCTTGATTTTATGGTTTAAAACAACTTTTCTTCCCATTAATCATGCTTGGCCAGATTAGAACAGTGGATGAAGGAGAGAAAATTTCAAGGGAACTAACTCATAGAGCTTAGAAACTATACTATAACACTTAAAGAACACGAGATTTGCTTACCAATTTTCCTTGCTTTTCTTCCTTATTTTTCTTCTCTTTTTCTTTCCTCCTTCACGTGCTCCCTCCTTTCTCTCAACTTTGCAGACCACTCCTTCCTCTTTCTCTGTAGTGTTTGTTCGGCTAAGTCATGAGGGAGTATATATAATATGCCACTAATTACACTTATTTTTTGGCTAATCATGATTAATTAAGAAAACTTAATCATTAAGTCTTCCCTTTTCTTAACCATCAAGGCTTCCAATTTGGACACATGGGCTGACATGTGGCCTCCTAATAAGGGGTACACTTGTCCAAGACACTGCATAATTTTTTTCAGTTCAATAATACCATGTGTTGGTTACTTTATACTTGGACTGGTAAAGTTACATTTTGCAGTGTAAATTCACTTTATTGATATAAGGTTAAAGTGAATTTGTATCTGGTATTACTTTAATATATTATCTTTAAAAAGCTCATTTTGTGATGTCCAATAGTCTTTCTTTTTGACTTTTTAGCTTTTGTATATCAAAAAGTAGCTTTATCGGTATAAAGTTATTTTTTAACCGTTGACATTGATTATTTCTTCATCCTTGAATATTAACACTCAGTGCCATATACCATTGGACTTCTCTCATCGACAGCTTCGTTTTGACAGTAATATTGCATATTAAAAAAAATTACCCTTAGCCCATGATAATTTATAATTTTTAAAACTTTTGGGTCATTAGGTGTAATTTTTACTAAAATATTTGACTTCTCTCCCAATGTGAATTCTTGGGGACAAAATTGCCATTTTCATAATTTTTAGGGAACAAATGTAATTTCTCATTTTTCCGTCCAATCGGGAAAAATGACCTCGTTGCTCTATTTCACGCAAAACAGTGTCTGCCCATTTTTACAAATTTTCTATGCATTTTTAATTATATAACATTTTAAGGATATTACATCCTCTCCGACTGCCGTTTGTTGCGTCATGATCGTCACTCCTCTCTAATCATCCTCCTGTGGTTTGTTTTTTTATTCGAGGTCATTTTACTTCATCAAGATTGCTCTATTCTTTTTTGCCGGTTGTCTTTTGGTTTTTTTTTATCTTCTTTGCTTAGTATGGAGAAATTAGATACTGCTCAGCCTATTTTAGTGATTTTAAATGGCTCCAATTACCGTTTATGGTTGGAAAGTATGCGGGATTTTCTTAAAGGAAGAAAGTTGTGGAGATATATCACTGGGGATCAACAGTTTCCTTCTCGTGCTCCTGATGAGACTGATGCTAAATTTTATGCTTGACTGGAAGACTGGAATAGTAAAAATAATCAAATTATTACATGGTTTAGAAACACTTCCACTGTTAGTATCCATCAACAATTTGGACGCTTTGAGACTGCAAAAGAGGTATGAGATTATCTTGTTAATCGATACACTTCTTCCGATATATCTAATCAGTTTCAATTGTAAAAAGAACTTAGCACCCTCAAACAAGAATGGGGTCAACCTCTCTACGATTTTCTGGTCAAGATTGAGTCTATCTAGGATTAATTGGCTTACTCTAAGCCTGTTTTCAAATGTGAAGTTGATACACAAGCTTTTCTAAAATATTGTGATCAACTCCGCCTTATTCAGTTTCTTATGGCACTCACAGATGATTATGAGCCCGTTCAAGCTTCTCTCCTACATCAGAGTCCACTTCCCACTCTTAAAGATGCTCTTCCTCGACTTTGATCTGAGGAAACTCGTTTAGGCCTCCTACAACGTACTCCTGAGATGATTTTTGCTGCATCTGATAGGAATCCTAAACTCTGCCGACGTTGTCCTCAGTCTAATCACTCATTTGCTGAATGTCCTTTTATTGAGGGTCGTACATACCAAAAGAAAGGGCACATAGCTGCCAACTGCCCTACTTTATTCTACAGATACTGCAAGATACCAGGTCAACTCATAGAACAGTGCCCTACTCGTCCACCTAGAACTTATCAAAGGAAGTCAACACGACCAGGGCATTTATCCAAGCCTGCATTATTTGCAACTGATGTTATCAATGATGAAACATCTACTGCTTCCACTTCAGGATCCTCCACTACTGATCTTGAGGGCTTACTTTGCAAACTGCTATCTGGTTCCTCTAATCCACCTGCTGCCTTGGCCACTCCCTCAGGTATATCCTCTTAGTACTTTGACTCTGCCTGTTGTAATCACATGACTAGCCAACCCAATCTCTTTTCCTCTTTGACACCAAATACCTCTGCACCTTCTATTCACACTACTGACAACTCACAAATGCCTGTTAGTCATGTTGGAATTGTTTCTTCATTTTCCTTATCTCTTAGTGATACTTATTTTATTCCTGCTATCAGTTTTAACCTTATCTCTGTCGGACAACTTGTTGATATGGGCTATGATGTTTTATTTAACAAACGTGGCTGTGGTGTTATGGATTCTCAGACATGACAAGTCATCGAGACTGGGCGTAAAGTCTTACGTATGTTTGAGCTCACCTCCATGCATGTACCTGACGTTACTTCTTCTAGATTACGTGCTACTTCTTCTGCTTCATCCTTTCTTGATTTGTGGCACCGCCATCTTACTCACCCCTCTTTGAATAAGTTGCAGTTTTTAATTTTTCATAGTTTCTTAGGTCCAGTTAATGATAAGACTTTGGATTGTATTTCTTGTCAAACTGCAAAACAACTTGCTTTGTCTTTCAATAAAAATGACTATATTTCTAATTCTCCATTTGACTTGATTCATTCTGATATTTGAGGGCCTACTCCCACTTCCTCTATGGGGGGATCTCGATACTTTGTGATTTTTATTATGATTTTTGCGCTTTACTTGGATTTATATGATGAAAAATCGCTCAAAGCTATCTCAAATCTATATTAAATTTGCTACCATGATTCTCACTCAATTTTCAAAAATAATCAAAGTTTTTCGTCGAGACAATGCTCTTGAGTATCGTGATTCCAAATTACTTCACTTTCTTGATGAGCAAGGCACTATTTCTCAATATTCCTGTCCTTACACTTCTCAACAAAATGGCCGTGTTGAGCTTAAACATCGCCATATTCTTGATTCTGTCCGAGCCGTACTAATCTCTTCTGGTTGTCCTGAGCGTTTTTGGGGGTGAAGCAACCATGACTGCTGTTTTTTGCATCAATCGAGTTCCTTCCTCCATCCTTGGTAATATTTCTCCTTTTGAATGACTTTATGGTACTTCTCCTAATTATCAAATGTTGAAAGTTTTTTGCTGTGCTTGCTTTGTTCTTCTTCCCTCTCATGAGTCCACCAAATTACAAGCTCGAGCGCGTGTCTGTTGCTTTCTTGGCTATGATTCTGAACACAAGGGATATCATTGTTGGTGTAATGCCCCTCATGATATCTTTATTGGTTTTGTGTTCAGGATCAGAGGAAGTAGGACGGACATGGTTCAAGAGGAAACAGAAAAGGGGCTCCGCGCCGCGGCGAGGAGCAGGGCCGCCGCGGCGAGAGACTTCCAGTAGCATTTTTCGAAAATTCTATGGAGGAGTCGCGGCGAGAGTCAAGATTTTTGTTTAAAACCGGATCATTTCGGACGCTCGGACAGAAAAGAAACAAAAGGAAACCGAGGGAGATCGTGAGAGAGCTGTGCTAGGGTTTGAATCTCCGGCGTCCAAGGGTGATTTCAGACCGAGAGAGCTTGGATTTAAGTTGGTAAGTTACTTCTACACCTCCCTCTCCGTTTTTATTCGATGGAAATTTGGGGTTTTTGGTTTTGAGGTTGTGTTTTCAATTTGTGACGTGATCCACCGATTGAAATGGTTTAAAGGAGGTTAATAAAGTGTGTTTTGATGTTCTTGATGATTGAATTCGAGTTTGGAAGGGTTTAAGTGTGATTTGAGCTTAACCCTAGATTGTTCTCGGTTAGAACTCTTGGGAATCCGATATGTATGTGTTTGAGTAGTATTTAAAGAGTCCCTAAGAGTTTATTGATGCATGAAAGAGGTGTTGGAACTTTGGGTTAGACCTAAAGTGGTTAGATTGTGATATTGTGATTATGGGTATATTATGTTAATGGGAGAATTATGTATTATGAAGGTTATTTGGTTAGCTGTGTGGGGCTCAAGCGTATTGAAGTTCAAGAAAGCGTGTGGAACTTGCGTGAGCGCAGTATTGACAACCTGAGGTAACCGGGTGTTTGTTTATGTGGTTCTATACGATAGTATGTATAGTTATGTGTATATATATATGCATGTCTTTTCCATACCACGATAGTGATCTGTATGTGTGTTGTTTTTATATATCGTGGTATGTGTATAGTAGATATGATATGATATGATGTATAGACGTTATGATGATCATGATGATGATGATGATACATTAGCATCACCACATGTTATTGTTACATCGAGATATATGACAGATAAAGTGGTGACGATGTGATGATGTACGATATATGATGATAAATGAAATGGTTAGGGAGAATAAGGTTGGAGTATGTGATGTATGTGTATGTTAGGGAGGATAAGGGTGGATTGTATATGTGTGTTAGGGAGAATAAGGATGGGTTATATGTATATGTACGATATATGTGTGTTAGGGAGAATAAGGATGGGTTATATGTATGTGTGTGTTAGGGAGGATAAGGATGGAAGTCCCGGAGAGGACGACATGCATACCATGCATTTTATATTGCATTCATATGTTATATGATTCATATCTGTGTATATATATATGTTTATGTGTGGTTGATCCCGGTTACTGAGACATTGTCTCACCCCACCCTCTCCCATGACTAACCCTTTCAGGTGAAGGTTCTGGCACTAGTCCGGAGAAGCAAAGAGAGTAGTTGTGTACGTGGGAAGTCTATGTAGTGTTTTTATTTTTGGTTAATGTATTATGTGCCAAGTAGGGTAGAAAGTGTGTATTGGATATATGAGATTGATAGGATGGTTATGGATGAATGTATGTTTGATTATGTTTTATGGAATGTGTTATGTTGGTGTTTTGAGAGGGTTATGCTTTTGGAAATTGGTATAGTAGTATTTGTGAGCCCAGAGTGGTTTGGGCCTGATGGTGGTGTTTTAGGGCCTATAGCCCATTTTGTCATGTTGGGGTTGGTTAGGAATGAGTTTTGGTCAATAAGTGGTCAAAACGGTGTTGAGGGTCCAGAATCTCCATACGGAGTTGGATTGAGGTGAAAGTGGTGTCCATGGTTAGATTGGGACTAGATTGACTTGTGGAAGTTGGAGTCAAGTCAATCGGAGGTCGGAGCATAAAATTATGTGCATTAGAAGTTCATCCCAACACGTTGAAGTGCTGATATGGGATATCAGCAAGGGGGCACCGCGGCTAAAGTGTCCAGGCCGCGGCGCCAGTGATGGCAGTAGCGAGGGAGAAACAGAGCAGGCCGGAGTCGCGGCGGTCCTGTAGCGGCCGCGGCCCCAGCCCAAAATTTGGTATATTTGGGGTTCGTTTCCACTGGTTTGAGGCTGTGAGATGTTGTTTGGAGTTGTTTGGGTTGTAGTGGAGGTAGGATGTTACAGTTGGGATCCTCTTTCTCATCGCATCTGTGTTTCTCGTCATGTAATTTTTTAGGAACATGTTCATTTTTCTTCTCTAACTAATTTTTCTAGCATTTCTTCTGCTTCTAATCCTGCTTTCACCGATCCAGCAGTTAATCTTTTTCCTAGTGATCCAGGTACAGATTCTATTGATGAGCTTACCATCACGTCTAATGTTATGCCTCTTCCAAATGCTACTGTCATTCTTGATCCTCCTGCACAGGACACGTCCTCTGAGCCCCTATCCTCAGAGTTTCCTCAGCCTACCCGTGTAAGACATCCTTCCTCCTATCTTAGTGATTACTATTGCTTTTCTACCATACTTCAGTTATAGGAACCTCAATCCTATTTGGAAGCCTCCCGTGACCCTGATTGGTAGTAGGCTATGCATGAAGAGTTACAGGCTTTGGAGAAAATGCACACTTGGGATCTTGTTGACCTTCCTTCTGATAAGACTCTGGTTGGATATCGATGGGTTTATAAACTCAAAACTCACTCTGATGACTCTTTAGAGCGGCGCAAGGCACGTTTGGTAGCTCTTGGCTTCACTCAGGAATATGGCATCGACTATGAGGAGACTTTTACCCCTGTTGCTCGGATTACTTCTGTACGGAGTCTTCTTGCCATTGCTGCAGTTAAGGGTTAGACCCTTCACCAGATGGATGTCAAAAATGCTTTTCTGAATGGGGATCTTGAGGAAGAAGTGTATATGAAACCTCCTCCTGGATGTTTGCATCCGGCAAACAAGGTAATTGGGATCCTGTAAGTATATAGAGTAGATTGCAATAATAAAAGAAAATCTCTGGAGTATTTCAGAGGTCAAACCCAAGGGATGTTGTGATTTACTCAATTAAATAATTTCAGTCAAAACAAACAATTTGTGAAATGTTAATCAAAGATTAAGTTAAGAGTAAAACAATAATAAAATCAACTATTTGGGTTTGATTCAATCACTGAGAGCGTTAGGGAATTGGGTTTTATCTTCCCGGGACAACTAAAATTACTCATAACTTAACTCCTTCTATAATTATAGTGACAATTATTTCTAAATTATCCTAATTACCTTTCAGTCAATTAGTCTGTATTTAATTAGGTTTTAATTCACTCTCGTACAACTAAAATTCCTAATTAAACCTTGAAGTTATAACTAAAATCACCATAAACACCTAATTCTATCCCTAGAATTGTTGTTTATTTCTATCTCTCTAGGTTTAGGTTTGCTCTTCACTTTTCAGTCTATCAAGTTTACCCACATAATGAATTTCATGGTAGCCAATCACAAAATCTCCAATGAAGCACCAAAGAGATAGATATAATTAAACATAAATAAATTGGAAGAATTCAATCATAAACAAGAGTCATAATTCAGAGTAAGCTCTAATCAATCCCAGTTAGATTACATCCCTATCGCTAACTGGGAAAATTAGTTACGCGTAAACATGGTTCTCAAAATCAAAATAAGAATAATTTCCCAAATCATCTGAACAAAATCTAAAGAAAGAAAAGTAGTAGATAACTAGAGTGATTCAGCTTCACTATGCCTTCAATCCTTTCAGATTTGTCTTCAAAATGCTTCCTCTAAGCACTAGAGAATTTGGAATAAGTCTTCTAGGACTCAGAATAGTGATTTTCTTCCCCTCCTTCTTGTTCTAAAAACCCATATATATATATCTCCACCCGTATGACCTCGTGGATGAATTTTTAATATTGCTGCTGACTCTTCACCCAATGCCGTATCATCTTCCCTTAAATTCAGCCGGCGCCGGGTAACCAATTTTATGTTCTTTTCTGTGTTCCACCCGGTGCCGGGTGGTTTCTTGCTTCAGTCGACTCAGCGCCGGGTCAACTCGTAATTTTTGAACTTTCACTCCTCCTCACCCGGCCCCAAGTGAGGATAATAAATGGGGACCGAATGAATTATTTTTTGGTGCCTTCTTGGCTTCTTCTTTCACTTTAAAATCCTCATTTGTCCTTCAAGTTTTCCTAAAATGCAAATATATCTCAATTTAAATAGAATCATGCAAATTTGATATCAAAACTTCATGTTTTTCAAGCAAAACAATATCAAATGTAAGTATTTTGTAGGTATAAAATAGACACATCATAAGGTTTGTCGACTCCTACGAGCACTTTATGATCTTAAACAGGCTCCTCGTGCTTGATTTGTTAAATTTAACTCTACTATCAATCAACTTGGTTTTTCTTACAGTCCTTATGACTCTGCATTATTTGTTCGTTCTACTGAGCATGGTATTGTTCTACTTTTGTTATATGTTGATGACATGATTATTACTGGTAATGACATTCTAGGGGTACAGGAACTCAAGCCATATCTTGGGAATCATTTTGAGATGAAGGATCCTGGTAATTTGAGTTATTTTCTTAGGCTAGAGGTACTTCAGGGGGAGACTGGCATTTCGCTCTCTCAGGTTAAATATGCTTCTGACTTGATCTCTCGGGTTCGACTCACTAATGATACGACAGAGACTACTCTCATTGAACCTAATGCGAAATTTACTTCTACTGATGGAACTTTATTGAAATATCCTACGGCCTACCGTCAGTTAGTTGGGAGTCTTATTTATCTCACTCTAACCAGACCTGACATTGCCTATGCAGTGCACATTGTTAGTCAGTTTATGCAGTCTCCTTGCACCACTCACTATGCTGCGATCCTTCGTATCATTCGATATGTTAAGGGCACTCTATCTCATGGCCTGCATTTTTCTGCTAGCTCTTCACTCGTTTTATGAGCTTACTCTGATGCAGATTGGGGTGGTGATCACTTTGATCTTAGATCTACCACTGGATTCTATATTTTTCTTGATGACTCCCTAATCTCGTGGCGAAGCAAGAAACAGACTTTGGCTTCATGATCTAGTACTGAGTCTGAGTATCGAGCTTTGGCTGACACTGCATCTAAGATACTTTGGCTTCGTTGGCTTCTCACCGATATGGGTGTGGCTCAAGACTTCTCCACTGAGCTCTATTGTGACAGTCAAAATGCCAGATAGATTGCTCATAATGATGTGTCGTATGAGTGGACCAAACATATTGAAATCAATTGTCACTTCACTCAACAACATGTTCTTTGTGGCACCCTCAAATTGCTTCCCATCTGGACTGCTGATCAACCTGTTGACTTATTTACCAAGGCTCATAACCCAGGCCAGTTTCACATTTTAGTTAGCAAACTTAATATGTATGACATTAAGCCATCTTGAGTTTGAGGGGAGGTGTTGATTAATATTATTGATTTGTAATTATGATATTGATTTTTTGTATTCATTTGTATTTATTAGCCTTTATTAGATTGTTTCCTTTTACTCTGTATATATTGTATTATTGAGTTAATTAGAATAGACAATGCAAATTTCTCAATTATTTTTCTCTCTTCTGTTTTCTCTTTCGTTTGTTTCAAGCCAAGCTTTTGCTTTCTGGAACATCATTCTTTGTGATTCAAAATTGAAAGGAAGGACAGGGGTGGTTATCGCTGATGGAAATAGAATTTCAACAAATGCCTTTTGTCTGTTTTGTTATCGTCATTCAGATTTCAAAGCACAAATTTTGGCTGTGGGACGAATCTGAGGCGAGCAAGTTTAGACATTTTTAATTGTTTTTTGGTGTGAATATCTCAGTTTAAAAATACACAATTGGTGTTTAATTAAATCGGATAATAGTAAATAATGGATGGGCATACATATCTAATCTCAGCTCTAGTTGTGGTCTGCTCATTTTCAGATGATAATACCCAAGTTGGTCCCACGTTACACATTTACTTTTTTGCATCGTGGATGATTCGCTTTTCAGATGACAATCGTTTGTTAAATCAGTATGAAAAATGACAAGTAGCAATTAAAAATAAGTTTGGCTAATTGCAATCCACATTCCACAGGCAGTTAGTTGATTGCACGTTGTTTATTCGCAATGCTGAGCTTTTTTTTTTTTTTTTTTACATTTGAAGAACATTTATATATATATATATGTTCATTTTATTTACATATTTCAATTTTTATGCTGTCTTTGGATTTATCGTATTCACGACAAACTTAAAATTACGGGTATTTTATACCAAGACACTAGCGTGTAATGAGCTGCTTTCCGTGTAAAAGTGGTAATTAAAATGGTCTCCACGCCCTTGTGAATGATTTCGTTTCTTTTTTTTTGTTGGCCATCATTTCCTGTATTCTATATATCCTAAACAAAGGCATAATGATTAAGGGTCCGTTTGGTTTCACTTGTGAAACCAAGTTTAAGCTCAAAATGTGGTTTACCATATTTTTAAAGATGTTTAGCTACAAAACTGATTCACGTTAGAAATCAAGTTTGCTCTCAAAACTCCGTTAAGTCAAAAGTAGCTTGTAGGTTGCTTTTCAGTTTTGCTTCTTCATTTTCATCTGCATTTATTTTAAAGTCAGATAAAAATGGACCAATAAAATTGAGAAAAAATGAAAAAATTAGGAAAATAAAATTTTCATAAAATTCCTCCTATCTATTGACCAAAATGTCTCTTCAAAATTTTAATTTTCATGGATCATGACCTGTAAGAAAATATTATATCAGATATATTATGTTCTCAATTAAATAAATGCAAATTAAATTTTAATCCAAGTAAATTAAATTAATCATGGGATAGAGTTTAAGCTCAATTTGAAGAAAAATTATGAGTTTTATCAAAACTAATTTTCAAATAAATCATTCAAACATAAACACGTTAATCCAAAACTAATTTTTATCATAATTACGTTACAAAACCAATTCTACCAAAACTCATTTTTAACCAACTGAAAACCAAATGGCCTTAACTTTAAATAGAAATCCCAATCTCACTAATCAAAGTGCTGACTTTGTTACGGCAAAATAAGACGGAGAATGAATGAATGGATAAATGATAAGAGATAGAATGGTTAATATAAGCTAATCATGACATTTTTAGAGGTTTTAATTTGATGAAATGATAAAGAGAGATTCTAAGATAGTTCATTTTCGTCTCAGATCAATTTTTTTCCCAGTATAGGGAAGATAGGAAATGCACAAATGATACAATTCAATTATAATATTCCCATTATAATTAAAATGTTAAAAATAGTTTATAAGTTATCTGATTTAATTAATAATTAATCATTTTTCAGATTCTTAAATAGTAACATGATATATATAAATTACTAGTATTTTTTACTTAGATGGTTTATTATTTTATTTGAATCTCTTTTAAATTCCCAAAAGTATAATCTTTTTTAATGTCAAATATACTTACAGTTACAGTTTTTTGGCCACATAATTACAGTTATATTAAGCGCGTGATTTGGTGTTTTTAGGTGTGTTTGAATTAGATTATGTATAAGTGATTATGAGGATAAGTGATTATTTATAAGTAATTATGAGAATAAGTAATTATATCAAAAGTAATTTGTGTTTGGATATTTTTACCTCATAAGTGATTTTGAGAAAAGAAATGTGTTTGGATATTGGGGTTTAAGTGATTATTGGGTAGATAATGAGAAGAAAAAATGAAATAAATAATTATGAGAGGATAAGTAATTATCATAAGCTGAAAAAATCAGTTTCTTCCATAAGTATTCATTTAAGGCATAAGCTGTTTTTGTTTAGCAACTCCACCATATAAGTACTTATGGGATCCCTTATAAAGTGAATCCAAACAGGCTATTAAACATAGAGCTCAGGCCAAGAAAAAATATAGAGCTCGTTTAATCGAGTACTTATTGCTACGATGAGGATGCTAAGCTGCATTAGTTGTTAGTGTACATATGGTAAGTAAGACCGTTAGCCGCCCTTGTCCACGAATGGTGGTTTGCCACGTAGGGGGAAAGGGCCATGGTTTCGTGGCGTGAAAGCTGGTTAGATGAAGCTACCTCACATGGTGATCCTGCCATGACTCCAGCCGATGCTGCCCGACATAAACTATTTAATCATCTCCACGTGTACGGTTCCGATGCCGTCTCCCTCGATGCCATCGTGCGCTCTACCATCTTCTTACTTTCCCCTCATCATCCACATATTCCTCCAAATCTAAACTTCCCCACCTTGTTAGATCTCGCCGCGAACCACGTCCGTACTATCTCCGGCGTGTTTTCCGGCCATTCTCCGATCGACATGTCGTTGAGTCTGTGTAATCGTTGATCGCCTGGCTGTTAGGGTATGTATCGTACAGATCCTTCGTTTCTTGCCCTCGGGGGCCTAGTTAGGGTTTCCAACTCCCATGACTGCTGCTGCTTCTCTTTGCTTATTACTAGCAAACGAAGGATGACAAATAAAATAGGCATCAAAAGGCGATGATAATGTTATTGTGGTTTTCTGCATCTTCATTCAAATAAAAACATGTCAATCCCATTTTGAGTTGTGAATTCTTTTTGCCTAACCTAACTGGAAATATTGATTTCACATATTTAAATTTTTAATTTTTACATACTGATAGCTGTTAAAAAGAAAAAACCAGCACATGCAACTATGTAAAGCTTTTGCTTTTTGGTTCACTTTAAAGTAATTTTTTTTTCTCCGCTCATAGCAGGCAAGTTGTTGAGTTGAAGGGGAGGGCATATTGCTTCTCATTGGCCTAAACTGCTACTTCCCAAGCTTAGTGACAAGTCTGTTGATGACAAGTTTGTTAAAGAAAGACCAATATTTCAAGAATTGTCTCATTAGCAACAAACTTGCGGAGAAGAAGGGAGATGGTATGTTTATGGAACTTGTGATTTAAAGTTAACGCTTTGAAATGCAACTTTTTTAATGCCCGAGATTTGAGATTTTCAAATTTTCTGTTGCATATTTTTTGGTCACTTACAGCTACAACCAGAATTTTCTGTTAGAGGAAAATGTAACAAGGATTATATACTTACCATAGGAATACGTATGTAAATGCATTTTTTGTTCTTCTAGAGAATGAGGGAAACAGTAGAAGCAGAACGGAAAATGTGTGAAGGAAATTTAGATTTGTCTGGCACAACGTGTGTTTTATCTTAATTTTTAGTCGGAAATCACTGGTGTTGCTTTATTATTTGAACATATTTTGGGCTCAAATTTTTGTCCTTGTAAAATTTTATGTCAAGGGTTGTTACTATCATTAATGTTGAGGTTTCGTGAAATATTAGTTCTCCTCCATGGTTTTTAACTGCACTGGACTACTTTTACAGTGTGGTTATTCTCCTGATTGGTGATAATATGCATTTATATACAATTGACAATTTTCTCTTTGAAATTATTTGGCAAGGGTTTAAGGACTTTTCTTTTGACAGTCTTTTCATGATCAGGAATTTTGGATGGCAAAAAGTGCCGGGAGTCTGAATGATGTTGACATGACTTACGACAATTCTTCTAGAGTGGAGGCCAAGCGTTCTCATCAGTGGTTCATGGATAGCCATGAAGTGGATCTGTTTCCGCATAAGAAACAAGTGGTAGAGGTTTCAAGCAATAATTTGTTATCGGGAATGTATACCACCAATAATCATTCATGGGGAAATTCCTCAAGCTTACACTCATTCAGTGGTCATTTTTCTGAACAATATGACCCAAATGCTTCAGCAAGGACTTTGAGTTATGAAAACAGAAATATTCCCCCTTTTAATGCAGGTAAGTTGAATGTGGAAAAAAAGGATAACATGGAACCCTTTGGGAGTGATTCCTCAATTATAACCCATACAATTGATGATCATGGATCAGGTCTTAACTATGGTGGAATTAGAAAAGTTAAAATTAGTGAGGTGAAGGATTCTGAGAATGTCATGTCTGTTCCTACATGTCATACCTATGATATGGGAGTGAACAACACCGTGTCAAATCCACATGCACACAAGGGGGCTGATTATCCCACATCAACAAGTCTTGCTTACAACAAAGGGGATGAGAATATTGTGTCCATGGATGATGCTTATGTCAGAGCATACAACAATTTATTTTCAATATGTCAATCTTATAGCAAGGGAGATGATAGCTCATCTGTAGGTCAAAACTACAAGGAGACTTGTCATACAATATCAATGAATCAAGCATTCTGCAAGGAGGAGAGTAATATGATAGCTATTGCTCAAGCTTATAACAAGGCCGAGGATAATCCTGTTTCAAGACGCAGCATATTTAATAAGGGTGAGAATGGCACCATGTCATTGAGTCATGCATCCTACCAAGATAGAAACAAGAAGTTATTGGTTGCTCATTCTTATAACAATCAAGAAGGCACGATTATATCCTTTGGTGGCTGTGATGATGATGATCATGGTGATGTTAGTATTACTCCCTCTGGTAGACTCATATCCAACTATGAACTGTTGATGGGTCAACCACCTACACAGAAGTCAGAAGCTTTGAATGAGAAAGAGTTGATTATTTCTAATTCTGATTCACTTTTAAGTACAGCTCTGACATCTGCTTCTGGAACTGGAAATGTTTCCCAGACAAAAGGGGAATCTAAAATGCCTAAGAAGGTTCCTTCAAATAATTTCCCTTCTAATGTCAGAAGTTTGCTGTCCACTGGTATGCTGGATGGAGTCCCTGTAAAGTATATGGCCTGGTCACGGGAGGTAAATCTTAGTACTCATGAGTTCATCTTTCACAGTAGCTTATCTTTGATTCATGTCTGGTTCTTCCTATGCTTGTTAAAAGGAACTTCGAGGTATTATAAAAGGGTCTGGGTATTTATGCAGCTGCCAGTCATGTAATTATTCCAAGGTAAGCTTTGTAACTAAAGATCGTAAAGGGGTAACCCTCTTTGAGCTAAATTGCCATCTCACACAATCTTGTGTTTCCCCAGGTTATTAATGCATATGAGTTTGAGCGTCATGCTGGTCGCAAGACGAAGCATCCCAATAATCACATTTACTTTGAAAACGGGAAAACTATTTATGGGATTGTTCAGGAGCTCAGGAGCACTCCACAAAATATGTTATTTGAAGTTATTCAGACAATAACCGGTTCCCCAATCAATCAGAAATCCTTCCGCCTTTGGAAAGGTGATGTTATTTCTTTCTTTTAATTATTGTTGTGTTGCAGATTGATTTCTAATCTCATCTTTATCATTTTTGTTGGTATGAAATGCTTTGTCTCTATATATTCTTCCTCCTCACTTGGATCTTTCCTTCTCATTTACAGAATCCTTTTTAGCTGCAACACGCGAACTTCAACGCATATATGGAAAAGAGGAAATGAAGCAACTGACATAAAGGTGCATTGTTTGACCTATTAGGTAGGACGATTGTTATTTGGTGCATAGGAGTAATCATTTAGATGTAACTTTTGCTGACTGATTATCTAACCTAACTCTTAACTGTTTGAATCTCCATTTTGAGGGTGAGTTATCCTTGGTGAAATAGAAGAGAACTTTGCAAACAAGACTAGATATTTATTGTTCATTGATGTATCATGATGATATTGAGTTGGTAAATTCTATGAAGGGAAGCTGATCTCAATATCATTTTTGTCTTGCTAATGGAACAAAAGATTCACTGCATGTTTGCACTCCTGTACCGAATGTAGTTGTATTTTTCTTGAAGGTCTTGCATTTTGTCTGTCATTTGCCATACATTTTTGTTTTATGTTTTTTCTTTTTTTGGGAAGGGATGTTCTCTACTTAAGTGAGCATTTTTCTTGATCCAAACCGTATTTAGCTGTCCAATAGATGTAAGCTTGGCCAGCTTCTTGGTGCTGGATGAACCTTGTTAACCTTTTCTCATTTTCTGATGCTTAAAGGAATGAAGAAAAAAAATAGGAAAATTTGCATTTGTGAATTATATGGTATCAGCTGAATGTTTAATGGGGATAGGGGGGCCGTTACCATATAACCCCAACCAGCTACTAAAATTTCTGCTGCTATGAAGTAATATTCAAAGCTGAACCATTGTCTTCTTGATTTATCTTCCTACTTTATTATGATAACTTGTTACATTATAAACTTCTACTCACCGCACATCAATATTGAAGGATCAAATAATTGGATACCTACAAACTGTTTTTGTGTCATAGGCATTTGGAGGGGGCATTGTAGCTGAATGCTCTGGGATAGCTGGAATCTAGATAGTTATTGGGATGCTTTCGTCATACTTGCTCCTCCTGGGTTATGATTCCTTGTCCAAAATTAGTGACAGTGATGACCTCATGATTAGAATTGTCTTTTCTGGCACTGCTTTCATCTGCAATTAGCTTGGCTGGCGATGAGTGCTCTTTGATAATTGGAGTTGGTGGGTTGTAATCTTTGCTTTTACCCCACACTACTAGGTACAGGCCCAAAACAATGACGATGGCACCAATCACCCTGTAAAATTGATTAGATTTCTTTAGTTTATATTTTTTGGTTGCTAAGCATGTGATTAGCTTGGCCTTGGTATATGATTTTCATAATTACCTTCCGAGGTACATTTGCTCAAACAGAATGAATGAGCCCATGATAGCTACAATTACCATGCCCAGGGGACTAAATGCAGTCACAAAGACGGGGCCTCTAGCTTTCATCACTACTCCTTGGATATAGTAAGCCAGTCCTGAGCACACTATGCCCTGCATGCATGCATTTATATTCTGAGAGCAGAGTGGGGAAATTTAACTCTACGTTTCCTGCAATTTTATTTGTACTTTTTCAGATATTATGGCTTTAAAATCTAAGGTGTCTTACTATTTAACCCAGCTATATAACCTTGAAAGTTAGGAGTGGAAGACATAAGGTAATTATATTTGGGTGGCTCCATGGCAGTTAAATCATTTGGATGCCAGTATCAGTGTTTCAAGTTGCAACTTCTATTTTTACAGTCAGTACAGGGTATGGTTTTGACGTATTTCCGGATAGGAATTTTCTTTTGGGCGTGGGGTAGTGGAAATTTTTACAGGAGATGGTTCTGATGTCTTTCTGGACAGGAATTTTCTTTTGGCTGTGGGGTGGTGGAGTGTTTGAAACTTTGAATGTAATGAACGCATGGGAATCTATTTTTATTGCATTTGCTAAGCCTTACACTGTAGACAGCAGCCAGCAGTTTCGTATCCCAATGCAGAGACCAAATGGAAGGGTTGTTCCTTTCCATAACCAGGGCTACTATGGCGCCTTCAACTGTTCCCAACAGGCATATCCATGCTGTGAGAGAGAGCTCAGCAGGGTAGGTTTCAAGGGTAATGGCCTAGAGAAACACAGACGAATGTGTGAGGAATCAAGAGTATTATTTGGAATGGTTTTACATAATTCTGCAAAATAACTCACTTGGAGAAGCATGAAACAAGCCCAACTAAAGCAGCCCATGGTGATCATCACGGATCCTTTTATTACATGTTGAAGATATGACCCGCTATTATGCTGGTTGTGGTTATTGGTTCCATGTGCCCCAAAAATTTCAAGCGCTGGGCCTTTTAACAATGTCATGACCATGGCTCCAGCAACTGTTGCTACAGTTCCTACCAGCTTTGCATGGCTGCGTATGCTTCTGAATTTTATCTTCTCAAGCCTGCCAAGTAGAGAAATTGTTGGGAAGATAGCATGCATCATTTAGGCTTAGGAGATGTATACCTGATAAAATTTGCCCCCAACTCTGAAAGATACTCCTCAGAGAGATGACACTGAGAACAGATGACACTGAGAACGTGTTTGGTTACCTTAGAATCCAAGCCATCAAGAAGGTAATAGCGGGGAGCATATTGGTCATTGCTGCAGCGAATGTTGCTGTTGTGTACTTCATTCCCAAAAAATATAAATTCTGGTCAATAACTGGCCTGCCAATAAGAAAAAATTAGACTAGAGTTTTGTCACCGTTTTCCATGGAATGGAGAATGTGTTTAGCTACGCAGCAAATTACTCTAGAATGCTTAGTGCCACAATCTTTGTGAAGATTGAAACTGTCATCTTGGGCCTTACTTTCCTGTTAAGACAAAATAGCATATCACCACTTTAATTTCATATTCTCACACACACACAAACATGGAGGGATAAAAACATAGAGAGAGAGAGAGAGAGGCAGACTTGTCCAGAACAACTGCAAAAGGGGTCATTACAGCAAAGGCAACTGCATGTCGGTAGACAACGAATACGTAGTTGCTCATCCCCTTGTTCAGTGCAGCCTTAGATAGAACATCCATACCTGCAAATCCAAACTGCAAGAACACGACAGCTATGAATGGCTTCGCTCTTTCAAACTGACGTTTTAGCAGGGCCCCCATCGTGTAAGTCCTCTAACCTCAAACTGTTTCTTGAGTCCCAAGAATAAAGTAGCATACCTTTGAAGGCTCATGTATATATAGGATCAATAGCATATACCCTATACTACATTATTGCTCAGGGGTATTGACTAACGTACGTATAGAAACTTTATTATTTTATCAAAATCAAATGGAGTGAAAAGCCACAGTGATCAAACATCCTAAGAATTATTTAAAAGGTCAGTGTCTACTTTCAATTATTACTATCTTTTGTAGTTGAATGCTACTCTTGGTGGAGTAGCTTTTATCATCTCAGCTACTTGTCTTGGATTCTTTTGTGAATTTGTTTCAATTGTTTTGGACGACCTTCGTAAAAGATTTTCTATGGAGGCATTTTGGGTGCACTTCACATTGAATGAGGAAAAGCAATACTATTAGAGGTGATGTTTAAAGTAGGAATTATTGTTCGTGATTGAGCTCGATTATGTGACAGCCCTCATTTGAACCAAAACTTTGTATGATGATTATTTTCTTCATTTTCCCCTTATACTTGAGTTTGTACTTTTCTCATCTGACAAGTTAAAAGCAGAAGATAAAATATCCGAAGGATCTGGATAAGAAGGATTCCAAAATAATTCAGCTCAGCTGCATTATTGAATCCTTTGTCCAATGAGTTTCGTAGTCGAAGGCGACCCACGAAGGATGATTAGCACAAAGCATGGATGATATCCTTTCATAGTTAATCTCTAAGGTAAAATAAAGATTCGGTCAGTGGTCAAGGCTCCAAAGTATGGCAAGCACAAAGTCCCACTAGGTAATTGGTGGCTTTAAACCTTTTTAGATGTTGTTTCTTTGTGCTTTTGATTTGTATAGGCACTACCATGGTCATTTAGCTACTCCCAGCTCCAATCTGGAACCCATTCAAAGTTTTAAAAATAAAAAAGAAAAAAATAGAAAATGTATTAAACATGAAAGTGGGTTTGAGCCCCGACTAGTACAGGAAAAACAATGCCTGTCTGTTTGTGTGTGTTTACATGGCTCCTAGATTGCAAGCAATACTCAATGGAGTCTTACTCACCGCAGGTCCCTACCATGACAAGTGTTTCCAGCAAGCAGAAAAGTTGAGGGGAAAAAAGAGAGAATAAATGAACTTAGAAAGCAGCTACCAAAGCCATAGACTAATTATATTTACTTTTGGATTAGCTTCAGAAATATTCTGGTCCTTGTTCATTGAGAATATTGATCCGTTACCCCCTTTTCCAATAATTTTAAGGAACAGGAAATCATCAGGCATGATTGCTTCTAGGCAATGTTGGGCATTAACAATTAAGGGTAATCAACTAAGATAAAAGAGAGAGACGAGGAAGGAAAAGGAGGGAGATATTTGGGTTTGCTTTTCCAATTTGTGAGTGGTGGCTATAACTGAGAGAAGACACTAAAGGTTATTCTTCGCCTTTGTCTCACTCCTTTGCTATTCATATTATATCCTCTTTCGAGTAAGGCCGAGTTGTTGCCACTTACACGTTGAATGAAACTTCGTATAATCAATCTGGGTGCAATGAAAGCAACGTCAGTTTCAAGCTTAAACCTAGACGCAAATTTCAGTTTTTATCCCAGTCTTGGAAAATTAAGGTGCAACCGAATCAAACGATTAACAAAAATGAAGTATACGAAACCAGGGATGAAAACAGACAACATTTTCGAGATTTCAGCATGCAAAACAGAATTTCAAAACAATAAAACAAAAACGAGCATAGCATAGTGTTTTTTAAAATTTGGTTTCTCTTTTAGTTTTTTCTCTAGTGCCCTCTGAATTTAAAGCAAGTCTGGATATGGCTGGAGAAGAGAATCAGAAGAGAAGCTGTGCTCAACACTTTTTTTTTACCTAAATGAACAAGCATGATTGATTGCGTATGTGTATGAAGTCCCTCACTGAAATACAACATAATTATAATATAAAAATGAATTAAATTTATTAGTTAAAGACCGATGAGGATAATTTACTACGGCAATATCGGATGCATGCATAAGAATGAACTTGTCATTCTCAAATTATTGGTGGACAGTGGACACTGAACCGTATCTTAAGGACTTTTCATTAATTTCTAATTGTGAATTTTTATGGGCCAGGATGAAAGAATAAAGCATGGTGGTGCGAACTCACATCGCAAACCTGAGATGTTTATGATGAGCAATGTGGCCAACAAAAAGCACCAATATGCTGATTGGGGATTTGCCCTTTCATCCAAGAAGCGCGTTCATGTGATAATTTATCGGGAAAATTACACACAAGGTCCAAGGTAGAAACATATCTATACCGAAGTCCCAAAACTTTGCTAAATTATCATGAAATCCCAAGGTCCTCATGTGCCAAAAAAATTTGTGGAATATCCAAAATACCCTTCCCTTCCTTTCCTCCCTACCTCCTCCCCTCGACAAGGCTTCGGTGGCAGTTTCGATGACAACAACTTCTAGGAGTCCATTGCCTAAAATTTCTTCTCTCATAGTCAACTGCTAACATTATTTGGAAATCCACAAAATTCTTTTGTATTAATAAAAAATGACAAGTTACTCACAAAATATACAATTTATTTATTTATGATTTATTTTTATTTTATAAAAAGTATTACTTATATGTATAATTTATGTTTATATGACCTGGATATTATATAAATAATATATATAAAATAAATTTTAAATTTATTATTAATATTATATAAATTAATTATAATTAATAATATAAATTACATTAAATAATTTTATAATAATAAATATAATTATATAAAAATTATGAATAATATTATTATATTTATTTTTATATCTATATGGCATTCTTATTCAATATTACATTTTAATTTAATTATATTTTTAAATAAATTTGGATATTTTGATATTCATATTCTCATTTCATAAATTAGTTAACTATTATTAAATAGAAAAAAATTTGAATCAAATAAAATTAAATAAGGTTAAAGTTGAGATTAAAACTTGTCATTTTCAACAAATGCAAGAGACTTTTCAACTAATGTTAGGAAATTTACAATTACAACATGATCGCTAGGGAAAATGAGTAAATTCCCTACCAGTCCAATGTTAGAGAAGAGGTTTTTAAGTAGTCAACCACTAGGGAATATACTCTTCAAAGATCATGTTGCAATTTGTAAATTTTCTTGCATAACCCCTGCAAATCCCTTAATATTATTTCAAAATTTCCTTGCATCAATCGGAAATCTGCCCACCAGAAAATTCACTAGAGTTATCATCACCGGAAAAGTCACTAAAATAGTTATTGGTGTTGGAAACCACTACAAGTGCCTTGCTAAAGGGAGGAGAAAGAAGGAAAAGAAGGAAAGGGTATTTTGGGCTTTTGATCCAACACAATTCAATTTAAATTAGTCGAAATTCAAAATAGCGATGGGATACCAAACAGTTTTATTGGAAAAAAAAATCTTTAAAACCTAAGTATAGATATATTTCTTCCTTAATCCTTGTTTGTAATTTTTCCTAATTTCTCCCACTAGTTAATTTTTTTTTCTTTTTAACAATCATTTGGACACTGTCAATAAATGAGTATTCAAATCAAATCAGATCTTTAAAAAAAATATATTAAGATGAACTTTTTACATACACAAAATTTGGACTCAATCTTATTTAAAAGCTATGGAATCCATTCCATTCCATTTCATATTGCTTTTGCCATATAAGAAAGTTGGTCAATACATTATTGCTGTTTTCTTTTTCTTTTGGCATGAAAACGTAACGACCTCACCTCATAGGTTCTGCCAAAAAATAATTTCCATATGTCACGTCGGCAATTGGAGAAGGTCTGTTTATTTATTAGGCAGAGTCTGGAAAGTATAAATAACACTCACGAATTCATGAATATGCATGTAAGATATCACACAATACATAAAATATGATAATTCTTAAAATTTTAAAATATGATCAGAAAACACATATATATTATTTATATGTATAAGTTAACAAATTAATTTATTAAAAAAAGTAAAAAAATGAGTATTAAATATTTTAAAAATTATAACAACACAGCTAGAATAAAAATATACATGTATGAATAAAATGTCCATGGGAAGTTGACAACTTATAGAATAATGTTTATTCTTTCTTTTTAAATGCAAAGGTATCATTGGACCATGAAAAATGCAAAAGTATTGCGTTACTACAAACTCATGAAATGTTTTTTAGATTCTATTTGAAAAATCTAAAATGGTCATATCTTGCATATAAAATTTAAAGTGATATAAATAGGTGCAAGATGATACATCGGTTGTGTATCTACAAGTATAATACACGTATCACTTTGCATTGTATATACGGTGTTGCTATCAATGCATTATAAATTAATACAGTTTGACTTAAATTAGTTAAAGTTGAAAGTTACTATAAGATATTGAATAGTTCAATCTAAAAAATTAACACAACCTTTTTTATCATAAATATATATAATTTATTATATTTGTATCAATTTTTCAATGAAAACAATATCAATATATTATTTTATAATATTCAAGTGAGAAATGTGATTTTTTTACAGCTAAATTTATGTTTTTCTTACAAATTAGTATAATCTCTTACATATATTATAATTTTTATTAAAAATCTTATGATAAAATAAAAAAATTGCATTTGAATTTATTTTTTTAATATTTACGTGTTACTCACTTTTCTTTTCCTTTTTTCTCTAGCAAGCCCCAAGAATATTATCTAATTGATAGTCGAAGACTAATCCCCTTAAAGCATAGAAATCATCGAAGTGGGTTTTGCCTATTTCAATAAGACATTTTCCATATATATAGTTATAGATCGAATCCAAAATATTATGTTTAAAAAATTTAACTATCTACTAATTGTATCAAGATCCTATTGATTTTTCTCACTTTTTTGTATTGACAAAGTTAAAAAAGTTTTTAGTTAGCTTTGTATTGCTGGGCTTTGCCCTCATTGTGAATTAGAAAATTAAAAAAAAAAAAACTTGTGCCTTTCGGTTGAAAATTCTGCAGCCTTATATATATATAAAGAAATGGCGAGTGAGAACTTGAATTTATTTTCATTTTATATAAAGAAAGTTGCTATTTCTTTAATGGCTATTGTTTACTTTATTTATTTAATGGGACTCTTTAAATTATAATATTGCTTTCGTCATCATCCAATTCCCAATCAAAAGTTTTTATAACTTTTGTTGTCATGACCCAAGACGGATAAGGATGATACCAGAAGTCCGGATCAAATCTCTTTTTTTTTTTTATAAAAAAAAAGTATTAGATTTCTATATAGTTTTATATATTATTAATTTTTTTAATTGAAAATTCATAAAATTGTCTGAAAATGATATATTAAATTAGCATTACAAAATTATATATCTACCATATTTTGATTGAAGTATAGCTAAGTATTGGTATTGTAGCTTTTAGAAAGCAAGCGTTAAGAGTGTTGGAGAAGGACCGAAGGAGTATTATGTATTCATTTTGGTTGATCAAATTCAAAATCCGCATCTTATCCTTCCACGTTTCGACACTTGAACGAAATGATGGCCTAAAGAAAAAAAAAAAAAAAGGCATTGCGCGTTTCATTCGTGTTGAATTGGATTGGATGAACTTTTAAAGATGATAGTGATGCATGAATGATTGATAAAGAAGGGATTTTTTTTTAGACATTTTGCAATTCCTTTTCATTATCCATCCTTTCCTATTTCATTCGTCTCCAAAAGCTACACTGCACACCTTGATAATGATGTGCACCGTAAACCTAGTTTCGACCCCGAGTCTAATAAGCTTTTGCACATGATTTAATGGCTCAACTATCGCCCAAGCCCATGGGGCCAAGCCTGGGATTAGTCCATTCTCCTATCAGATTCTTTTACCAAGAAAATAACCTTTAAGCTAAACTGATAATATATTTAATATTATCGAATTAAATAACCAACAAGCCTCCTGATAATAATAACCTACAAGTTAATATATTTAATATTATATATCTAATAACCTACAAGGCATTTGAAGCCAACTCAGCAGATAAGCGTAAGGTAGAACATAGGTTAAAAATTAATTAATCGATATTGAAACATCCATATAAGTCATCTATTGAATTGGAAAAATGCAAGAAGAGAAATAGATTTTCCTAAATTAACAAAGTGTTGGGTGTGACTATCAGTACATTACCAATCTGCATATCATTATATATTTTTGCCTTTGGAATGAATGAACGTATCTATTGAAGCAAATACAAAAAAAGAAAATAATTAAAAAAAGAAAACAGTGAGAGATCCATGAAAGCTGAGAGAATCCAAACGCTGCTGGGCAATTACAGCTTAAGACACGTGAATGAATCCTCCTGCACGGGTACAAGCATGACGTACTCTCACCTTTCGGGGTCAGCAGAGTCAGCTAGTGTTAGGAATTTGGACACTATATGTGATCAGCACAAGGTCTCATATGTTTCAGCCAGTTATCTATTTTATAAGCCCAAACAATGCCGTACAAATCAGACATGAGTAAGGGTAACAGCCTACAAGAAACTTGATACAAAGAGCAGAAGCTACAAATAGTCTTTATTGAACTTTTGATATACGGTGAGGCCGTGGTTGAAAGGAAAAATATTAATGGGTGTACAAAGAGTGCATCGAAGGCTCAGATTCGATCAGATCGATATATTAATGAATGATAATAAAATTAATTTTTTAATAAATTTTGAAATGAATGCTCAAATTAAAGGGCAGGCTGTGGTTTGTAAAATGCTGTGTACACCGAAGCTTGAAAAAAATAAAGCAGCAATAAATTAATATATTGTTGATTGATTCCTCAACATAAGTAAGGATCCACCATTCACATCCCATGAGTAGCAGCATTAAAATAATAAAAATAATACAAGCACTAACGACAAAGCCAATGACAAAATTAGCTTCTCCAGTCAAATTGGCAGCCTTGAGTATGTATTCCCTGACCCCCCCAGCTGCCATTAAGAACCACAGCAACCTGATTTTTGGGCAGCTTGAGCAGCCCCTGCTCCCTGGTCTGCTGCGTTAATCTTAATTGTCTGAGGCTGCAAGCAACAGTGAATAAACTCAGTGGAGAAATTGACATGACAAATAACCTCACAGAACGCCTCCTAACTTGAAGTTTATAATCGATACATCTACTAAAACCAGAAAGAGTCTAAAAAATAAAACCTCAGTCTTTGAATCAGTATCTACAAGTCTCTGCTTGATGTCCCGAGCTACTGAAAAGAAAACCTCCTCAACGTTTAAATTTGTCTTTGCACTCTGTACGAACATAATCTCAGCATCACAAACAGATCGGAATCTCATGATCCAATATCAACTAAGGCAATGAGTTCTACTTACGGTCTCAAAGAACTTGATGCCATATTCATCCGCCAGAGCTTGACCCTTTGAGGTTGGAACGGCCTAAGGAGAATATTGTTGGATATCAAGAAGAGCATACATGATATATGTGCATGCAACGTTTATATATAAGAACACCCAGAAAGATGGACAGAGTGAGAGGAAGTAAGGACGGACCCTTTTGCTTTCATCCATGTCAGCCTTGTTACCCACCAGTATCTTGTTGACATTGTCAGATGCATGCTGCTCAATGTTACGAATCCAATTCCTAATATCTGAACATGAGATGGAGTCAATCAAATTGTCTTATATATGAAATTAAAACGTTTTCTAGGCAGTGGAACCTCCCCACAACATCAAATTGAAGCATCGAAAAGAAAGAAGGTTTTCTACTGATGCATACACCCTTCAGGAAACAACACATAGTTCAAGAGACCCGGTATGTGCAGAAACAGTAAATGCTGGGTGTTTAACCTGAAAACTAAAGGAGGAAGAAAACATTACTGTTAAAAGATGACTCGTCAGTGACATCATACACTAGCAAAATACCCATGGCTCCACGATAATAAGCTGCAAAAGGAAAAAAAGAAAGAAAGAAAAAGGAATGAATACACTCATGACAGAGGCTTAATAATGTATACAAGGATCAGTGAAGTCAATGAATATGTAAAAAATGACAGACAAAGCAACATATTAATTTATACAGTAACATCCCATAAAAGGCATGTAGTGTTTAACACTAAAAAACATGAAATGGATTTTATGCACGTAAAGCAGAGAAACAATGGGAGCAACGCTTGCAATCCAAATGGATGATAAGGATAATAAGAAATTTTGCAAGAAGGTCCAGAAACCAAGAAGATGGATAAGTCCTCAACATGCAATCTACACTTTGCAAGCTTCACAAGGAAAGAAAAGAAAAACAAGTAACCAGATGAACTTTAAGAGTAAGTACATCAGAATATTAAAAGTATAACAGGCATTTGAATTGCAGATTAGGCCTAAGAGCATACATGACCAGGTCGATTAGCAAACCAGTAAAAAATGGTTTAGTAATTTTGAGAACAAAGTGATTACATATCAACAAAAATACAGCTCCTTCAAAGATTTGGAACATGTCGTGCTAATAATAGCACACAGGTAAAAGCACTCAATACTTGAATATATTTACATTGAATTCCATTTGAGGATGAAGACATACAACATAAATCTAGAATCCAGAATTCATATTATTTCCTATCCGAATTAGGAGAGCAATAGAAAGAAAAATTAAGTATTTAATCTTCAAATCGTATTGACAACATAAAATATTCCACTCTAACAAACAATTTATTGCATATGGTGAAAAACAAATTAACTCACATTTAAACGTTCTAGCAATACTGAACTTTCAATCTCAGACACTAACCAGTAGTAATTGTTCGAAACCGCTCTTGACCAGCAGTATCCCATATTTGCAATTTAATTCGCTTGCCATCCAGCTCTATGGTCCTAATTTTAAAGTCAATGCTGAAGAAAAACAATCCCTTCTAATGAGACAAAAGGCATCTCTACGGGAGAGAAAATAGGAGAAGAAAAAGAAAAATAGGGCACCTGAATATAAAAGGGACCTACCCAATGGTTGTAATAAAACTTGTTGTAAAAGACCCATCTGAGAAACGTAATAGAAGGCAACTCTTTCCTACACCTGTCAGCGCAAACCAAGTAATCAGAGGCAGAGATTACTCTACAATATATATTCCCCAAATTCATAACAAAACCAAAAAGAACAGGAAAAAGAAGAAGAAGAAGAAAAGAGAAATTCCCGATGTTTTTATAGATTTCAATTAAGCAAATAGATAACTACTTGTAACTTCATCCACTCAGATATTACATTTATGGAAAAAACTTTTGTGACCACCTTCAAGGTGTAGGTGGGAAAAGGGCAAAGATTAAATTGACTAAAAACGAAAAATGGAAAGTGGACACAACCGTTTGAATTTCAATAGCAGTCTGCACTTAAAACGAAAAGTAAAACTCGAAACGAAAAGTAAAACACGTACGAAGTTGCAATTAGTACTAGGGAAACCTATGTATTTTTGCATTCTCTAAAATGGAGTACTAAGGATGCATAAATGGCTGAAAATCACGTAAAAAAGTAAATGCCGCGACAAATGGTCAAATCAGATAGCAAACGATAGCCCGATCGTTCTCAAATGCAGAATCGCAGTACATTTAGGATAGAAGCATCACAGATAAGCAAAAAATAGAAAATTAATAAGAAACTAAAACGAAGGCTTAACGGACAGAGACTAAATCAAATCCTAGTACCAGAGAAACAGCAAAAACATTTCCGGAAAAGCAAACATTTGAATTAAAAAAAGAAAAGTACCGCTATCACCGATAAGGAGGAGCTTTATAAGATAATCATAATCAGCTCGGGCTCTAGCGGGTGGAGCAGCCATCAAAACGAAAGCAAAGTGAAGTGACGAAGACTAACAGAAACCTAGCAAGCATTCGTGAGAGCGAGAGCGACAAAGGAAATTGGCATTGACAAGTAAAGCAAAATTCGATTAAATCTCAAATACGCTGAGGTTATATTCTGTGTGAGAGAGAATAAATCAAAGGTAATAAAACAAAAAAATGAAAAAAGAATACCAGATCAGGAGGAGATGGAGGAGGAGGAGATTGAGATCTAAAGGGCAAATGGAGAGAGATGGTGGGAAAGCGTCGCTGGTACGTCAGCACTCGGCAGCGGTGGGGCGTTGAAGAAAGGGAAATTATTTATTTGGCTTTCCTTTTTCTTTTTTCTTTTTATTCTCCAATGACCACTTGGGACCGTTAGCCGTTTGATTTTCTTCTTCTCAATCATCCCCCGCCATCCACGCTCTTGTACCTTCCCAATCAAACGACGTTGCTTTGGCTCTTTGTGCTTTTGTTTTCAATTAGTTAACTTAAAATAGTACTTAGATTGAATTAATTTTAGAGTATAATTACCATAAAAATTAGTTTTAAGTAAACATGTTTATATTTAGATGATTTATTTAAAATTTGATTTTGAAAAAAATAATTATATTTAGATAATTTTAATCAAAAGTGCTTTTAGTGCAATAATTTTTTTCATGATTAATTTAATTTTTTTGAACTAAAAACTAATATGTATTTATTTAATTAAAAATAATTTATCTAATGTGAAATTTTTTTATTGGTTATAATCTATAGAAATTAAAATTTTAAAGGGGTATTTTGGTCAATAACTAAGAAAAATGTTATGAAATTTTTATTTTCCTAATTTTTTCATTTTTTTTATTTTTATAAATCTATTTTTATTTGATTTTAAAATAAATACAAATGGGAATGAAGAATCAGAATAGAGAAATATGTCCTGATCTACTTCTAATGAATCATTTCAGAAGCTGAATGAGTTGGTAACAGGATCTTTAAAATATAGCTAAACACAATTTTAATTTGATCAAACTCCTTTTTAGGCTAAACTCTGTTTGAAACGGGTAGCCAAACCCGCACTTTCTCATTGGTATTTTCTTTTTGGCTAGCTCATAGTTGGTATTTTAATTTCCTCTAAAATCAACAATCTATGAACTTATTATGAATGAATGAGACTAAAGGAGCTTTGAATGCAAGAATGATACTACATCCGGTTTCTGACGTAGGTAGTCATTTTTAACTATTTGATATAGATTAAAAAAAGTAATTAAAGTTATTAAACTTGTCAAAAAATTTCATTAATTTACAGCATTGTCCCTAATTAAATTGATTTAATTATAACTCATATTAATTATTAGTAAGAGCATTTGAAAAAAATTAAATGCCTCAACCATTTTGCACTATGAGTTATATTTATACCATCAAAAGTTTATATAATGTGATCTATAGTAAAGACCATAGGAAATTGTAAATATATATATATATATATAACATGAGTTTATGTGGTGAGGAGATGAAATTATTCACCCCTTTTTAGGGATGAAATCATTCATTGTTTGGACGATGTTGAACTCTGAATCATATTTTGACAAAATCCGTCTATTTATAGTATATTAAATTAAATGGAAGATATTGGGGGGAAATGATCAATTTTTTTCAGAAAATCATCAGAGTATGTTTTCGGCCACTAGTTAATTCCTTGATCATTCTTCGATGAGATATATAAAATTTTAATAATGCGTAAATTAATTAGAAGTTAGGACTTTGAATAATTGACTTAAAAATATTTAAATAAATTTAATAAGAAAATCACATATAAATGACCTGTTGAAAAAGAGGAATAAGAACCTTCAAGGTTAAAAAGCCACAAAGATGTGTCTAATTTTGTTTGGCCAATAAACACATACATGTCCGATATGATATGTATATCATACTTGTACATGCTAAGGGTATTTAAATAAATTCAAATCAAATCAAACAAATCAACCTGAATCAATCCACTTAAATAAAGTCTATGTTAGTCTTTTCATTTTTTAAACTGATTCGATTTGGTTTGATTCATTTTTAGACGTTTGAAACTTAAATAAAACCGAACCAAACCTATTAATATTTTTTTATACAATTATAATATACTTATTTAATAGATTTTATTTTTTTTATTTAACACATTTTATATTTATATTATACTCATTAACATATGTTTCTTAGATCATAAGCTCATAAAGAAGATTATAAGATATTTATTAGATAAAGATAAAGAATATAAATTAGTGTACTCTTATAAATAATCATGTGAAAAAATATGCATAAAATTTTTACATAAAAAATTGATATTTTAATAAATTATTTAAATATAATTTGTATTCATAAATTATCAATATTGTATATATTTAATTTAATTTTTGGAAAATGATACTACTTTTTTTTAAAAAAAAATCATTTTAGTATGATTCAAACCAAATCGAATTTAACCAAACTGATTAAAAAAAGCCAAATAGGTTCAAAAAAATGTGCTAAACTGATTGGTTTGGTTCAGTTTGTTTTTTTGCCCAAAACTGAACCAAACCAAATATTTGAACGCTCTTATACATACGTATTTATTCATATTATTTTATACTCGTATGTATCATTTTAAATTTTTACAGTAAAATTTGACTACTTGTTATAAATATTTTATTATTTATTTTACCATTTATACTATAATTTTTTAATATTTAATATTTATTTTTCTTTTAATGAGTTGATTTATTAATTATATATATAAATAATTACATAAATAATATTATATATGTATAAATATCTCTGCATCTATATTCTAAAATTTTGAAAATTAACATATCTTTCATATTATACTATGTTATATCTGATACGTGTACTCATAGTGGTGTTACATAACTCGAGTCTTGACATGAAGTGAGCATGAGTTCATGGATGCACGTGCACTGCCAAAAAAAAAAGGGCTTCAAGGCTAGTAAGACCATAGGAGCCCAATGTGATGAAGCCCAATTTAAACTCGCATTTGTATTGTTCAATTTGAAGAATAACCAACTTTAACAATAAGAACCTTCGTTCACCAAAAAATATAAAAGAGGAATAAGAACCTCCAAGGTTCAAAAGCCATTCGAACCATTTTCTTCCATTGACTCTCTGGATTCCTTTATTTTAAAATACATGTTTGGATAAATTATTTTATTTTTTATAAATTTTAATTAAATTATATAAATATTTGTTGATTTTAAAAATGAAAATGATACAAAATATTAATTAAATTTTATATGAATTTCACCTGAGTTTTGTTAAACTTTTTTGTTATATTTCAAAAATAGGTAGATTTCTTATCTTGTATATATTATAGGAATTTTGAGGAATAACATGTGCTGTTAATATTTTATATTTTATATTGAACTAAATAAATCTTTTGTTTGAAAAAAATAAATTACATAGATCTTTTGAGTTTTTTTAACTCTATTTTTAAAAAATATATACAAGTTTCTAAAATATAAAATAGTATCTGTAGATTTAATAAAATAAAAAAAATTATTATCGTATACTCTTTGTTTCAGTAGAATTTCAGACAATTTAATTAACAAAAGTAAAAGTTGATTGAGTTTAAAAATAAAGAAAACCTCTTTATAGTATTGGTAAAATCAATATCAAATATATAAATCTATAATAAGCTCTGACCAAAAAATTATATATATATATATAACAAGCTACATTATTTTACAAATTGAAAACAGTGAGATGAGATTCACTGCTCAAATTCCATGGGAAAAACATGTTTAGTTTAGTGTGTGGATATGAAATTTCTTTGAATTTAATGTGTATACGTACATGCATACATACATGTATTAAAATAAGTAGGGGTAGAGGGAGAAGGCATAAAGGAGGGGGAGCATAAAGAGGGTAAGAGGAAAAAAACTAAGAAAGGAATAGGAATGAATTTGACTTGAGGTTCACGTAAAATGTAAGCTGAAGCCAACCATCCAGCTTTCTCCCCCATACATCCCAAGATTCCCAGCTCTGCAAAGAGGGTAGGCCAAATTAGAATATATAATTTGAGAGCCACTTCCACCACATGGTATGGGTCATGCCCCTTTTAACGTCACCTATACATACATACATACATACATATGCCCCTCTCATAGGTTAAAGTCAGGCATATCTACAGGGAAGAGAAGCAAACACGTACATATGCCCATAAGCTGGGTACCGTAAGTTTGACACACAAATTGGGTTCGTTTTCAATTTGCGGCTACATACACACCTACGTCTGATTTTTTCCCTTGATGTTTAGCATCTCACTACGCAAGAAAAAACTCTATATATGATATCGGCTTCCACACACCACGGAGCTTCACAATGCAACCTGATGTTTGATTATTTCAGGCATTGACATATTTTCAATGTCAAACAAAATTCTAGTCCCAAAAAAAAATACTATAATTAATAAAAACGTGCAATTCCACCAATATTGGGTGGGATGGCAACAGATGGTGTGAATATAATTAGGCTAAAATGAGAATTGGATACGCTATGTTTCATGTTTCGTTTCATACTTTATTGCGGCAGTTTCAATTTTATCATTTTTTTATTTGTAATTCAAATCATTATTCTTCCCAGTTGATGGTTAAAATATTAATATTGTTTTAAATCATATTTTATTAAAGATAAGACAATAATCAAAGTAAATTAAAAAATATAAAATGTTCAATTCAGATTTAATTATATCATCCCAAATGAAACGTGAACATAATACACATATTTCAGATGTGCATCAAATACAATGTGAAGTCAATCTTCTGTGCTACCGAACTCCAAAAGTGAGGCAAGCTTTTCTTTTTTTTTTTTTGCCAACAAGTTAGGCAAAGATTTAACTAATTAATTAGAGTGCGTTCCATATATTTGCACACAATTCAAGATAAATCAAAATGAGCTACATAGATTGTGAATAGATTAGGACTACCTAACTTTTTTATGTTTTATATTGGTATGTTGATGATATTTTACATTGCTGTTTTCTCTTTGGCCTAAATTTTAGATTGGTTATGGCTATTGATTCGGTTAAAAATTACGGCTAATGACAATTTAGCAGCATTCATTTGTATACTGTAAAACACTAATATGGTTATATATATATAAGATGCAATATAATACAATATAGAAGATACATCAATTTTTTAAATTTTAGAACATAGACACGGGAGATATTTATATATATAATATTATTTATGTAATTATTCATATATATAATTAATAAATATATTTATTAAAAAAATTTAAGTATTAAATATTCTAAAAATTATAATATAAATATTAAAATAAATTATAAAATATTTATAATAATTTTAAATAGTCCTATTTTACTATAAAGATTTTAAGCGATGCATATGGGCATGTACTGGTGGGCGTATCATATTATATGATGTATGACATACTGCATTTACCTTTTTTTATTTTGGTTTTAAATATTGATGCTTCATAGTTTGTATATATATTTTTGGTGCACGATGCTTTACTTTTTCTTTCTCTCTTTATTTCTTTTCGGGGGCGATTTCTTTTTGCAGGGGGATAATAAACCGAACGTAACGTAAGTATTGAGAGCGAGACTCATCAAAACAAAGTAATCTCTCTTAGAAAAATTCAATTTTTTAATATAAATTTTATATATTAAATTTTCTTACAAAATTATAAGAGCAACGAAAGACTTTATAAATATTTCTCGTTATACTAGATGATCTGATGTAGATATCTTTAGAGTTACTCAGTATAAATATTAGATCTGAAATCATATATAAAATTAGTTAGAAGGGAATATTAGAAACTAATCTATGCAGACAGTTCTTCCAACTAGTTATGAAATTCAGTGATGGAGCCTGGGATTTAGTCTCACATAGTCGGGGAACCAGAGCGTATGTTTTAGCTCAACTCATTCTGCCGCTATTTAAATAACCTTGGCCATCATTGGTTATTAAATTTGAATTTGAATTTAAATTCAAATAAAGATAAAGATAAAATCAAGACTGAGTTTATCTCTTATTCCCTAAAATCGCTCAACTGATAATATCTTCTCTTGAAGATAAGGATCATATTAAGTTAAGATATATTTAATTAATTAAATAATATGAATATATAATTTGAATAAATTCAAATTAAACATTATTAAATTAAATATATCTAACAATCTCTCCCTCTCCCTCTCCCTCTATCTCTTTAAAAAAAAGTAAAAATGAAAGAAAAGAAAAATATAATTCAATTTCAGATCCATGTTTATGTTTATTGTTAAAATTTCACATCACTTTCCGCTTAGATGTGCCTCCCGCATCCAAATGTTTCGTTGCCTGTATTTCACGTATTTTTCATTTTTGACTTGTTCATTGTATTATTAAGCCAAATAAATTCGCAGTTTTATTTGTCTGTTTGTAATTATTTGTTCAATTCCAAAATTTGGAAATGATTATAAATTCCTGCATGCTCAACTGAAGACCTTATTTTTTTTGTATTGATTTTATTGACAATGTGATGCCACCATGATAAAATATTTTTTGACGTAAGTTAAAATTGAATACTATACTTTAAAATTAAATTTAAAGAGTCATTTTAAAACGATGAATTAAAAGAATAAATAACTACTACTTGAACTTAATTTCCCATAAAGAGGGGCTAATTGCCATTTACCAGTAGTCCGCAAGATTGTTTGACGTTGAAAATCCTTCCATATGGTGTCAAGTTGTAAGAAACGAGAAATTACAAATTGAGGCACTCAGACAGCAATTGATTATTAGTTTATTGAAAATTTGAGGGATCTCAGCACTTTCAATATTAATAATGCATATTGGCAATTAATGCAGTCATGACTTTCGGTAATGGAAGTCATGAGCAAATTGATCAAGTTGGGAAACATCATGTCCTTTTCCAGGACTCAACTTTTCTTTTTTTTGGTGCTCTGTTTTCACGTAGACAAAGACAGCCTCACCAAGAAAAATTTTTCTGATTTGGAGCACAAACTTTAGGAGCTTCCTCCGAAGATGGTGTAATGTGACAAATTCTCCAATATTCCGAGAATAATGCTTTGTAGGTTGCTTTTTTTTTTTTTATGGGCTTGTAGGTTGAATTTTTCTCGCGTCTTCATTGCCTCCAATGTTGACAACGTACGTACCTATTAATGACTAGAATTCAAAACGCGTAATTTATAAAGATTAGTTCAGCTACGAGATCACACATTAATATTATTATAAGGAGAAAGTATTAACTATTTAAATTTGATCTTTTAAATTTTGAATTTAAATAAATCTCATGCATTTACATTCAGCTCAATATGTTTTTTAAAGAAGTTATATTATGTATAAGTCACAAAGAATGTAAATTACACTCTATGTAATTGTAAGACATGACACCTACCATCTTGTTGTTCATTAATTAAAATTATAATTTAATTTGTTCAGTGATTTATTTTATTGAATATTTTTGTTTAAATTTAAAGATTTGATTTGATACTCAATTCCACATATTTATGGATTTAATTTAAATACATATAGAATTAGTATTTATATTTTATATCTCAAATCTTGGAGTCGGTCCGGTGGCAAATTAGAAATAGAAATCTCCGCTGAAATAGACAGGGTTAAGTATAGCATTGTCCCTTCTGAAATATTCCAAAACATGGGGAGATTGAAGAATATATATTAACAATAACAAAATTAATTTGTTGTTATTTATTTTGTTGCCTAAAGTAATCAAGCTCGCAAAAGGAAAAGGGCGGGGAATATATATATATATATATACTGCATTGTGGATGAAGAAGAGAATGACGACTGATCATGTCGGTGGCCTTGAGTCGGTCCGCAAGTCAACCGTGTATTTATCAACCAACCAATTCCATGTGTCATTGACTCAGCATCTTATCTTACGGAACGTGACTCCGTGGAGTCCACGCAAGGAATGCGAGGATTTTCGTAGGAAAGATAGTTTTTTTTAATTAAAGTATATTTTTAAATTCTTAATTTTACACTAAATTTTATTTTGATCTTTTAATTTTATTTTATTTTTTTTAATTCTTTAACTTTTAAAATATAATTAAAATATTTCCTAGAATTAACACAGTTAACTGTATTAATAGAAAATATTGATCATTTATTTATAAATGTTAACAAAATATTTTTTAAATGCTTATATTTTTATCCAAATCATTTTTCATGACAAAAAAAATCTAAAATTAAGATTTTGTTTAGAATTTTTTATATGTAATTATTTATTTTTAATCTTTTAATTTCATTAAAAATATTTTAAATCCAAGATTAATTAGAAATATTGATGATTTGATAATAAACATTGACATGTCAATATTGAATAATGTTTTGTCGGTATTTCTATTAATATAATTAACTATGTTAATAATAGGGAAACGTTTAATTACATTTTAAAAATTAAAAGATTAAAAATAAACAAAATAAAGTTAAGGGATCAAGATAAAACTCAGTGTAAAATTATGGGACCAAAAGTGTACTTTTATCTTTATTTTTTTAAAAAAGTTTTTTTTAAATTAAAAAAAAAACTACACTATTTTGTGTGTGGCCATACACGCCATATGTGACATCACGTCATGCACGAAAACAGAGCGCCTTATCTTACTTATTGAATATTTATATATTATTCATCCTACAAAATGTCCCATGTGGCATCCTCCTCCTCACTAATGATTTTTTATTGGAGAATTAGGACAACGAACAAAAGCAATCCCCTATTCCATTCGTCCCTAATTTGTATTTGACATATTTTCTACCACCAATGTTGCATCTCATATTTATTGATACATCTATACCACATTAAGGTTTTCTTTAGAATAAGAAAAAAATAAGAAGAGGAAAAAATTATGAGAAAAAATAAAAATAAACTTAAATAAAGAGTATCTAGGTTCTCTTTTTTTTTCCCGTAATTTTTTTCTCCCTATGTTTTTTTCTAATTAAAATGGAGGGTAAAACTTTAATAATATATAATCTTAAAATTTTTATGTATATATTAATATATGTAATGTAATATATAACATTAAAATTTTTACGAAGTTTAAAAAATTTAACCTTTAATGAGATGAAACAAATTAAAACTGCACTAATTCATTCGGGACAACATTGACCAAAGAAAGAAGCACGAGAATAAGGGTCTATTTTATTCATGTTTTCAGAATAAATTTTTTATTTTTAAAAATAAAAAAAAACTTATTTAATAAACTTATTTTTTATAAACTGCTCTAGAAAATAAAAAAATAAAAAAATAGAAAACTAAGAATATCTTTAAGATGTTATATAATTTTTATTCTGAAAAACATAAGAAAAGGTGAAAAATACTCATTAATTAATGATAAAGTTATAAATTTTAAATAATTCATTTAACACATACCAGTTGTAATTTTGGTAATAATTATTCAAACGGATTTTTTTATTTTCTTATTTTCAAAATCTATTTTAGAAAATAGTTTTTCAAAACTGTTTTAAAAATAATAAAATAGAAAATACTATCAAATAGACCTTAAAATTTCATAGCATCTTTCGATTTAGTTTCTGTCGTCCCTTTTTTTAATTTTTCCTATTCAGGGAAATATGATAAAAAAAATATAAGTGTTTTGCATGCCTATTGCTAATTTATTGTATAAAGTGAGTCACACTAAATAGTGTGATTTTTTCATATATATTTTATATTTACTTTGATATTTACAAAGTAGCGATTTGAAGCCGTTGTCAGAGGCATCCACCTATGTGTGTCAATGTTTACTGTACACAGTTGCCCTTAAGCAAAAACGCTGGTGCGTCGAATTTTTTTTCTATTAAATGGAAGTAGAGATCAGGCGATGTTTATAATTTTTTTTTTATAAAAACTATCATGATAAATATTTAATATTTTTATTATTATTTTTTATATTTATTTAAAATAAAATGAAATTATAATTTACAAATTTTCCTCATAATTCAAAATATCTATGTTGAAATTTTTTTAGTACAAGTTTTTACTTTCATAAAAATAAAAAAGTTTAATATACAAAAAATTTGAATAAAATTAAATTTTAATTTAAAATATAATCTATCAATAAAATCGTAATTTGCAATTTTTACTCTTAGTTAGTATGTTTTAAAATTTTACATTGAAAATGAAATAATATATTAAAATAAGATATTAATATAATACATCGACTATCTATTTAATGGCATTTATTCAACATTTATCATTTAGCATTACCACATCTTTAATAACATATTATATGAAATTTTAAATATAATACATTATAATAATGCATTGCATTATTTTACATGAATGATGAAATAATTAAACAAATACTATTTTTTGGGCCAGAAATAAGTATGATGTATTGAATACTACATTATAATATAGTATTTATTCTTTTTTTACTATAAAGGATATGTATGAGGTGATATCAAAAAATGTGAGAACTCTTTGAGATAAAATAAAGAATTTTTTTATTAAGAATAGGTTTACATTAGTATTCTTTTTTGCGTCTTTATTTATTTGATTTGGTTTTAATTTTTTTTACAGAACATATACAGGAGGAAATTTTAAAATATATGCTTTTTATGAATGATATAATCTTAATTGAGGATTCAAGGAGATACACTATAGAATCAAAAGATTTCCACTTGAATAGAAGTAAAATGAAAAATATGCATTAAAAATTTAATAAGAAGTTAGTTACAAATAATTTAAAGGTAAATTATGGTGGACCAAGTATAAGCTCTAGTTGGGGAATTGATTTCTTTTTTTTTTTAATTGATGATTGAAAGTCTATCAATATACTAAATCAAGTTCGAGGCCGGGAGCGGGTAAGTCATATTCTCCACATAAGCAGGTTCAGGTTGTACACAAGCAAATCAATGCTGGCAAATGCCAATATCAAAATCTTAGGTTGCATTTGAATAAATTCAAACATGCTTACAAGCAAGCCTAGGTTACACTGGAGCAAGACTAAAAGATGCTCATGAACAATTCCAAAACTACATAAAAGTAGCTTTGAGTATGACTCGAGTTTTTTTTTTATTTTAAGATATTTTTCAAATTATAATTAAATGATTAAAATTTTTAATTACATTGAAATTAAAATGTTGACTTACTGTTGTTTGTATGGTTTTATTGTTTTAAGCAAAATACACTTGAGTCAAGCTCCCACAAGTTGAGATGTATTATGTTTTAAGTAGTAAGTCAAATTACTATGTAGCTCAAGGCAACACAATTAGCCACATGATTATGTTATATTACAATAGATATATTTTGTTAAAATTAAAAAAACAATCCAATTTAAGCTTGAATGGACTATAAAATACCCTTTTTATTTTGTTTTAAATTAGAATTTGAGTCATTATCAACAATCAAATTTTATAATTTAAATATATCATTCAAATTTCAAGCATCAAAAGTTGTTTGTAAGTTATTAAGAAATTAGTAGTATATTTGTTATGATAGGTGAACCCGTATATGTTTAACAAGTTAATTTATTATTAATTATTAATTGAATAAGTTAAGTGAGTCAATCCACCATGGTTCACAAGTTAAATGAGTCTTCCTATTATAAAAAAAATTCATCACAAGCTATCGATTAAATAGGTCAATCTAATAATAAAAAATATCAGTTTAGTAAAATTTTATTACTTGATACTTAAACAATAGTTTTAAAAAATTATGTATTATCGTTTTATTATCCTTCAAATTGTTGCAAATGGTGTATTTAAAGACACAGCTTCATTATTGCTCCCAGAACGAGGGGTGATATAGTCTCTATTCTGCATATATATGGCAATAAATGAATATTCAGAAAATAAGATAGTCATTTAACTAAATTATTATAATACATAATGTTATCCAAGAGGCCATACAAGCCACTACATTTTGGCCAGTTGGGACATATAATGGATTGGTCATTGAGCTAAGGTGAAAATGACTTGATATATGATAGACAAAAGCTTTCTATGTAATACCTGGAAGAACTAGAGAGGATATAATTCTTGTTACATTAATTCACCTTACATATGGATTAACTATAAACTCTTTACTATATCAATAAATATGATACTTCTCCTATTAACGATGGGGACATTGATATTAAAACTTCTTATGATTTGTTATTAGATTTTTCTGATAATCATGTAAGATTGATTGTAGAGTACATATATACTATCATTCATGAAAATTTAAATATCCCATTTTATATTAAAGAAATGACTATATTAGCACCTACTTTATTTGTTGTTGATATGGTTAATGAAAACATGTTATCTTTATTACTCAGTGAAGAAGTGGTATACTATAGTTTTGATAGTATAATTAAGGAAATGGTAATGTGGATTCTGTAGATGATCCTCATTTTATCAAATTCATGAATTCAATTTCTATGTTAGATCTTCCTAATCATGAAATCAGGTTAAAAGTTGGAGTACCTATCATTCTTATAAGAAGTGTTGATAAGTTATTAGGTCTTTGTAATGGCATAAGTTTCATTATTACACAAATTGGCATGCATGTACTTAAAACTAAAGTAATGTTTGGATCAAATAAATGATTGAAAGTTTGTATTCCTAGAATATCTATAATCTCATTAGATTATAGACTATCATTTAATATGAAAAGATGACAATTCATTGTCATGTTAGCTTTTTCTATGACTATAAACATGAGTCATGGACAAAATCTATGCGATATGGGATTATACTAGCCAATATCAATATTTACACTTGAATAACTCTATATTGTTTTACTTTGTGTACGATTTATAAGAGGATTGAAGATATTGATTCTAGATTATGATAGCAATTCAAGTGACAACTTCAAATATTATGTACAAAGAAGTGTTTAATAATCTCAATTAATGATCCTGTATTATCCTTTTTCTTTATGGTCACTTATTATTATTGTTATTTATGTATTGTTTATAATATTATTTTGTTCTCCATTTATATGTATAATTTTATCATTAAATATGTTTAAAAAAATGTAGTTAATCTTATTGATCACATGCATCGCTTGAGTTACATACTAGTTTATTTAAAAATTATGATTTATCATCACGACATCTTTAACAATTTATTATATGAAATTTTAAATATAATACATTATAAAAATACATTGGATTATTTTACATTAATGATGAAATAATTAAACAAATACGATTTTTTGGGCTAGATATAAGTATGATGTATTGAATAGTACACTATAAATTTATAGTATTTATTCTTTTTTACCATAAAGGATATGTATGAAAAGACAACAAGAAGCTTGAGAATTCTTGGAGGTGAGATAAAAGACTTTTCTATAATGATAAATTTATATCAGGGATCTTTCTTGAGTTTTTATTTGTTTGATTTGATTTTTTATGTTTTAATAAAACATATACATGAGGAAACATTTAAGTGTATACTATTCATGGATGATATAGTCTTAGTTGAGAATTCAAGAGAAAAGCTTAACTCTAAATTTGAGTAGAAGTAAGAAGGAATATATACATTACAAATTTAATAAGAGATCAGTTATAAATGATTCAGAGTAAAAACTAGAAAGAAAATCATTTTAGAATGGTCAAAGTTCAGATATTTGGGGTCGATTTTATAGAGTGAAGGTGAAGTTGATGAGAATGTTATGCATAAGATACAAGTTAGGTGGCTAAAATGGAAAAAAGTTTCAGGAGTTATTTGTGATTATAAGGTACCTACTAAGTTTAAAGGAAAATTTTATCGAACTGTTATAACGCTAGTGATGCTATATGTAGTGAATGTTGGGATTTGAAAAATGAATAAGAGCATAAGATATGAATAGCAGATATGAGAATGTTGAGATAGATGTATAGTCATACAAAAATAGATAAGATACGAGATGATTGTATGCGTAGAAAAGTCGGAGTATAACCTATAGATGAGAAAATTGTAAAAAATCGTTTAAGGTGGTTTGTATATGTATAAATAAGAGGATAAGAGGAACTAGTGAAGAGAGATGATCAAATGATTTGAAGTCATATCAAAAGGTATAGAGGAAAACCAAGAAGAACACTAAGAAAAATTATAAGAGGAGACTTATTGATAAATGACTTATCTGAAAAGATAGTATTTAATAGAGTTAATTGATACTGTAAGATCTATATAGCCGATCATCATTTAATGGGATATGAATAATGTGTTGTATTCTTTTTGGCCTGCATAATAATATTTGATTAGATTATTGCCTCTCACTACACTAATTTTCCCCGCCCGCTTACACATTACAAAAGGCAAAATGTGAAGTTTGTACTTTATATGGGTATGGATATAGATTAGAAATTAAGAGTTTTAGACTGCCACCTATCTTACTTTTTCTAAAAGAATGGGGAAAAAGTGAAGTTCATGTTTTTTGAACTCAACAAAAAAACTTACCCAAAACTTATTTAACTTTTTTAGCTAATTGAAGAATATAACATAATGATTAATTTTTTACAACTCAATGAAAAAATTATGCTTTTACAATTAAAGAATATAATTATTAATTTTTGGCATTGTCAAAAGTTGATAGCTGATAAGGAAGACTTGAATGATCTATTTCCATCTTCTCCATCTCCATCCCTTCAAATTTCAATTCAACATATCGGGGCATAAATAAATTAATAGTCTACTTAAATAATATATATATATATTTTGCCAGCTTCCTAAATAATGTTAAAATAAATGATCTCGCGTAAAAGCCTAATACCTAACAACTTGTCTGGTTCCATTACAAGATGTGTTAGGTAATGTGATGAAAAGAGTGTGAAGAGATGTAATATGAAGATAATTACATATGTAGTTTGTTTGGTATAACATTATGAGGTGAAGGGATGATGTGTATTTTTTATTAAATAAAAAAATAAATAAATATAAAATTACCCTTTTACCCATTGTTTAAAAAAAAAAACCTCTCTTCCCTCTCATTGTCCTTTCACCAGCATCATCATGGCCACCGCCATCAGTGCTTCTTCTTCCATTTTCCTCCTCAATCCTCAAATCAATAAATCAATAAAAGGATAAAAAAATCTGGAGCAGTGTTGAACTAACAAGCTCTGACAACGAAGGTGAGGAAGGTTGTCGAGGAAGCTTTGACGAAGATGCTCAGATATGTCAGGGAAGAACCAAATTCGTGAGGCTCAGATCGATAAGGAGGGAAAGAATTTGACCAGAGGAAGATAGAAGACTAGATTGTGAGCCATTCTTGATGGTGGCGTTGTTCTCGTCGGCCATCGTTTAGATTGAAGGACGCTCTTTGCTGTCATCGGAAGAAGAGGTGGCTTTGGTAGGTGTCGATGACATCGCTAAAGGAGAAAGATGAAGAGAAGAGGAGAGAAGGAGAAATATGGGATGAGAGCAGGTGATGTCGATATTGATGTCGCCGAACGTGGACGAAGAGACGAAGAAATGAGGAGGATAAAGGGAAGACAATGAAGAAAGGAAGAGGGTCGAAGTTAGTTTTTACAGTGGGTAATATAGTAATATGATATCTCTTTATAGCACAGTGAAGACCTTCCCACAACAATTTGAGAATGAAGCCTTTCACATAAATTGAGGTGAGATGTTCCACATCAAGCAATGATGATCCCATGTGTTGGTGGCAACCAAACATCACAAATGATGGTGATGTGAACTCTAACCCTTCACATACTGATATAGACTCCTCGAGGAACCTATTTCGGGAACCCAGAAAATACAGAGGACAACAATGTGGAAGCCTGACTTAAACGAGTTTTTCTAACTAGAACCCAATAAGAATCTGTCTAAGAGAACTCTAGCTATAGAAGACGTTATAAGAGTAGATCAAACTCTTGATAAGTCAGGTGTATTCTTAAAAGAATACAAAGAACTAGTGAAACTCACTAATTGAATAAATTTTGAATGAGATTGATCTATCTAAAAAAAGTTACAATGAAGAGTCTTAAATAGAAAAAGTAAAATATTAATTCCTACTATAACTCCTAACTTAATTAGATAAAAATAAGTTTAATCTTAACTAAATTAAATTAAATCTAAGCCTATGATTGATCCTTTTAAATAAAAATAGGAATCCACAAATTATTTATCATAATCTAAATCAAATAAGTTCAAAAAGAATAAGATAAATAAAATAATTTAAATTAATCCTAAAAATTAAATTAAAATATAATATTATCCTAAAACTAATTCTAGGTGACTTGGGCCACTTCTTCCATCTGGGCTTTTCCTGAACCCTGAGTTTGAACAAAAATTATAATTTTCTTTTGGACCTCATGTTTAAATGCTTCTTCTTCAAATATCTTGGACTCATTATCTTGTAAATTTCTAATCAAGGCCTGTAGAGTTTCTTTCACGGCTCTAGTCTTGCTTCTAGTTAATAGGCCTCCTATTGCCTGAAGCAGATCTTTTGGGATAGTGCTCTTCCACTCTTTGATCTACCAATGAACTCTATCATTCCCTCCCTCCTTGAGAGAATTCATCCTTGAATCTGCAGCATCGTATAGGGATAAATCCGAAACATTAAAGGTAGCACTCACGTGACTGCCATAGGAGTTTGGCAGATTAATTCAGTAAGCATTATCATAGATTTTCTTGAGCACTTGTAAAGGTCCATTTCCATGTGGCTGCAACTTTGATTTCCTTTGGTCAAGAAATCTTTATTTCCTTAAGTGTACCTAAACCCAATCACTGGATTCAAATACAACTTTTCTATAGCCATTGTTGACTTGTTTGGAATACTGTTCATTTTTTCATTCAATGTTAGTTTGAACTCTTATATGCAACTCTTACACAAACTTAATCTGTTTCTTATCATCAAGGTTAGTTTTCTCATTATATGACAATGATAAGATATTAAGAGGCGTCATGCGATTAAACTTATAAATAATTTAAAAAAAAATGATCTAGTTGAATTCACAACCCTTTTTTATCTTGAACCATAGACTGTAGTATTAACCACAGTAATAAATGGTAGGCATTCCATTGCTTCTCAGCTGCCACGTCATGCGGAGAAGGAAAACGCTTTTAATGGTTCACACTTTTTATTACTTCCACACCACTTCTTCTCCGTTGAGGATATTAATATGCCCAGAGCCCTCATCATCTGCGCACTTTTCCACCATTTCCTCCGCTGTACCCCTCTATTTCTATTCTATTCTATTATATTCAGTGTTGGTGTTACCGCACATACATCATAATGTATTCTTTATTCCAAATCTCACAATCCAACGACTACCAATGTCTTCATCAATATAATAGATTAGAGGACCCTATGACTCTATCAAACAACTAACGAATAAAACAGACCCACATACAAGCATATATGCATAATAAATAATTGATTCCGTGATAATTTAATATCTATTGCATATGATATTTCTTTTACATTGAAATCCTATAGTAATAAGTAACATTTAATAAAAAGAATACTCATTCTTGATTGCCCTACAGTAGCTTGATTTCCTCAATCAATGTTGCCTGAATTGAGGGTAAAATCTAAATGTTCGGTGCTCTACAAAATCTGGATTAGACATGGTCTCAAAAGTACATTGATTCTGTGATCGATAGTTCCAATTTGACTTTCACTGGCACAAACTTTGTAGGAAGGTTGATGTGCCAAATAAACGTTATCCGATCAGCTAAACTCACGATAATCCCATGCACACCATACACTTGATCCTAACCACAGTGGGCGAATATTCTATTTTGGCACAAACTAACTGTAAAAGAGGCTTCTTGCTGCTTGATGCGCGATACTGGACAGGGACCAAATTGCACCGACGACCGTTAGGAACTCCGTCTACATCCATAGTGGGTCCCACTTCCTACTCGCAGAGACCCAATCAAAAGTCGACGCATGAAAGTACAGCCCGGCTGGAGCCACGATTTAATTCGTTTATGCGGAATATACGGATGCCAATTCCATAGTAAGAATTTTCTCTTTTGATTTTTTTTTTTCTTATTTAGAAAGAATTTGCTACTTTTTTTTTTTTGGATTTTTGGATTTATGAGTCTTTGAGGTGATGGGCTTGTGTCTTTAAATGGCAATCAACAACCAGAGCGGGAACGCGTGGAGCTCCTTCTCTCTTCCTCTACATAAGCGTTCTTTGCTGTTTGCAGCAGGGGCATTCGCTTTCTCAACTCCTTTCTCGCTCTCTCATCACTTTGCCTGCATTCTCAAGATCTGCGTTTTCTCTTCAAGCTTTCATCCCGAAACTCAGCTTTGTCCAGTGCCAGTGAGTTTTGAATCTTCTTTCTCTGGTACATAACCATTTCACTAGGGTTTTTAACGTCTTGTTTGGATTTGATTTTGCTTGTTTGATTCTCGTTTAGCAAATGAATCTGATCATTGCCTTTATATCCCTGAATATTGTGATGTAGGGAATGCCACTGAGCTATACATACGTTTCTGTTTAATGGATTTTTATTTTTGTAAATTTGTCTTAAATTAAAAAGAAATGTAAACAACTGCTGGTTTCGCATCTTTGAAGTGACGTTTGTTTTACGTTTCGGTGGCGGTTCAAACTTCAGAGAACCTCTGTTATGTGAAGATTCTGTTCTCGCAATTTTCTGAGTAAATTGTGGAATCCTTTTGTCCAGATCTGTCTTTGTTGGACTTTTCCAATGGTTTCTATCATGTTCTGTTTCTTTTAAAAGCGAGGGTGGAGGTCATGTTTGATTCTTCACTCATGCTTTTGAAACGTATGAGGCTTTAGGCAGAAGCTAGCGTATCAAAAACGGAAAATGTAAAAGGAATCGGTTTTTTCCCCCTCCCCTTCAACTATTCCTGTGTCGTAAGAGGTATAGATGATGCTCTTTGGAGCTGATGTTTTTTCTTTATTGTTAGAAGGGTACTTCTTAGGTGCCAGCCGCGCTGACTGAAATCGTGATGGATCTTGAAATTGTAAGTTGTTGCTGCGATCGATCATAATGTAGTGGAGCTTCCATAATATAGTAAAAGACACAATATTTATATTAAAATTTATTTTGTGACTACCGCTAGAGTGTTCTTCCCGCATTCACATGGCAAATGGTGTGATTAGTTTTCACGAAGTAGAAAGTTAAAACAGTGTCTTTAAAACGCTGTAATTTAGGTGCTCCTAGCGAAGAAGATCAATAATCCTTCAAAAATGCAATATATAGGGATATATTTTGGAAATTTATGTTTTACATATAGTTATATCTTGGAATCAGTAAAAAATTTTCAAATTATCGCTATCCTTTCAGGCTGTTGATATGGCTCCACCTATTGAGACTCCAAACAAGGATCCTATCTCTCATCATGCATCACATCCACCCCTTAATGAGAGGATTCTCTCATCCATGACCAGGAGATCTGTTGCTGCACACCCTTGGCATGATCTTGAGATAGGTAAGCATTACAACCAAAAACGTTGGCATGTTAATGCTCTTATTATAAATCTACTTTGTTTCTTTTTCTTTTATTGATTTGGCATGCTAACCGAATTTTCCACACAATGCAGGACCTGGAGCCCCAAAAATCTTCAACTGTGTAAGCATTCTGAGCATAAACTTATGATGAATGGCATCATTCCTTATCAACATAAAATTGTTCAATTGATGACTGGCCCTGCGGTTTACATAACTAAATTAATTTCATCATAAAATTTATGGAAACCTAGGAGGATTAATGGGTATTGGGTAGAACTGGGAAACATTTTATAATACTGAGAGGCTATCAACATCCCTGCATTGTCTGGTAGACCTATGCATGCTGATAATTTGTGGTCAAGTACCAAAATACTTATCTTCAACCCTGTCATATCTTATTCACCAAAATAGTCGGCAACTCTCATATCTTCTTCTTCTTCTTTTTCTACTTCATCAAAATAATGGTTCATCATGTCACTTCCCCATACTTTTTGAACGCATAAGATTTTATATATATTATTCAATTTTTGGCTTTTAGTTGTTTTTATTGTTATATACTTCAAATGGGCATTAAATATGGTATTTTATTCAGTTATTGGATTTGCACACTTGTGACTTGCAGGTTATTGAAATTGGGAAAGGAAGCAAAGTCAAGTATGAGCTTGACAAAAAAACTGGACTTATAAAGGTGATAACAGTTGCTCAGCCATTTTTCAGTTGCACGCTTGTTTACATTGGCTTAATAATGAACATGCATCTGTGAGCAGGTTGACCGTGTGCTTTACTCATCCGTTGTGTACCCCCACAACTATGGGTTTATCCCACGCACTATATGTGAGGATAGCGATCCCTTAGACGTCTTGGTTATTATGCAGGTACTTTTAACTGTTAATGCTGTCAACTTTTTCTTGTAAATCAGCGTGCATCATACATTTTTACTTGAAAGCATTTGAGTAAACTATAATGGTTCAATAAAACCATCCAACCTTCATTGCAATGTTCTTTCCTGTTGAACGAAATAAATGTACGTATTTTTGCTAAGTTTTAGTAAGTTCGATCGCTTTATTCTGCTTATGGACGATATCATTGTTTTTAATTTGCTGCACAAGAGTTCTTGTTCTCAAGTCCTGCTAAATGTTTTATGCTTTGTTAGACGCTAAACTCACTCATTTTTTTTCACAGGAGCCCATTCTTCCAGGTTGCTTTCTGCGGGCCAAGGCTATTGGTCTGATGCCTATGATTGATCAGGTATATTTATTATATAGCCCTGTTCCCTCACAGCAAGAAAACTTCCCTCGTAATTATTGACGGATTATTAACTTCGATGAATGCAGGGTGAGAAAGATGACAAGATTATTGCTGTTTGTGCTGATGATCCTGAGTATCGACACTACAATGACATCAAAGATCTTCCTCCTCATCGTTTGGCTGAAATCCGTCGTTTTTTTGAAGACTGTATCCTTTTCAGAATTGAAATCATAATATTTGGTTATCTCTTGTTATAAACATCTGTAGACATGGTGAAATAAATTGGTCCTTTCTTTTATGCTGCATATGAAATTAATTTTATATGTTTCCTTCATAAAGTAATTAGACAAGAAGAATGAGAACAAAGAAGTTGCGGTAAACGACTTTCTGCCTGCCTCATCTGCCTTTGAAGTGATCCAGCACTCCATGTAAGCAACTGCCTTGTCTGGCTTCCTTCTTATAAATTGCTTACTTTATCACGGCTAATCTGGAAATAGGATTGGTTTGCAGTGTTGTAATTTGAGGTCTTCCATTCTCCTTATTGTCATGTTACTTATAATTTTTTATTCTTTTGAAATATTCATATTTTAATTAACCAGCTTCTCTGTAAATTGTTCAAAATTTCTCAATATACTTCAATATTGTAATATTATATTAGTTTTTTATGCAATTGCGTGTGCATAGCTTATATAACTTTTTCTGGTTTAACTGTGAAGGGATCTGTACGCTGACTACATCGTGGAAAGCTTGAGACGGTAGTCGTTGACTTGTTGATGCAGGCCCCGGATTTTGTCTCATCGCTCTACATATTTGGAAGAACTTGTTTGGATAGACCACCTTTTTATGATTATGACGAAAAAGAACAGCTTTGCCTTTAATTGCATGTAAATTACTTTCAACACATATTTTACACCTATTTCTGCTTAATTTCCGTTGTTAAATGACGTATCCGGTCTTTAATATCAAAGTTAGTTTTGTATTTTATTACCCCATTCTTTTTGTCAAAAACTTGTGTGTATATTTACAGTGATTATTTCTTGCTTTCTTTCCTAACGGTCATTTGGTGAGGGGAAGACATACGTTCGTGGATGGATGATCAACCGATTGTAATAGAATCTATAAAGCGAGCAAATTATATGCAATAAATTGAAATAACGAATTCAAATATTGGTACCAACATGGAGAGGCAGAAAAAAAATTCTATATTTCTATTAGGCTTCCTAATTAGTAATAACCAATGTAATATGTTTAGTTACCTGTGATCAGTATATTAATCGAACCTTCTAAATTTAATTGTATAACATAAATTGTAAAAGTTGGAGAGAAAGTGAGCAATGCGTCTCATTTTAAACTTGTGTATTTAATTTTTTAAATGAAAAATTCGGATATGTTTATGATTTGGGTAATGGCTTTTTGGATTTTCATTGACAACTCCAAATATGAGTTTACAAACTTAGGTTAGAAGAAAAATATTTGATATGTTTATAAACCTGATTTTATAAACTAACTTTTACTTTTAAGCCAAGGTTAAACCAACGGATTGCAAAAGGTATTTTTGGGATTATAAACTTAATTTTACCTTACAATCAATTTTTTAAACTTATTTTAGCAAAAGAAAACATCTAAACATAAATCACATCACAACAAACTTATTTTTCTTTAAATTTTATTTTGTCCTAACTTAAATTCACAAACTTAAAACCAGTCGGACAGTGTAATTATTCAATTCTATCGAAAGTTGAAAACTGAATTTATACGGATTCTGTGCATACTTTATTATGGGCCTGTTTAAGAAAAATGGATATCCCATAAACTTCACGACCCTCGGATGGGTGTTTTATTGGCCCCAATAGAAGAAGAATGGTGTCCTAAGCTTCTGTTATATTAAAAAAAAAAAAAGAAAGAGATAAAGAAAGGTGACGGTACAGTAATGTCAAAGTGTTAAATTATTTCTTGATCTAACACGCATTTATAATTTGATTCATTTATTTTATTCTTCAACATCTTTTCATTTATAAATGAATCACAATATGCCCTTGTAAAGTTAACAGTTGTTTGTTGGCCAAAACTAGGTTAATAATTGTTACTTCTCATGGAAAATTATATAAGAGTAAACACATGTGAATAATACGGTTTAAAAGACACTCAGCCCACATCTTGACATCTTGTGAAAGTGTGTATAATAAATCTAGTTCTAAACTTAATTAAAAGTAAACAAACTTCTATGCTATTTTGTTTTTTATACGGACCTAACATTATTGAATATTAAACAAATGTATGTAATATCAGCCAATACCATATGCAGAGAGAGAATTTATTTGAAGTTATAGTTTGGAATGTTCCGTCTTAATCATAACAAAATCTATTGCAGAAGCGGCACTACCAAAAGCCCCAAAGCAAGAGAAATACCATGAATACATGAGGGAAAATCCCATTTCGGTAACTTCCAATAAGAATATTACCAAATTAGAAAATAGAAAATAAAAAAGTTAAAATCTTTAAAAAGGGTCTAGGTCTTTATAGTTACTAAAAATTTTTTTACCTTCTCAAGTGAAAAAACTAAATTTTCAACTAGCGATAATTAATTTTCTAAATGGAGATAATTAAATTTTCAAGTGGAGAAAATTAAATTTCCAAGTGTAGATAACAAATTTCCCAAGTAAAAATAACTAAATTTCCAACCGGCAATAACTAATTTCTCAAGTGGGGATAATTAAATTTCTAAGTGTGAATAACAAATTTCCCAAGTGGAAATAACTAAATTTCCAACTAGCGATAACTAATTTTTCAAGTAGGGATAACTAAATTTTTAGGTGTGGATAACAAATTTTTCAAATGGAAATAACTAAATTTCCAAGTGAGGATAACTAAATTTTCAAATGGAAATAACTAAATTTCCAGGTGTGGATAACAAATTTTCCACATGGAAATAACTAAATTTCCAATTGGCAATAACTAATTTCGCAAATGAGGATAACTAAATTTCCAAGTGTGGATAACAAATTTCTCAAGTAAGAATAATTAAATTTCCAGTTGGTGATAATTAATTTCTCAAGTGGAAATAACTAAATTTCCAAGTGGCAATAACTATTTTTCTAGGTGAAAACATTTTACTGTTTCGACACTGTCACCGATGACCGGAGCTCCAGTAAATATGTTAGACAGGTGGTGGAGAAAATGATTATATCAAAAACATCTCCACTAAATACATCAAAGAGGATAGTTATTATATCATCTAAAACAAAACAAATTTATCTATTTAAACAAAAGAGTAATGGTATTTCATCGTTTTGGGGTCTAATTATTAAGTATCTAACTTATATTCATGTGGAAGTATCATGTATAATTATATGTGCATCATAGTTAGTACATTTTGTTAAATATGTTATAAGCACCAATAATTGCCACTGCCCTTAGCTCAAGTCAAAATAGAACAATATAGAACTTGTACAGATTAACAAAATTGATACAAACGGCATGATGACACAAATAAAAGGGCAACGGGCATTAGCCAGCATTAGCATGACACTTGGGAGATTAGTCTAGAATGAAAAGGTGATGCAGTGAAAGAGCTAGTAGTCAGTCATAAATTTGCCAGAGAAAGGCTGGTATGCCATTCAACATTCCAGGACAAAGAGCAGATTGAAATTAAGAAAATATGGATGAAAGAGCACACTTGAATTTGGGAGTTTTCAAAGACAAATTACAAAAGTAAAAAGTACATGAAGGAGGAACACAACTCTGCTTGCAATTCAAAGCAAGATTTGACCGTAAAATCTAACAATCATTCCATACTGACATCATTGAGATCAGCTTGCTCAAGTCAAGCAATCCAGACATAGAGCGCCATTTTGCATATGGATATGCAACCAGGTTTGTTATACATATACAACTTACCAATGGAAATGAAATTGATATAATGAATCCAAAAATTGAAAGACTCACTGCAACGACTTTGAATTTCCTTTCTTAAAAATCATACTTAATATACTTGCTAGACAATAGACATCTAGGTGAGAGATTTAACTAAAGTAATGTTTCAACATCATAAATGAAACCAATAAAAATAAAAATATTATAAATGAAACAACAACAAAATATTCATTATAGCTAGCAAACAAATAAATATTTTTCGTACCTCTCTTCTCCCAAATCTAGTGGCGGACTTTGAACCCTAAGGTAGAGTTGGTATATTTAAAAAATAGTTAATTAGTTATTATCATATAAATATTAAATACATAAATGTTAAAATTATATAAAATTTAATATATTTAAATAAATTTATATTTTATAAATGTTTTCTACAATTTTTTTCATTAAAATTGTATCTCATAGTCAATAAAAACCTACTCTTAAAATTTTTTATATTTCTTATTTGAAATAAAAAAATTGTAATTCACATATCTTAAATCACGTTTTAAGATAAATAAAGAGTACATTTAATAAATAAAAAATAACTGAAAACATTAAAAATTCATAATAATAAATAAATATAAAAAATAAATTATTTCACACCTAAGATACAAAAAAATGAAAACTAATAATGGTTTTCTAAAAAAATGACAAATATATAACACAAAAATAACAAATAAAAATATAGCAAATAAATAATTTCACTAAATCAGATTCATCCTCCACTTCCTTTCCTCGTCTCTCAGCCTCTTCTATCTCCTACTTAATGATAGCTTAGTTAGCTCAATTGTGATTTAACTATGGTATGCAAAATTACAAGATGAATAGGCGCATAATCTGATCCTTCATAAAAATCTTAACCACATCTTCCAAAAGATCTAACAACCTAATATTATGCGGTAAAATTAAAACAAACTAGATAATTAGACTATAAAATTAGATATATCTAATATATAACAAAATATACTTACTTGTAATCTTGTATGAATTTATAGAAAAATAAGTAAGGATCAATATAGATGTAGTTGATAACAAAGAAGCTAGCTCTCAGATTAAATTGAAAGATGCAACAAATTTTTTGGCTTCAAACAAAAAAAAAATTTACAAGTGAAGAAAAAGAAGAAGAGAGACTGAAATATGGATATATGTGAAGAAGAACTTATATGGAGCATTTGAATTGAGACTTTATATATAATAAAAAATAATTGCATCTATAGCATTATGGACAACCCTACATCGGGTTTATTGGTTAGCTAAACTGAATCAACATTACATGCAACAACGTTGAATGACTCAACATTGCTGCATGCAACAATATATATATATATATTTTTATAAAAGGTAACGTTGCTCCATAGCAGCATAATATTGCAATGCCCGTCAAAGTTAACTGGTGTTGCAACAATATGTCACATGGACAGACTTTAATAAAGTTTCTATCCATGTGACAATTTTTTTTATTTTTAAAATATACAAATCCTAACAGGGAAATACGATTTCTTTTATAGTTTTTTTATTTTTAAATAATACAAATCATAATGTGTAATCACAATTTCTTTTTCACACGTACTTACACAAAAATGGATACAAATTGTAACGGAGCATTAGGACTTGTTAAAAATATTATATTTCAGTAAATACTTTTAAAATTATTGTATATTGGTGATTTTTTTATTATTATATTTTAATCAAAAAGCCCAAATTCAAATTGAAAGTGAAGAGAAAAGGGGGAGGGAAGTTTTAAAGTTATCTACAAAACAAATATTGGAAGTGAAAATAGGGGGCCAGTGATATGATAGCTAGTAGGCTGACAAAACTTGCCCGTGGGTCTCACTAAGACACTAATTAATTTTTTCATTTTAAAAAAAATTGTTTTCCCCACCCGATTAAAATGTTTAATTAAAATATAACTACTAGAGTAATGTATTTCCAAAGGCCAGAGGGAATGCAGAGGTACAAATGGGGAGGAAGATTTTGCTGACTGGGGTCTAGTTGCATAGCTCTTATTAGGCTTGAAGCTTTGGCTTTCATGTCATGAATTCCCTCTAATCACTATTGGTTTCAATTTCAAATGCCCACCAATCTCTGTGTATAAAGATAAAAATGAGTTATTATGTTCATGTCATGAATTCCCTCTAATCACTATTGGTTTCAATTTCAAATGCCCACCAATCTCTGTGTATAAAGATAAAAATGAGTTATTATGTTCGGTTGTGTTCACTTATACCTTGTTTGGTAGCTCGTTTGAAACAGGTCTGGTGCTTAAAATGAGTCTGATACAATTTTATTTGTGTTTGGCTAATTTTTTTGCATCCCGTTAGAAAACTTATTCATGCTCCTAAACTCATTCCTCTGAGAAGTAGCTTCAGCTATACTTTTCTGTTGCCAACAGGATATCTGCATTTATTATTGATTGTTGGAACAATTTTAATTTACAGTAAAGATCTCAACGCTGCTGCAACAAACTCTCTTACTCCACTTGTTGTATCATTTCCTTAGCTTCAACAACGCTAGCTCAAACCTCAAATTCCTTGAAACCTAGACTTCGATGAAGAAACTGACATGCTCTGACCCAGAACCATGCAGAATCTCTCTCCATCTCAACACTCGCTAGCAGCTTGTTCATCATCATCTTCTTCCATTCTCCCAGGTGAAGATTTTTGAGTTATGTCCTTATCCTTCTCGATCTGGTTTGGCTCCTTTGTTCCAGTGATTTTATTGGTGTTTCCAATGGGTTTTGGGGTTTGAGGGAGGGAGAAGAAATCAGAGAAATCAATTTTAATCGATAGCAAGGAGACATCTCAGCCTTCAATAATTTCCACTTTTGGAAGAAAGAGGTGAAAGGGAGGTAGGGAATGAAGGAAGTAGTGATGGGTCAAGGAGAAATGGCAAGAAATTGGGAGGAATTGATGGCAAAATTGAGAGAGAGAAAAGAGAATAATGGAAGGGAAGTTGATGACCAAAGATTAAAGAAAATGGAGAGGGAGTGTTGACTACTGATTCAAGGAGGGAGGGAGCAATGTCCAAATAGAAAGTGAAATAAACAGTCTAGCACTCGTTTGATTGAGTGAAAATGGAGCAAGGGAGACAAATATGTATTAATAAAAATAAACACAAGTACATATCGACAATTAAAGATGAGAAAAAATAAAAAAATTAAAAAAATAAAATTTTTTTTATATGATGATCAAAATATTCATTTAAAGTTTTAATTTTTATAAATCATGACTTATAAGAAAATATTACATTAAATAGATTATATTTCTAATTAAATAAATATATATTAAATTTTAATTTAAGTAAATTAAATTAATTATAAAATAAAATTTAAACTTAATTTGCAGTAAATTATGAAAAAAAAAATAAAAATATGAAAAATAAAATATTAAAAAAATAATTTTTAAAACTATTTCACAATTTTACTTTTGTATGGGTTAATTTTTAATTAATTTTTTAATTATAATTAAATCACAAATGATCCAAACATAACTACTTTTATTTAAATCATTCAAATATAATGACTTCTATCAAAGTCTTTTTTCAAACAAACCATCCAACCACAAACATGTTTATCCATAATCAATTTTCACTAGAATCAAGCAAAACCAATACTACCATAATTCTGCTGTTACTAACTAAAACCATACGGCCTCTTAGATCCTGTCAAAAAATCTTGGCTCCATATCTCTCCAATCTTCCCCTGTCTGTGTTGACGTACGTGAGGGTTTCAATTTGAACAATGATCTGCATGTGGAAAAAGAAACATGGAGGATCCTCGTGAGAATTTTATGCAGGTGGACGGTTAAAAATCATAGCGGGTTTGGGGGCATCAGCTGCATTGCTTTGTTGTTACTCGATGAATAGGTATGTCATTTTCTACTTCCTCGATTTCTTTTGTGAGCGGTAGTACATGTCCCTTTTTTGTGCTTTCCTCAAATTATTGGTCAGTCTTTACTGTTGTTTTTTTCCGCTTTATTCCACACCCTAGGGTACATGTCTCTATATTGTTGTAATTCCTTTCAGATTACATGTATTTGTCTTAGAAATTAGACTGATCTGTGAAACAAACTTCAAAAGCTACTAGAGGAGAGACTGCTTTTGAGAATCGTGGAAATTACAGAAGCAATGATAAATTAGAAAATCTCATAGCTGTGACAAACTTTCAGGTTAGAATTCATGTTCCATAAGTTATTGATCTGCTTTTGTAATTGTCATGTATGTACAAATGCTTGGTGATAACCTTCGCTCTCTCTTTTTAAAGGAAAGTAAAGATGCTGATTGGACCAGGGTAGAAGGTTTGGTTAGGACTGGAGATAGGGAAGATGTGGAACTAATAAGCTGTAGTACCAGAGGTTTTGTTATAAGTACTTAGGGGACAATATGATGGGCTTTCACTGTGTCTTGAATGGACTTTTCTCCATATATCTCTTCTGAGCTTGATTAAACCTCTTTACGGGCATCTTTTGGTTCCTTGGTAGGATTTCTTTTTTTGGTACATCCTTTATAGGATTTTTGCCATATCCTAATCTTGCTGCCAAGTGGAAGTTCTTTGCTGTTGAGTCATGGTTAAGAAGAGAGGGCTTGGATCCATCAACCTACAAGCAAAACTTAGGCATCATTACAGTTTATGATGCTAACAAGAAGTATTTTCCTCTTAATTCTTCTCAATACACGAAGACTGATATATAGTTGACGAGAAAATTTCACCAGATATGAAATTGGAAGATTTTTTAAGGACTTATGACCAAGAGAAAATTAGATTCTTGTCATCATTTATTGGCCAGGTCTTGTATGCAAAACTCATACTATTCTAAAATATGTCCCAAAGTTTTCCTTTAAAAATGAAACTTGAATATCATCATTCTTAATATATATATATATATACACTATGATTGCAGAAAGTTAAAGTCAATGTAGTTTTGGCAGACAGGAAATTAAGGAAGCTCATATTGTCAATATGATCAAAAGAGAAGGAAAACTTGTTGAGAAGAAGAGAAATCTCATGGTAAGTAGTCAACACTCCCACACGCACAGATATACAAAATCTTAGTATTAATGTTGTTCATTGAATGCTACACCAAGTGGTTTTCAACTTTTTTTGCTGTTTCTAATAGCAAGCTAGACTTCAAATTGGTCATATAGTAAAATTCACCATCTACAAAATAACTTAATTTGGCATTTTTGTTGAGTCACACAAAAGCATTTGATTCTTACTGGCAATTTAATTCTTACAACTTAATTTTTTATCACCTAAGGTAGTTTGAGTGTCTTTCGCTTTCACATGTGCATGTTCATATGCTTCAGATTATTATTCTCATGAATTTGCTCTTTTGAAGATTGCATTGGTATCTGATAAGCATAGTCATCAATATTTTGAATTATGCTAGGCATTTTTTTTAGTGCTTTAAGATTTAAAAACTTCGGAAAAGTCATAGTTCTTTTGTAGGCAATTGTTGTCAAAGATTCACCAATTTGTGTCAACTTGGTTATGTGCAGTCTAGCTGCTATTTTATTTATTAATTTTTTCCTTAAATTGGCATATTGTTTGAATTTGATGGTAAGTGGCCTTTAGGAAATGTGAAAAACATTTCATGATGGATTGGCATTGTCTAGCTTTTTGATTCCTATTGGACTAAAACACCTATTTGACAAGGGATTGCTATTCGATTGCTATAATGCAATAAAGTCCCATTCTTAGAGGTACAATGATGTTTGCTATTGCAAAACAGAACCTACAAAACATTCATCTTTCATGTAGTGGTAATAAAATAAGTTGCCTCACAAGAGCTTTTAGGATTTCAGGCAAAAGGGCTTTAATCTTCTTTCTAGATGATCATTAATGAAGAAATTTGGAGAGACAGAAGCTTTATGATGCTTGGGAATTTTCAAGAAAATTAGATCTTGAATGCTTAGGACAGACTACGCTCAATTTGTGCTAAGTTGGCAGTGTTAGAAGCAAAGATGACAATGGAAATAATATATCAATAGATTGTATTCATTTTAGGTCTCGTATCTCCAGCCATCTTAATATTGGCATTGACAGTGCTAGTTTCTCCTAGTCTCCCAGGGATGCGGATAAGCAAGTTGAACAGAAGCAGAAGAGGATTATAATACTCATGGGGATTTGAAACTTCTCAAGACTACTTGTGTGATTTGGCCTAATGCAGGCTCAAAAATACTTTTAGCAGCATCATTTCATGGTTGGTCCACCCAGGTTTGACTGCTTTTTATGAATATTTTCAGTCAGATTTCAAGTATTGGTGTATTGCACAATAATAGCTACATCAAAACTCTTTATAATGTGATCCATCTCAAGATGAGAATCATTATTTGCATGTGACAAAGCTGCTTACACTTGATGTTTTATGAGGCTTCCATTTACACATTTGATTCTTCTCTAAAACCACATGGATTCATATGTTTTAGACATCTTTTTGCAGAGAAAGATGGAGAAATCACATACTGGTGTCTCTTATGTGCGCCTACAGTTATATCTTGGAAAATACGAGGTTGGTTGTATTAATAAACTTCTGATATGTAAAACATATGATACTGTGTCAGGTCAGATGTGCATGGCGGGAATCTTAATGGTTTTTTTTTTTTGGTTGCAGATCAAATTCATTGTCGATGGTGAATGGAAAATTGATCCCTTGCACCCTATATTGTTCATAACAATGGCTATAAGAATAATCTCCCAATAATTCAGGATTAATGATATATAAGTGAGGATGAGATTATACTTCTTTTGACTTCCACTGATTTTCATTCAATTTCAATTCATCTAAATAATAGTGAGTTGCTCATTGATTCTTTGATCAAGTCATTAGTTGCTCGAGAAATAATCCATCAACTCTAACAATTCCCAGGAAATAAATTTCAATGTATTTAGCTAACTTAAACAATCCACTAAACTAATTTACAATGATATAATAATAGAAAACTCAAATTCATAAGTATTTGTTATGAATATACAACTCAGACTTAATTGTACAATCTTAAAATACGTTATTTGCTAAAAAAACCTTATTTGGCTTAAAAAATACATAATTCGGGTAACAAAAGGTTATTTTCTTAAAGAATCTTATCTGCTTAAAAAATAGATTATTTGATTAAAAAATGTCATTTACTTAAAGATTGGTTGAAAAGTACATTATTTGGTTCAAAAAATTATTAAACATAGATCAACCAGCAATATTACAATCTTTGAATGGCATACCTATTCAACAAAGGAGGTAAAGTCTAGTTCTATTAAGAGTTCAAAATAACATTTATTGTTGTTTTTTCGATTATACCATTATCTTTACTAATTATTTTGCTCATTTATCATAACATTGTGATAATAAATTAAGGACATATTAGAAAATTTAAAAGGAATTATGATATATTACTTATATTTCTTAATTTGTGTTTTAAAATCTTAGAAGACTTATACAATTATATTATTTTCGATATCAAATATAAGTTGCTTTTAATTACCTTATTGATTTTAAGAAAAGTTGTTAAACTATTTAAATTTGTCTTAAATTTAATTTACTTTTTCAAATTTTCCCATAATTAAATGTTGTATATTCTAATGATAAATTTAATTATATCTTTAGGCCTTAATATAATTTCTTTCTCGTTTTCTAATTAATGAGGGGTATTTTAAAAAAATATATTTAATAATCTATAGATAACTTATAATTTGGATTATGAGAACTTTTTTCTTAATAACTTATATTTAAGGCCAAAAAAAGTAATTATATAATATGTAGATTATTTTTGACTTATTAATCTAATATGCTCACTAATATGAATGTAACAATTTCACAAAAAAAGTTAATATATGTAATTTATTTACTTCAAAATGCATCGACTTAAATTTTATTAATTTATATTAAATTGGATTTTTGAATTGATCCAATTAGCGGTCTTGTGTAATGGAACAAATTGCAAAAATTGGACCAAAAAACTTAGTTCGATAAAAAGATATAAATAGATAAATATTAAGATATATATTTTTAACCAATGGCCTAGTAACACCACTATTTTTTGAGTGCGGAGAGATTGTGGAATCAAGTCTCATCAATGGCAAATTGTTATTTTGGATGTATCATCAATTACAAGTTGTCATTTTGAATGTGTGAGTGTATGGTTGTAGTTGTTTCAATTGAAAAAAATATATAGATGATTTTTTATATTGTTACTTATTATTTTGACAAAAATATTATTATAATCAATATTGTTAGAACTGGATTAGACTTGCTTATTCGACCAGTCGAATTAGAAACTAGAGCCTAATCCAATTTGGACAAGAATGAGGAACGAGAGAACTCAGAAATGGCGGAAATCGGTAAAAAATGAGTGGAAATGATCATAAACATGTAGAACCGGTCATGAATCATTTCCATGTTAATTTTTTTAAAAAAGATTTAAAATTTTTTTAGTTTTTAAAATAAAATGATATCATTTTTTATACAAAACATTTTTTATTTACATATTATAAAATTGTATGAGTATTATTATGATATTTAATTATTAAAAATTATAAATTTATTTAATAAATAATATAATAATTTATTATTTTGAACTAAAAATGTTATTATGAATTAATATTAATTTTTTTATATTTTAATATTAGATAATGAAATTATTAATAACTTATTTGGAGTGAATACTAAATTGATAATTCCGTAATATTTAGTTTAAAATTTTAATTAAATTATAAAATTTATTTAAATTTATATTATTTATTTAAAATAAATTATTTTAATCACCTTAAATTATGATGAAATTATTAAATCTTGAACCACTCTATTATCTAGTTAAATGTGCGGTCTAGGCAATGACATTTATTATATATATAAAAGTAGAACCAAAAGCTGGAACCTCAGGCCTCCACGTCATCATTTTGGAAAAAATGAGAAAAAATATTATATTATCTGTGAGATTTTATATTGATTATTTACTATTATATCTTAAGAGCAGTTAAGATATGTGATTTAGACTATATATTATCTGTGAAATTTTATATTAGTTATTTACTATTATATTTTAAGAGCAGTTAAGATATGTGATTTAGACTATATTTATTATTATATCGTAGAAGCAGTTAAGATAGGAGATTTAGAAATTGTTATGGAAATCTTTTTTTCTTTTAGTTGAGATACGTTTATTTCTAAACATACAATATATTTTATTTATGTTTTATGCTATTGTTTGTTTTATCTATGATATTTGGGAAATATTGTTATGATATGATTGTAATTCAAATTGATTCTTTTTTTTATTGTGATGTGCTATTTTTTTTCTATAAAATCAATATTCCCATTTAGCATCAATACCACATTTTTCATCGTCTCTCAATTAGTTGTTGCCATAATTTGTTCTTTTATTTTTTTCATTGTTTGTTCATGCCGAAAAACGTTCGTGAGGTGTCTTATGATGCTGTGAGGGCGATCAATCCTCAGAGACATAATTGGCGAATTAAAGTTAGAGTTATATGTTTATGGAAGATGCCCTCACATCATTTATTAAATGATTATAACTCAATTGAGTTAGTTTTGCAAGATGTTGATGTAAGTTTTTAATATATAGTGTATATATTGTTCTTGGTTATGTTATTCTCTAACTTTTTTATTTTTTATGTTAAATTAGGGTGATCGTATTCATGAAGTGGTAAAAAAAGTATTCTTCTTCAAGTTTAAGGATATATTGAAGGGGGCAAAGTCTATATTATAAAGACATTTGGTGTTGGAAATAATACCGGTTCATACCGCACTACTAACCGTGAATTAAAATTACATTTCTAATATTCAACCTATGTGGAATTACAAGTTGATAAAAGAGATATACATCCATATGGTTCTTTGTTTATTTCTTTTAATAAAATCCTATCAAGGAATTCAGATGGTCGTTTCTTAGTTAGTATGAATAATTTTAATTATATTCAATTTTACTTTTTATTCTATAATATGTATAAATTCATTTATTACTAATCAATTTGTTATAGATGTCATTGTCAAGTTAAGTGACATTGGAGTGATTGAGCAGCCGATGAAGGATGGTAAGCACCAAAAGAGGGTGGACATAATGATTGAAGATAATAAGTATGTGTGTTTAAAGTTGTTATATTGAAACGTATCTTTTAATTATATATATATATATATAATATATTACCTATATATATATATCTTCTTTTTATATATTCATTTGTTTTGCAAGCTAATTATGTGAACTAACTTGACTTATTTTTTATTAATCTTTATATTTAGGAGTAATCAATTGAGTTGTACTCTATGGGGTTCATTTACTGATAATCAGGTTTATATTGCCCAATTTGTGACCGATTTGGTAAATCAGTTATTTACAGGTATTTATTTTCTATGGATCCTCTCTGTATATGGTTTGATTTATGAATTTTTTAAGTAAGTGTGTTTATTTAGGAAATCATTTGTTTAATTGTTTAATAGGTATAATATTCATCTTCGTGTAAATGATGATTCTGGATCTACTGATTTCATTCTCTTTGCTTATGAAATTCCCAAGTTTTTTAAATGTATTTCTTCTAATCAGAATAGTTTTATGCACCAGGTATTTGCAATTTTCCATGAAAGTTTTATTTTCAATCTAACCTTTAAAGTGTAGTATAATTATTTTTTACAATATAAGTCAAACAAATAATGTATGTATGATGAATTTATCTATAGAAATATTTATGTGTTTATCTTATTATGGATATGACACCTTGATAATATTATTAATTGTCAAACAATTTGTATTATATTTATAACAAATAACATTATTTTGATATCTTTTGAATAACATTTTATCATAGGATGAAAAGCATTCAATTTTCTCTATTGTTATAATGACAGGATAATGATGATGTTAGCCTCTTAACACTACCCTTGATTGGAAAGCAATTTATTTTCAAAGTCCATGTCAAAAGAATCAATATCAATGGAGCAAGTTCTATAAATGTGATGATTCAAATGGGTGACATCAACGTTACATACAAAGCTCATGCCAACAATATTAATATCTAGGAAAATGTTTATTGAGTATTTTTTTTTTTTGCCATTAAAAGTTTATGGATGGAATTACGCTAATGGAGTATGCCTACAATAATGCTTATTCATGTAATGTTTATTTCTTTTTAGATTTTAGAATAATGACTCTTTTAAGTAATTAGTATATTTTTGTTGAACAAATTTGATATTTATATATCAATTATTTCAATAGATTAGCCACAATCATTTACCACATGTTTCACTAATCATTTATTGATTAACATTAAAAATTGTGAAATGAAAAAAAAAGTTTTTTTATGGTGATTACGAATTAATTTGTTTCAACATTAAATTCTCGATTGTATTATCAATAATACTTAATTGTGATATCTTTCATATTAACAAATAACGAATGTTTGTTTGTAAAATCAATATTATCCAAAGATTCACTAAATCAATGTTAGTTTATAAATAAGGTATGGGGATTTAGATGTTTAAATATTATTATAATTCAGTAGTTTATATTAATCCATAAATCAATATGTGAGATTATATTGTTAGTTATTTACTATTATATCTTAATAGCAGTTAAGATATTGAGATTTAGACTTTTAGATATTATTATAAAATAAAAATTTATATTTATCCATAAATCAATTTGTGAGATTATATGTTAGTTATTTACTATTATATATTAAGAGCAGCTAAGATATGTGAATTTAAACTTTTAGATATTATTATAATTCACTAATATAATAATATTTAACCATACATCAATTTGTGAGATTATATGTTAGTCATTTAGTATTATCTCTTAAGAGCAGTTAAGATTTGGGAGATTTAGATTTTTATATATTATTATAAATTAATAGTTTATATTTATCCATAAATCAATTTGTGAGATTATATATTAGTTATTTACTACTATATCTTACTAGCAGTTAAGATATGGAGATTTAGACTTTTAGATATTATTATAAATCAATAGTTTATATTTAACTTTTGTCAATTTAACTAACTTCTTAACAACAAAAACCACATCATCTTTGTTGCAAGTATCGGCAATATATACAATTAAAGCGGATCAAGATATGATGATCTATACAAATTGGGAAGTATACGTAATCATTATATAACAAAGATATTTATCAAGAAGTTTTAGCCGATATATGCGGGATGATATTAATTTAGCCGTATCTATTTTATTAGGATTTGTATGCTTCTATCGTGCAAACACTAGATTGTTATTTGATTTTTAGTCTCCATAGCAATCTCTTCGACACTCTCACTAAGTTCCTCACGTTTTTGTTGTTGCTCCATAGCTTTGATGTAAGTTTCAAATTTTTATATAACAAGCACAATTTTAAAAGTTATATCATGAAATTTTATGTGTTATTCTGATCTCAATATAAAAGTTGTAATTATTATCATCACACGTAAACTTCAATTATAAAGTGTTATGCTGTTTTCATGCTTTAGAAAAGAATATTGGACTGTAGACTACTCTATAATGACAACGATTATAATTATTAATAATAACACAAGCTGTTTTTTTTTTTCAAAATGAGGTATTATTGTTTTCACAATTTTTTTTTATATTTTCAGTATGATTAACTATTGATGGATCGAATCAAAATACTTTTAGTTTGTCTATATCAGCTGGAACACATACTCATCTAACACAAATGGAGACAACAAATGGTAAATTAAGTTTGAGTGTATTATTTGTATAATATTTATATTCTAATTTTCCTATAGTTGTATTTTTTGGTTTAATCAATTTAATTTAATTTTTTTATCTAATTTTTCTTAGAAAATTTGAACTACTGATATATAAAATTTTGGTAGATAAAATTTGTTATAGGTCAGAACAGGTTGCTGCATGTTGGAATCGAATTGAAATCATGAGGAAAAAGAGTAAGTATTGCAATAAGTATTTTCTATTATTATAAATTATGGTTTTTATATTTAACACGTAGAATATATATAATATAAATTGGGTCACTCTTTTTAACAGAACGTATGAATAGATAAGAGAAAAATTGTGTTGTTCCTTCATGCAATGATACATATATTGAACGCTCTCCATTGTCCAACATCACAAATATTAGAAATTCTGTCCAAAAATATGGTATTATTTTCATTATATATATATTGCTATATATACTAACTGAGTATTTATATATATTATCTCTAATATATTAACATAATGAATCTTCTATTTTCTAATTAAAGATGAACCCACATCAAGAAAGAAAACAAAAAGCCAGCATCATAGGAATATCAACATAGGAAATCATCCTCTTGAAATAGCTAGGTCATCAATTGTTGATCAAGACTCTTTATTATCTCGGACTCAAGGTTACATTATAGTAAAATATATTAATGATTCTACAAAAAATATGCATTATGTATATGAAAAAGTTTATTATTTTATTCAAACATGATAGGTTATTACTTTAATAACCAATAGTAATACATTAATACACTATAGATATATTACTTTTTAGATTGTATTTGTACTTTATTGCTAATTTAAGCATTTAAATTCATTTTGGTAGATTCCATTGAGATAATGGATAATAACAGCTCAAAATCATCATCTATTGTTTATCATAATAATTCTGCCAATTCAACTGTTGGATATTCCATTCAAGCTATTACAGATAAAGCATGTTTGATTCTTAATATTTCGCTATATCTTTAATTGTGTGTTTTATTAAGATTATGAAAAAAAATATAATTTAATTATGTAATAAATGCTCATTTACATTCTATATTTAATATATTATTATAACTAATATCTATCAGTATTGCTTTGTTAAAATTGTAATATGTTTACAGTTATACAAGAAAATTTTGAAGACCAATTGTTTACCAATCCAATTATATCTGAAGATGACACTGATGATGAAAGTAAGATATATTGATTTTGTTTTTCATGGCATTATTTAAGCTATGAAGATTATTTTTATATTAATTCCATTTTTAATGTTGCAAATGTTGATAGATAACTATCCTGCATATATATCATCTGCTGACCCAAGTACAATATCCAATATTTTTTTTGTACAAGTAGTTATTTTAGTATATGTCTTTATTAAATTGGTACCAAATGCAAATTTAATAAACTATATACAGATATATCTTTTTGTAGAATATTATGATCTCAGAGATCAAATTTATATATGTCAGTTTTGCAACACAAAATTTTGGTTTGATGAAAGGACAAGGAAAGATGATGCAAAAAGAAACCCATTATTCAGTATGTGTTATCTTAAGAAAAAGATTCAGCTTCCTCCATACATACTTGATAGGCTTTTTAATGGGAATGATGCCATAAGCAAATATTTTCATGATAATATCAGAGCATATAATATGATGTTCGCATTTACTTCTATGGGAGGGAAAATTGACAAAAAAGTCAATAATGGTTGTAGTCCATATGTATATAGAATAAGCGGACAAAATGTCCATCTTATTGGAAGTGTTCTTCCTATGGATGGAATGACTCCAAGATTTGCACAGCTTTATATTTGTGACACAATCAATGAAGTATCCAACAGAATTCATTCATTTGGGTAATACATAGTACTTTATTTTACACGTCTTATATAGTGCTTTATTTTACATGTCACATAGAGCTTTGTACTTCTTATTTTTTATTCATTTATTGTATTATTTATGTTTTTGTATGTAGGGGGAAAGACAGAGATAATATACTTCAATTAGATATGGTTCAATTTCTTAAAGATACGTTGGATGAGCATAATGTTCTTGTGCAAACATTTCGTATGGCACGAGACATGTTAGGCGTAAATCAAACTGAGCATGTGAAAATTAGATTGATTCATAAACGTGGCAAAGATGGCAGGAGATATAATATTCCTACTACTACAAATGAAATTGCAGTATTAATAGTTGGTGATATTGGATATACAAAATTTGATAGAGATATTATTGTTCAATACAAGTCAGGGGCTACTAGAGCGGATACATGAAACTCATTCGCTATATTTGCCAATGCAATATCCATTGTTATATGTGTATGGTGATGATGGTTATCGAGATGACATTTTGCATAATGATAATATGTTGACTACACATGGCAGAAATAACAAACTGACATTGCGAGAATATTTTGCATACAAGATTCAAGATCGTCATGGTGATACATCATTAATCCTGCATTCAGGAAAATTGTTCCAGCAATTTTTGGTTGATGGGTATACAATGATTGAATCCCAAACGTTGTCATTTATAAGGAATAATCAAAAGAAATTAAAAGCTGAATTATACAAAGGCCTTGCAGATGTTGTGTTGAGAGGTAAGAATACGCCATCGTCTTTAGGAAAAAGAATAATTCTCCCATCATCATTCACAGGTGGTGTTCGTTATAGTGTCCAAAATTATCAAGATGCAATGGTGATATGCAAGTGGGCAGGATATCCAGGTTTATTTATAACATTCACATGCAATCATAAATGGCCTGAAATAACTAGACTTTTGGAGGATAAGAATTTGCATATTGAGGATCGCCCAGATGCTATAGTTAAAATTTTTAAGTTGAAGTTAGATATGATGATAAAAGAAATACAGAAAAATGAGATCTTTGGGAAGGTGAAGGCAGGTACTATTCTTATAAATTATTTCTATAACTATACTTATTTGTTTGTACAATATTCAACTTCATATTACTAATAATATTTTATTATCATTGCAACTCTATATACAATAGAGTTTCAGAAGTATGGTTTACCACATGCTCATATTCTGGTGTTCTTATATAATAATGACAAGTTCCCTTCATCAAGTGATATAGACAAAATAATATCAACTGAAATCCCAGGTAAAGATAAGAATCCCAGACTATTTGAAACCATCAGCACTTTTATGATTTATGGACCTTGTGGCTCAATGAATCCAAATTCACCGTGTATGGTTGATAGGGAATGCTCCAAACATTATCCAAAGGCATTTAATAGTAGCACAATAATTGATGAAGATGAATATCCTAGGTATAGAAGATCGGATTATGGTGCAACCATAGTAAAAAATGGCGTTGAACTAGATAACAGATTTGTTATCCCTTATAATCAATATTTATTGCTAAAGTACAATGCTCACATAAATGTTGAGCGTTGTAATCATGCTCAATCAATTAAATATTTATTTAAGTATGTGAACAAAGGGCATGATAGGGTCACGATGGCTTTTTATACAGATTCACAAGACTAATCATGATAGAATACATGATGAGATAAAATTGTACTATGATTGTAGATATCTATCTCCCTGTGAGACTGTTTGGAGAATATTTTCTTTTGATATCAATTATAGGAAACCGTCTGTGGAAAGGTTATCTTTTCATTTGCCAGATCAACAAGCTATTGTTGATGATGATGAGCCACTTGATTCCGCACTAGAAAGAAGTTCAAACAAGAACACCATGTTTTTGGCATGGTTTCAAGCTAATATTAAGTATAAAGATTTAGCAAAGTAGTTGTGTTACCATGAATTCCCAACTAAATTTGTGTACAAGAAAAATCATGAGTGGACTCTTAGGAAGAAAGGATTTTCAATTGGAAGACTATATTTTACTCCACTTGGCAGCGGTGAATTGTATTATTTGCGAATTTTATTAACTATAGTTAGAGGTTGTACATCTATGAAAGTATTAGAACAATTGATGGAATTGTTTATCCTACTTTTAGAGATGCATGTTATGCACTTGGATTATTAGATGATGATAAGGAGTATATAGATGGAATTATAGAAGCAAGTCATTGGGCTACTGTAGAGTTTCTTTGAAGGTTATACTGTATTTCTCTATTGTCTAGCTCCATGTCAAGACCAGAGTTTGTATGGGAGAAAACATGACAATTCCTCTCAGACGACATATTGTATAAACAAAGATCTATAACATGACATCAAGGTATGTTTCAAATATATACTCAATTATTTTTATATAAATAATCAATTTGATAATTCAATTACATTTATAATGTAAGTCATTTCAAAATGTATTATATATTAATGTGTTTTTTTTTGCACAGGCTTGCATCTATCAGATGAAGAAATTCAAAACTTTGCTCTTATAGAAATTGAGAATATTTTACAATCAAATGGTAAAAGCCTTATTGGTTTCCATTCTATGCCTGTTCCCAACACAACAAGCATAAATGTAAGTATGAACAAGTTGATCTGAGTAGAATTAAATTATGATAGAGCTGCTCTTATTAATCAATTGCCTGCATTGATTAAATCTTTAACTCCTGAATAATTGAGAATTTATGATGATATTGTTTTAGCCGTTGACTCTGGTAAAGGAGGAGTATTCTTTGTTTATGGGTACGAAGGAACTGGTAAAACATATGTATGGAATACTCTTTCAACCTCCTTAAGATCTCAGGGCAAAATTGTTTTGAATGTAGCATCAAGTGGTATTGCTTCTTTATTACTACCTGGTGGAAGAACTGCTCATTCTCAATTCTGCATACCTCTTGATGTCTATGAAAATACTATATGCAATATAAAATATGATAGTCATCTTGCTGAGCTATTAGTTCATACTTCCTTAATTATATGGGATGAAGCACCTATGGTTAATAAATTTTGCTTTGATGCTCTTGACCGTAGCTTAAGGGATATCTTAAAACTATCAAATCCATTAGTTGTGAATCTCCCTTTTGGAGGTAAGGTAATTGTATTTGGTGGGGATTTTAGACAAATTCTACCGGTGATACCAAGAGAGACTCGGGAGGATATAGTGTTTTCTACTATTAATTCATCTTACATTTGGAATAACTGTAAACTACTTACTCTGATAAGAAATATGAGACTCCTTGTAACAAACTCATCTGATGCTAATAGAGAAATACAAGAGTTTTTTGATTGGATTCTTTCTATGGGTGATGGAACAAGTACGGATACTAATGATGGGAACACTGATATCAAAATTCCTGAAGATTTGTTATTGTATTTGTTAGAAGATCATATCAAATCAATAATAGAAGCCACTTATCTGAATCTCTATGAAAATTTGAACAGATCATCTTACTTCAGAGATAAAGCTATATTAGCCCCTACTTTGTCTATTGTTGATCATGTTAATGAATATATGTTGTCTTTATTACCAGGGGAAGAGATGGTGTACTATAGTTTTGATAGCATAATTAAGAAAAATTGTAATATGGAATCTATTGATGATCTCCATTCCACTGAATTTTTGAATTTAATTTTCATGTCAGGTCTTCCTAATCATAAAATGACGTTAAAGGTTGGTGCACCTATTATTCTAATGAGAAATATTGACAAGTCGTTGGGTCTTTGTAATGGTACATGTCTCATTGTTACACAAACTGGCAAACATGTACTTCAAGCTAAAGTCATGTCTGGATCAAATGAAGGGATGAAAGTTTGTATATCCAGAATATCTATGATACCATCAGATTCAAGATTGCCATTTATTATGGAGCGACGACAATTTCATATAATGTTAGCTTTTGCTATGACAATTAATAAAAGTCAAAGACAAAATCTATGCAATGTGGGTTTGTACTTACCAAGACCAGTATTCACACATGGACTTTATGTTGCTTTATCACATGTGTGATCTAGAAGTAGATTGACGATATTAATTCTAGATCAAGATGACAATTCAAGTGACACAACCACAAATATTATTTACAAGGAAGTGTTTAATAATCTCACTTAATTATATTGTATTAATCTATACTTTATGGTCACTTAATATTATTTATGAATTAAACAATTTACAATGTTATTATGCTCTCCATTTATTTGTATAATTTTATCATTTATTATATTTAAAAAATATAGTTAATTTTATTGATCTCGTATATTACACAGGTTACATACTAATTGCTTATAATAATAATAATTATTGTTGTAGTTGTTGGGATTGGGATACGTATGCATACTCCACGAATCTCAAAGTAATTCCGCATGAGCAGGAATTCGGCGTGAAGACGATAAGGTGGAATCTCATCCGTTTAAATTCAAACTTTATCAACGATAGAATAATATAACACGTCAGTAATCCGTGCTCCGCCTTCTCTTCCAATCAGAATCCAGCACTACTTCCTATATATAACTAGTCCCACGTTTACTTCTTGTGCTACATCCAACATCAGTTCTGAGCTTTTTGGCTTAACCGTTGCAATCCTCCCCGTTTTTCGCTACCTATTCAGTAGAAGTCGATGGCTCCTACAAAGGCAGAGAAGAAGCCAGCAGAGAAGAAGCCGGCCGAGAAGGCACCATCATTGGCGGAGAAGAAGCCCAAGGCCGAGAAGAAGATAGCAAAGGAAGGCGGCGACAAGAAGAAGAAGAAGGCCAAGAAGAGCATTGAGACTTATAAGATTTACATTTTCAAAGTGTTGAAGCAGGTCCACCCTGATATTGGTATTTCCAGCAAGGCTATGGGTATCATGAACAGTTTTATCAATGATATCTTTGAGAAGCTTGCACAGGAGGCGTCCCGATTGGCGAGGTATAACAAGAAGCCAACTATTACATCTCGGGAGATTCAGACCGCCGTGAGATTGGTGCTACCTGGGGAATTGGCTAAGCACGCCGTTTCCGAGGGGACCAAGGCCGTGACAAAATTTACTAGCTCTTAATTTGGATAAGATCTGGCCTCTGAGTGGGTTGTTTCTTTCTGGGATATGAAGGCTTCTGCCTAACCCAATTAATTCCAATTTTATTAGGGTTTATCTTATGTTCTGAACAGTTATTGAAGTTTACATTTTTTGGAATAAGCTTGAGTTTTACAATTTCAATTTTGATGTCGCCTTAACCTTGCGACGAGTTAAGATCGAATCCAATTAAAATGAACATCTTGATGGCCTTTTTTGATTATGGAGTTGTATTGATGAACCATAGTGTGTCTGTATCTTAGTCATAAGTAGTGAATTCATCAATCTTTATCAATCGAATAAATCTGATACACCTCCTTTAACTATTCAAGGGATTAATTGTGACCTAGGTTAGATTTCCTGCTACCATTCCATTGTCGTTAATGTCTACCAGATCTCCGTTAAATCACATTTGCGTCTGGATGTTTTAGGTTCCATTAGTGGTCTTTAAGTTAACTTTTCAATGTAAGAGTAGAGTATTATATGCAGTATGCATTAGAAGAGTATGTTGATGCAACCCATACATGTATCTATAAGAAAAACAAGAGCCAATCTATGTTCTTTGCTGTTGTGTCCTATACCGATGCTGAAACTATTGAGACTCGGTAGCACTTGATCTTTTGAAATTTGTCCTGGGAACCACTGAACTTTGCAATAGGTGGCCATTGAACCAGTCGAGACTCGACCTTGAGAATCTATGCTGTTTTTGTGAAGTAGGTCTATGAAAAAAGGTATGAAAACAGAATCAGGCTTGTTTAGCCAAGAGCCCTTGATTCGGAAAACAGATGAGGCTCCATTTAAGAGGTACATAACGAATTCTGACTACAGTTTTTGTGTGATTTTGAAGGACTCTTTGTTTACCAACTGGTTTTCTTGCTAATAATGCCGTTTTGGTTTTCACTGTTTTAAAGTTTCTGTTGTTTGAAGGATAGCAAAAATTATAGTAAGGATCACAGAATGACAGAGCAGGTGATTAAATCAAATTTTTATACCTTTTGCGGTTCTAATTTCTTCCTAGTCTCACCTGCTCTTTCTCGTTCCACAATTTAAGAATGTTATAGTTCTTCAAACTAATCAGAGGGACTTGTGTGGCATCATATACGGTATTGATCTTAATTTTGAAACCAAAATCTGACATCCTGAAAAACTTGTTTATCCATGAAACATATTTGATCATGTTTATTGGTGCATGTTCTGCTGACGAGGCTGAGTTTTGGGGGTATTCTTGAGGATTAAGAGAGTGGCAAGAATGAGCAAGCTTCCAAGTTACAAAACAGCATATATTAAAGACACAGACGACAATATACTCAGCAAATGTAGGCAAAATTTACCTCCCATCCTTTTCCTTAAAGTTCAGACCCTGTTTGATAGGAGGATAAAAACCAAGGAAGGAAAAAGAATGAGAAAGAAATATAGATGAAAAGACTATTCGGTAGCCACGTGTTTGTTTGTTGAGTGAAAGACAATTACTGTGTTTGATAGGAAAAAAGATTTCCTTTATTTAATACACGCGCGCGAAAGAATGGAGAATTTTTTGAGAATGATATAAGCAATGCGATTTTGCTCTTGAAGGCCCAGATTCAAACCCATCCTGCTGAGGATTATTTTTTTCCTCGATTGGCAGTCTCCACTACAAGGCACAACTTGGTTTCCCATTGCCCAACTTCTTCAGTTGCAGCGTCTGCCTCAATCAACCACCATTGAAGGCCCAGATCGTCTATCGTTGTTCACAAAAATTAGGTGAGTTACCTTGGTTTCCCTTTCCCTTTTTCCTTTGTAATTTCCTTCTTCCAACATTAGAGGTGTCTCAGTTCATCAGAAGCAGTTCTAAGCTCAGATCCTGTCATGGCACCAAAAACCCCTCACGAATGAAGAGATTTAACATGTAGTGTCTTGTAGAAAGGAATGTCACTCACATAAGACACAGCGTCATGTTTATAATCATCGATCTACGTTCCTAATGTCTCAAAGATTTAAATAAAAAGAACTATATTTTATCTGTGCTGTGTAGATTTGAGTTTGTCCCAATAACCCGTCCTTCATTCAAATACCTTTAAGACTCGTATGAAACAAAATTACCCATCAACATTGACCTTCGTTCACTGTTACTCGAGGGTTGTACTTTCTTAATAATTTCAATTGATTTTCTTCCTTAGATATACACTTTCATTAAATACTCATTAGAGTTTTGCTATGATCATATCTCTGACTCACTCAAATTAGAGTTCAATATTACTATCAAATATTAGATGGTTTGATATAATTAAATTGACATAATCGTCCTTACTTTTAATAAATTTATTTATTACAAAAGAAAAATAGTTTGACGCTAATCAATGATAATTTACAGGTTAAAAATTTCAAAAACCATTAATTATAAAAAAATTACAAAAATATTTATATATATATAAACAAATTTTTAAATACATTTTTATTGAAAATGAAACTAGTAATTAATTGAACTTTTGTCATCTTTACTTATATATATTTTATAGAAAAAATTACTATTAAATCCTAAAATATGAAAATATGAAAATATTTTTTAAAAAGTTTCAATACTATAAAATATTATACTCAAGTTTTATGGTTTAAATTAGTGTAAAATCCTGAAAAATAAATATTAAATTATGAAAAATTAGTATAAAAAATTCTAGTGTTGAGTATAAAATTATATTCTAATATTTTATACTTATACTTCACAATTTTATACTTGTTTTTAATGACATAGATTTGAATATAATATTTTTTAGTATTGAGACATTCAAATAAATATTTTCATATTTTTTATTTTTTTAGTGATTTTTTCTATTTTATAAAATATAAATGAATTGTTCCTGTTAAATTAAGTAATAATAAAATAACAATATTTATTTTTATATTACACGCTATAAGTTATAAATTATAAACGAACCTTGCTGGCAAACAAACATATCATAATAATAGTTGTTATAAATGATATTAATCCAATAATTAATAATATTTATATTTCGCATAAAAAAATTATAAACCAACATTAGGAGAATTTGAAAATATATGTAAACATTATTTATCCTTCATTTTTAGTATGCCAAGGCACACAAGAGACGTTTCAACAAATATTTGCTCTGGCCCAAAAACAATTTTCTTTTTGCGATTTTATTAGGGAAAAAACCGTACATTTATCTAAATTTCCCTCGTCCAAAATTAAATGGTAAGAGCTTCAAATTCAGCTCTGGCTTATAAATTTTCAACCATCAGAAGAACAATGTCTGATTCCGATAGAAGTGTAGAACCAAAACCTTTCCGTGCCATACGTTTTAAGTCGAGTTCATCAAATTCAACTAATTTAAACTGAAGAAACTATAGAGGTAGAAGATAAAGTTCCTTTAATTCCAATTAAATGAAACCAACTACAACAGTGATTACAATGTGCCTAAATTTCACCCAGATGTAATCTTCATAAGTCACAACACAGACACAACTACAAACAGAAAACATGACTACTCCAATCAGAATTTAGACGCATTCAGGACTTCTTAGGAGACTTGGTGGCTTTGGATGGAGATTTATGTTCTGTGGTAGCTTTTTCAGACTTCTTGGGCAGCAGAACAGGGTTGATGTTAGGCAGCACCCCGCCATGAGCAATGGTAACCCCAGCTAAAAGTTTTCCTAACTCTTCATCGTTCCTCACTGCCAACAGAACATGTCTTGGGATGATTCTATTCTTTTTGTTATCTCTGGCAGCATTTCCAGCAAGCTCCAGAACCTAAGAGACAAGAATAATATGCACAGATCAGCGGCAGCGTGAAAATCCAAACATTTGCCAGTAACGAATGCACAGAGATTCACAAACATATCGAAGAAAGTGAAGAGAAATGCTAATTTCAACTTCCCTCTCCTATAGCCCTAAACAGTTCCGGAAAGCTATCGGAGAAGAGAGGGTTCGAATTAGCCCTACAATTATTGATGCCAAGACGATTACCTCAGCGGCAAGATACTCAAGCACAGCTGCGAGGTATACCGGAGCTCCAGTGCCAACGCGTTGAGAATATCGCCCCTTCTTCAAGTAACGACCGATCCGTCCAACAGGAAACTGGAGACCAGCTTTGACGGAGCGAGACACCGGCTTCTTCTTGGGACCGCCTCCCCTCCTTCCGCCAGCACCTTTCTTCAACTTTCCTCCGGTATCCATTCCGTGAAGATTAGGCTGATAGCTTGACCCTTTTTCTAAGGAAACAAACAGACCAGGAAATAGTATGAAACCTTGGGTGAGGGAGCGGTATTGTTTAGTTGGAACATTTATACAAGGTATGTTAGCGTTAAGGAGCCCGATCCTTTTGTGATAGGATACGTGAGCGGTTAGATTTAAAATATCGACGGTTCTAAATCGATGACGATGGCAATCCGCGCAATGTAGACCAATCCAGTAGGATGGAGCCATGTGGCTCTGACAGATAGTTCAAAACTTGAAAAACACATCGTCACAGCAGATAAACTGTACTATCTCACCCAAAAACGAAAAAAAAAGAAAACTGCATAATAATTTATTTTTAAAATTATACTTTTCTTTTTAAAATTGAAAAATGGAAAATGGAAATCTTTTTAGGACAAATTCCTTTGTAGGGCCATGAAAATTCTCTATCGTTATTGATTGATTTCTGTAACAATGATACAAGTCAGATTTTAAATTTCCATGACGATAGATGAATAACAATTTTTTTTAAAATTATACTTTTCTTTTTAACAATGATATAAGAATCCTTTTCCCCTGTTAAAAATACTTCATTTTGTGGTTGCTCGCCCCTATGTAGAAATATAAGAAGGCAGCCCGTTTCCTCCCCAAAAGGAAATGATGTTTTCGTCTACAACAAAAAAATTAATCAACTTTACATGTCTAGGCAATCAAGAAAGCCCATATTACTTCTATATTAATTCTATAGCATAAAAATATACATTCAATTATTGGTTAAAAAAAAAAGTATAGACTTCTCTTAAATAAGATAATGATTTCGAATCTCATTAGTAAAAAAATTATATTAAAAAAGCTAATTTTTTTTAGATTCGACAATATTTAAATTTAATCTAGCAATATTAAATACCAGATAATTATATAAAAAATATATATATTCAAATAGCATAGATGTAAAGAAGTAACGTTAGGAATCAATGTTGCATCATTAGCTTGAAAGGCTAGGAATTATATTAACGTTGATTTATCATTTTTATTAATGCCTCTATTACAAAAACAAACTTGAAATTCTGGTTTCATTCAACTCCTTTATGGAAGAGACTAATAAATAGAAGGAAAAAAAAATCTTTGACATCTTTTCCCATGCTTTGCAGAATGAAACAAACAAACAAATTAATTAATTAATTCAATCTGTAAATAAAAATCCTTTGTTTAATTAGATTAAAAATAATAATATTTAATTATGATTATTAATTAATAATAAAAAACAGTAAATTATTATATCTTAATTGCTTCTACAGAAGAAACAAAAATAATTTTTTTCCTAAAGTTACCAAATTACAAAACCAACCATTCAGTTGCTCCTACATTTGGGTCTTCACAGGGTTATAAGTATAACAAAACGAAGCACGCCATTTCCGCAACATGAAAACAGCCTGGGCCTTGACGTATGAAAATGAAGATAGGCCGAGCATCGGCCTGCTAAAAAAGAAAGTGCACCACATAATTGAAATGTCAAACGTGTACCTTCTTTCATTTAGACTTAAAAGGCTTCGAGATATTGACAAGTGTCTCGGACAATTGGATCGTTGACACTTACCCCTTCTTTTTTATTTTCCAGCCTGAGGATCATTGACAAAGGGCCTGTTTGGTGGAGTTCTGCAAAATAGTTTTCTTGTTTTCAGAAATAGAAAACTCAGAAAACTTGTTTGGTAAACCTGTTTTTTAAAAACTGTTTTGAAAAATAAAAAACAGTTTTGTACAGAAAACTCAGAACACCTTTTAAGTGTTTTGTAGTTTTTATTCTGGAAAACACAAGGAAAGATGAGAAACATCCACCTCATTAATGGTAAAGTTATAAATTTTGAATAACTCATTTATTACTCACTAGTTATGATTTTGAGAACAATTATTCAAACAGATTTTTTTGTTTTCTTGTTTTCAAAACAGTTTCTTGAAAACAGTTTTACAAAACTGTTTTTGAGAACAGAAAACAGGAAACACTATCAAAGAGGCCCAAACTTACTCCACAATGCGTTTTCTTCTTTTTCCCATCTTCATAGTCCGAACTGGCTATCTCTGTAATGGCTTAACTCTAATTTCACTTCTTCATAGGCTATTGATTTCGGTTTGTCCTTCAAACTGATTGGTTTTTCCCTCCTCTTTTCAGTGATCTTAAATTGATTGCCGGTCGATTGTAGTTTCGTTGATAAATGAGTTTGAGTTGCGAAGAGCATAGAATAGTGCCTTCAGTGCTCATTGATTTCTTGTTATGCCCTTGGGTGTCTTCCTTGTCCATTTTCCATGGTGGATCCTCCTCTAACTGTCTGAAACATCTTGAAAAAGGTGACCGGCTTGGTAATCTTATTTGTCATTAGGAAGTTCTCATTACTACTTCAATTTCTTTTGTGGTTCTCTTTTAAAGATACTGGTTTCGGTCTCTTCTCGTTTCACCGCATGCTGGTATAAGAAAGAATTGTTACACTGGAAGTCATCACTGAAGGTATTTTTGTTTATGCATACAGTAAGTAATCTAAAATTTATGCATGATTCAAACTCATAACACTCCTCCTTCAAGCAACAAATCTATGCAATCATATTGAACCTAAGCACGGTCAAACTATACGGGGAAGACAAACCAGAACACAACTGCATCGCCTACACCTTTAGTCTAAAGACTGAGACCTTTTCATCTATATCCTCTTTCTTAAAATTTTCGTGCATATGGCTGTCTGATTTGTCATATATGTAACTCTTTTGCATATGTTATTTTCCATAGAATCATAGGTCTCGAGTATTTTGATGATCGAGGAAGAGGATTCGTCTGCCAAGCTTAACCTGTAATTTTCAAAAAATGAATATCCCTTTCCTCCATTTTTACACATTAGTTTTTCGTTACAACTCTTGTTACCGCCAAGATGGTGGTAATTGCTTTTCATACATGTTCTTCCTTTATCTTTATTAGTCTTGGAGGAATTGAAGTGCATATCCTATAAACTGTATGGTGGTAGATGTCTTTTCTATATCATCATATTTACTTTTTTTCTTTTTTACCTTAAGCTTTTTGATGACTTCCCAATCATAAAGCAAAATCATGATTTATTTAATGCTGAATATATTTATGTTATACTTCATAACTTAATATAATGTATAGAAGTTTTATTTATTTTTCTATTTATCTATCTTGAAATTATTTCTTTACTCTTGTCTTTCAGTACTTGATAGAATTGGTGTGTATTTTACATAGGGCAATCAACCTATGCCTTCCAATATCAGCGACCATTAAACACGAAAGCGGCACCATTCAAATTTTAAACATTTTAAATTTAATTTAAACTTAAATTCTCATCATCACTGTCGCATCCAGAAAAATGTGACGCAGAAGATGCGCAGATAAAGAAAGAGAGACAAATTGGGTTTTCAAACGAAAACCGACTTGTGAGGAGTCGCAACCAAAATTTTGAAAAAAAATCTTGAAAAATCGAATCAATAAAGGGAAAGGATAGTTTACGTAGTCAGAGTTTGGTTCAGGAGTCGATTGTGCATGGGGAAGGTGTTAGATACCCCACAACAGCCGTTCCTAAAATTGATTATCTTACATTGATTGTGCATATTAATATGGTTTTAAAAAGTATTTTGGTTTTCCTTTTATTATTCACATGCGAAGATAAGGGTAAAAAAAAGAGATTAAAGAAATTAAGGAAATTTAAAAGACCAAATAAAGAAAAGGAATTTAAGAAAATTAAATTGGAAAATATTTGTTAAGTTAAGGAAATTTAATAAAATGAATTAAGAAAATAAATTGAAAAAATATTTATTTATTTACAAGGGCGGACTTAATCCAGAATCAGAGCCTACGGCCTACGTATCCTGCGATAGGGATCAAAGCCTACGGAGTTCGGGATAGAAATGCGTGTCAATTAGTTAATATTTTTTTATTATAAATTTTGAAATAAGAGAAGGTTAATAGAAAATAATTACCATTTTTGCAAATAAAACGATTTTTTGAAATTTGAGTTGATGTGTTTTAGTTTGTAAATAATAATTTAGTTCCGTTTACTTACTCTTTTAAAATTTGAAAATAATTTGTATTTTTTATTTTATTATTTTTGGCTTTTGAAAATATATATATTTTGTGTGTTGCTAGAAAATTCTTATTTTATAAAAGAAAATCGATGTACTTGCTACAGACTTGCAGTCATACCCGATAGACCAATTCCTCACATATCTACAGAAGTTCTAAACCCCGCTGTATACAGGTTTTATGAAGTTTGAGAGAGAATTAGGAAAACAACTATTATTATTCGTGTATTTGTTATTATTATTATTTTGAAAAACTCATTATACTATAAGAGTTTATTTTTTGAAATATAATTATCTTACAAAAACACCATTTAAACAAACGTCATACATTTTAATAAATTAAATATGATCTAACCGATATATCTACATGAATTTGCAATCTCACGTAACAATACGGTTAACCAGAATACCTACGTAGGTTCTAAAAACTCATGTAAAATCAATTACTTATTTATTCATTATATAATATTATTATTATTTTTAAACAAAAATCACTAAATATTGTTATTTATTTTGAAATATACATATATGTGTGTGTATTTTATTGAAATTTATACAATAAAGAGTTATTTATTTAATTTCATAGGAAAATAAGATGGAAATGTCATTGGGTATAAGAAACATTGAATACATTCGTACAGCTCCGTAGACTTGTATGGTATAATTATTTTAAAAGTCTGCAAAAACTCTAAAGTCTTCATGAAAAATTATAAAAGAACTTTTATTTTCCAATGAACCACAATATTCTTCATCCAAAGGTGAACAAAAACAACGAACAGAGACTTGAGACAATAAACCTTATAGTAAAAGTATCATATAAACAACTCAGATCACCATAGTGGAATCCTAAAGAAAAATCTTCATGTATCACACTTAAGTGAAAGAAACATCCAGGTGATTCTACAGTTTCAGGCTTACATATTTTCATTCTAGGGATATATAGAGCCAGATTATAGCAACTTCCTAGGGACCTCTACAGAAAATTTTGGCCAAACAACAGGACAACTCTATGTTCGAATCTACTACTTTGAACTCCATTTGCCATGTTTCTATTACTTGTAATAAACCAGAAATCCCAAAGAAGAATTCTCCAATTTCACGTTTCCAAAGCCTTATCAGAGTTCAAACAAGCTAGAAAGATAAATCATATAATTGCAGCACCCATAATATCGTTAGCCATAGCTCAGCACGAGATTTACAACTTGAAGGATCAATTTAAGAAAAACAGAACTCTAATCTTGAAACAACTCAAAGTTGCATCAATAAATTATATCGCAAGACTGCCAAAATCAATAACTAGACACCCAAAGTATGGAAAAATCTACATATAAAGACCTATTTCATGCCAAGATACATACTCCTGCGAATCACATTGAAAAGGAATAGATTTTCAGAACACACCCACAATAGTTTGGTCTATCAGTGGCCTCTAGCATCCAAACTGCTCATGATTAGGACGCAACTCCAGTGACCATTAACATCAACACAATTCCTTTATCACCAGCTTACAGATAACCAAGAGAAATACACAGCAACCATATCAAATAGCTAATATAGCCATGAGATTGCAATAGCAAATCAAATGAACAGATATGTTCCCCACATCACTTTCCATAAAACAGAGTATGCCAAAGACTCTTGACAGGCAAAAGGAATAAAAAGAAAGCAAAGAACAAGCATTTATTCTCGAGAGGGGACAGAGGAAATGTCATTCAACAAAAGAACAACAATTAAACGGACTCTAGACTCAGCAATTCACAGGAGAAATTTCATAATCAAAATAAAAAATTTTATAACAAGCCAATATCTCTGTTACGCGGATTTCAGTCCTTCTTGGGCTCAACGGCTTGAGCTCGGCCTACAACTTTCCTTTTACAAACACCTCTTCTGACTAGGGTCTCTAGCATCCTCTTCTCTATTTCCCCTCTCAATATCTCCTGAGGTTTTTTAGCTTCCCAAATTTCTTTTTGTTCCTCTAGGGTTCTTTTTTCAGGATTTCCCTCTGCCCTTTTATGGAGTTCCCGCGGGTGGCCTACAAACCGAAGAATCCAGCACGTGATTGCCTTTCCAGCCCATTCTCGGATGTGTTCATTACAATTTCACGCCTTTCCTCTGCTCCACTGTGGCCTCTATCGCCTTCATCCCAAAACGCCTTCACCTCCACTACGCTGCTGTGGCAAGGTACGGAGTAGTGGAGGGGTCCGATTTGTCGTTCCTACCTCCCAATTTCTCTCCCTCACTCGCTGTACCCTTCGCGTTTTGGCTTGCCCAGACTCCCTCTGCTCTCATGCCTGAGCTACCTCACTGTCTCTTGCTTGAGCCCTGGATTTGGGCTCCCCCTTGCCTTTCATATCTGAGCCTTTGGCTCACTTGTTGGGTTTTGGGTTATTTGGGCCGAAACGCTGGATCTCAGCGTTTCAGTCCAAATATTATTTTATTTATAAATTTTTGCTTACTTGATTTTTTTTTAAATATAAAAATGATTGAATTTTGAAGAATCAAAGTAAAGGGATATGGGATCTGTTTGACAGTATTTTCTGTTTTATTGTTCTAAGAACAGTTTTGTAAAACTGTTTTTGAGAATAAGTTTTGAAAACAAGAAAACAAAAGAATCTGTTTGAATAATTGTTATCAAAATCATAACTAGTGAGTGATAGATGAGTTATTCAAAATTTATAACTTTACCATTAATGGGGTGGATGTTTCTCACATTTTCTTGTATTTTCCAAAACAAAAACTACAAAATACCTTAAAGGTGTTATGAGTTTTTTGTTCTTTTATTTTTCTGTTTTCCAAAACAGTTTCTAAAAAAACAGGTTTACCAAACAAGTCTTCTGAGTTTTCTGTTTTTGAAAACAGAAACACTATTTTCAAAAACAGAATCAAACATGCCCATGATTTGTAGTGTGATCTTTTTAGGATTTCTCTAAGGGATTTTTCATTTAAATTAAAGGGAATTCTAAAAGGAATGTCTCATTTATTTATTTTTTATTTACTATTATTCTTATAATTTTCTTTTATTTTATAAAATTCACATCCAAATTGACATTAAAAGGAAAATTTTGTATCGATTTTTTTATTAATTTTATGTATAAAATCCAAACAAAATACAGTATTCACAATCACCTCCAACCAGCTGTCCAAAAAAGGTACTTGACACTTTTACAGATCATATGCACTAGATGGATTGGAATTGTGTTCCCTTCAAAGTTAACTAAAGTGATATGTAGACACATGAACTATTTTTAAAGGTTAAAGGTTATTGGCCAAGAAAAAGAAATAACTATTAAGGCTGCTAAATGGACACAACATATAATACCATGCACTACCACACTAAACTGTAGAACTTGTCCACATTGCATCACTATTCACTAATGAGGGTGACACTTGATAAAGATGTTCCTGGCTATATATATGACATAACATAATGTTTGAAAGTATATAACTTTATATATATATATATATCAGTGCAATATCCGTGTATTTTCAAACTAATGAAAGATGTAACCAGTCAATTAAGCCACGAAGCTATTCAGCTAGAAAGGGAGAAATCGACACAGATAGGGTATAAAGGAGCACATTGCATTTATTAAATCGTGAAAATAAAGTCAATTGTGATTTCATTCGATTCGAACACTTAGATGCATAAAGTCAAACTCCTGAACATGTTATTGGGAGATGAAGCTTAAAAAACAAATGGGAGGCCAAGAAAAAGAACAGCAGAGACGGTGGATCTAACAGGGAACCCCAAAATAAGGCATGTCTACATATTTGAACAACCCATCACAGAATTATAGTCAGTTGTGAATAACTATATCAACTTAAATCCAACTCTAAACATTAATGTTGATTAATCAATATATACATAATAAAACTTATAGCAGACATATTATATTACTCACATATAATAACTAGTGCCACTCATTTCTCAAAGGGAAATTAGTTACTAACAAAAGCATATTATATTATACTAGCAGCATATATATAGTGTTAATTATTAATAAAAGGGATTTAGGGAATATTGTTTATAAGTGCATGTAATCTCTTTTAATTTAGACATACACTTACTATCACAAACCACATCAATCAAAACTCTAAACAGTATAATTTATTTTTCAGACTAGTGGTTAAAAAAATGTATCTACTCATCATTTATGTATATAGAAGTAGGAATCACGTTACCGAAAAAAAAAGGGTAGGAATCAAAGCACTGTTTGTTGATGGGAAAAAAAATCACTATTCATTTACGACTTTTTTCTTTTTAAAGAGTTTGGGTTTGTTTTAAGTTTTAACCCCTCTGTAACATACAGGATTTGATTTTAAAACTTGAATGTTCACTCTCTCAGTTGATCTGCTTGGGTCACTCGTGTGGCCAAGAAAAAGAAGTGTGGGTCACTTGATCCATCCAAAATCGTGATTGAGATTATATTATATTATATCATGTCACGTCACTTTTTAATGACCAACGGGAACATTTCTTCCAATCAACAAAAATATCTATTTCTCAACCACCCTAAAAGTATACAAAATTTTATTTAAAGACTCCAAATTTGATAGACATTATGTTATGTTTTTTAAAAAATCAACACATATATTTGTAGAGTTATAAATTCAAAACACTCTTATAATAATAATAATAATAATAAAGATTAGATCATTATTGTAAACACCCCATTTTGTCCGGACATTTTTATAAAAAAAATAATAATAAAATAAAAAAAAAACAAACAAACAAAAACAAAAAAAACAAAAAAACAAAAAAAAAATATATATATATATATATATATATAAATTTTTCTCTAAACCGAATCCCTAAAAAAAAATATCATGCAAGGGTTTTGGGCCAAATTTCGGCCCAAAATCTGCAACATGTAAAAAAAAAAAAAAGAAAGATGCCACATTGGGCTGAAGCCACTTCAGCCCAATGTGCCACGAGCCCTTAATTGGGCTCGTGGACTGCAAAACCGGAGGGGCCCTTTAGGGCTCGGGGAAGGCAAATCTAGGGGAGCCCTTTAGGGCTCAGGGGGGACCGCGGCAGAGAAGAGAGAACAGAGCGCACACAGAGAAGAGAAAGGAGGGAGCAGCCGGAGAGAGAGGGAGCTGCCGGAGGGAGAACTCGGAGGCCGAGGACCGCGGGCAGAGTGGAGAGAGACACGAGGACAGAGAGAGAGTCTCGACCGAGAAAGGAAAAAGGAAGCAGAGGGAGCCGTGGGATTTTGGGAAAAGCAGACTGAAAAAAAGGCAAGGAAGGAAAGCAGCAGACTGTCACAAAGGAGAAAGCTGCGGGGAGACCAGAACCGAAGGCGTACACAAAACCGAGAAAAGCAGAGGGATGTGCGCAGAGGACAGGGGGCTCGGGCGAAAAGTTGAAAATAGGAAGGAAATAGAGAGCCGCCCTGTTTTGTCAGTGAAGCAGTGCCACCGGCGCATGGAAGCAAGGCTGATAAGGCAACCACGCGCTCGAAGACACCCTTCTTTTCCACTTGCGAAATGCTATAAAAAGGGCGTAGCTCCAGAACTGCGGAGGGGGTTTTTTCGGGGGATTTTTTGGACACGGAAGAGCCCTAGAGAAAAACAGAGGAGTTTCAAACAAAGGGACCAACGGAGCCGCGAGTGTGAGGGAAAAGAAAATTGAAGGAGGATTCGGGTGAACTCACGGAAGGGTGATACGAGGGATTGCGAGGCAAATTGGCACAAAGGAGAGGCCAGGAATCCGAGTGGAAGAGGCAGTGAAATACTCAGTGCAAGGTACTGGGGGCTTTACGAGTAATCTATATTTTAAATTTCCAATCTTAAAGTAATGAATGATGCCATTTAGGAATGATATTTACTGTCCCCATGTGTTTCGGATTGTATCCTCTGTGTGGCTTATACATAGCAATGGATTGAATGACGAGAATTTCATCTCGGCAACCATGTAATTTCTCTTAGTTAACTGTGATTCTTGCTAGGTATACGCTCTGTGTAGCTTAGGAAATTCTATCCTCTTAGAAGATACTGTCATGGTGCTAAATGTCTGTGTGGGGCCAATGTTGTGTTCGAATTTAGTTGTTTGATTAGGAAAGAAACATCACTTACTTCAAAATGTAGCTCACGGTCGTGTGTCAAGTCTGATTGTCCTGAATTTCTCTTTCTTTCAAAGGTTGTAATGTTCCGTAATGTGCTTGTCAAGTATGCCACGAGGTATATGGTCATGACCTTCTTAGCCTAGGCATTGGTCTGATTGTTGTATAGTATGCTGCAAATAATCCTTGTTTAAGCAAGACATTATGAACCATGGTATGAATCTGGTTTTGGAGCTAGTGGGATGACTGATTAGTTGGTTCTTGGCAAAGCATAGATCTATGTAACTATTTCAATGTCCACTCTCTGCTGTCACGTAGGAGTGGTAGTAGTAATGCATCATCTTTAGTTATATCTTTTAGTCCTTGGTTGGATTGGACAAGCTCCAGTGAGGCTCCTGAATTTGGAGCTCATCAACATGATTTCTTTATTGGGGTCTATGACATGTGTTTGGATGGCGCTTGGTTAAGAAAAGACACTTGATAGGGTAATCTTGATGCTATTTGGGCTCATGAGTTTTGGGTCTAAACCTATCTAGTCTTTGGTCTTTTTTCCTTTTTATGGTCCTTGAACATGTTTGGATTGGAGTGGTCAAAGTTGTATGCTTGGATTTGGGTGAGTGAAATGGGGCCTAGGTGCTTTGTCCGGGGTCAAAATTTGGCCCATATGCTTTGCTTGCTGAGTGTCATATCTATACGACTGGGTTGGGCCATTTTTGTGAAGATTAAAATTCCAATAACCTTTTCACTTTTAGGAAGGTAACAATAACAAAAAAAAAGTTATTTTGCTTTTCCAATTTTATTATCATTTTTTTCTTTTTTTATGATAAAAAAGGGGGGGGATTTGGCGATTTCATCCGAAATGAGAAAATAAAGATAATTTAAACTAAAATTCCCTGAAAAAAAAAAGAGAGAAAAAATATGTAACAATAACAATATTAAATGAAATAAAGGGATTCTTGATCGTTTGTTTTTCACAATTCTAGACAAGAATGTATGCATAATAAAGATGCCAATAGTTTTTTTTTAAAATAATAATAAAAAATAAATAAATGAATAAATAAATATATATAAATAAATAAATAAGTGATGTGCATATGTTAAACGTAGCAATCCCTTTTGCGAGTATTTATTTATTTATTTATTTATTTTTGTTATTACTACTATCATTTTTAGAATATATGTATATATGTATATACATATGCACATATATATGTATAGGTAGAATAATAAATAAAAGGGGTTCCTTAAGTTTTTGTTTTCATATAAGTGAGTAAATAAAAAATAATAATAATAAAAAAAAAAGGAAATAAAGAGGTAGATATACATCATATTTTCAAGCTTCTTTGGGCACTTCTAAAATACATGTTACCATGATTGTGTTTATTTTTCTCCATTTATCCTTTGAGCTTATATCCTTTTCATTTATTTGCCTCGAGTGGTAACACCGTGGGTATTCTAAATACCGATCAGTAACTTGTGAGTGATAAAGTCACCACATATGCTGATTATTTTTCTTCAAATTATTTTTCTTCAAAAACACAGGTAATGATCTTTTTGAATGGTTCCTAATGTTTTCCTTTTAAATAAGTAAATATGTAGTAAAAGGATTTTATACGATTTTATAAAAAAAAAGAATCATTTGAATTATTAGTTTTTTTTTTATGCCTTTTGTCTCGAGTGGCGCCACCGTGGACATTTAGGCATTAATTGGTATATTGTGAGTGATAAAGTCACCACCTGAACCAATTGGTCTTATCTTGTTAAAAAAAAAATTTTGAAAAAATATTTCCGTCTTAAATCAAAATAAATACATAATTTTAATCACATTTTCTACATTGAGGAAAATATATATTCTCTTTCAGAAGTTGATTAAACAAAAAATAAATAAAATAAAAAGAGTAAATAATGGAAATTAACCTGTTTTTTACAAATTAAAACACACCAACTCATTCTAAAGATTGTTTTCTTTGTGGAAAGACAAATTATTTTTCATAAATCTCTCTTTTCAAAAAAACATATCAACCAAGTGACACGCATTTCTAATCCGAACTACGTCGACTTTGATCCGTATCGCAGGGTACGTAGGCCCCAGATTCTAATTTTGGGTCAAGTCTGCCTTTGTAAATAAATAAATATTTTCTGATTTATTTGATGTTTTTTCTCTTAGTTAATAGATAAATAAATATTTTCTGATTTTACTTGGTATTTTTTCCTGAATTTAATAAGTATTTACTAATTGATTTCTCCAAGTTTGCCTTTGTAAATAAATAAATATTTTCTGATTTATTTGATGTTTTTTTCTCTTAGTTAATAGATAAATAAATATTTTCTGATTTTACTTGGTGTTTTTTCCTTAATTTAATAAATATGTACCAATTGATTTTCCCGAAATTTCCCCAACTTTTCATACTTTCATTTTATTCTTTATTTTCATTTTTACATTTCTCTTATATTTATTTTCGCATGTGAATGGTAAAAGGGCAATCAAAATAAATTAGTAAAAAGCCATAAAAATTGCATAATTAACCTAAGGTAACCGTTTTCAGGAACGGGTGTTGTGGGGGTGCCTAACACCTTCCCACTCACAATCGTACTCCCGAACCCGACTCTGATTCGCAGACGAATCCTTATCCTTTTTGTTTTTGTTTTGGTTTTCCAAAATTTCCCTCAAAATTTTGGTGGCGACTCTTCCGAAATCGGCCTTCCGTCGAGTGGTCCGATTTCTCCTTTTTCTTTTTATTTTCGTTTCCCGCGCCATCCGCGTCGCATTTTCGGGTGTGACAATCATTTTAAAAAAAAAAAAATCTAATGTCAACTTCAAACAATACATATACTAACTTTGATTAGCTGAAAAATTGATTTTAAAAATTCCTTAACGTTATTTTTGTTAACTATCTTGGAATGAAATTTCTTCCACTTTACATTTGAGACTAAATTTTTCATCTATTGATATTTGACATAATTGTCTATAAAATTAGGGTTTTTTTCTTTTTGTTGGACTGATATTTTTCTTAAATCAGATTCTTTATATTTATACATTTTTAGAGTGCAATACAAAAAAATGCAATAGCATTTAAAGCTCCTTTTTTTTATATATAATATTTATTGTATTCCATGTAATTAAGTAATTGTACTACAATTTTTTGTTTTCTGAAATTAAAAATATTGTTTATCCTAAAAAGTAGAAGTTTCTGGAAACCTATCTATATAATGACAACTCAATGCTTTGTTTGGGTGAGAAAAAAAATGAAAGATAAAATGGAGACACGAGAAAAATGGAGATAAGATATTGCTTAAATAATACTCACATTGCTAATCATTTTTATTTCACAATGACAATAATAACTTTTATAATATAATGCAATGATTACTAGTCTCGGGTGGTAGCTAGTGGTAGAGGGTGGTGGGTAGTGCAGCTAGCTACAAAGTGCGGTGACCAATGACTAGCAATGGAGGACAATAGCTATTGGCGATTGATGACCGGCAATAAAAGCTTAATCTTACCAACCGATAATAGCAGCCAGTCATCAGAAGTGGCAACAGGAAATCACGGCTAACATTTTAATTTTAGTTTGATATGTTGGTAGTTATTAGAATTTTGCAAATTTACAATATGTTGTTATAAATATCTTACTATGGTAGTATTTAAGTAGAATTTTGCCTTTCTTTTTTAAGTAGGATGGAACATGGTCAGAATGATGACAACTTTAAATTTCACTATTCTGAACAAATTATGGAAATCATGATGGCAGGAGATAAAACTAGTAGCGGTTTAGAAAGCATAACTCCAAACTCGTAGCTAAAAACAAACACAAAATCCAGGCTTAAGTTATGAGAAAAATTTAATTTTCGTAAATTTTGAATCAATCACAAGTAGTTTTAACAATTATTAAAATTAACAATACATCTCTTTTTAATTATATTCTACAAATTAATTTTTGTTAAGTTTCATAGCAACTTAGTGCAAAATTGACGTGTTCTTTTACTTGTGTATAAGGATGGAAACAAGTTAGGCTCTTTTCAGGTGGCCTATAGTCTGACTTGTTTAGAGTCTGGTCTGGTCTAACCTATTTAAAAAATAGGCTAAGCGAAGGCTATTTTTAAAACCTGTTTAAGTAAGCAGGCTTGACCTGAAACCAGCCAGATCAGACTTGTTTACATATAATTATATAATAATATTATTATAATATATAATTTATATAAAATATAATATAACTATATATAATATGTATAATATAATTTAAATTAATTTTGTTAATATAGTATTATGCCTTATATTTTGCCAACTCTAAACCTTAAATGGTTTAGTTTGAGAGTTGAGCAACTTTCCATTGCTATGAGGAACAAACCTAGTTGGAGGAGTTGCCCTCATCCCTGCCTCCACTTCATCCATTGCCTCCGAGCTTCGACTTTGTGTCCCCATCTCTCGTGGCCGTAGTTGTGAATCTGCAAGCTGCTCCATCCATCGCCCTTCGTCTCCTTGTCTCCCCATCTTCTGTGGCCATAACTAGGACATCTACAAGTAGCCTCCTCCTTCCATCGCCTCCCTCTCCTTGTAGCTACGAGTTGCCTCCATCCCTATCTCCCGTGGTCGTAGCTATGACACATAACAGTATGTGTTTTCTTCTCAACCCTTCTCTCTTGCCCGCTTAATCTAATTAACCTATGTGGCTTGCTTACTGAGTTAATAATCTTGATTTGATTATGCCTTTTGCCTGTGATTAATTCCACCTCTTGCTTGTGATTTGACTATGCCTCGAAAAAATTAACATATAGATTAAGTGGTGATAGTTTGTAAGTGGTTGCAATCAGTGGTTGATATTCTAACATATGATGAATTGATGATAGTTCTCGCATTCTTGAAACTAGGTGCCATCTTCATTTATATTATGCAAATAAAATTAACATACAATCACTGGTTGCCATCTTCCTTTACCTTTTGCTACAAGTTCTTAGCCATCTTTGTTTCACCATAGGGCTCTTTCTATTCTAGTTTGATGCAAGATATTAGAATTTAAAACTTCAATTACTCAATCTAGGAACATGAAATAGAGGGCAACGAAGGAATCCCTGAGAAAGCTCACCTAAAGAGAAAGGAATGGCATCCCTTTTGTGGTTTTGTAGTTTACACAAATGACCTACCCTGTCCCTCTGCTACTTATCAGCTTCTTCCAACAATAGAGGTCGGTGTTGAATATTTTATCATTTAAAAAGGTTTTGATACATAATTGTATTAATAATTAAATTAAATTAAATATTCTGATTTATTATTTATATTTTAAATAAATATATTTTGATAATTGAAATATGTCATTATTTTGGGAGAAGCAATGAGTAGTTAAGGAATTAGTGTGCCAATTGATCTAACTAATGGGACTCAATGACATGGCCAGATATGTTATTTTATTCTAAGTTTACTTGGGAGGTTTTCTTACTAGTAGAGATTTTATGTACATCATCATCTATGTAAGTCTCATTTCTAGTCAAAAGATTGATATGACAATTTTGTTATTCTAGTATTTCTTTGCTTTTAGATTATTGTTCGTGTAGATTTAATGTTGTTCTATATTTGGTTTCGCAAGTATGACAAGACATATGTATCATTTATTCTGCTGTCATAATATCATCTGTATGATATTCAGTAAAATTTTGTAGGAAATTTTGTGAGATTGCATATCATGCATGGACAAATGAGGGATGACATATCATCTGGCTGATGTATTTTCCCTTTTGTTGTAGAACTTTATGTAATTATCAATAGCTAATTCATTCATGGTTGAGGGACAGATGAGACATGATCTCTTGATTACTTTGATAAAAACATTCTGGCATGTAGTTATTAATGAATTCTTTGCTTTGTATCTTCTTCCCTAATTTGCTAATTATGAAACTGGTTATCTTATTTTTTCTTGGAATTATCAAATTCTTTTATATACAAATATTGAAATATGTAGGTTTTAAATAGGTCTTATGACTATTTAAAGTCTACGAGATCTAAGTCTTCAAGTCTATTTAAAAACCTATTAGATTAGTAAATCTTTAATAGGTTAGACTAGACCAGACATTTTGAAAGCTCAGACTTGAGCCTACAAAAGAAGTCTGATGTAGGTCAACGGGTCAAACTCAAACTTAAAGCCTACAATACAGGCCTGACCTATTTAGACAAAACCTGATCTTATATGAGTTATTTCCACCCTTACTTATGTTGTGTATATAAATTTGAAAATTGTTCCTTAAATTTTTAAGAAGAAAATGAAGTTTTTAATTGTCACAGTTTAAATAATCATAGGTTATTTTTCTACATTTTAATAATTATTTGGTACATTTTTTGATATGATTTTTTAGACAAATTATCATTAGATAGAAATGAAAATTTATTATATTATTTCACGATTGAGTTAATATTTATTAAAAAGGATATATGAAAAAAATAAAATAATTATTCAATTTTGAAAATTTAAAGTAGTATTCGTAAATAAATAAAAATAGATTTTTAAAAAATATTGTTCGATTATATATATTCTCCTAATAATTAAGGTCACGGCTAATCATTATTCAATAGGTTGATTCTTGGCCCTTACATGCTTTACAAGCTATAAATTTAATTTTTAATGTTTGGCTTCATAAAAGAAATAAAAAAATGAGAAATCATGAGAAAAACGGAAAGACTAGAACACTTCCTTTTTATTTTTTTGTAAAATTATTTAGTATTTAATGATTCTAACTAATTTAAATTAAGTCACATCAAATCTCAAATGAAGTACTCTATTAAAAGCAGTTTCTGCATTTACACGTACACAAACTCAAAACCTTATGCTTTAACAATGTTAGCCATTTTCACTAGAAAAAATAAACCTTACCAAAGGCCTCTACGATAATTATAGATTTATATTATGATAACTACGCACTACCTAGACAGTAAACATTACCTCCAAGCTTTAAAAAAAAATAAACCACCTTCGAGTCATTGAATAGATTGCATAGCTAAAACTAAATTTTAGTTTAATTGTGTTTAAATAATATATTTTCTATTTGACCAGATTTTAAATAATATATTTGACAATAAGCAATTTCAAAATATATGTAATTCTTTAATTTACAGTATTTTTTATTTGATATGTAAGATTTTTGACATTTTAAAAACCTAAAATTATTATATGACTACAATTTGTAGTGACTGAGCAAAGTTAGATCTCAAGCCTGATGCATCTAATGCAAATCACAAAATTAAAAATTCAAAATTCATACTCTCATGACTTCCTATAAATAATAGTACTTTCTCTTATTCTTAATATAAGATATTTTTAATCGAATCACGCGGATCAAGAATTGAAATTAAAACTAATTAACTACCTCAATTTCTCTAAAAATTTTAATATTTTTTTAAAACTATGCTTATTTAATCCCCCCTCTCTCTTTAGATATATTAAATAGGGATATTTTTTTAAAAATATATAATAAATATTATCTCATATACTCCCTCCGGTCCTATATATAGGACCTTTTGTCTTGGTCCTAAATATAAGATCCTTTACAATATATGAGGTGGTATTTATTATGTATTTCTAAAAAAATGTTCCTATTTAATGTATTCAAAGAGAAAAAGAGAGAGATTAAATAAAGGTAGTTTTGGAAAAATGTTAAAATTTTTAGAAAAATCGAGATAGTTAATTAATTTTAACTCCATTTTTTAATTTACATGATTCAGTTAAAATGATCTTATATATATATTAAGAGAGAGAAAGTATTATAAAAAATTTTATATTTATAATCAGAATACAAAATTTTATATATAAAACTGGATGTACTACGTGTTATCATTTATTTTACAGTACATATAAATGAACTGCTTCTCGGAAAAGATTTTTTATTTTTTCAAATCCTTTGGCAGCAAGAGAATATAAGAATAAAGGACCGCAACAAAATTTTTGGTGTGCAGAAGCCTTTCCTATATTTTCTCCTCCTCCACCTCCTCCTCCCTTGTCGATAGTTGTTCCGTATCCTTGTCCTCTCAAAGTGCAAAAGATGGTCAGTCTTTCTTCTCTTTCCTGTTTCCCTAGGTTTTGGTTGATTTTACTGTTTGCTCACAACGCTGACATGTCTGGAATTGACGAAAGGTTAAACACTCGAATATCTCAATCACACGCGAAGTGAGATTGGATTCTGTACTTAAAATCTATTGGAATTAGATAGTGATTACTGTATATTCGCCGCTATATATTCTTCTTTTGTGCTGATTATTGATTGATTTATGTATTTTCAACGTCCGTGGTTGTTTCGTGGTCGATCTGATATTTTGAACTCGTAGAGTTGAAGAAATATACCGGCGTGTTTACCCGATTAGCTCGTTTTACTATTGCTTCCAGATCTGACTTTTATCTCGTTTCGATGATCAGAATTGTTTTATAAATTGTATTTACTTCGTTCGATATTCTGAATTGATACTTAATTTTGCCCCATTTGGGGGGACGAAAATGCTTTGGATCTACTCTTTGTTCTGGTAAATTGAGGATTATTTTTATCGTGATAAATACTTTATTTGAAAAAGGAAAAATCTTCGGTATCTTCTGTTAATATGCGGTGATTTGCTGATCATCCACCTTACTGATATTCATCTTGCACACTTTTACCGCTGAAATACGACCAAACTATTACAAATGGTTAACTCTCTACTACCTAATGCAGAATAGTGCAAGCTATTTGATTTATCGTCTGCTTTTCAATATGACAGGCTAATGCAGCATCAGGTATGGCTGTCCATGATGACTGCAAGCTGAAGTTTTTGGAGCTCAAGGCAAAAAGGACATACCGGTTCATAGTTTTCAAGATTGAGGAAAATCAGAAGCAAGTTATTGTGGAGAAGCTTGGGGAGCCGACCCAGGGCTATGATGATTTCGCTGCAAGCCTTCCTGCTGATGAGTGTCGATATGCTGTTTATGATTTTGAGTTTCTGACAGAAGGGAATGTTCCCAAGAGCAGAATTTTCTTCATTGCATGGTAAGTTCAGTTCTTATGCGTGCAAAGTGTTGAGACCTCAACCATGGAAGCAGGCACAAGAGAAAGAAAGGAGAAAACCAGCATGTAATATTTAACATGGTTTGATCTTTCAAATAGACTTACCCCCATGATCATACCACATCTTCATAATTCTTGCAATTTTTAAAGAGAAAAATTGCAAACCGCACTTAGTATAATATTTGAAGAAAAAATTGTAAAACCCGCCTACATACAATTTTGAAAGAAAAATTGGAAAGCCTTCCCTATTTACTATTTTGAACAAACAAATTGCAAAACTCTATCTTCAGTTCAGATCACAACCATCCAAAATCCCGATTAAACCCATGTGTAATTCTATGCTTGATTGTGATGTTCAATTCACAGCATCACTACTATCCAATACCCTGATCACACCCTCACGGTAATTCCATTATTGGACCAGTGGGATACCAAAATCACTGTATAAAGGTCTTTTTTTACAGGAAACTCTCACCCCGTCCCCTTGACTCTTAATTGATGTATGATTAGGATATTTATGATTAAATAAATCTTATTCTTATTTAAAATTCAAAATATCTTTCATTGAATTCTTAATCCAGGTAAGAAGATTAGGACGATTGTTATTCAAACAGATGTTATGCTTACTCAAAATCTTAAACATCTTTAGTTTGAAAGTCAAACATTATCTTCAATCTTCTAAATGTCTCTCTTCTTGATTTGGAACTTGAAAAATATTCCTAACATAATATCAGGTCATGCTTGGTCATTGACTTTTATCTTACTGTTTTTTTTTGTGAAGGTCCCCAGATACATCAAGGGTCAGAAGTAAGATGATTTATGCTAGCTCGAAGGACAGATTCAAGAGAGAGCTGGATGGAATTCAAGTAGAGTTGCAAGCAACTGATCCGACTGAGATGGGTCTTGATGTCTTTAAAAGTCGTGCCAACTAATATGAATATTAGACATTGGGATGAATACCACATCCCTGAAGCTTGAGTTACTTAAATTGGAGTGCTTATAGGTTGTCAGAGTCAGCTGCTGAACTTGGCTCTTCATGATATCAAATTTTTGGCATGGCGTTATCATTCATCATCAACTAGCTTTTATGCTTTCCAGTATAAATGTGATCTGTGAAATACAGAGCCTGTGTTTGAATGGTATTCTTGTCCTTTTATTGTGTAACTGTTGTGTGATTAGACAAAACAGTAGTTTCTCTTGTCTTATGAATACTGAGACTAGCCATATTGTGGCATGCTATGATTACTTTCGATTTGTTGATATATTGTCTTATTTTCTCAATCATTAACATGCCTAGTGAATCTGGTCATGCAACTTAATTGGGTTAGCTTTGACCAATATCAAATTGTATTGGTGGGTATGCTTGTGTAAACTGCCAAAATTTTTTACTGAAGTTGTTCTATTGGCGTTGCTATTTTTCATATCCAATTGTAGGTCACTACTCACTTATTTTTTGGGTGATTTGGTCACTACTCACTTGGACGGTGAAGTTATATGCAATCAGTGTTTGCCAGGAGGGCTGTTGTCCGGGAAGACATGAACGAAGCCCTTTAACTTTTTGTTTGGGTAAACAAATAAATAGAAATCTTAGCAATGTGCTAGGATACTTGCAATAGTTCTTGTCCTCGCAAGTTATCCAAATTTATTTTCATGTGCTTTTCACTCGTTTGGAAGCTGCACCTCTTGTCGAAGTTTTTTCCTTTGACTTTACTTATAGGCCAACTAGGATATGCAAGGACTGGGGCCTGCGTTCTGGCTAAAAGAAATTTTAGTCAGGTGTATTGCCCATAAATTTCTTTCCCTCTCGTAGTAATAGTTTCCTAGGAAACTAAGCGTTGATATGACTTGCCAGCCACCATGCTTGTGTGTGTGAAAAAGAAAGTACTCTCTGGAACACTACTGGTGATTGGTTGAACTCTCGCAAACCTTCTTTGATTCTTTCTCTTCGCCTCTTTTCTTATTTGATGACATTTGAAAGTAATCTTGCATGGGAATTTGTCACGATTTATTATAAGGTCCTGCGATTTTATTCTCCGCATCCAGAGATGGAAGAATCGAAGTGCTTGTATAGTCGTTTGAAGGACGAAGAGATGGTATGGCTGAAATGACATTAAGGGAAAGAGTGAGAAGTTCTAAAGATTTTCTTGACCATGTTAATGAATGGTTGATGGGGTAAAAACACAAAATTCACATGTTTTTATTTGGTTTCCATTCATTAAGCAAGCTTACTTACGCTCAAACACATTCATTTAATGATGTGGATTGAAATATAATTTTGTAAGCCTAAACCACAAAGGAATTATTATTATTCAGGTGATAAAACAATTTTCAACATTTGTCAAGGAACAATTAAGCTGTTTTATTTTTTTTTTGTCAAGAATAATGAATTAAGCTGTATTGATAGAACTTGCCTCCTTTCGGGTTGAAAGATAATCTTCTTTCATACAAACATCCAAGATACTAAATATATTTATGATACTTTTAAAATTATTATTCACAATCAAATATACCAATTATTACCAAATGCACTTTATATTCAGAAAATTATTCTTTTTCATTCAATTCATTCCCTTTTTTTCTTTTTATATTGCGTACCACACCTTAATTTCCACGTAAAAGCCTCAAGCTGGAAATATGTCCAAGATATTCATCTGATCGATATCACACCACCATGTTAATGAATGTGTAAAGACTTCCTCACACGTTTTCGTTTGCATATTTAATATCAAGCACCTGAAAATTTTACGTTTTAGTCCTATTTTTCGGCCCTCTTTAGGCCCACCCCCCCACCCTCTCTTTTTTTTCTCTGGGGTATCAAACAGTATGTTGGTTTTTTCTGGTATCAATATGCTGGTTAAAATCATAATCCGAGTTCTGCAAAATTATCAAAACGATAGATAAGACTGACACCATGAATGATAAGACATTAATCAGCAAATGGAGGGCAGAGTTTCATGTCACGCTAACAAATTCCAAATCAACATCAGAATTTTCCTGAAATAGAAGTCACATGCGGCCAAAGTCAAATCACCGGTTACCGATTGATACAAAATTCTCTCCAGCAATTGCTGTTTAATTTAATCGGCGTAAATGATTTTAGTCTTTCCATAATCCTAACAGAGTTAAAAGGTTCTTCAACAATCAACCACACCATCCAATCGTCTTGTTAACTGTAAAACCAGTTTCAGAGGACTGAGGCTGTGATTGCAGAGGCTTGGGCTCTCTCGGTTTAGCAGGATCAACAAAAATAACCCATCCATCCAAAAACTTAGCATTCATTCCTTCTTTGGCCTTTTCAGCGTCTTCTATGCTAGAGTAAGTTACAAATCCAAATCCTTTTGATCTTCCAGAGATTCTATCAGTTATGACCTTAGCTGTAGAATCATCATTATTTAAGGTCAATCACAAAACACAGCAAGCTAAGCTAGACTATTATAATCGATCAAAAAATAAAAGCTAGGCCATTAGAATTAAGTATGGCAGAAAAGAATATTCTCATGATCACCTTCAACCAGCTGCCCAAAAGGAGCAAATGCTTCGTTTAGTTTTTCATCTGTTGTCAGTCTTGAAAGACCTGATCAAATACAAAAGACGATGCTCGTTTTCACAATACAAGAAGAAAAAGCATGTTATAATCAATCAATTCGTTAAAATTATAATTATCTACAGAGGGTGATACAAACAAGATAAATATCTAACAAGGGTTGTTGGGCAGAAAAAAAATTAACAGTTAAAGTTTGCTGAAAATATTGACACAACATATCATATACCATATACTACCATACTAAACTGTAAACTTTTCTTTTTTTTTTGTTTTGACCAACATACTAAACTGTAAACTTGCCCACATAAACTTGGATAAAGATGTTCGTGGCTAAGGAAAACAGATGCGTTCAAAGACAGCCAGGTGGACAGCTACCATATTCCAATTTTCATAACTGCCGTTCTTACATCCCAGAAACATGAACATTCAAATACACCATTTGTTAGGTATAATTGAACCAAATCAAAGCTAAAGCTGCACATTGTATCATATAGATATAGTTCCTATTCTTTCTCTCAGATACATACAGCGAATTTCCATCTTGACCTATACAAGGTACCATCCAGGTCACCTGTTCCATCACATCACTCTACAGCGATCCATATTCATCTGTAAGTTCACATACTAATGTGCAAATCATTCCTGGGACTAATGTATTGATCATCATAGGTCTAATTGGCCGCTCTTGTGATTATTGATTTGGCTTTCAACGTCTGCGAGTAAATAAGGGCAAGGCAAGTATTCAAGGTATTAGCTGCAACATTTCTTTTTAGTTCTTTTTTTTCCTAACTCTGCCTATGTAGTGTCATAACCGATCCTGAGTTTTGGGTAAAAAAGGAGGGTTGTGTTAAACTCTCGACAACCAATGTAAAAATTTGTCGAATCTTTATAACATGGATCAGGGACGTATTTGTGTTAAGGCTAGGTCGTTACTCAAAAGTAATGCACTGTATCACTCGAATGCAGTGTCAAATGAGTTAGAGCCGCTACATCGGCACCCGGGTGTAGTGTTAAATGAGTAAGGGTTCCCATATTATTTTGGACGGATGTGGGTATAGAAGTTAGCCCAGAAGAGTAAGATTCAATTCGGTTCTTGGAATATTGGTACTATAACAGGTAAATCTATGAAGGTGGTGGATGCAATGATTCGAAGAAAAATTAAAATCTTGTATATTCGAGAAACTAAATGGGTAAGAGAAAAGGCTAAGGAATTAGACATTACTAGTTCTAAACTTTGGTACATAGAGAATGTCAGAGTAAGGAATGAAGTTGGTATTATTATGGACAAAGATCGGAAAAAGAATGTAGTAGAAGTCAGAAGGATTGGAGATATAATCTTATCCTTAAAATTGACTATTGGGCACGATACTTTCAATATTATTAGTGTTTACGCATTTCATGTAGGGTCGAAATCACATATTAAGAAAAAATTTTGAGAAGATTTGGAGGGTTTGGTTTGAGATATTTCACAAGAGGAAAAGATTTTCATTCGGGGAGACCTCAATGGTCATGTGGAAAAAGAAATAAGGCAATATATGAGAGCTTATGGTGATTATGGTTTTAGAGAAGTAAATGAGGAGGGGCATTCCATTTTTTATTTTTCAATGACTTATAACCACACGATTGTAAATACTTGTTTTAAGAAACAGGAGGAGTATTTAATCACATATAAGAGTGGAACCAAAGGTTGTAAATTGACTTCTTTTTGGTAGGGAACTAAGATAGAAGAACTTGTAAAGATTACAAAGTAACTTAACTTCACAACATAGGGTCTTGGTCCTTGATGTGCTAGTTAAGAACCATAAACTGAAAAGTCAAAAAGCCTTAAATTCTAAGATCAAGTGGTGGCAACTAAAAGGTCAGAAATAATGGACCTTTACAAGAAAAGTTCTGGAGGAAGGTAATTGGGACTTGCAAGGAAGTGCTAACATTTTGTGGGATGAGATGACTAAAAAGATCAGAGATACTGCTAAAGTAGTCCTGGGTGAATCCAAAAATTTTGGACCAACAGATAAAGAATCTTGGTAGTAGAATGAGAGTATGCAGGAGAAGGTCAAACATAACAAAGAGTGTTCCAAAGTCTTGTATTTATGTAATAATGATAAAAATTAAAAATGTTATCGGTTGGTTAGAAAGGAGACTAAGAAAGCAGTAAGCGAGGCTCGATCTTAAACTTTTGAGGAATTCTACCAGGATTTAGGAATAAAGAATGGTGAATGTGACATTTACAAAATTGCCAAGAGAAGGGAAAGAAAATCAGGAGATTTGGATCAAGTAAGATGCATTAAGAATAAGTAAAGAAAAGTTTTAGTTACAGATGATGATATTAAAGAAAAATAGGGGAGCTAATTCAATAAACTTTTCAGTGATGGATTGAGTATGATTATTGATACAAAATGATTAACAACTCACGAAAATGATCTGAATATGAACTTCTATCATAGGATTTAGGTTGGAGAGGTAAAAGAAATTCTTAAAAGAAAGGATAATAGTAAAGCTATTAGTCCCAATGGTATTCCTATCGAAATTTGCAAGCTGTTAGAAGATAAGGGGGTTTTGTAGTTCACTAAGTTATTTAACGGGGTTCAAAAAAATGCTAGAGAAATAACACTCTGGTGTCTATATACAAAAACAAGAGGGATATTTAGAATTGTGCAAATTATCAGGGGATAAAACTCATGAGTCATATCATGAAACTTTGGGAAGACTGATTGAGTATAGACTAAGAAAAAAATCTCGTATTTCGAAAAATCAATTTGGATTTATGCTAGGAAGGTCTACAAAAGAGACTATTTATTTATGAAGGGCTTTGATTGAAAGATACAGGAATAGAGAGAGAGACTTGCATATGGTTTTCATTAATTTGGAGAAAATCTATTATAGAGTACCAAGAGATGTGTTGTAGAAAGCAATGAAAAAGAAAGATATTTGTGTGGCTTATATTCGAGCCATAAATAATATATATAAGGGGATAACAACAAGTGTAAGAACTCTTGGAGGTGATACAAACAACTTTCCTATAAGGATAGGTTTACATTAACAATATTCTTTGAGTCCATACTTATTTGATTTAGTTTTGGATGTTCTAACAGAACATATGCAGGAGAAAATTTCAAAGTGTATGCTCTTCACAGATGATATAGTCTTAATTAAGAACTCAAGAGAAGATGTTAAATCTAAACTTGAGTTATGGAGACATTCTTTGAAATCAAAAGGTTTCCGCTTGAGTGGAAGTAAGATAGAATATATGCATTACAAATTTAATAAAAAGTCTGTTAGAAATGATTTAGAGGTAAAAGTTGCAAAGCAAACCATTTCAGAAATGTTAAAATTCAAATATTTGGGGTCAATTTTCCATAGTGATAGCAAAATTGATGGGGATGTTATGCATAGAATACAAATTAAATGATTAAAGTGAAGAAAGTATTAGGAGTTATTTGTGACCACAAGATACCTACTAAGTTTAAAGGAAAATTTTATTGAATAGTTATAAGGCCAGCGATGTTATATGGTGAATGTTGGGTTTTGAAAGGACAACAAGAATATAAAAAATGAGTAGTAGAGATGATAATATTGATATGGATATGTAGTCATATAAAATTGGATAAGATACGAAATAATTGTATACGAAAAAATGTCGTAGTAACACCTATCGAAAAGAAATGGTGGAAAATTATTTAAGGTAATTTGGGCATGTACAAAGAAGAGGGCAAGAAGAATCAAATAGCTTGGAGCTCTATTATAAGGCATATAGGAAGACCAAAAAGAATACTAAGGGAAGTTATAAGGAATGACTTCTTGATAAATGATTTATCTAAGAAAATGGTGTTTGATAGAGCCCACTGGCTTCTTATGATTCATGTAGCCGATCTCACATTAGTAGGATAAGGCTAATCACATTAATAGGATTAATAGGATATAAGGCTAATGTTATTGTTTTTTTTTTTCCTCTCCCTCTTGGTCGAGGGTAAGGCCTAGATAAATATCTTGTCACGCATTCTTGGTCCCTAATTAGAAGCCACTTCAGCATTTTAGTGAGGGCTACAATGCTGGCATTGAGGACTAACATAACTGTGTTTGAGAAGTTGAGGGATAATACTGATCAGACTGCGGGAGAAGAATAACTTCCGCTTATAACGGTAGATTTACACATAACAATGCTTGATACAGCATTTGTGTTTGAAATCTAATCATTTAAAATTTCAAATTGGTGTAAGATGTAACCAGCATTGTTGTTAAGCCAAGAAGCTAGAAAGAGAGACCAAGACAGCAAGGGTAATAAAGCAGCGGATAGCATTTATTAAAATAAACCATGTCTACATAAATGAAAAACCCATAACGAAGTCATTTCATCTGGACACATAAATACTAAAATACAAACAATAACAATGTGCATAAGTCGAAGCACCTGAATATGTTAACAGGACATGAAGCTTTAAAAAACAAAAGAGAGACCAGGAAGAACAGTAACGGTGATAGAGCAGCATATTGCATTTATCAAACAGCAAACCACGAAATAAAGCATATGTGCAAAAAAGTACCAATTACACCAAGATGCATAAAAAGAAGATGCTGAAAAACCGCGTTCTATATGTATAGACATGTTCCAATAAGATTCAATGGACAATGGTGACAAGAAACGCAGAAACATGAAACTAACGCATAGTAATTAAAAAGAATATAGCAGTAAAGGTAAAGCTTACTGCTTACCGCTGACGAAGAGCCTGGGGGATGTGAGAGTTGAACTTAGACGAATCGAATTAAATTGCGAATAGAGAATTGAAGAGGAAGAAGATGAACCGCGAATAAGGCGGCAGATTCCAGAGAAGAAAGCCATCCGGTGAGATGAACTCAAATCCCCAACGAACGCCGACGACACAAATGACCAGGAAATATCGACTTCGTAGTTTGAACTAGAAGTTTTCGACCGACCGACCGGCCTTGGAGAACCCTCGTATACCGACCCCTCTAAACCTACTTGGCAAATACTTGCATCGCCCGACTCTGAACATTAATTATTTAATTTCAATGCGTATACCGAAAAACAAAGGTGCATTTAATCTCGTTTAATTTGGATATTTGTCCATCTTATTCTCTCTCTTTTTTCTTCCATACATTTAAATAAATTATATTAGCGGGAATGCATGTAACTATTTTATTTAGTTTTAAAATATATTAAATTTAAAAATAATATTATTATTAATTCTTATTATTTAAAAAATAATATTAAATAATATTAATTTAAATTCGTATAATTTAAGGTTTCAAAGAGGTTTTCCTATCAGTATCCATGAGCCGCCATAAAATCCTACATGACAAAGTTTAAATTAATTTAAGGCAGACAATAAATCCATAATACTCCAAGATACAGGTGATAAAATATAAAAAATATATATATATTAAATTTAAAAATAATATCATTATTAACTCTCATTATTTAAAAAAATTGATATCAAATAATATTAATTTAAATTCATATAAATTTGAAAAATAAAATTAAAACTAATTAATTAGTAAAAAATGATAAAAAAGAATTTAGAATTAAAAAATATTAAATTTAGCAAAAAAAATGAAAGAATGTGGGGACCATCCAAAAAAAGGGAAAAATAAATCCCATCTGCAAAAAAAAAAAAAAATAAGAAAAAATAGAAGCAACTTAAATAGAAAAAAAAATAAAATAGGAAAAAAGAGAGAGAAAATGACACCTAGTTCAAGGGGTGGAGCCACATTGTGCATGTAAGGCATTTTCCAGTTCCACCATCCTTTTTATTATATATTAATTATTCAAACATACTTCTATGCTTTTTAATCACTTTAAAATTTTAATTATCTCAATTAGAAAATAATTATTAGATTATTAAAATTATTTTAAAATTGATATGATTTCTATCTTTATTAAATATCACAAATTAAAATAATTTATATTTTCTTCATTGAAAATTGACAAATAAGGGAATTTTGGGAAATGATATATATTTAAAATCATAAAAACCTTCTAAAATGTAACTACCAAAAGGGATCAAATAGAATATTGCTTGCAAATGGTACAATTAAAAATTAGAAACACTCTACTAATGAAATTTTAGTACAATTGATAGATATTTAGGTCCCTTAAATATATTATTTTGAATTTAGTTCCTAGTGTATATAGAAAAGATATTATTTAAATAAACAAAACTTACTTTTGTGATCTTTATCCTTAGAAAAAATTATATCTTAATAATAAAAAAATTATATACAAAGGAATATAATAACATGTAAAAATCATATTTTGTATTAATATTTAGTTAACTAATATTAGTGTTGTTTTTCATGGAATTGCACTACAAAATTGTTTTTATTTTTTAAATTAAAACTATTGTCTATCATTGAAAGTGTAAATTTATGGTGGAAGAGGAGGAGCGAGTCCTCTCATGTTAGGGCGGGAAAAGTATCCTACTGCCATTGAAGATGTCCAAGCTGGGATTGAAGACCAGACCAGCTGATCTATGCTATGGATATTGTCTGAGTTCAGATGACTTGAACGATGATGATTTGGCTAAAATGATTATACTTTTCCCACTTTGGCATGAGGGGATCCGCTCATCAAATGATGTAAATGATGACAACTTTAAATTTCACTATTCTAGTCTAAAAAAATTATCTCAAAAATCATGATGGCAGAACAGACATAAAACTACCCATGGTTTCCCAAGCATAACTCCAAATCCATTAATATATATATATATATTATAAAATAAAAATAGATAATATTATAAATTTGCTGTTGTCTTGATTTATGTGTAATTTAAATATTTAAATAATATTCTTAAAATCGGATTGATTATAGAACGATTTGATAGATTGAACTAAAAGTTGGTGCTAGGACCAACTTAGATGAAGAGGAAGTAGAAGTTGGTGCTAGGACCAACTTAGATGAAGAGGAAGATCGACTGATTTCATAACCGGTGAAAAACCAATTAAAAATGAATTTAATTTTTAAAATAATATTATTTTTAGTACTAATTAACATTATTTTTATATTATTTTTTCTTTATATATTATATTTTTGTATAGATATTATTATAGTACATAATTATTAGTTATTAATAGTTATAAATTTACTTAACAAATTATATAATGATAGATTATTATTTAATTATTTTAAATTTAAAATATAATTATGGATGAATATTAACTTATATAAATTTTAATAAGTTATGAAACTTATTAATAATAGTTTTTTTAAAATTTTTTATATACATATCACATATAAAATTAAAAATATATTAATCTTATTACTACAAATTTGATTACATTTTAATCACGATTGAACCATTAAATTTTGAATTGGTATCTTAATGAGTTTAATAGCTAGTTTAGTTTTGATAACATTCAATTTAAGCCTAGTATTTTTAAAATGTTAAATTATATTTTTAAAAATTTTTAATTATAGATGAAAATAATTAATTATCATTCACTTTTATGAGATTTATTATTGAAATTCAGAAACCAATCAATATCTAAGATATAAAACCCATAGTCTTATGGTAAAAAAAAAAAACCCATGGGCTACATAGCAAGTCGAGATATCCATAAATTATGATAAATTATAGACAAATTAATATTAGATATGAATGAAATTTTATTATTATATTATTTATAGACGAATCCTTTTCGACCAGAATTATAGATGAATCTGATGTAAGTTTGAGTTAATATTATTAAAGTTAAATTTGAAAAATATGAAAATTAAAAAGTTAATATTTATATATAAAAATAAATAAAAATTAGAAGATATATATATATATATGTATATATTCTCCACGGAATAATGATTAGTGAAGCGTGATCATTATTCAATAGGTTGATTCTCGGCATCTTGATGCTTTACAAGCTATGAATTTAATTTTTGAAAGTTGATTATAAAAAAATTAAAAATCAAAATTAAGAAATAAAAAAATCTATATTTTTCTATATTAAATTATCTGATATTTGAGACATAACAAACTTTGATTGGAAAATTTATTGGAGTTAAAAACTAATATAGATTGAGTTGGATAAAACTTTAAATAATATTTGGTGACAAATTTGTACCACTGGTTAAATCAATATAAATGAATATCTCATTTATTATTATAAATTCGTATTTATAATAATATGATAAATAAATCACTTGCTAGGTTGTAAATACTATCGTTGAGATGCTGAACAAAGCACACAAGAACTAAATTTCAGATTAGTCATGCTTGAATAATATGTATTTGACAAGAACAAGAAATTTCAAATGATATGTAATTCTTTAATTTTATCGTATTTTTTATTTAATGTGTGAAATATTTGAGTTTTGACATATATATTTTTCTGCAATAGATTTTTGACATTTTCTTGGCCATCAATTTTTAAGTTATTATATGATAATTTTTGACATATTGGAAAACTGAAATTCTTAATTTATTATATGATTTTAAGTTATTGTCACTGATAAAAATAAAAATAAAAATATGTTATGGGCCAAAAAAGAAAAAGCACTGTTCGGAAAAGATTTTTATATTCTCCAATCCTTTCACAGCAAGAATATAAGAATAAAGGGCCGCTACAAAAATTTTGGTTTGCAGAAGCCTTTCCTATATTTTCTCCTCCTTCACCTCCTCCCTTGTCGATAGCTCTTTCGTATCATTGTCCTGTCAAAGCGCAAAAGATGGTCAGTCTTTCTTCTCTTTCTAGTCTTCCTTAGGTTTTTATTTCCATTTTACTGTTTGCTCTCCTTTTGCCGATAGACGGGAATAGACGAAAGGTTCGGTGCTCGAACATCGCAACCACCCGCGATGTGAGATTGGAAGCTGTGCTTAAAATCTACTGAACTTGGATAGTGATTACTGTTTTTTCACCCTTATTTTCTATTCTTTTGTGCTGATTGTGGATTGATTTCTGTATTTTTCAAGTCCGTGGTTGATTCGTGCTCGATCTGATATTTAGAACTCGTAGAACTGTAGATATAAATACCGGCTTGTTTACCCGATTAGCTCGTTTTACTCGTATCATTTGCTTTCAGATCTGGCTTTTACGTTGTTTCGATGTTCAGAATTGTTTTATAAATTAGCATTTACTCGGGTTCGATCTTCTGAAATGATACTTAATTTTGTACCATTTGGGTAGATGAAAATGCTTTGGATCTACCCGTTGTTCTGGTGAATTGAGTATTATTTATATAGTGATTAATGACTATGAAGACTTGCTTTTAAGAAAGAAGATCTTCGGTATCTTTTCTGTTGATATGCCTTGATATGCTGATCATCCACTTTACTGTTTTTAATCATGTACACTTTTACCACTGAGATACGACCTAACTATTACAAATGGTTAACTCTCTACTACCAAGTAATAGGAGGATTATTATCTACCTTTTCTTCCATCAACTGAATAGTGAAAGGATTAATACTTACATGTATTCATATAGTATATGTTTGTTGGATTTTCTTCTATTTGGGGTCTTGCAACCTTTCTTGTGGAGTTGAGTCCTGTATGGCATAGACTATATCCATAGTCATTCAGAATAGCGCAATCTATTTGATTTATTGTCTGTTTTGCAATATGATAGGCTAATGCAGCATCAGGTATGGCTGTCCATGATGACTGCAAGCTGAAGTTTTTGGAGCTCAAGGCAAAAAGGACATACCGGTTCATAGTTTTCAAGATTGAGGAAAAACAGAAGCAAGTTATTGTGGAGAAGCTTGGAGAGCCAGCCCAAGGTTATGATGATTTCACTGCAAGTCTTCCTGCTGATGAGTGTCGATATGCTGTTTATGATTTTGAGTTTCTGACAGAAGGGAATGTTCCCAAGAGCAGAATTTTCTTCATTGCATGGTAAGTTCAGTTCTTAGGCGTGCAAAATATTGAGACATATCTCAACCACGGAAGCAGGGACAAGCAAAAGAAAGTAGACAAACAACACATAATATTTAATGTGGTTTGGTCTCTCAAATAGGCTCATTTCCACAATCCCCTCAAATCTTTATAATTCTTGCAATTTTTAGAGGAAAAAATTGCAAACTACTCTTCATTTAATTTTCTACGGAAAAAATGTACAACCCTCCCTCATACAATGTTGAGTGAAAAATTGTAATTGCAATTTTGAATATTTACAATTTTGAATGAACAAATTTTGAAACTCTTTCTTCAGGTTACAACTATCCGAGATCTTGATCACACTCATGTATTGTTCTATGCTCAATTGTGATGTGCAAACCACTTGATCACAACTATGCAATGTCCCTATTACACCCTCTTGGTAATTCTATTATTAGACTAGTTGTATATTAAAATCACTTCAGAAGAGGTTTATTTATAGGTAACTCTTACCCATTTTTAGACTCTCATTTGATGTAGGATTAGGATAAATATTATTCAAATAATTCAAAGTTCTAAATATCTTCTCTCTAACTCAATCCATGTGAGATTAGCATGAGTATTATTCAAACAAATGCTATGCTTATCCAAAATCTTAAACATCTCTAGTTTGAAAGTCAAACTTTATCTTCAAACTTCTAAATATCTCTTTTCTCGATTTGGAACTTGAAAAATATTCCCAACACAAAGATCAGGTCATGCTCAATTGTTGACTTTTATCTTACTGTTTTTCTGTGAAGGTCCCCAGATACATCGAGGGTAAGAAGTAAGATGATTTATGCTAGCTCCAAGGATAGATTCAAGAGAGAGCTGGATGGAATTCAAGTGGAGTTGCAAGCAACTGATCCAACTGAGATGGGTCTTGATGTCTTTAAAAGTCGTGTCAACTAATATGCATATGAGACATTGGGATGGGTACTACATCCCTAAAGCTCTAGTTACTTAAAATTGGAGTGGTTATAGGTTGTCAGAGTCAGGTGGTAAACTTGGCTCATCATGGTATCAAATTTTTGGCATGGCGTTATCATTCACCTTCAACTAGCTTTTTATGCTTTCCAGTATAAATGTTATCTGTTCAACACAGAGCCTATGTGTTTGGAGTGGTATTCATGTCCTGTTATTGTGTAACTGTTGTGTGATTAGAGAAAACACTAGTTTCTCATGTCTTTTGAATATTGAGACTAGCCATATTGTGGCATGTTTTGATTACTTTCAATTTGTTGATATATTGTCTTATTTTCATAACCTTTACATGCCTTGCGAACTAAGTCATGCAACTTAATTGGTTAGCTTTGATCAATATCAAATTGTATTGGTGGGTATGAGTAACTGTTAAAGAATTTTTTTTTTTTTAACCAAAGTTGTTCGATTGGCTTTTATATTTTTATATCTTAATATTAGGTCACTACTCACTTGGATGGTGAAGCTATATGCGATCAGTGTTTGCCAGCGGAGCTGTTGTGTGGAAAGATGGGAGTCAAGCCGTTTAACGTTTATTTTGTTGTAAACAAATAAAAAAAAAGTTAGGATCGGACGAGGATACTTACAAGATTTCTTGCCCTCGGAAGTTATCTAAGGTTTATCTTCATGTGCCTTCACCCAGATTGGAAGCTGAACATTTTATGGAAGTATTTTCCTTGGGCTTTGGTAGACAATACTTGGAAGTCCGACTAGGACATGGAGGGACTCGTGCCTCGTAAGTTTTGGCTGAGGAAAACTTGTGTCACCTATGTTGCCCACAAATTTCTTTTTCCCTTCAAGAAATCGATATTTATTGGTAATTAGAATTGGGGTCCATGCCGGCTTTAAGCCCCATTTTTTATCTACATTATTTAAAATATGTCAATTTATTTGCAACCGGTACAATTTCAATCCAATCATTGAATCTTAATTGGTGTCTTCAACCGGTTCAATGATCAATCTGATTTTTAATATCTTGGTTTTAATATACTTACCGGACTACCTTCTGGTATGCATGGTATTTCGGGATTTATGTGATTTAAGTTTTTATTGATGATTCAACTAATTTGAAAATTGTGCGGTAAAATGCACTAGAAATTGTCCTAAAAGAATGGCACCAGAAAAATAGCATAAGGAATATTAAAATGAGATATTACTTAATAGGAAAAAAAAAACAGAAGAAATAGGATATCCAGCCATCGGACATAATTAGCAACGTGCAAGTCCCTTTTTCCGACTGGGCGGTTTTGGAGAAAGGAAAAGAAAGAAGGATGGGAAAAAAAGAAGGGGGAGTTTTGGGGGTGGGGGCAAGTTCCTTATCTCTTTAGAATGAAATGCAGATCTAAATTCGTTATTCCCTCGAGCTCCCCTGCAATGGAGAAGGAGTTTTTCTGACAGAGAAGTGCAAACTGTCTTCAATTGAGGGGCATTTTCTATCTTTTTCGCATCACCATTTTTAATTTGTATCTTATTCTTATTTCTAATATAAACATATTTTTTTTCTTTTTTTCTATATGTCATATCTTTTCTTCCCCGCATATGTCATATCGAATATAAATAAGTCACAATTTTTTTTTTCATTTTTTATTTCTCTCCGTCAAGGCGTTAACGTATTTGATGGCACCTGGACTAAGCCACAGGAGTAGACCCTGGCTGAATTGAGCGCAAGATAATAGCGAAGAATCAACCATTCTGACTGCTGAAGAAGATTCAGAATCTGTGATACTATCAATTGTGTCCGCTTTCTCTTTCTCGGCAGTTGGTGGAGTTTCATAATATCTCATCGTCTTTAACTAAATTATTCAGCTATTTTAACTTTTCTTTGCGTCCTCTACCATGCGATATTCTAGCCGGCAATACGCCGCTCCAAATCATTTATAGGTTTTCATAGCTATTCGTCGGTCATTTGGATCGAGACCTGCAGGCTATGGCATCTGTAACTCCCCGCGACGAAGAGACGCCACTGGTTGCTGAAGCTGATAATTCGCCAATTCAGACTCCCAAGAACCATACGAGGGATGTTCATATCTTGAGCGTGGCATTTCTGTTGATCTTTCTGGCCTATGGAGCTGCTCAGAACTTACAGAGTACTCTGAACACTGTGAGCCTCTGCCGAATGTTTCTTCCGTACTTTACTCTTCGAGTTTCCTGTCCTAATTCAATTGAAATATGTTGTATTGCAAATGTCATTTGGACGCTTGTGAACTTTTTGGTTTTGAATTTTCCATTACAGGAGCAGGACTTGGGTACGACTTCACTTGGTATATTGTATTCGTCTTTCACTTTTTTCTGTCTGGTTGCTTCTTTGGTGGTTCGGGTACTCGGGTCAAAGAACGCTTTGGTTATAGGGACAACTGGTTATGTGTTGTTCGTAGCTGCGAACTTGATGCCAAATTGGTAATCACTTGCTATTTTGTGCTTATTATTCGTCTATCATTTCTGTTAAAAATGGAATTACAGTTACGAGCAAATATCTGTCAGTTTGAGTTAATAAAAGCATCTAACCGGAGTAGAGGGGCAGGGCGAAGTTTGGGATAAAAACATCATTCGTCAGATGTAGAGAGTGTAGGAAAGTCTTGAGTTTTGAGAGACTAGCTGTAAGTTGTCGAAATTAATATTTATTTTCAGTGAGTAGAATTGAGAGTTCCCGTATTCCGGTACAATATATGCCCCAAATTGACAATTTGACTAAAGTCTGGTTGGATGAAAGGATCACCGGTGGCTGTTTGAACTGATTATACACCTGAAAATTCTCAACAGTTCACACACTGATGTCTCTTCTACTCGTTTTTTTCTGGGATTTCCGAATTGATTGTTTTGAATCTCACTATTTATGTTGATATTGGCTCTTTCATATCGAAGCTTCAATTTTGTTGTACTTTATGACTGTATGCTGAAAAGATATTCACTTATTCCATGAATTCTTTACCACTGATACATCCTTCTTTCAGGTACACAATGATTCCAGCCTCCTTGTATCTTGGATTTAGTGCATCAATTATATGGGTCGGAGAGGTACAAGTAACATAAGCCCGTCAAGAATCAAAAGCTCCTTGACCTCTTCATGGAGTTATAAATATCTTTATTAGTCTTAGTTTGACTTTTCAGGGAACATATCTTACTTTGGCTGCACGTAGTCATGCCAGAGCTTGCAACTTGCATGAGGGAGCAGTGATTGGTGACTTCAATGGGGAGTTCTGGGCAGTGTTTGCACTCCACCAGGTGATGATGAATTCCACTACTAAAGTCTGATATGTTTCCAGTAATAAAATAAAATAAAATAAAAATCTCTTTTTGATTAATTCAATTAAAAACCTCTTTTTGATAAATTCCAACTTTGGTATAATTTTGTTTTGCAGTTTGTTGGAAATCTCCTTACATTTACTTTATTGAGAGATGGTCAGGTATGTGATTTCTTGTGGCTTTGCTTGCACATTTTCTCGTAATCCTTTTGTTTCTATTTACTATTATCAGCTCAAGATCCCTATTTTTATCAAAACTACCCCTTCCTTCTCAGCTATCAGGGCATGTCAGGTTTGAGTTTTGGATGGAAAAAGAGAAAGGGAAGCATGAAAAATGAGATCACTTGATATAATATCTATTATGTCCTTGTTATCATTACTTAATAGTATTTTCCCTGTGTTATTTTTGTTTTCTTGGGGAACAAGGGTAATTTCCCATAAATGTCTTCATTCCCTTTCTATTTTCATATCTAACAATTTTATGAACCAAACAGAGCCTTAAGGATGAAGAATTGCTGCTTTTGACAGGTGTACATAAAAACTAACTACATGATAGACAGAACCCTTGTTCCAAATTTTGCCAAATTAAAATGTTAATGATTGATATCTTTTTAACTAATGTTTTTTTGTATAATTATATGATATTCAGTATTACTGGGTCAGATTTAAGCATTATTGGGTCTAAATGAAAATAGCTCTCCCAATGTGGTTTTTTCAATCCACAAAGCTTAAACTCAAGACCTTACTTAAATGATATCAAGTCCCTTACCATTCAATCCAACTGCCATTGATTTTTAACTAATATTTAGCTATGCTTTAATTCATGAAATAGTGTACTCATAATGGTTTGGCATTTGGGCTTATGGTGTTGAACCTTTAATGTGGCATCGGGCCATTTCCTACTTGTTTTTATTACTGAATTCATTTTATCTTAAAAGACTGAATTTATGCTTCTTGGAAATGTGTTAATCCATTTAATATGAGAAATCTATCAAGCAAACATAAATATGAGCTGGGTTTTTCCTTTTACCAATAAAAAATTAACAGGTTTCAGGCTTGGATACTAAATATTTTGTACAATCTTGGGTTTTAATTTTGTTTTTCATCACTGCAGGAAGGAAGTACCAAAGGCAAAACTTTATTATTCGTTGTGTTCCTTGGCGTTATGGCCTTGGGTGTAGTACTTATGTGCTTTTTGAGTAGACGGACTGGTAATGATAAGGAAGAAGCGAAGCTACCGGATGCTGGCGTTGGTGTCTACTCATCCTTAAAGTCTCTTTCTAAATCACTTGCCAATTCGTTTTCTGATGTAAGAATGTTGTTGATCATTCCCCTCATTGCCTATTCAGGACTCCAACAAGCATTTGTGTGGTGAGTTCAATATTGATTTTTCCACCTCCTGGCTTCCTTCACTTCCATTATCTCTTGTTTATTAATGAAATGTGGTTTTATTGTAGGGCTGAATTTACTAAGTATGTTGTTACTCCAATGCTTGGCATTTCTGGTGTCGGTAGTTCAATGGCAGTGTATGGGGCTTTTGACGGAATAGTAAGTATGAGAATGTTGAACTCTAATACCCTTACCTTACCTTTGGTAGTTATTTAATTAAAGCAACCTGATGCCTATTGCTCAATTTGTATGCATCAAGCTGCCGGGAGTGTCTTTATATCTTATTATCTTGGGGCAGGATTTTGTGTGGCGGGGTGTTGAGAAAGACAGTCTGCCTTTTAGCACTTATTGAGTTCATTGCCATGTAAATTTATGTTATTGTGGATTCATTAGATTTCTTTCATAATTTACTCAATTCTTTCAGTGTTCTCTGGCTGCTGGTCGACTCACCTCTGGTCTTGCATCCATTACGTCAATAGTTTCTGTTGGAGCTATTGTTCAGGCAGTGGTAATTGTCCTGCTGCTGCTAAATTTAAGGTCAGCAATAAACACTCCTCTCTCTCTCTCTCTATCTCTCTCTGTGTGTGTATACTTGTAATTTTTTAATCTCAATTTCTTATTTACCGCTCACAATGCAGTATAAGTACCGGTGGGTTCATCGGTATTCTGTACCCACTTTTCTTGGCTGCCTTGTTGGGCATTGGTGATGGAGTTCTTAATACGCAGCTCAGTGCTTTGCTTGGAATGCTATTTAAGACTGACACGGTAAACTTTTTTAAACTGTTCTCCGATTATTATGTATTAGTTTTCTCTGTACCCCCTGTGACCACCTAATTGAACTTTCACTTATAACTAGTTAAACGGCTTGCACTCTAATTTTCATGTTGCTTTTACGAGCAGGAAGGAGCATTTGCTCAGCTCAAGATATGGCAAAGTGCTACAATTGCTATCGTGTTCTTTTTGAGCCCACACATTTCCTTCCAGGCAATGCTTGTGATTATGCTTGCTTCCCTATTCTTCTCGTTTGGCGGTTTTCTATTGCTGACCCTCAAAGTAGCGAAGACATCTTCCTCTACCAGAGAGTGAACAAACTGTCGCCACAAGTGCTACCGTAATAGATCCTCACATATTCTCATGTCTGCTTGCATGTGAAATGTATCACAATCTCAAGTACATTTTTCTTTTCGGTAACATTTCTAGCTGTTGAATTTGTCACAACTATAATTAATTTCACGTGACTATATTTACGAAAAGAATTAGACACCTTATTTCATATGTTACCTGAAGCATCAAAAGTGAGCCATATCATTTATAATTTGCAAATACTATGATTTGTTATAAAATTTATTTTATATATATATATATATATATTAATATTTTCGTGAATTAATAGAGAGAGAGAGAGATCTATCATGGGTGCTCTACCCTTAAACTACCACGTTTGCAACATTGTAATGTGGTGAAATCGCTCTCCAGTTTTTTGACTAAACCGAACCCACAAAGCATGCTCAATTCTATACTGCACAGTTTGCTCAATTCTAATACATGAGTGTGGTTTGGTCTCTCAAATAGACTCATTTCTACAATCCTCTCACATCTTTTTAAGTCTTGCAATTTTTAAAGGAAAAAAATTGCAAACTACTTTTCGTAAAATTTTTAAAGGAAAAATTGTAAAACCCTCCCACCCACAATTTTGAGTGAAAAATTGTAAACCCCATTTACAATTTTGAATGAACAAATTTTGAAACCCTTTCTTCAGATTACAACTATCCCAGATCTTGATCATACTCATGTATAATTCTATGCTCAATTGCAACGTGCAAACCACTTGATCACAACTATGCAATGTCCCGATTACACCCTCTTGGTAATTCCATTAGACTGGTATATTAAAACCACTGCAGAAGAGGTTTATTTATAGGAAACTCTCACCCCCTTTTAGACTCTCATTTGATGTAGGATTAGGATGAATATTATTCAAATAAATCTTATTCTCATTCAAAGTTCTAAATATTTTCTCTTTAACTCAATCCATGTAAGATTAGGATGAGTATTAATCACACAAATGCTATGCTTATCCAAAATCCCAAACATCTCTAGTTTGAGAGTCAAACTTTATCTTACTTCTAAATATTTCTTTTCTTGATTTGGAACTTGAAAAATATTCCCAAACTATTACAAAAATAAGCTTTTTAAGCGATTATTTTTTACTTTTCTTAGCGGTTATGAACCACCTACTATTAGAACGCTATAAAAAGGGGTGACTTTTTGTACGCAGATATCCCTTTTATAGGCAGTTATGCCCCATTTTGTAAGCGGTTATACAAATAATCGCTTACAAAGACTTGGTGAGCTTTTAAAAAAAAATTGTGACGCATACAACAACACCAATGGATGGGGCATTGTAGCGCCCTCAATGTTGTGTGAGGAGGGCGTTGCAATGCCTTTCTATAGGTGTTACAACGCTTTGAAAGGAGCTTCACGATGCCTATGGAAGGGCATTGTAGCACCCTCAATGTTGTGTGAGGAGGGTGCTGCAACGCCCCTTTATAGGTGTTGACATAGAAGAACAAGCCTTTATCACCAAAATTTGACAATAAGTCAAAATAAATTGGGAATAAATATCGGCAGCAAACTAAATGTTACAAAATTCCAGATCTAACACAACAAAAAATTTTCCTATATCTTCATTTCCACTACTATCTCCACAACGATGCATACGGTTGCAGACCTTGACATATTTGACATTATTCACAGAGCTAATCTTAATGTAAGGTTCTCTACTAAAGACACGACCATCTTTGAGCAGAGCAAGATGCAAATCTGACACGCCATTGTTGCAGATTTGGTACTCCACCAATTGCAAATCTTGTATGGTTGTTCAAAGAAGATAAGGAAGACGCAAATCTGGTATGTCATTGTCTTCATTTACAAATCTGAACTTGCATCTAAGATAAAGTGTGGAGGAGAGGATGAAGTGGGGAGAGGAGAGGATGGTGTGGAGTTGGGAGGCATACGGCCCAGAAGTGAGAGTAGGGGAGGAGTGTGCAAAATCATAAGTGAAAGTGGAGAAAGTGAGAGTGGTGGGAAGCAAGTGTTAGGGTAAAAGACCGAGAATGGAGGGAGGAAGAGTGTGTGTTGGGATTAAGCTAAGGAGAAAAAGTAACTATAATTATTGATTTATTTTAATCAATGGCTATTATAGTAATTCACAACTTGTGTTTTTTTAAAGAATTAAACTTTTGTAGGCAATTCTAAAAATAACCACCTACAAAAATTAATTTTTGTAGGTAGTTGTTTTAATAACTACCTACAAAGATTAATACCTTTTTTTTTTTTTTAAGATAATACCTTTATAGGTGATTATTCAAATAACCGCCCCACAAAGATCGACTTTTATAAGCGGTTATTTTAATAACGGTTTACAAATCTTCCTACCTTATTTTTGTTAGCGTTTTTTTAAATAACCGCTAACTATTAAATGCTAATAAAAGTCAAATTTGGTGTAGAACTCGATGATTAGGTCATGCTCGATTATTGACTTTTATCTTACTGTTTTTCTGTGAAGGTCCCCATATACATCGAGGGTAACAAGTAAGATGATCTATGCTAGCTCCAAGGATAGATTCAAGAGAGAGCTGGATGGAATTCAAGTGGAGTTGCAAGCAACTGATCCAACTGAGATGGGTCTTAATGTCTTTAAAAGTCGTGCCAACTAACAGCATATCAGACCTTGGGATGGGTACTACATCCCTAAAGCTCTAGTTACTTAAATTGGAGTGATTATAGGTTGCCAGAGCCAGATGCTAAAGTGGGCTCATCATGGATCAAATTTTTGGCATGGCGTTATCATTCACCTTCAACTAGCTTTTTATGCTTTCCAGTACAAATGTTATCTGTTCAATACAGAGCCTATGTGTTTTGTGGTATTCATGTCCTGTTATTGTGTAACTGTTGTGTGATTACAGAAAACACTAGTTTCTCATGTCTTTTGAATATTGAGATTGAGACTAGCCATACTGTGGCATGTTTTGATTACTTTCAATTTGTTGATATATTGTCTTATTTTCACAGCCACCTTTACATGCCTTGCGAACTAAGTCATGCAACTTCATTGGTTAGCTTTTACCAATATCAAATTGTATTGGTGGGTAAGCTTATCCAGTAACTGTCAATTTTTTTTTTTTACCAAAGTTGTTCGATTGGCTTTTATATTTTTATCTAAATATTAGGTCACTACTCACTTGGATGGTGAAGCTATAGGCATTCAGTGTTTGCCATCGGAGCTGTTGTGTGGAAAGATGGGAATGAAGCCGTTTAGCGTTTATTTTGTTGTAAACAAATTAAAAAAAAAAAGGATTTCTTACAAGATTTCTTGTCCTCGTCGTAAGTTATCTAAGGTTTATCTTCATGTGCTTTCACTCGGTTTGGAAGCTGCACATTTTCTGGGAGTGTTTTCCTTCGACTTTGGTTGGTAGACAGTAGACATGGTAAACTTGAAGCCCGACTAGGACGTCAGGGACTTGAGCCTCGTAAGTTTTGGCTGAAGAAAATTTTGGTCACATATATTTCCCACAAATTTCTTTTCCCCTCCAAGAAATGATTTTATAGGTAATTAAAAATAGTTTCCATGCATTATAGAGAATTTGAAGTGAACCGGCTCATTATTTGTAGTTAATGAGTAGTACAATTTTTTTTTTATAATTTTTTTGATATATATACATTGAGTGGTTGAATGATTAAGCTTTGTTATATTTTCCAGACACCATACTAGATTGTATGAAATAAACTAGAAAAATAGCACAAGGAATACATATTTCTCTACAAGGAAAAAGTACCGTAACAAAAATATTTCCCAACTCCAATATTTTCAATTATCCAATTTGTTGAATAAAGAAAAAGTAGAGTTGATATAAAATAATATTAGTTCAATCCACTTAAAAATTTAATTTAATTCATTTAAAAATTTAGTTGAGTCTCACTTTAAAAATTAGTACAATTTAACTCACTTAAAAATTTAATTTATTCTACTTAAAAATTTAGTTCAATTTGCTTAAAAATAGTTCAACTTACTTAAAAATTTAATTCATTTTACTTAGAAATTTACTCATCCCATTTGAAAAATTAGTTTATTCTACTTGAAAATTTAATTCATTTTATTTCAAAGTTTAATTAAGTCTACTTGAAAAATTATTTTGGCTCATTTGAAAATTTAATTCATTTTGTGTAGAAATTTAATTCAGTCCCTTGGAAAATTAATTCGTTTCACTAGGAAATTTAGCTTATTCCACTTAAAAATTTTCAATCCACTTAAAAAATTAATTTATTTTACTTGAAAATTTAGTTTATTCTATTTAAAAATTTAGTTCAGTCTACTTGAAAAATTAGTTTAGCTAAGTTAAAAATTCAATTCATTCTATTTGAAAATTTATTTCAGTCCCTTAGAAAATTAGTTTATTTTACTTGGAAATTTAATTCATTCTATTTAAAAATTTTCAATCAATTTGAAAAGTTAGTTCATTTCATTTGGAAATTTAATTCATTCCAATTGAAAATTTAGTTCATTCCACTTAAAAATTTAGTTCATTCAACTTGAAAAAATAATTTATTTTACATATAAATTTAGTTGTTAACTTGGAAATATATTTCCTTCCACTTACAGATTTAGTTTAGTATACTTGAAAAATTAAAATAACCCACTTGAAAATTATATGTTTCCCTTTTCAATTATAGAGGTAATTTTGTCTAATAATTCTTTTTATCTCAGCTAAGATGATCCAGGTCCTTCTAGAAGATTGAAAATATGAGGGATCCTTTGTGAGAAACATTTTCAATATGGGATCCAAATGTGTCTTTTTTCTTTTTGTATATGTAATACTCCATCCATTTCAATTTGCAAGAGAAATTTATGTTTTACAAAATAAAACATTTTACATGTTACATAATGTATTTAATTTTGTTATGCCAAAAATGCCTTTAAGAAAAAATATAATTTAATTAATATTAAGAAATTTAATTCATGTGTCAACTATATTAAATAATATTAAATAGGGTAACTTAAAAAATAATGAAATTTTTTTCATTTTTAATTATAGCCCTTAATCCTAATAGTTAAAAAGTGTTTTATAAAACTAATAGCAATATAGTTATCTTTATTTTTTATTTGTTCTCATTCATCATATCAAATACTCCCTTCGATTTATTTATAAGGAAAAGAAATTATTTCATGAGTATTAACAAAGGAAGTTGAAGTTAGTTAAAAATAATTAATTTATCTCACATTTTTTATTTTTTTAAAAATTACTCCTACTTAATTAATATTTCTCTCACTTTATTTTAAAGATACAGATACTGACTTTCAGAAGTATAGGAGGATAATTTTAATAAAAAAAATTAATATAATATTAATTTTTTTTTTATAAATAGAATTATCAAGAAAATGATTTTTTTTCTATAAATAGAATGAGAGAGAGAGAGGGAGTAATGAAGTCACAATTTTTTTTTTTATTTTTTTCATTTCTTTTATTTCTTTCCGTTAAGGCGTTAAAAGTTAAAACATACTTTTTCATGCCCTCACCAAATCTCACTTTTTCCTTTCCAATCTACCCCATCCCATCGCTTTCCAGACTTGATCACACCTGACTAAGCCCAGGAGTTGACCCTTGTGTGTCTTCTGGCTGAATTCGGCGCAAGATAATGGCCAAGAACCAACCATTCTGATTGGTGAAGAAGATTCAGCTTCAGAATCTGCGAGATATTATCTATTTTCACTGCTTTCTCCTTCTCGGCAGTTGGTGGAGTTTCATAATATCCCATCGTTATTAACTAAATAAATTATGGAGCTATTATAACTTTTCTTTGCGTCCTCTACCATGCAAGATTCAAGCCGGCAATACGCAGCTCCAAATCATTTCTAGGTTTTTATAGCTATTCGTCGGTCATTTGGACCGAGACCTGCAGGCTATGGCATCTGTAACTCCCCGCGATGAAGAGACGCCACTGGTTGCTGCAGCTGATAATTCGCCAATTCAAACTCCCAAGAACCATGCGAGGGATGTTCATATCCTGAGCGTGGCATTTCTGTTGATCTTTCTGGCCTATGGAGCTGCCCAGAACTTACAGAGTACTCTGAACACTGTGAGCCTCTGCCGAATGTTTCTTCCGTAGTTTACTCTTCGAGTTTCCTGTCCTAATTCAATTGAAATATGTTGCATTGCAAACGTAATTTGGATGCTTATGAACGTTTTTGGGTTTGAATTTTCCATTACAGGAGCAGGACTTGGGTACGACTTCACTTGGTATATTGTATTCGTCTTTCACTTTTTTCTGTCTGGTTGCCTCTTTGGTGGTTCGGGTACTCGGGCCAAAGAACGCTATGGTTGTAGGGACAACTGGTTATGTGTTGTTCGTAGCCGCGAACTTGATGCCAAATTGGTAATCACTTGCTATTTTGTGCTTATTATTCGTCTATCATTTCTGTTAAAAATGGAATTACAGTTACGAGCAAATATCTGTAAGTTTGAGTTAACAAAAGCATCTAACCGGAGTAGAGGGGCAGAGCGAAGTTTGGGATAAAAACATCATTCGTCAGATGTAGAGAGTGTAGGAAAGTCTTGAGTTTTGAGAGACTAGCTATAAGTTGTCGAAATTAATATTTATTTTCAGTGAGTAGAATTGAGAGTTCACGTATTCCGGTACATTATATGCCCCAAATTGACAATTTGACTGAAGTCTGGTTGGATGCAAGGATCACCGGTGGCTGTTTGAACTGATTATACCCATGAAAAATCTCAACAGTTCACACACTGATGTCTCTTCTACTCGTTATTTTCTAGGATTTCTGAATTGATTGTTTTGAATTCCACTATTTATGGCAGTTTATAGCTGTTGATATCGGCTCTTTCATAACGGAGCATCAATTTTGTTGTACTTTATGACTGTATACTGAAAAGATATTAACTTATTCCATGAATTCCTTACCTTTGATACATCCTTCTTTCAGGTACACGATGATTCCAGCCTCTTTGTATCTTGGATTTAGTGCTTCAATTATATGGGTTGGAGAGGTACAAGTAACATCAACCCATCAAGAATCAAAAGCTCCTTGACTTCTTCATGGAGTTATAAATATCTTTACTAGTCTTAATTTGACTTGTCAGGGAACATATCTTACTTTAGCTGCACGTAGTCATGCCAGAGCTTACAACTTGCATGAGGGAGCAGTGATTGGTGACTTCAATGGGGTGTTCTGGGCAGTGTTTGCACTCCACCAGGTGATGATGAATTATACTACTGAAGTCTGATATGTTTCCAGTGAAAAATAAAATGAAATAAAAATATCTTTTTGACTAATTCAAATAAAAACCTCTTTTTGATGAATTCCAACTTTGGTATAATTTTGTTTTGCAGTTTGTTGGAAATCTCCTCACATTTACTTTATTAAGAGATGGCCAGGTATGTGGCTTCTTGTGGCTTTGTTTGCAAATTTTCTCGTAATATTTTGGTCTCTGTTTATCATTATCAGCTCGTGCTCCCTATTTTTATCAAAACTACCCCTTCCTTCTCAGCTTTTAGGGCATGTCAGGTTCGAATTTTGGATGGAAAAGGAGAAAGGGAAGCATGAAAAATGAGATCACTTTATTTATATGATCCATGTTTTATTTTTGTTTTTTAGGGGAACAAGGGTAATTTCCCATAAATATCTTCATTCCCTTACTATTTCCAAACCTGACAATTTTATGAACCAAACATAGCCTTAACGGTGAAGAATTGCTGTTTTTGATAGGTGTACATAAAAACTAGCTACATGATAGTTAGAACCCTTGTTCCAAATTTTGCCAAATTAAAATGTTAATGATAGATATCTTTTTAACTAATATATTTTTTTTGCTATAATTATTTAATATTTGGTACTATTAGGTCGAATTCAAGCACTGTCAAGCCTAAATAAAGATATAACTCTCCTGATGTGGTTTTTTCCATCTACAAAGCTCAAACTCGAAATCTCACTGAAAGGATGTTAACTCTCTTGCCATTTAAACCAACCACCATTGATTTTTAATTGATATTTATCTATGCTTCAATTCATGAAATTATGTGCTCATAATGGTTGGGCATTTGGGCTTATGGGGTTGAACCTTTAATGTAGCATTGGTCTATTTCCTATTTGTTTTCTTTATCAAGTTCATTTTATCTTTAAAGATTGAATTTATGCTCCTTGGAAATGTGTTAATCTATATAATATGAGAAATCTATCAAGGAATATAAATATGAGCTGGGTTTTTCCTTTTACCAGTCAAAAATAAATGCTATTGTCAAAAATTAACAAGCTTCAGGCTTGGATACTAAATGTTTTGTACAATCTTGGATTTTAGTTTTGTTTTTCATCACTGCAGGAAGGAAGTACCAAAGGCACAACTTTATTATTCGTTGTGTTGCTTTGCATTATGGCCTTAGGAGTTGTACTTATGTGCTTATTGAGTAGACAGACTGGTAATAATAAGGAAAATGGGGAGCTATCAGATGCTGGTGTTGGTGTCTACTCATCCTTAAAGTCTCTTTCTAAATCACTTGCCAATTCGTTTTCTGATGTAAGAATGTTGTTGATCATTCCCCTCATTGCCTATTCAGGACTCCAACAAGCATTTGTGTGGTGAGTTCAATATTGATTTTTCCACCTCCTGGCTTCCTTTCACTTCCATTATCTCTTGTTTATTAATGAAATGTGGTTTTATTGTAGGGCTGAATTTACTAAGTATGTTGTAACTCCAATGCTTGGCATTTCTGGTGTCGGTAGTTCAATGGCAGTGTATGGGGCTTTTGATGGAATAGTAAGTATGAGAATGTTGAACTGTAATACCCTTACCTTAACTTACCTTTGGTAGTTTTTTTAATTAAAGCAACTTGATGCCTATTGCTCAATTTGTATGCATCATGCTGACAAGAGCATCTTTATATACGATTATCTTGGGGCAGGATTTTTGTGGTGGGGTGTTGTGATCCTTGCCATATAAAATATGTTATTGTGGATTCATTAGATTACTTTCATAATTTACTCAATTCTTTCAGTGTTCTCTGGCTGCTGGTCGACTTACCTGTGGTCTTACATCCATTACGTCAATAGTTTCTGTTGGAGCTATTGTTCAGGCAGTGGTAATTGTCCTGCTTCTGCTAAATTTGAGGTCAGCAATAAACACTCCTCTCTCTCTGTGTTCGTGTGCACGCTTATAATTTCATCTTCTCAATTTCTTATGTACCACTCACAATGCAGTATAAGTACCGGTGGGTTCATCGGTATTCTGTACCCACTTTTCTTGGCTGCCTTGTTGGGCATTGGTGATGGAGTTCTTAATACGCAGCTCAATGCTTTGCTTGGAATGCTATTTAAGAATGACACGGTAAACTTTTTCAAGCTATTCTCCAAGTATTATGTATTTTTTTCCTATGTAGCCCCTGTAATCTCCTAATTGAACTTTCACCTACAGCTAGTTAAACGGCTTGAACTCTAATTTTCATGTTGCATTTACGGGCAGGAAGGTGCATTTGCGCAGCTGAAGATATGGCACAGTGCGACAATTGCTATCGTGTTCTTTTTGAGCCCACACATTTCCTTCCAGGCAATGCTTGTGATTATGCTTGCTTCCCTATTCTTCTCATTCGGCGGTTTTCTATTGCTGACTCTCAGAGTAGCGAAGACTTCTTCCTCTACCGGAGAATGAACAAACTATCGCTCCAACTGCTACCGTAATAGATCCTCACATATTCTCATGCCTGCTTGTCTGTAAAATGTATCACGGTCTCAGTTGCAATTTTTGACAACGATAATCAAACTCACATGACTTTATTTACTAAAAGAATTAGACACATTAGGTCATTTATTCCATGAAACATAAAAAATAAGCCATATCATTTATAATTTGTAAATGGTATGATTTACTATAAATTTATTTCATATATATGTATTGATATATTAATATTGATATTTTCATAAATTAAGAGAGAGAGAGAGAGAGAGAGAGAGATCGTGGGTGCTCTACCCTCCAACTACCACGAGTGCTAGATTGTAATGCGGTGAAGTCGCTGTCCAGTTTTTTAACTAAACCGAACCCACAAAGCATGCTCAATTCTACACCTCAAAGTTTGGTCAGCACAACCATCATATGAGTATAGTCATTCTCCACTGTGTCCCTCTCCTCCTTCGCATCCTCATGTCCCTGATTCCCTCCACTAATAACTCAACGTCCAAGTAGGTATAGTTTTGTTGCACCCATTTTCACCTTGTTTGTAACGCCAATCCTTCTATTTCATCCATTTATACCCTAATCACCCCCCACAACTTCCCAATTGAACTCCATAATGGCTCTCCGCCTCTCTACTTTCATCCGTTTCCATCTCACAACTCCATGGCCTCTGCTAGTCTTTGCCGCAACTTGGACGATGCTTCTGACCTTGACGGTGGCGGTAGCCTCATTCTCGCCGGAGGCGGCTTTTGTTTTGGCCATTTCGCCCTCTTCTTCCTTCTCCAAGAAGTGCAAGATTGAATCTTCCATTAGAGTGCCCTTGGATGTTCCGGGAGACATCCTGTGTTTTCCTCCTCACGTGTTCACGAAGTGCAAGATTGATCTGATTGTCCCGCCGGTGTTTGCGGCGGTAATTGTAGCCGCTTCTGCTTGCGTTGTTCGGGCCGTGGGGTTGTGGGAGGATGATCAAACCCCTTGATATGTGAATCAGTTGAGTAATCGTTTAGAATTACATTACGTACTAGATTAAGGCGCAGAACATGTAGATATTTGTTATTAGTTTTTGAATGAAAACTCAACTGCAAAATTTATAGTTTTCCCGAGTTGACTTTCTTTTATTTAGTAAAATACTAGATTGATCCGATTGTCCCACTTGTGTTTCCAGCGGTAATTTGTAATCGGATTATTCATTTAGACATTAGATAGATATCTATTATCAATTTCTTTAATAAACGCCCGAGCGTTTACATTAGATTAGGAGAAGATCTTGTGCTGCGATTGTACTCATTGCTTCGATTACCTTGGCCTCTGTAACTGAAAGTAGCTGTAACTGAAAGTAGAAGTATTGATTGACACAATATAATTCACAACTGTTACCTACCACGCAGAAATTGCTTCCTCTCTCTCTGTCGTGTAGGGATTGGGGGAACCAATGCTGGACACCTGGTAGTGTCTTGTAATGTTGAATTCGTGGCTCATATTACACGCAGAGTCAAAACATAAAAAAGTGTCTGTAAATATATCCAGGGTCCCAGAATTTATGATTATAACTGCTATCATATGCATAACGAGTCTTAATAAACTCTAAAGCAAGAGGCTTTGTGTGCGTAATGTAGGTAACACTATAGAGCAACTGCGCTCACTCTTTTGAGACAGACTTGATCAACTTGTTGCTAAAATCCCAGAGTTTCCTCCCTAACACATCATCTGTGGCTAAAGCACTTGGTTGAAACTCGTTGCAATCCAGAAAGTATTTCCCACTCACACCTTTTACGCTTGGGTGCAGGGCAACGTAACATGTGGTTGCTGCTCCCTGCAAGATTCAATCAAAAGTACTGAGACTTTTACCACAATCTTTTTTTTTTCCCTGTTTATAAATGCCTTCATTAGAATTTTGAAGAGCAATGGAATCCGTACCTGTGGAACATTCTTCCATATGTAAAATGTGAATATCTTCAGAAAATCTGCTTGAATGATGAAATTGAATCACATTAGAAAGTTAGTAATATTATAAAAGGTGAAAGCTAGCATTAGGGAGACATAACGTACGCATAAGTAAGGAAGAATGTCTCATGAGAGGAGTCATTATAACTCCTGGGTGGACTGAGTTGGCTGTAATGTTAGCACCCTCTTCCTGGACACAGTGTCAGAAACCCAAAGTAAGTCAATAATGAAAAATTAGAATCTAAACTCTAGGACAATTTCCCTTGCTATGATCCCCAAAATAATTTCTGTGGGACCTCATGGAAATATGTGTCTATAAGCAAACAAATAAACATATTTTTTTATCAGAATGCATTATATATTTTTTGCGAATTTAATATTAAAAGATTCAAACTATGGAGATATACAGTTGTGCTTGGTGGTCCTACATATATTAACTGTAACTTATTTCTATAGAAACAGAAGATCAGAAGAATTTTAGGTGGATCACCTGCAGGCGACGAGAAAGCTCATTTGCGTGCAGTATGTTAGCTAACTTGGACTGCCCATATGCTTTTTTGTCAGAGTAACTGAAACATTATTATAGCAAAATACTAAATTACCAAGTACTAGGTAACTCATCAATAAAGCTACAACTAAGAGTTCACATGAATAACAAAACATACCCAATTTCATCATTGATTTGATCAAACCGAATCCCCTCTTCGTAACTGTAGGTGTGGGCAATGGATGACAGATTCACAATCCTCCCCTCGATCCCAGTTGCTTTTGCAGTTTGCTTCATTTTGTCAAGAAGAAGGTTTGTCAATAGGAAATGCCCTGAGAAAAGGATAAGAATTAGCGAACAACGAGATGGTCACTTTAGTTATAACATCAATCAAATCAAACTTGTTTGTTATTACCAAGATGATTAGTAGCAAATTGCATCTCGATCCCATCCTCTGAGAGTTGGAAGGGGCAGAACATGACACCAGCGTTGTTTCTGAAACAAAAAGGCCGGTCTGAATCAAATGCTCTGGCCCAGAGTTGAAATTGAGAGAAAAAATAATGAAGACACAGGATTAGAGAAATGACATCAAGATGTTGAGAGGGAGATCGAGAGCCATAAAATTTTCAACAAATGATCTGATGGAGTTGACTGAGCAGAGATCAAGCTTGAGAATGTCCACTCGAGCAGACTCATTTTCTTGCAGAATAAACTGTTTAGCTTCCTTTGCAGCCTCCATGTTCCTCGCAGCAATGATGACGTGGGCCTTTCGAAGAGCTAAGACTCTTGCTGTCTCCAACCCAATACCACTTGCTCCTCCTGCAAATTTTTTTTTTTGGAGCGTTTAGGACAGATATTCTATATATAGATTCAGGCTCAGGGAATAGTATTGTCATGTGATGTGCTTCATGAAAAGATTACAGTAATAAACAAGCCCTTCTGGTAGGAGGATTTCCCCCCCCCCTTACTTAGCCTCCTTGGAAAGGAAACCTATGAAAATTCTACAAGACATCTGTCATGGGATGTGAAGGTATAATAAAGGAAGACACACTTTAAAGGCAAGTCATGTGAAATTTTTAAGGCAAGAGAGACAGAAAGGGATCAAGAATTTTTTTTGTTGATAAAGGATCTTGATCGATTTAATCCCATCTAGAAACAAAGTTCTAGGATTTAATATGCAGAAAATAAAAAGTACTCCCAAAGATGCAAAGATAAAAAAAAGGTCTTGTGGGTCTCTCGTGCTAATTGTAATTTAGAATATCAGTTGTTCTTTTGAGTAATATCAGAATGCAGACACTGACCAGGGAAGATACATACATGAACCCAGTAAAATCATGAAATCTGTTAAAGAGACAGGTGCTGTTTAAGGTATGAGGAAGAAATGCAACAGACTGGTGTTACCTGTGACAATGGCAGTGAGATTGGTGGCATCAATTCCTTCAGTAGCCTGTTCTGCGGTTGAAGCAGATCCAAACCCACTTGGACCAGGCCTCCCCGTCACCAAGGAGAAGATACCCACCATCATTAATTTATTATGGAGTCAAGCCAAAAATGAGAATGATCACCCACTATTTATAAAAACCTCAGAGTTTTCCCTTCTGAGTTGTGACTCAAACAAATCACTTGCTCAAAGCTGCTTCTCTTCTCCTCTCCTGCAGGCTTATATTGACAAAGCACTGTCAATAACACATGCATATACATATATGTGTGTGCATGTGAAGGGAAGCCAATTAGGAAGAGACAATCAGGGTAGGGTGAGGGAGGAGATTAAATGAAGGGGTGAGAAGGGGAAGGTATAGAAGTGCAGGGAATGGGGCCTATAGAAATCAGAGAAGGAAAGCATGAAGGAATAGTAATAGGGGGTTTGGGATGTTGTAGGTAGTAGTAATAAAGTTCTCTGTTTTGGACCAGGAATTGGGTGTTTTAAATCGAAGCCGGTGGGGATCTTTAATACTCTCAGCGACCAATTTGGGGTTTCGGCCTTCTGGCGTTGTGTGGAATGGAACCCACGTGCCTCTGCTTCCGCTTCTTTCACATGCCTCATTAATTCAATCAAGCACATACTTTATACTCCCTCTGTTATTTTAGATTATTTTAACCGAATCACACAAATTAAGAAAGAGAATTAAAATTAATTAATTATTTTGATTTTTTTAAAAATTTTAATATTTTTTTAAAATTATCCTTATTTAATCTTTCTCTTTTTCTCTTTAGATACATTAAATAGGAATATTTTTTTAGAAATATATAATAAATACTACTTTAAAGGATTTTATATTTAGGATCAAGATAAAAGATCCTATATATAGGACCGGAGAGAGTACAACAAGCACCCGCCATCTCTCCCAGACTTGAAAGATACATACATACATACATATACATACATATATATATATATATATAAAAGCACTCCATACACTGGTTTTAACTAGGTACTCCTCTTTTTTTGTTTAATAAGTCTTTTTTGGAAAACAAACTATTTCTGTTTATAAGTTTTTAAAAATTCAATAAAACATCAAGTACTGCTTTTATAATTATACCTTTATTTTTACTAATTATTTTACACAACTTATTATAAAATCAGTTAGTAATAAATTAAAAGTATATTAGGAAATTTAAAAAGGATTCTAACATATTAATCACACTTTTTAATTTGTGTTCTAAAACCTAAAAAAACTTATATTACTTTCATTTTAAGATGTAAGAGATTTTTTTTTCAAAATATAAGAAATAAGTAATTTTTACTTGATAAATTGATGTGTTTTTTTTTTTAATTTTACCCTTAATTGAAGTAGACTCACTATTACGAGACATAAGTTAAAGTATAGGTAAGTAGAACATTAAATTAGGGATATTTGTAGAAAAAAATTTTCTTTGTGATATATTTAAAATGTTTGATTATTTTATTAATTATTTATTTCTTATATTTTAGAAATGAAGTAATATAAAGAAATGGGGAAGTGACTTAAATTATTTTGGTGTAATGGACAAGCCTTAAAAAAAATAAAGACATTATGTGTAAATATTTTTGCAGGAAAAGTGTGACTTTAAATTTTATTTATAATTCTTCAAATTCCTTTCATTTTAATTCAATAAGTTAATTTCACTTTAGAATTTAGTTTTATTTATTAATTATTAATTATTAATTTTATTCTTTTTTTAATTTTACCTTTATTTGACCTTTGTCTTTTAATTTTATTACTTATTATTTAATTTAGTTGGTAGAATAATAAGATGTAAAATTAAACTTCCTGATAAAAAATGCAGTTGGCATTAAAAAAATGGTAATTTTCATACATAGATTTACTCATATGATCATACCAATAAACAAATAAGAATAAAAAATATTTCAAAAATTTTGAAAATTAAAAAAATTAAAAATAAAATAACAAAAGTAAAAGCTAACTAACAAATTGAATTAAAAGTAAATAAATATATTGTGAAAGGTAAAATCCACCTCAATCTCTACACCTCGAATGAATTAGTCTTCAGCTATTGGTTGGGAAATACTCTTAATGCTCACAAAAAAAAATAAATAAAAATATAAAACAAAAAGAGTAAGTATAGATAAAGAAAAAGAAATGAAATAAAACTAGAGTCAAATAATAAAATTAAAGTGAAATAAAATTGAGAGAGAAAAATAAGAATAGAATATTTATGATAGATTTAATTAATTAATTCACATCAATTAGATGAACTTGTGAACCTGTCGCTATAAACCTGTCTGACAACAATCAAATGGGTTTGGCTTTTATCAAAATTAGTTTTCAAAGTCAAGAACAACTAATTGATGGAAAGGGAAATTAACTGTAAATTTTGTTTGGAATTGAAAAGATTTTATGAAAATCAATAATAATATTATATTAAAATAACATGCAAGGGTTCATTCTCAAGATCTAGATAATAAGAAACTAAAACACGGAAGGGAGGCCGATTCGGGAACAAACTTTCTAAGAAGTAGTATATTTTATTGAAAATTAATTTTTTGGAAAGTGTACGTATACTTTATTTTAAAGTTTTCAAGAAGTTCAAATGACATTTTAGGAGAAATATATTATGTTTTTACCTTAAATATGTAAATACTTTTTAATTAAAAAAACAGATCAATAAATTAAGGGCTTTTCTAAAAAATTATTATAATATATTTGGGAAGTAGAATTTCCTATAAGGTTTGTTTGGGAAGTACAAATTTCCAAATTAAACCTAACTTCCTAGAAAATTTCAAATGTTTTTTTAGTCAAACAATACTAATTACTCTACTTCTTAAAAAGTTGAATTTCCACTCTTTACTTTCCCATATTAAAGAAAATAGAATCTAAAACTCAAGATAAAGAAAAAAGAAGACAAATTAGGACCCATGAGTCAAAATATTATCCAATCAAGACCTCATTTAAAAGTTTCTAAGTATCATTAATTTGAATTTGCAAGTGAGTTAAACTAAATTTTTAACTGAAAATCCTAACTTGAAAATATTTTTTATTCCAAATCCTCTATTATCTTTTTCCCAAGATAAAAACACCTTTCAAAAAAATTCTAGCCACTAAAAAGAAAGCTATTTATTACTAGAAAAGTCTAATTTTTTTCTTTTTTTTTTGGGTTTGCATGGAAATGACTATCTCTTAGAGAAATTATTATTTCACAATATAAAATATTTTACAAATTATATAGTGTATTTAATTTTTTCACCTAAAATATTTTTAAAAGGATATAATTTTATTAATATTGAGAAGTTTAATTTGTGAGTCAGTTATATTAAATGAGAATAATTTAAAAAATAATAAAAAATTTTAATTATTATTTTTTATTTATATATAATAATTAAAAGGGGCTTCTAAATTTTATAAAATGGAAGGAGAATTAGAAAAGTCTAATTCTTTTTCACATCATGAAAATGGCTACCACGTCCATACCACACAAAGGACCAACCACATACATAGTTAAGGCTTGGAGGGCCCACACATGACAAAGTGATGACATGGGGAACGAATTTACTCCTCCTTTGGTGATTGGTGAGCGTGCCTGCAATGGCTGCAGTCCTCTGATTTATATTATAGGATATAAGATTTATTTTTATATTTATTAAAAAAATTAAAAAATATCCTTAAACATATAAAAAAAATCTAAATTTATCTATATTTATTAAAAAAATATTAAAATAATTAAACTAAGTAATTTCTTATGAGCTTTATAAGTGTAAAAAAAAAATAATCAACTTACATAATTAAATATAATAAAGATAAAATTATTTATTTGACCCTCTACACCTTATATTAACTAAGAAAAAAATAAATCTCATACCCTATATTATGGATTGGAGGGAGTAGATTTATAAGCAGCTATTAATTAATTCCTATCCAATATGTATGGATCTCATCTGTCTTTCGCCATACCATTAATTTACCCTTGCATTCCAACTCTCAACTAATTTCAGTTTGCCCACATTCCTCTTTTGCCTGCCTCCCTTTCTTTCTTTCTTTCAAGTTCAACTTACGTAAGGTTTAGATTTATCCTCTTCTCATCATGTTAATATGTAATAAGAGATGTTTTAAGAATTTTTTTTTATCTATAGTATAAAGTGTCATATAATAATTTATCATTTTTACTTTTCATTTATTATATTATACTAATATTATAACTTGTATTATATTTAATAAAAAGAGTAAAATTAATAACGGTAAAATTAGAAAGTTTGATTTTTTTTAATAAATTTAAAAATATAATAAAATTTTTTTTAATATACATAAAAATAATCTCAACACTTTATAATATGGGCAGGAGAGAGTATTTCATTTTGATTTTGTATATTATAGTATCTTGTAGAATAATACTAATATCTGATCTCCTATGCTGTTTGCATCCACTTTACATGTTAATGAGAATGTACGGCAGATTAAATGTGCATGCTCCGTAGGTCCATTCATGGACACAATTAATTATTAATTATAATTGAAAAACCACTATGAAATAGTATATATGAATGGAGGTGCTATATATTGAATTTTCTGGTGTAGAGTCTCACTGACGTGACGTGTAAAGTGTGAATGCATTTAACACTGTTGTAGCTACAATGTCGGAGATGAGATTGAGATGAGATATTCTACAATATAATATACAAAATAATATATTTGTTACGGTCAAACTAAGATATATTATCAATCTCCTTCACCATATATATATATATATGAGGTTAATTTATTTATCTTTTTTACTTATTCTTTTTTTTATTGGTCACTTTCTTAAAAAAAAATTTCACAATTTATAATATAAAAAAATCCGACACCAAGATATATTCACAAACACGCCTAGAAACGCATGAGATAGGAGTATATAGTCATAAAATAAAACAACCCACGGTTGTGGTGTTTCGCCCTTTTGTGTTTGTCTCTGATGGCAGGGTGGCTCAAAGTCGGTCACATCGTTATCGTAACCGAGCTATCTACTTTTTTATTTCCTTTTTTGGTCTGACATAAACTAGCTAGTTGGGAGGAAATATTGAAAATTTGTGAATTTCGACTCAAAAGAATGTATAAATATTGCGAAAATTGGTAATTGAGATTGAACTTCTTCTTCTTCTTTTGTTTATAATTATTTTACCAAAGAGATGAAACTGCTTTACAACATAAAAGTTTGTTTGTCCCAATATCTCTCTGTTCACCTCCAGAGAATTTACGAATTCTGAATGGCTAGCTAGAGTTCAGCTTGTCTTGATCTATAAAAAATAAATTTTGAATGTTTATAGTTCCCATATCAGCTTAAAAACAAATAGAAGAAATCTAGGAAAATTAATAAACTTCCATGGATGGTTTAAACGAGTAAAATTGGTTTTAAAAAATATTTTGCTCATAAATTAAAACACTCCATACACGTCTAGTTGTAGTAGTTTAGCCATGCTGAATGATTTGTTCCATCATGTCGTCAAATTGATGTGGAAGCATGATGAGTTGAACACGTCAACTTCGTTCTGCATTAAATATCGTGCAGTGAGATTACTGTAATATAATAAATATATTAACATGTTGATGATAATGATATGGACTATTATTTTTTTTTATTTTGGCCTCGGACAATTAGCTGTACAATATAAATAATATCTAATTGAATTATTGTCACGAAGCATATAATTAATAGGACAAATGAACACTCTTGTTTTCCCGTAAGTGATTTAATTAGCACTGTTACAAATATGGTTAGATTATTCTAATGAATCTTATAATTTGAAGCTAGTTTTTGTATTTTAAAAATTTCTAATTATATATGTTTTTAATAACATAAATATTTTCAATTAAATCCCCAACTATTGTTTAATATTTATTTGTTTTTAATTAAATTTTATTCATATAATTTGCTATATGTAATTCATGTTACCTCTGCTATTAATTTCAATGTCACTCCAACGGCCAACCTATATACCTTTCATCGATCGGGCATCGCAAAAACCCACAACGTGAATCCTTTCTGGCAGAATATACCTATTTGAATTTCCATTAATTCTCTAGCACTTTTATTATCTTCAAATTTCACCTTCTCATGCAGGGATAACTTTTTTTCTTTTTTATTTTTTCCAATGAATTACTGTATTGACTGACATGTAGGAGAATTGTGACTTGCCACCTAATTAATTTGTTGTTGCAATACTGAAGGAAATGGATCCCTTGGCGATGCAAAATCATCGAACGACATACATGACAAATTTAAATTAATATAACGCATTATAAGTAAAGAGCATTTTTGTCAGAAGAATTAATTTTTTATTCTACTTAGTATTATAGCATATATCTCTAATAGTCTAAAGATAGAATAATTAATATCATCTTATATTACTTTTCATCTGAAATATAAGTCAATTTAAACTATCTTACAAAATATTAAGAAAATTTGTTGAACTCCTTAAAAGTGTCACAAGTTTAATTTATTTTTCATATTTGCTCTTAATTAAATTCTCTGCTTTTTCAATCATAAATTTAATCTCTTGTCTAACTCTCTCATTATCTAATTTTTGTAGTGTATTTATAAAAAAATATTATTTAATAATTAAGACATGACTTATATTTTGTACCTTCATATTTAAGAACATAAAATATTTTTACATTGTTAGGCTAAACATTACATAGTATTTAAATTTTATTAGATATTATCTTATCAACTCTTATCAGGTCTTGTCTCATAACCAAGCAAGCCCTTAATTAGTTATATTAAACAATTATCAAAAGATTGATTGAAGCATGATAAATAAATTTTAAAAAATAATGATTTAATTACATTTTTTATAGTGTAATAATTTTAGGTTTACTCATTTTGAATTTAGTAGTATGAATTTAGTATATCTATAAGTTAACTAACTTTTATAACAAGAAAATTATGATAATTCCTTAATGCAGTTTTTGATTTTATCCAATATAAATCAAAACATGAAATCCACTTATAGAATTGAGTCATTTCACCATGACCTAATCAGCTTCAATAAGGAGACGTTATATATGAAACGAAAAAAGGGTCTCTCTCATCTTCCCACGTTATCCTTTTTGTTTTTTTTTTTTGATCAAACACAGTTTCATCCTCAAAAAATGAAGGTTAGCAAGAATAGGAAATTAGAAGTGAAATGCACCTAAATTATTTATGTCAGTAGCACTAATCAATTAAAGTCATGAACAAAATTTTTTTTGGGTCAACAAGTCATGAATAATTATGGGAACCGATAGTGGCGATAATTAGTAGACAATGAGATGGGTGGATTTTGCGGTCCATAATAGTCTCTCTTTTTCAAAGAAGTTGACAAAAATGTGGCATTTTCCATTGATCCAGTTTCAAAGGGGTAGGTTTGTGCCAGCTCTTTATTTTCATTTTATTTTTATTTTACTTTCATGCTAATTGAGATCAGTTGGGAGTCAATTTGAATAGTTGATCTTTCTCTCCTTCACTGCGTTTTCATGGGCCATACTTCAATTAGTACACGGGGACCATTGTGTCTGGAAATCTACTCCCTCCACCCCATAAAGACGTCAAGAAGAAATTTTTTTGTCCATAATATAGTATAAGGTCTCATGAAGAATTTTGATTGTTTTACCCCTAAATTTATTTAAGAACTCATTTTGTAACTCGTTTTAGAGTAATTAAAAAAAAGTGGTATCTACTTCTAATTAATTAAGATAAAATTGAAAATTTTGATTTATTTTCAAAAGTTTAACAATATAATAAAAATTTCTTAATATGCATAAAAGTAGTCCCAACATTTTATGATATGGATTAAAGTAAGTATATAGCTGAGAAGAGAAGATAAACCACAAAATAATTAAGGAAGAGATTATTAATAGACAGCAATTTTTTGTTAAAAAATATGGTGACAGTATAATGAAAGGATGATAATTCATTTTGTGAATTTCATCTTTAGATTTTTTTCTATATTAGAAATCGAACGTAAGTATAATTACTCTGCCTTTTAGCTTTGTAATTGGTATAATGGGGGACTAACCACAAAACCAAATGCTCTTATTTTAAGCTCTGACAATGAAAGTAGAGACTCGTGACATGGAGTTCTTCCCCGCAAACAATGGAAAGAATATCATCATGCGAGTCAAACGTTCCTGTCTAAATTTTTGTTTTTTTATAAAGAGCGTTCTTGTCTAAAATTGAATACATGAAAGGTTAATCTCATTTCCATACGATACTCCATAGTTTTAGTGCATCGGTTGGTGGAATGAACTACATAAAAGTTTGGCAAAATACACACACACACATATATATAAAAGACACCTTCAGACTTTATTTAAAATAAATTTTTAAAGGAAACTGTTAAGTGGAGGGTCCATAGCTCAGTGGTAGAGCATTTGACTGCAGATCAAGAGGTCACCGGTTCGAACCCGGTTGGGCCCTTTTATTTTTCACGTTTTTATTTTTTGGAAAAACTGAAGGCTAGGCCTAACCAAAAATAGATTTTATATCACGTTGGTTGTTATTGATTGTAATACAAGCCCAACTAAATAAAATGTAAGCCCAATTACTATTGGCATTTTTAGGATACTGAATCATTTATTGGCCCAGTTAGAATTTGGAAAGGCCCATAATGAACGTTCTCTAGATCTGGGGGAACGGTGTTGGAATCTGACTGTTTCCAGCTGATTGGTTTGTACGGAACAGAAAAAAGGAGCCGAAGAGAGCGAGAGAGGATTGTTTTACGTTGCTTTAATCAGATCTCCCTATTTATCTCATTTCCTTTCGGTTTTCAAGCAACATATTCAGATCCATCGGACAGGATATTCATGGCGGCAGCGAGGCGGCTCCGGGACCTGCAAGCCCAACCGGGTAACAGGATCTGCGTTGATTGCTCTCAGAAGAACCCCCAATGGGCTTCCGTTTCCTATGGTGTCTTCATGTGCTTGGAGTGCTCCGGCAAGCACCGTGGCCTCGGTGTCCACATCTCCTTCGTCCGATCCGTTACGATGGATTCCTGGTCCGATATCCAGATCAAAAAGATGGAAGCAGGTGGGAATGAGCAACTCAACGCCTTCCTTGCCCAATATGGCATTTCTAAGGAGACCGATATCGTCACCAAGTACAATACTAATGCGGCTAGCATTTATAGGGATCGAATTCAGGCCATAGCTGAAGGACGACCGTGGCGGGATCCACCGGTCGTTAAGGAGAACCTTGGTTCTGGGAAGAGTAAGCCTCCGTTACCGAAAACTGGAAATGATGGAGGATGGGACAGTTGGGATAACGATGAAGGGATCAGATCTCCCCATGACTTCAAGCGCAACATGTCTACGGGGGATGTAAGAGGGTTCAGTGGAGGTTCAACGGGTAGCAGGCCCGCGAGATCGAGGTCGACGGAGGATATCTACACACGGTCGCAATTGGAGGCCTCCGCTGCTAACAAAGACGGCTTTTTCGCTCGCAAAATGGCAGAGAACGATTCACGACCCGAAGGGATCCCACCATCGCAAGGAGGCAAGTACGTTGGATTCGGATCTAGTCCCGCGCCTTCTCGGGTGAATAACCAGCAAAGCGATGTCTTCTCAGCTATGTCTCAGGTGATTCATTGTGGAATTTCCTTTTATTTTGTGGCTGAGAAATGATGATGCGTTCTTGTGACCAATTTTGTGTTACATATTTCTTTCTGCTAGGGATTTGGTAAATTATCCTTGGCTGCTGCCTCTGCCGCTCATTCTGCTGCTAATGTTGTTCAGGCTGGCACTAAAGAGATCGCTACCAAGGTATTTGTAACTATTTTGTTTATAGTTTGATATATCAAACTGTTATATTTAGTTCCTCTTGAGTTTTTCGTAGAAACCATAATGGATATTATACGACCAAGCGGCATCCGAATGCTGTCACTTGAGTTTATCGGAATTTCTTTTACACATGAGCAGAAGACACAAATTTACTCCTTTCTTTCTTAGACAACTAAATACAAGAAAATAAGGAATCGTATATATATTAACTTTCTAACAGTAGTAATACTTGATTTCTGTCAAAGTATGACTCGAAAATTCTGTAAATGTGGAATGTGATGATCAATTATTGCCCTGTAATTTCCATATCTTGATTTCTATTTTGGTTTTGAGAATAAAGATTAATGATTGAGCCAATAGTGGCGCATTGTGAAGTGGATACAGTACAGAGAAAAGGTGTTGAATGACAAAATAGGGAATTAATGTATGCTAAGGTTTTTTTTTCTTCTATTTTTTAATGTAATTCCAAAAGAAATTCCATTTTTCTTGTGATTCATATTATTGCAAGTTGTACGTGATCTAGTAAATTTGTTGACTGATTTTATCTTCATGTTTCTTAGGTGATAAAATCATATTCTCATGTTTAGGAAGATAATTTTAATACAACAACGACAACATTAGCCTTATCTTACTATGTGGGGTCGGCTACATGGATTATATGACGTCAATGTGCTCTATCAAATACCATCTCCTCAAATAAATCATTTATCAAAAGATCATTCCTTATAACTTTTCTTAGTGTTCTTTTTGGTTTTCCTCTATATCTTTTAATAGGGTTCTAAGCCATTTGATCAACTCTCCTCACTGGCTTCTCTTGTCTTCTTCTTTGTACATGCTCAAACTATCTTAAACGATTTTTCACCATTTTCTTCTCGATAGGTGCTATTCCAATTTTTCTTTGTATACAGTCATTTCATATCTTATTCAATTTTGTATGACCACATATCCATCTCAACATTCTCATCTCTGTTACTCACATCTTATGCTCTTGTTGTCCTTTCAAAGCCCAACATTCACTACCATATAGCATCGCTAACCTTATAGCTGTTCGATAAAATTAAGCTTGGTAGGTATCTTGCGGTCACAAATAACTCTTGATACTTTTCTCCACTTTAATCACTCAGCTTGTATCCTATACATAACATCCCCATCAATTTCACCATCACTTTATAAAATCGACCCCAAATATCTAAACTTTGACACTTCTGGAATGGTTTGCTCTCCAATTTTTACCTTTGAATCATTTCTAACTGGCCTTTTATTAAATTTGTAATGCATATATTCCGTCTTACTTCTATTCAAGCGAAAATCTTTTGATTCCAAAGTGTGTCTCCATAACTCAAGCTTAGAGTTGACTTCTTCTTTTGAGTCCTCAATTAAAACTATATCATCTACGAAAAGCATACACTTTAGAATTTCTTCCTGTATATGATCTGTTAGAACATCCAAAATCAGATCAAACAGGTATGGACTCAAAGAAGATCCTTGATGTAAGCCTATTATTATAGAAAAGTCCTTTGTCACATCTCCAGGGGTTCTCACACTTGTTGTTGTCCCCTCATACATATCCTTTATGGCTCAAATATAAGCCACACGGATATTTTATATAAGTCACACGGATACCTTTCTTCTCCATTGCTTTTCCTAATACATCTCTTGGTACTCTATCATAGATTTTTTCCAAATCAATGAAAACCATATGCAAGTCTCTCTTTTTATTCCAGTATCTTTCAATCAAAATCCTTAATAAATAAATAGCCTTTGTTGTAGACCGTCTTGAGATAAATTCAAATTGGTTTTCCGAAATATGAGACTCTTTTTTGAGTCTATGCTCAATTATTTTTTCCCAAAGTTTCATGGTGTGACTCATGAGTTTTATCCCCTAATAATTAGCACAATTCTGAATATCCCTTTTATTGTTATATATAGGAACTAGAGTGCTCTTTCTCCATTACTCTGGCATTTTCTTAGACCTTAAAATCTTGTTAAATAACTTAGTGAGCCACAAAACCCCCTTCTCTCCTAAGCACTTCCAAACTTCGATAGGAATACCATCGAGACCAATAGCTTTACCATTATCTATTCTCTTAAGAGCTTCTTTTATCTCTTCAACTCGAATCCTACAGTAGAAGTTCAAATTGAGATCATCTTCATGAGTTGTTAAGCCTTTGATATCAATAGTCATATTCAATCCACTATTGAAAAGCTTATAAAAGTAGCTCTCTCATATTTCTTTGATATCATTATCTGAAACCAAAATTTTTCTTTCCCCATCCTTAATACATCTTACTTGGTCCAAATCTCTTGATTGTCTTTCCTTTCTCTTGACAATTTTGTAAATCTTACGTTCACTATTCTTGATTCCTAAATCCTGGTAAAATTTCTCAAAAGCTTTAGGAAGATAATTTTAATCTCTTGAAAAAATATTTTGTGCATCTTTCTTGAGTTATTTTATTGTCTTTAATTAATTGCTTCAACTTAAGCATTTGAAAAATCATGGTTGGCGTTTAATAAGGACTCCAATATACTTCTAATAGTATTCTTCTTCACGATATGGAAACAATTTTTGGAGTTCTGGATAAATTCACTGAACACAAGTTTGAGACTTAAACTTACAATGAAGAGAAGTCTCTTGCACATTTGATCATCAAAGAATTAGTCAGTTATGTTGATTTAGATTGTATTATCTTTCAATCCAAAACAAGGTAAATCTAGATCTTGACGATCTGGTGCTATTTACTGCTGATGATTTGTGTATCTGTGTTGTCTCTTAGTGCATTGCTTGAGGATGAGAGCTGGCAATGTAGTCTGTAGATGAACCATGATAATAGTCTTGTGGAACACATAGTTATTAATAGTGCCTAACACTCTGAAGTTATTATGGAGCTGCATGAAGATGTAGCATAAAATTGAATTGAATAAAAATAATTCACGAACCAAACTCAGATTAAAAGTAAATTCATGGCAACATAATAATGAAATTAATCACAATATCAACCATATCAAGAGCTTCACTAATAGTTTTTCTTCCACTACTAACCAACAGTTGTTCATTCCTATCATAGATCTCTTTCAATGATATTGGATTAATGTTATCAGGGGAATTAAATCTTCTTCTCAAAGTGCTATTATACTTAATGATCACTAAGTGCCTGTTTGGATAGAAGAGATAATCACTTATCGGATCCCATAAGTGATTATGTGCTGAAGTTTCCAAACGCAAATTACTTTTCAATGAGCACTTATGTCTCAAATAAGTGCTTATGGAGGAAGTTGAATTTTTCTACTTATGATAATCACTTATCCTCCCATAATCATTTATTTCATTTTTCTTTCTCATTATCCACCCAATAATCACTTAAACTACCAAAATCCAAACTCATTTCTTTTCTTAAAATCACTTTTGAGATAAAAATATCTAAACACAAATAACTTTTGACATAATCACATATCCTCATAATCTATTATGAATAAGTACTTATCCTCATAATCTATTATGGATAAGCTAATCCAAACACACACTAAATCAATGAATTTAGAGCAGCTATTGCCCAATTTATCTGTAGTGCGAGCTACAGCTATACTAAATTATCTCTTGTAACGCAGCTTTAACAAGTTGCTATGCTATGCATGCGGCAAAGACCCATTGGTCTGGCCTACAAGCAATAGGGTGCTATTAATATCTATTGTGGAACATGTACTGTTTAAGAGAAGTGTATGGCCGTAGCTTTTGCTGTGAGTTTGACTGGTTGTGTCTAATTTACGAAATTCTCTTAGATGTGTTCTGTTGGAACTTGAAAATGGAGGAAGAAATATTAATGTCACCACTGGTTCCTGGAAGTTAAACTCACTGACACGAGTTGTTATCCTTTGTTTTGTTGCAGATTCTCTTGGGAATTTTCTGAGTACTCCTTTTCTGAGTTTAAAGCTTCAACTTTGGCTTTCTTTTTCTTTTCTTTTTGAATTTTTGGGTGCCAGGAGGATGCATTGGAGCTTGTGAGGTTCTTTTAGACATTGTTTTTAGGCCCACGAATTATGCATTTTCGCAATATATGTTTTCCTTTATTTGAAAGGAGGAATTGTTCTTGGCCCAAAAAAAAAAAGAAAAGAAAGGAGGAATTGTTGTTGGTTTATATTCATTGATTTATTATTTATATTCTTTCTGTCAGGTGAAGGATGGTGGCTATGATTACAGAGTCAATGAAACTGTCAATGTAGTCACTCAGAAGACATCAGAGATAGGACAAAGGACGTGGGGGATTATGAAGGGGGTCATGGCTATGGCTACACAGAAGGTTGAGGAGTACACTAGAGATAACCCCAATTGGACAACTGATAACTGGCAGCGAAATGAAAACGATAGAAATGGCTACTATCAAGAATATAATCACGAGAATAAAGGTTGGAATTCTTCTACCGGAGGAGGGCAACATGCATCAGTTGGTAAGACTAAGACTATCGACTCAAGCTCATGGGATGATTGGGACAATAATGATAATAGGAAGAAAGAACCAGCTAAAGGATCAGCTACCCCTAACAATGATGGTTGGGCTGGCTGGGATGATCCTAAGGATGATGAATATGATCATTCCTGCCAGAGTGTATCAAATAAGAATGCAGCTGACCATAATGGAAAGCCAGGTGACAACTGGACAGGAGGAGGCTTTCTGTAAGGTTTGTAAATCATGATATTTGAAAAGTATCTTTCTTTTTTTTTTTAAATCCTCCAGAAGATGGGGACGAACAAATAAAAGAAGAGGACAAAATGTAAGTTACGTGGTATTTCTAAAGGAATCTGCGAGTATCTCTGAAGCTGCTTGACCTCCGAACTCCATGAAATTTTAATATATGCCACACGGGTGTACGGGTGCATGTGTGTTATTGGGGAGGGGATTGACTGGATGAGCCATGGCAGAAACTTGAGATTAGAAAGAATTATATTTCGCTTGCATATGCGTAATTAGTTTGTTGCTTAATGTCTATTTTGATCTACCTCTGTTTTTATGTACATCATTTGAAATCGATAACTAGTGAAACATTTATTTGACCAGGTTTGAACCCATCTTTACATTGCTATGATTCCAATTCAGATACAAGTGACGGAATTATAGCAGCTTTCGAGCGGATCACATTCTGGCCAACAGGGATGCCTCTAAACTTTGTGGATGTAACCACACTATCAAAGATAAGTTTGTTGATGTACAAGTTTCCGAAGGAAGGGCTTGTTGCTCAAATTTTAGGAGTGCCGATACCTGGAGTTATGAAGAAAACATTATTGTAAGATGAAAACTTCCGAACTATTTTGAATTTGTTGCAACTAAATTTACCTGTTAATTGTTTATTTGCTTCATATTGAACACATGGTTTTTCATTGTTAGTTTACCAAAACTTACGATTATTTTTTTGGAGCCAAACTGGAGTTGATGCAAATTTAGCGGATCTCCTCTCTAAATACATATATATATATATATATATATGTATGTTTATATATATATATATATATTTTGTTTTTTCTTTTTTGGTGTCTTTTGATAAGTTGAACTCTTTCACAGTCATCAATGGACATTTGTTTCCATTTATAGTGATCTGAGTTCGGTTGGCTTAGAACCACGGGCTCTGCGGATTACTCAAGCTACGGAAATGTAGAGCTATATCTTTTTATTTTTAGCCTTCTAGTATTTCATTTGCTCAACTTAGTACGTACTGCATTATAGTATATAAGTACAAAGTGAAACTCTTTTTATTAGTTTAATAATTTCTTATTCATCCCTTATATTATGAATTTTCTTTTTATTAGTTAGTGATATATCCGAAATTATTACTTTTTTTTATCAATATAGAGACGGACTTACGAATATTTACTGGAATTGACATAAATCATTAACAGCGACCAAAGTTAAAAAAAATAGAAAATTAAACTAAATGAGTTTAGTTGAAAAAGTGGCAAATCTATTCTATTTAATATTTATAATGAAATCTTCAATTTTTTTTTGCCGAAAGAAATCTTTAACTATAAAGAATATATATTTGCATCGTTTTTTTTTCCTCTCTCGTTTGGCTTGATATGTGCGCATCGTTAAATAAAAGAAAATGAACCTGGAGAGTATGTTAAGGAAGAGTAAACATAAAATCTCTCATTGGACATACTTTACCAATTTAAACATTTTTCTATCTATGAGCACACGGTCGAGGAAACAAAGCTCTGCCAGAAGACGAGACGGACAAGCTCAAGGTCGACGTATTTCCCCCCTTTATTTTTTGAGACGATTTATTCTTCCTAGATATGTGACAAGGTCAAGGACAGAAGTTCCTAAAGGAAAATCTTTATCCTTATCCGAGGAGATGAAATTGATCAATGGCTTTTGCCTTAATTTTGTAAACCTATTATGGGAAATTTTCCTGCTATTTAAAAATACATACATATGAACAACCCCACCCCAGATGAAACTGAATTAGCCATGTAAAACGCAGCAATTATCAGTTCATTTCCGCTACACACTGTTGTCGTTTGATATTGAAATCCCATTCCCCATGGACGACTCGTCGCCCTTGAGATCGTAATACCCAGCCTGCACTTCACACACTGGAGCCTCCTCTGCCAGTTCCACATCGTGCTGTTGAATTATCAACACCAACGACACTATCCCTGTCCCGATGAGGCCAGAATGTCTCCTACCGGCCCCAACTCCGCGTGCTCCTCCTGCCTCTCTGCCAATTCCGCCACCATGCTTGACGGAAATCGCCCCCTCCCAAACACTATCAGATCGTATTCCTCACTCTGCCCTATTCCCAACACCTCCTCCACTATGTTGCTCTCCGCCGTCTCCTTATACTCCGCCATCTCACTCTACCTCTTCCTGAATTCCTTTACGGCAGTTGCATCCAGCTCCTGCAATTCCACACATTCATTTTTCGAACAAAATGAAAAATGTGTTTGTGTGTATATATATTTGAAATTAATTTTTGACCTGCTCTTTCTCACGGTTCATTGTAGCGGTGGAGAAGCTGTAGCTTTTCCCGCTGCTCTTATTTGCGGAGGGGCGTAACATGGCACCGTCACCGTCCAATCCATTTCTATCCACTAATCTCACAACGGTAACCTTAACGGCCGGATGCTCAGCCATTCTGCCGCCCAATTCCACGGCCTCTCGGTCATCGGGCCCACCAACGAACAAAACACAGACCCGCTGGGCAACGGTTGGAGATGTTCCTGACCCATTTCCATATCCTCGATCTACAAGCAACGCCACAGAGCATGGCGAATTCTCGAGCACCCTCTGGTTAACCCCTCTCCAACCGTGACCCATATTCTCCAACACTTCATGTCTCCCACTCCCAGCCTCTTCTTCCCCCATTTCCATCCTCCACTGCTTGTGAAAGGGCAAGATAATCATAGCCACTCTCTTCTGCTCCGCCACGTGGCAAATGTCCTCGTGCATGGTGGACAGAGAAGAGATGGCCATGCTGGGCCGGACGGAAACCCGACCGAGTTGGCTGTAGGCCTGAAAGGCTCCGGCGGGGCGATCATGCCAGTGGCCAGTGTGGAAGTGGTTGAAGAAAGGGAAGCCATTCTTGAGGGCTCGTTGGGCCAAGATGATGGAAGAGGAGCGTTCGGAGAGCTCCACAAGGTGCATGATGAAGAACTTGAGAAGAGAGTTCTTGGTGCTGCGAGTGGATTCGATGAGGCTGATGATGGAGGGTACGTTGCCAAGGCCATGCACGCAGGCTAGCACTCGCAGCTCCCCCGCCTTGTCTTTCTTGGAGCTCGAAGACAAATCCCCTAGCCTCCGGTGGGTCATCGCGGAGATGCCACGTGCGGGTTTGTAGGTGGCCATCACTGTTGGGGTTGTGATGAAGGTGGTGAACAGAGCCATTAGAACCAGAATGGCGAACATCTCATCATTCAGTACCTGTTCATTAAAGCACAGATATTTAATTAAATTATCATCACCCTTTATAAAATCAGAATAAATAAATCTATATAAGTAAACATGATCTTTGGTTTTATTAAGCAAATGTATCTGATACACTTACAAATTTTCAAATGTATACAATATTTACTATTTAGTTATATATCAAAGAGAACTTATTATTGTCATACACACACACACTCAGACAAAGAAGCTTTATTTGTTTTGTCTGCACTGCACTTTTTACTTCTTATTTAACTAGCAAAAAAGTGTCGTCAAGGATGCATCCTACGTGTCACTGACATGGTGTGTATTGTGAACAGTAGGCACTATCAATCTTTGGTTGACAAACCACAAATCCTTGTCATTAAAAGTGGGAAATAGAGAATATAAGTCAAAAGAAACCACAAATGATATAGGCGTCACGGTGTCATTATCGATGATCGTTCTCAATCTCAGGGACGACGAGCTGGCGGACATTAATTTGTGATCATTCATGATCTGTGGTTTGTTTTGACTTGTATATATTCCCGCAGCAACCCACCTAGTTTTATTCACAGACGGAGTACTCCAGCAAGTACTTACAAGTGATTTATAACTTTACAGTAGTGCAACCACATTCAGTAATGGCCATTTTTGGGATGGATGTGCGGCAGTTCAATCAAGGCCCCGTGAGAAATCTTGATGATGCAGCCGGAGAATATAGCAAGTGAGGGAAGGCTACTAAGCTATATATAAGCCAATGCAAATGAAGCATTATTAATTTCTGCCGACAAGTTTCATAATTAGAAGCAGGATGGGGGAGCAGAGGAGGAGCTCTTGTTAGTATTTGGTGACCTCACGACTTTTTCTGCTTTTACTTTTCTACTTGGTTCTGGGCTGTTCGAGGGACACGTCATCTATCAAGAGGAGGAAACATGCTTTATATTCAAAACCCTTATGAAAACATTACCGAATACATTGAAGACCCAAATCTCCAACTTAATTAGTCCGTGGAAAATCTCGGTTACTAATAATGATGACACATGTAAATTTATGGGTATAATAACATATCCACCATCACTCTCTTACACTTGTGGTTTACACGCAAATCCCAATCCCAGACTTCTTTGTTAATTTGTGAAAATATTAGACATAAATCAAATTGGTGACAGATTTATGTAATTCCTCTATTGCTAAATATAATACACTTTTTACAAGTATTATTTATTTTTAAATATAAGATACTTTATAGTGTTATATGAGGAACTTTATAATATTATATAGTGTATTAATTATTTTTTTCTTTCATATTCCTAATATATAATTAATATGAGAGAAATAAATAATATAAAAATAATGAGAGATAATATAATTAATAAGAATAAATAGTGAAAATATTAAAATTTTTTAACAAATTTAATGATATAACTTATTTTCTTAAAATATGTGAGATAGTTGAAAGTGTTTTATATTTAAAGTGGGAGAAGGAGCGGAAATATCCCAACTATCACTTTTCAAATATTCAGAAATGAAAATATTAAAATTAGACCTCTTATAGCCATAGTGGGTCCGCAAAGTAAGCCAAGACGTGTTACTCGTTTTGACGTGCCCACTCCATGATTTTATATAACTTCTCTGAAAATCCAAATCCTTGTTATACTATTGACTGAAACATGTACTAATCGAGTGTGTGCAAAATCCAGAAAGAGAAGGTGACTGAGCTAGCTGGAAAATACTGAATTGACCCAGCTGCTCTGTAGAATTGTAAAAGGAAAATAAGATGGAGATTCCATGCAATGTTCATTCGGTGAAAGGATATTCCAATTCCATGCTATCTGACTAGTCAGAATGTGGACTAACCAATCAACCGCGCAAAACAAGTGAAACATCACGGTGTCTTCCCTCCCTTTGTTTTTTTTTTCTTTCTTCTGTTGACCCATAAAAAAAATTGATGCTCTTCTACGCTTTAATTACGAAGACATTATTTTACTCTGATCATGAACATGAATTGATCCAAACAAAGTAAATTGCTTATACGCTTTGATTACTTTATTTCAATTATTGGCTAACTTACGTTCCCCTTCTGTTAATATTTTTCTAACGAAGCGAACTAAACTTATTGTGTTTTTTTTTTTTTTACCAAGGAACTAAACTTATTGTGTTGGTACTTAGTAGCACAGGGAAGAGAAGGCAGGTCTATTATAGGCCACGAGTAGGATAAAATAACATTAAGGGCACGTGGCACGTAGACGAAAGCGTCCCAAAAAAATGGAAAGGAAAGAATCTGAGCTTTTTCTCTTTGCCAATGTTGAGTACGATCAGCTCCATCAGGCCCTTGGTGTTCATGAGGACGCCCAGCGTTAAGGATTCCCTCGCCGGAATGAAGTACATCATCGCCACCGCGAACCTGCCGAGTATCTTGCCGGCGCAGGAGGTGGTTATGACCACCGCCAATAGCCCCCAGGCCTCACCTCCTCGGATTTTTGCCACGTCAGTCTTCAACCCGCTTGATGCAAGATATAGTGGAAGAAGCAGACCCGACACAAAGTCCTCTATTCTCTCTATTAGTCTCTCCGCGAAATCTCCTCCTTTCGGAATGGTCAACCCAAACACGAACGCTCCGAATATTGAATGGATCCCTATTAAGTCGGTCATGAAACCCGACACCATCACTCCCGCTAAGATCAAGCAGATATAAGCCTCGTCAACGGCCTCGTGCTCAGATGAGCATCTCCGGCCCACCCACTTCATAGCTGGTCGGATAACAACCATCATGAAACTAACGAAAGCAACCCCTGACATAAGAAGCCACACTGACACTAACGGACTCTAGTGATGCCCGCCGCCGCCGTCACCCTCGAGAGCCACGGCCAGAGCCAGCAAGATCCACGCTGCGAAGTCGTTGAATGCTGCTGCGGCCATCGCGATTTCTCCGATCTGAGTAGTTAAGAGTTTGAGCTCTGCTAAGATACGAGCGATAACACTGTGGTAAATGAGTTTATCTTATTCATTCCCGTGAAGAGTAATTATACAATAGAAAAAAGAATGAGAATACAGCTTTACAAAAAATAAAAGGTAACTGAACAAAAGAAAAGTCAAATGCACAAATAAATATAGCTAACTAAATCAAAACAGAAAAAAGAAAACTAACTTTAGAAAAGCATTTCTAAACTAATCTAATCATATGGTCTATTACCCAGCCGCAAGCTGGGGCATATATATCTGTCATGCCTAGCTTGGATAAAAGGGAATGAAAGGAAGCTGAATGAAGTGGTTTAGTACAGAGATTAGCAAGCTGATTTGATGAACGAAGAGGCATGAGATGAACTAATCCAGACTGAACCTTCTCTCTAACCAAATGACAATCTAATTCAATATGTTTAGTTCTTTCGTGAAAAGTTGGATTGTGTGCAATGTACAAAGCAGATTGATTATCACAAAAAAGAATTGCTGGATTAGGCTGAGGTACTTTAAAATCATCGAGTAAGAATTTCAGCCCCTGTATTTCACATGTTGTACCAGCAAGTGCATGGTACTTAGCTTCAGAAGAAGATCTTGAGACTGTGTGCTGCTTTTTAAACTTCCAGGAGATCAAAGCTTTGTCCAAAAAAACACGGTAACCTGTAATTGAACACCTAGTATCGAGGCATCCAACCCAATTAGAGTCACCGAAGGCTTTTAATCGAAAATCAGAAGTAGCTGGATAAAACAACCCTTTACTTGGAGAAGCCTTAATATACCGGAGTACTCGATGAGCTGTTTGAAGATGTAATGAAGTAGGATTATCAAGATATTGACTTAATTGATGAATTGTGTAGGACAAGTCAGGTCTAGTAGTGGCAAGATATAATAACCTTCCTACTAGCCTTCGATAGCTTGAAAAATTGTCAAGGGCAGTACCTCCTTCTCTAGTTAACCTTGTTGATCTATCCATAGGAGTAAAGGCTGGCTTTGATGCTAGAAAACCAGAATCAGCAAGAATGTCAAGAGCAAATTTTCTTTGACAAATAGAAATTCCCTCTTTAGACCTAGCCACTTCTAAACCAAGGAAAAACTTCAAAGATCCCAAATCTTTGATTTTGAAAGTTTTGTCAAGGAAAACCCTTACTCTATGAATCTCATCCAAGTCATTTCTAGCCAGTATCGCATCATCAACATACACTAATAAAGCTATGAAGGAAGAATCAGAGGACTGCACAAACAAAGAATAATCAGACTTGGATTGGGAGTACCCACAATTAAGAAGGGCATTAGACAATTTAGCAAACCATTGTCTACTAGCATGTTTCAAACCATATAATAATTTTTGCAGTTTACAAACAAGGTTGGGTTTAGGAGAGAAGAAATTAGGGGGCAATAACATGTATACCTCCCCATTTAAGTTCCCATGCAAAAAAGCATTGTTAACATCTAACTGTTCCAAGTACCAATCATGTGCAGAAGTTAAAGCAAGAAGTAACTGAACTGTGGTCATTTTTGCTACAGGCGAAAAAGTATCGAAATAATCAATACCTTATGTTTGGGTGTACCCCTTAGCTACTAACTTCGCATTGTAGTGTTCAATTAAACCATCAGCCCTGTGCTTGATCTTGTAGACCCACTTGTATCCAATGGGAAGCTTGCCTTTAGGTAGTTCAGTAAGGAGCTAAGTGTGATTATCCTCTAAAGCCTTAATTTCAGCAGCCATTGCCTGCTGCCAAACATCATGCTTAACAACTTCTTTATAAGTTTTGGGTTCAGAGGAGACAGAAAGAGATAAACTGAAATGTCTATGAGTAGAGGACAAATGGTCATAAGACAAAACTGAAGATAAAGGATAAGGATTACCTGAATCATTGGAAGGAGATTGTGCTGAAGTTTGGAGAGAGCAATGATAGTTATGCAAGTACTGTGGTGGCCTTCAAACCCTCTGAGAATGTCTTGTGGGAACAATTATTTGGGTAGATTGTGGAGTATCAAATGAGATAATTATTAATAGGAGAATCAGAATTTTGGATTATAAAAGGTGAAGGAGAAGAAGGTTCTTGAAAATCAATAGTGTCCATAAAATCTAAGGGTTTTGTTTGTTGGGGTAAACAAATGGTATCTAGTGTTGAATAAGAATCAAATGTATCACATAAAGGGAACACCTTTTCATAAAAAATAACATGGCGAGAAATAAAAGTCTCTCTATTATTGATGTCAACCAAAATATAGCCCTTAGTACCAGGTTTGAAACCCAAAAAAATGCACTTTTGAGCCCTTGGATCAAATTTAGTGCGATGAGTAATAGAAGTAGAAGCATAGCAAAGAGATCCAAACACTTTCAAAGATTCTAAATTTGGTGCTTGATTAAAAAATAATTGATATGGAATTTCATTTTTAAGAACAGGTAAAGGGAGTCTATTTACTAAAAAAATTGCATGAATTATTGCATAATTCCAATATAATTTGGGTAGCCCTTGCTACATTTAAAATATGTTGATGTTTTCTCTCGACAACACTGTTTTGTTCAGGAGTCTCTACGCAAGAAGTTTGATGCATAATTCCTTTGGATGAATAAAATGATGGCATATCAAATTCAGCTCCATTATCAAATCTAATTGTTTTAATAGAGGTAGAAAATTGATTTTCAATAAAAGTCACAAAATTTTGAAGTTGGATCCTAGCCTCAAATTTTAATTTCATTAAAAAAAATCCATGTGTATCTCATATAATCATCAACAATGGTGAGAAAATACTTATGCCCATGTATAGAAGGTATAGAAAAAGGTCCCCATATGTCCACATGCAACAGATCAAAAATATAAGAGGTGGAAGAGGTACTAACAGGAAATGATAAATGCTTCTGTTTAGCATAATGACAGATATCACATTAATTATTGAATGAAGTACAATTCAGTGAAGGAAATTTCTGAGATAAAGTGTGTAAAACTGATTCTGAAAGGTGGCCTAAATGATAATGCCACAAATAAAAGTCTGAATTACATTGAACAGAATTAGAAAAAGCAAAATTAACCAAAGAGGGTGTACTTGCACGATTGTGTAGTATGTATAGCTCTTGTTGAACTTCAGCTGTACCAATCATCTTCCAATGGGTCAGTTCCTGTATCAGACACTGAGAGGCATAAAAGATGAGTCAACAATCATTGTGAAGGGTGATTTTTCATATGGAAATCAAATTAAAGGTGAACTCTGGAATATAAAAGACATCAATGAGATAGAAATCTGAAAAAATCTGAACAGAACCAGAATAACAAGCATAAACTGCTGTACCATTTGGTAAAGTGATAGAAACGGGGGGAATAAGTCTATAGGATGTAAATTGAGACAAAGAGAACAAATATGGTCTGTTGCATCACTATCAATTATCCAAGAAGTGGAAGAAACATTAACTGAAACACAAATAGACTGTCCTCTATTGAAAGTAGGAATGGTAATATTTGCAAATTTACCTAAATTAAAGGTAGGAACAAGATTAGAAGATGAGGTGGTGGATAAAACATGGTTAAGCACATGTATTGGATTAGATGATGGCTGCAATAAGGCTAGGAGCTTATTGTATTGCTCCTATGTGAACTGAGGTGGTGTAGACAAAATCCCTTGAGATGCACGAGGTACAATTGACTTCTCTTCACCAAAAACTTGAGAAGTAACATTATTAGCAAATGAATTACGATTCTTGAACTTGAAGCCTGGAGGAAACCCATGCTTCTTGTAACAAGTCTCGACTGTATGCCCATTCTTACCACAATGAGTACAAAACTTGACAGCACTTCCTCCTTGATTAAATGATCGATGTTACTGACCATTAAGAGGACCTGACCCCTTTGTTGCACAAATCTTAACCTCAGTGAAGGACTGTATTTCTCGTTCTTGTTGTACCACCAATAAAAAAACTCGGTTAATAGGCGGCATAGGATCCATCATCATAATTTGAGTCTTAGCTCCAGAGAATCTCTCATTCAATCCCTTGAGGAGCTGTATAACATAATCTTGATCTTGATGCTTGCAAAAAAGTAACATAGCTCCACAAGAACAAGAAGGATTACAAGAACAAACCGGTAATGGCCGAAAAGTAGACAGCTCATCCCAAATGATTTTTAATTTTGTAAAATATTCAGTAACAGAGAAATCACGTTGTCGAAAGCTATAAAGTTCTTCTTGCAAATCTGAGATGTGAAACACATCTCCTTGACTAAAACGGTCTAGCAAATCATTCCAAACGTCCACCGCCTTATCAATCCAGAGAATACTCCGAGCAATAGTCGGAGATAGGGACTTCATGATCCATGAAAGTACCATAGTGTTGCAACGCTGCCATGCCGGAAACAAAGGATCAAGTACACTCGGTGCTGGAAGAGGTCCGTCCATGAACTGGTACTTGTTTTTCGAGAGGAGAGACATCTTCATTGCTCATGCCCAATCATGGTAGTTTGCACTGGACAGAAGAGGTGATACGAGAATGAAAGCTGGATTCTTGTTTGCATGAAGATAGTAGACGTTGGAAGGATCTTGCCAAAGAGACATGGTCGGCGCTAATGAGGAAGTAGATTGATTTTCACTAGTGAAAGCCATAGCCGAGAACGAGAGAAAGAGATCTGCAAAAGTGTCGAAGAATCTAGAAAGAAAATTGGGTGGGGCTTACATGAAGGCTCTGATACCATAACACTGTTTGTGGTAAATGAGCTTATCTTATTCATTCACGTGAAGAGTACTTATACAAGAGGGAAGAGAAAGAGAATACAGCTGTACAAAAAACAAAAGGTAGTTTACAAAAGAAAAGTCAAATGCACAAATAAATATAGCTAACTAAATTGAAACAGAAAAAAGAAAACTAACTTTGGAAAAGAATTTCTAAACTAATCTAATCATTTTCTATATGGTCTATTAAGCAAGTACAGGGAATACTGTGATGGAAAGCTCCACGCCTACGAAAATCGGCCTTGTCGGCTCCGTCGACAGTCTTGCGAAGCAACATGGTGATGCCGATGCCACAAATGAAAGGAACGAAGATTCCGGAGGCAGCTATGACGAAGGAACGCCGACCACTTCGGCGAATGGAGGTTAAGTCGAGTTCAAGACAGGCAAGGAAGAGGAAGAAGAGAAGGCCTATGCTTGCGATGGATTCAAGTATAGGAGTGCTCCAAGATGGGAATATACGGTGCATGTAAGTTTGGTTCCTTCCAAAAGCCAATAGGCTAAGAAGAATTCCACCCTGTAAAGAAACAAAGGAAAGAAGATTGGCTATAAAGAGCAAGAAAATAAAGAAATAAATAAGATAAGATGAAGATGGATTAATGGTAAATATAAATAAGAATGTACGACAATCTCAGCGATGACTTTAGGCTGGCGAAGAGGCTTGAGAAGGAAAGTAAGGGAACGGCTAGGGAGAAGGATAAGAAAGATTTGAAGTACAAGGAGTGGGAAAGCGCAGTCCAAGGGTTTATTGCCCTGCCAGACTCCATTCGACGCTGTTTTGATGGGGCTTATGTTGAATAATGAATACCATGGTTATGGTTACTCAAAGAAAGCCTAATTAAGCAAGGTGATGGAACTGAAGCCCCATCATGCAGAACCGCCTGTATTTATAGAAGGTCAAGCCTCCTTATAAGCCTCCCCATGCCCTCATTTCTTTGCTCTATATATATATATATATTACGCCTATTATGCCCTATGCAACCATGTGTATTAGTTAGTCCCTCTCAACGCCTTTTTCATTTTTGTTGACACTATATTCATATATATATATATATAGACACACACAAACATATATACAAATACATCCTTACATATACACATTTAATATATATATATATATAAGTATGTATATATAATTTTGCCTGTAAGGTTATTTTTTTGATACATAGGGAAAAGTGAAGATAATAACTAGGAATTATAAAAGAACTCATGTTATGCCATTATCACGTAAAAGTCGAGCAGCCTCATCTCCAGGAAACATTCTGAGATCTAGGGCTTGGTTAATGGCAAGTTTAACAAAAAAGTCTGCAGTTTCATTCTCCTCACGGCTGATTTGAGCGACTAGCACTTTCCACTCTCTCTGCAGCATAAGTTTCACCTCTAAGATAAGATCATGGTCATCATGAAGTTCTCCAATATCTACCATAATCAGTTCAATAGCTTCAGCTGAATCGCAATAGAGTTTAATATTTTTGAAACCTATATCCCAAGCTTGCCGAAGACCCATAAGGCAACCCCAAAGCTCAGCACTAAGATGATGTCCATGCTTTAGTCTCAAGGAGAAAGCAGTGATGATTTGACCCGACTGTTCCGAAATGACTCCACCACATCCTCCTCCACTAGAAAAGGTAGAGAAAGCACCATCAACATGAACAGTGGCCACATCGGCGTCTAATATGTCTCTAGCTCCAACTTGAAACTGAAGTTTCTTATTTAACTCTGTACCAGCACACTTACGATTAGCTATCATCAAACAACTAAAAATTACTGTAGCTATCATGAGCTATCAGATTTATTTTATTTTTTTATGTGTTATAAGATTTATGATTTTTATATATTGGGCTCCGTTTAATTACTTTTAAAAAAATAGGAAATGAATCCATTGCAAGAAACTCAATGCATATAATATCTGTTATACATATGATATTATTATTCAATAATAACTATATACATCTTTTTAACATATTCATTTAGAAATATAAAAGACATTTCTCATATATAATGTTGTTTTTTTATTCTTTCCTTTTTCATTTCATTTCATACTGTGTGCCAACAAAGTTTTAAAGATGTTCCTTAAATAAGCATAATGATTTCCATGGCATAACTTTCAAGAAAGTTTCCAATACTTTTATAGGTAGTCTTAAATACAAAATTACTTTTTTTAAGATTAAAATAATAAATTCATTATAAAATAGGACATTTTCTTACTCGTTTTTCTAATTTTATTATTTAGTATTTCAGATTTTAACACTTTTTATGGTTAAAATTTTTCTTTATAATTAATTCACTTTTTGATTCCTAATTATAATTCCCTCTCATTCTATTTTCAAGCGGATGACAATATTACTATAAAATATTCCAAAATTGCTTCCCAAGAAAAAAAGTAACCTTGTGGCCATTGTTTAGGACTCATTTGGTTCTGAGTTTTGTAAAAGTAAGTTAAGATAAATGAAGTTTGTAAAAATAAAATTTGAATAAAAGTAAATTTGTAAAAATGAAATGTGTTTGGATATTCTTTTTGAAAAAGTAAGTTTGCCAAATTGATATATGTTTGGATAATAAAAATTAAAAGCACTTTTAGATATATAATTACTAAAAAGGATATAAGTTTTGTAATACAATATTATATGACTAATTGAATTATGTATGCTTCATAATAATAATATAGTTAATTTTAATTATTAGAAATAAATATAAGTGAAAAAAAATCTAATTTTCCGAATAACTAAAAGATGTAATATAATAAATACACTACATTAATTATAAATTATTAACATTAATATTCATAATTTAAAAAAACATATTTAAACAAATTACATGACTAATTTTGTTACAAGAACTGTATTATTTGACCTTTGAGTGAGTCACGAATTTTATCTATCATTGTTGAAGAGGCTATAGCTGAAAGTGTGATTGGACCATCACCATCATGATTGTGATCATCATTGTAAACACTTATGTTGACATCTTCATAAAGCAAGAAATCCGAATCAGTAATAGATTTCTTTCTAATAAAATTATGTATAGTTATTGTTGCACAGACAATTTGGACTTGTGTATCAAAATGGTAGTTTGGCAATTTGCCTAAAATCGCGAATCTATTCTTTCAAATCCCGAAGGTCCTTTCTATTGTGTACCTTAAACTTGAATGGTGATAATTAAAGACCTCATTGGGGTTTGCAAAACGAGATGAATGTCAAAAATTTGGAAGGTGATAGCGTTCACGTCTATATGAACCAAGATATCCAATTAGCATTAGATAGCCAGAGTCCACCAAATAATATTTATCTAATACACAATAAAAATATTGTCATGTATTTGCGATGTCAATGAAAAATAAGAAATAATGAGTAAATATGCATGGGTACAAAAAATGAACATGGAGGTGGATATGGAAAATTCAGGTTGGGTGTTGTTAGAGCGTGACTAAAAATAGATGTGTGCCTCATGCAAGAATGTGTCATACATTCCAAAAAATAGATGTGAACCATGAATATTCTTTAGACTTGCAACCAAAGCCCTAATCTCAAGCCATTTATGTGAGCATATGCTTTCACATTCTTTTAACCATGATACAAGCTAATTCTCAAAAACTTGGAAACATAAAAGTTGCAGCACTCTTCTAAGTTTCTCATCAAGTTTGGAGACACCTCAATATGAGTTTGGACAAAAGATTTATAATCAAAACACAGATAAGTATTAATAAAATTGAACAGAATGTGGAATTTCTTTCCAAATTGTTTAATTAATGCTCTTCAAAGATGAACATAGTTATGATTAATCATCACTAGACCAAACATGCCTAACTCATTTCTCTGAAATTAAATCATAACAACTAATTCACCTCATGTACTTCATGTCCCCCTTAAGCTAAAAGTCCAATATCTAAACATATAAATAAGTTCCTTATTATTTACAATTGACTAAAAAATTACCCAACTAACCATTACTTTTTTTATCAATATAGATTAAAATAATCACTAATTATCGAGGTTTCATTAAAAATTACTAATTAGATGATACCAACATCAAATAGTCTTCTCTCTTGCGTCCATAAGCCATTAATTCCCAAGTCCACTGTAATATACCAATAATATAAACCATTCTTAGGTCCACTAAAAAATTGTGAAACATTTAGGCATTGATTGAAAATGCCGGCATAAGAAGCATTGTCTAAAACTGAAATAATTATTTTGTAATAACTACTTATTTGAGGCATGTCCAACAATACATCAGTTAGATGTTATGGAAAAAATTTATATTTTTTATCTTACAATAAACCAATTGTTCAGAAAAACTTACAGTCAACCAGGTTTTTGAAGCTTTGCAATTCAAACGTGTTAGCTAACCTAGTCAAGGAATGTTAGCGGGACTAGGCAATAGAGACTTACAAAGACTTTGCTGGCGGCACATAGTGTTCGTGGATTTTGGGTTTCACACTATGCGACTTTGGGAAATCGACAAGTATGGATGAAAAATGGATTTCAAGCACAGATCTAAAAATACAGAGCCACAGATCAAAGATAACGCCGGACTCATGGTTCAAGCAAGACAATCACGGATCTAAAAAGGTAAGAATGAGAACTCACTGGAATCATCGTCTGAGTAGTCGATGGTGCATGTTTCGAAAGCCACCTATGAAGCCGTCGAAGGAACAGAGGAGATTGCGTGAGAACAAGCAGAGGCAAGAAGATGAGGCCGGCGGTCACAAGGAACACAATATACACACTGAGGAAGGAACAGAGGATGCCGACGATCAAAATGAGGGAGGCATCAATGGACTGTGAGGCCTGATTTTCAGACCTTGTTCGCAATCGAGTATAGAGGCGAGAGAAAAAAGAAAATAAAGTAGGGTGTTTTTCGCTGGCCAAAGAAAAAGAGAAAGGTTACAATGGTCCTCTGCATTAATCATGATGTCATTAATGCTAAATCTACCATTACCTATTTTTAATTAAAAAATAGAATAAAGTTAATGATGGTTTTTTAAACGGAAAAGGAAGTCTATGATTATGTTAACAAAAGGTCATTTAGGGCCTGTTTCATTTTTGAAAAAGTTAGGTTTGTGAGAGCATCTTACTCATAAAGCACAGTTAAAAACTATGATTCAGTTAATAAAAAAAAGAACCAAACACCCACTTAGTCAGTAATGGAAACCAAATTCATATTCTGTCATTGCTAGCCGTACCCATCATCAATGACAATATTACTATAAAATATTCCAAACCGCTTCCAAAAAAACGAAGTAACCTTGAGGCCATTGTTTAGTCAGTAATGGAAACAAAATTCGTCTTCCGTCTTTGATAACCGTACCCATCATCAATTATTCTGGCTATGATTCGAAAAGAAAAACAAAAATCAGTAATCATGTTTTATTCCAAATCATTTGCAATAGGAAGGAGTTTCAGCCTTTGCCTTTTTTTTTTTAAATTTTTTGGGCCAACGGTTAGGTTAGGCCTTGAATATTTATTTTGCACTTTAAATTCTAAAGAACGGGGTGCATTACCAAGTTAATTGAAATTTTTCCCAGAAAGGGCGTGCCAATTGGTTCCCAGACTAATTAATCTCTTTTATAGAAATATAGGGCTTGCATGAATGCGTTCATTATTTTAATGTTTTCAAAACAGTTTTATAAAATTATTTTTCAGAATAAGTTTCAAAAATAAGAAAATAAAAAAAATCTATTTAAATAATTGTTACTAAAATTATAATTATCAAATGTTAAATGGAATATTGGCTAAGAAATAAGTGTTAAATGGAATATTCAAATTTATAATTTTATTATTAATGAGGTGAGTATTTTCTTTCTTTTCTTGTATTTTTTAAAATAAAAAATGTAGAATACTTTAAAAATATTTTGAGTTTTATATTATTTTATTTTTTTTATTTTTCAGAGAATATTTTATAAAAAAATAGACTTATTAAATAAGTTTTTTTATTTTTCTATTTTTAAAAATAAAAAAACTGTTATAAAAACATGAATCAAACAATCATAAACAGCACGATTTAAATAAAATACCAAAAAATATTTAAAAGAATGATTGAAATATAATTTCAGTTATTAGCCAAAAAAATATATAATTTCAGTCCACAACTAAACCGAACACCTCCCTCTGAAGCATCTGGTGATGAGGAGGATATTGAGAATTCACCATTTATTATATTTAATTTTATTCTAAATCAAATGATAGTCATATTATCGTTCATGTCTATAGTGGGAAAAAAAAAAAAAAGAGATGCTCATCTTGGTTATCCTTTGCCACAAATAAGGGACCAAGTACAGATTTTTCTTTTCCTTTTCCCTTTTTAATAATGAACGGCAGCCTGATTACATGCCTAGTTTAATTTATATAGTGTGCTAAGCCTAAATTTTCTTGGATTAACAAACATAAATATTACTTTCTTTGTACGATGGAATTCTGATAGTAATTGTTAGCCCTTCAATTTCCTTTTCTCTTTTTAGAAAACGTATTAGTTAGTTTTAAATTAACCTAGCGGGCCAAAATTAGCCACATTGGTGAATATACAACTCTTTATATTTTTTATATTTGATATTAATATTGATTAAAAATTGTCAAAAAGCGCGCACTGTGGCGTGCATTACTACCATTGTATAAAAAACCGGACCGGACCGGTCGAACTGGGAACCGACCCCTGGTCCGGTCCGGTAGTAGCTGAAAACCAGGGGGAATCAAAACCAGTGGGAACCAGTCAAGAACCGGTCAAAAATTGGTACAAAATCGGGTTGAATCGGTCCGATTTTCTTTTTTTTTTTTAAATTTTTTTAAAATAAAATAACATTATTTTTAGTGCTAAGTAGTATTGTTTTTAGTATAAATTTTTTTCTTTCTATATTATAATATGTTATAAGTATTATTATGATACATAATAATTAATAATGATAAATTTACCTAACAAATAATATGAAAATAGAATATCAATTGACTATATTATTAAAAATATATTAATTTATTCACAACCGGTCTAACCCCGGTCTGACCCCGGTCCAACCATTGAACTTTGAACCGTTGCCTCATCCGGTTCAATAACCGGTCTGATTTTTAATACCTTGATTATTACTGATCACTTGCTTTCATCGTTATAAGGGAAAAAATATTGTCAAATATAAATTCATGTATGACATTGATTACATACCTTACGATTGTTCATACCCAAGAAACACAAACAAAAGTCTTTTTTATAAGTATTATTTTTGTTATATCAAGAGAATTTGAACATTTAACCTTTATCTACACCCCACTCCACCTTCTTTTTTATAATCAAGTATTATTAACTTGCCAAATATTATTATATGTAGAACAATCGGAAATTGATGAATATATACGAGGAGAAAAAATAAAAATCTTCATAAATATATTGAAGGACATTTAGTAGTACATAAATTTCTCAAAATATATATAGCTAATAACCTAATATATAGTATTGACCAAGTAAAGGGAGGCAGCTATATTATTCCCTTTTTAACAAAAAACGAAAAAGAGAGTCAACTTAAAGGTACAGACATAAACATAAACATTAAAGTAAATTTGGAAAAATGAGTCTTGTGTTAGAGCAATGCATGGAATATAATGGAGAAGGAGTATTAAGTTTCAAAAGGGGTTTAAGTCAGTGACACATGCAAGACTTTGAAATTTGAATATTAAGTTTTTGTCAACCAAACAATTGAACAATTGGAGAGTGTGATTGGTATGAAGTGTAGGACAATATAATCCGTTCCTTTCATTTTTATGCCTTGCATTAATATATTCAATCCGTCAATTCCAAAGACTTGAGTTATATTTATATATATACCACAGTATTTAGTCAGTCGTTAAATTAATTTGAACCATATATAATAATACCTCACTTGATCATGTGCATAAACTTAACACCCCCCCCCCCCAAAAAAATCTCAATATTATTAACTTGGTTAACTGATATTGAGACAAAATTAATTCAAAGTTATGATTGATTCTTATATATCAGGATTAACAATATTATTTTTCCTTCCTTTTGATTTTAAAACAAATTGTAATCTAAATATCTATAAAACATTTATTAAAAGTAAAATTTGGCCCCCGGCTTATAACTTTCTATTACCGCTTACAATAACCACACGCGGAAGACTAATTTTAATTAAATCCCCATATATTGATTGCCTCATAACAGTGACTTTTAGTGTACGTTGAGAACAAATTTAATTTCCATTTTAAGATGAATTATGAAATAAACATGTTTGAAACTTTGGACTAGCCCGTCAAACACTGTTCTAGTGGTTGGAATGTTTCCTTCCAAGTAAGGTATGTCGTAGGTTTGAGTTCACTTGATACTTTGATCTGGTAAAGCAGAACTTGCTTTAAGAAAGATACTCAAACTACTAGGTTAAATGACTTGGTGTGAGTCATTGTGGTCAGGATGGTTCAACTCCACTAGTTGGGGTTTCCTTGTCATTAAAAAAGAAAAACTTTGGGCTAGAGAAAGATTTATCAGAATAATACTTCTCTTAATCTCACATCGATCAAGAGTTTACAATGAGAGTAAGTTTTCTATAAATAAATTTCTTAAAATCATTGATTTTTCCTACATATCAAACCAATCCAGTTATGAAATTACCTTAATTAAGTGTGTGATTATGGTATTGGGCAAATACCTTATACATCACAACCAAATGTAAGATTATCCATTGATAAAATTAGAGTTTTGGATAGATGATTTGTTAAAAAATAAAATTTCTCAAAATTTGATGTGTAAATACTTTTATATTTTATTTGAAATTAAATATAGAGAGTATTTTATAATTTTTTGTAATTCAAAATTATAGAAGTTATAATTTTTTCGTTCGAAATTGAAAGAATTATAAACTTGGGTGCAGTGTAGTAATTGTGAATAAATATAAATTTATTTAAATGATCAGACAAAACTAAATATATTTTTAATTTTTTGGTGTGCTTTTGCGACTGACTTCCTGCTTAATTGAAACCTAAATGGGCATTTAACTTGGGTGCAGTATAATGCGTGCGCTTTTGCAACATTAAATAAATCGGTTCGAAGGAGTAACGTGTCGAATCTGTAATGCTTTGATACAAAATCGAAGCGATCCTTTATATCACCGTCATTTGTTCTTCCGACCAGAGGGTCTTATCACACAGCAAAGTGAGGTTCCACGATAAAATTTCACAGGTGGTCGATAATTAGGGGGCAGATTTTATGTACTACATCATCATGCATACAAAATCCGTATATGACCGGTGCGCTTTAGCAAATAATATACTAGCTTTCGACTTTTCCCTCTGAAATTTAATTTCCGTATATGACTGGTCTTGCGAACCTTATTTCCCTAACTCTATTGTATACAAAATCACCACCACAGATGCTCTGACTCTAATGTCTGTGGTCCTAATTAAGAGGACCACCATGCACGCCACAAAGATGCCTCCAAAAGTGATCCTTTAAACTATATATATAGACAGATATATAGATGAGCTCTCCAATATTATTCTTCCTCAACCACAACTTTTGGTACCAAATTCTCTTTTTTTGTTTTCCCATCATCTTCTTCGATCACTTTTGGCTAATCAACACCTAAAAAGCCTCTTGCCTGTTAATTAACCATTTTAGAATATATATATATATATATAAGATTATTATCCAATAATTTCTTCCACATGCTTGCACGTGCATTTGTCTGCCTCCCAAATGCATTCTTAACTAGTTTGGAAACGTACATATTTCTATATGTATGATTATTACTAAACATGAAAATAAGGTCAAATTATAATAACATTAATGTGTTTGGTGTCTGTGATTGCCTTTTTCTATTTGAATAGTGGAAGCACTTGCGAATTGGGATACACAGAGAGCAACTCATGGGTGTTCCTGACATAATTAGCCTTGACCAGGAAAGGTGCTCTCACGAGTTTTCATGTTCAAACCAGAACATTCATTCCTTCATCCATCTTCAAGAGGATTTCAGAAAAATAGTTTAGTTGAGATTCACACAAATTATCACTCTCATGTTCATTGGGGAAGTCAACATTTGCCGTATGCAATTTTACTTTGTCCACCAAATTGTATTAATTTAAAAAAAAATTTAATTCAATTGTGAATAATTTTTTTCTAGAGAAGGTTTTATTCGTCTTTTGATTTATTTATTTTTGTAACCATAATAATAATAATTACAGTTTCATTTTATGAAGAAAGCACTTAGATTAATTTGTTTGGACACACAAAGTTGAAAGTTAATTTTCTTACAAACATTATACATATAGATAATCAAGTAATAATTTTTTAAATAAATAATGTATCCCATATAATTTCACCAAATTAATCTCCCTGGCCAAAAAAAAGGAAAAATAAAAAAGTATTAATGTAATTACTTGGATTCTTTTCTTTATATAACATCATTGTTATTTTCTATCTTCGCAGGGGATTACATGCTATTTATTAATTATTAATTCCCAATTCATATGAGTGGCAAATAAACAGTTAAACGCCATTGGTCAAATTAATTTTTTTTATAGAGAGGGGGGGGGTTTATAATTTTTTTTGATAAAAAAATCGTTGAATAATCTTATTATAATTAGGGTTAGGGTTATTCTTATGTCTTGTCTATTAATCACAAAATTGTCTTAAGAAAATAAGATAGCCTTTTTGATTAAAAGAAATGCTCATTTGACTTGCTCAAGAGTCCGCTATTTGGGTGGCGGAAAATAAGGCAGTCTTAAAATTGTCTTAAGGGGGGTGGTTGGTATTCCCCGAATTGGGTTATAACGTTCGTTGAAGTCAATTATTTCCTAAGCTCGCGCATAGTGGATATATATGCATCAGGTATCAACTAATACATCACAATTAAGCAGATATATATATATATATATATATATGCTTTGTTTGTTACTTTCAATCACTATTTTTGTGGCTGTACCTTTCGTTGAAACTTGAACGACCTTTAACCAAACTAAAAGCAACCAAAGAATCAACTCTCTCGACCTTTCTTCCTCTTAATTTCATGGTGAAAAAAACATGCTGATACCCTTACTAAATAAAGTAAACGGGAATAACAACTCCACGTTAGAAATGAATGGTTGATTTTAAATGCATCAGCCCAAAATGTGGCTTCCCACTGACAACAATGTGAACGAAGAAATATGCTCCCTGGGTATACCATAAGTTGAAAATGAAATGCTATGCCAGTTTCTGAACATATGAGGTTACATATATATAAACAAACTAGCTAAGGAATTGATTCATTGAACGACGACTTTTTCTTTTCTGGCAGTAATTTTCAGACTACTCCATTGCGAGAGATACTGTGAGTCCGTTCAACATCATCACGCATGGTTGAATATACACCGTGCGATAAGAGGCAAACACACGTTAATTTAATTCCCTATCTTCATATGTTTGCATTCCTCTACACCCAATGAGTCCAACTCCTAATACTTATAAGGATGGATTAATTCTGCGCGCCAGGACGCTGTGGAACCCAACGAGATGCAAGGCGCAAAGCATTTTTTTTAATCCGTACAACTATTTAAGTAGTTATATTTTTTTATATTTTAATTTCATATTGCTTTTTCTTTTAAAGAAAAAAAATTGCATGTGGCTTAGATTCTACTCAAATGTCCTCTCCTAAGTAAAAGGTGCAAGAGCTTCACATTTCTTTGCTCGCTCAATCCCTAGATTCCTCTTTTTCATTTCTAACCTCAAACGGTCTGTGTCAACCCCACACACACTCACACAGAGTTTACATATCATAAATTCATGTAAGATTTTAATATTAAACAAGTACATTTTGTATTGTTTTTCTTTTACAAATTTATTTACGAATCTGAATTTGTTTTTTACATTAGAAGGACTCCAACCCTTCATCACTACCAACATCATATTTTGTTATCAACACAAATAGCAAACGTCAAAATAAAAGATCCAAGTCGTGTCCAAAACATTGTTCTTAAAAACTATTCCGCCATAAGATGGCACTCCCCAAGATTAAGCAGACTGAAGGCTAAGTAAAAGTAGGATTTTATGATAGGCCTTTATTAATTAAAAAAATGAAACAATTTTTCTTAAAAAACACATCCAACTCTGCATTTTACTTTGTGCGGGGACAAATAAGCCAATTTCAACTAAGTTGGCCTAATTATTATGCGTGTGAACCCACTCTTACTCTTGGTCTATATTGTTCTCCCATATCACATTTTAGTACACATACACTAAGATTATTTCTTATTTAAATAATGTAGGACTTCAACTTTTCACTTTTGGCCGCACATTTTATTCAGGCCTAAGTGGCTGATTTATTACTTTTTTCAAGAAAAAAAGTATAGTTACTTTTGATTGAAGAATGATATACCTATCTCAAATATCATGAGAATGTATCCCAGCAGTAAGCCCAAAAAACTCACTAGGTTGTATGGAATCGTCTGGGCTTGTGAGTTAATTATGAAACACGAAGCTGAAACTGAAAGCAATTGCCAAAAACATAAAAACTGAAACAAAGTGAAAAAGAAAAAAGATAAAAATAATAAAATTGGCGTCGCCCGGACTTGAACCGGAGACCTTCAGTGTGTTAGACTGACGTGATAACCAACTACACCACGACACCTTGATTGGCAAAATTCTTTTACATTTTATATATATATGCAAACATAATATGTTTACATACCCCACAGTAGTCGTACAAGTGACAGGCAGTCCTAAGGTAACTGCTAGCGCCAGAACTCTCTCAGACTCGCACAAGAAAAATGTGAACATAGCCTGGGCTTTTTTATTACTATGCCATAAAGAAAAAAAAGTATTTACTATAATCCTATAAAATGAATAAATCTTAGTTAACAATTACAACTTCTTTCCACTCACAAAATGACACTCTAACATATCTAACCTCACACCTAATGATGTAACCTCACTTCTAATGATGTAAGCGGAGTAGGGAGAATAGAGAGAGAGAGAGAGAGAGAGAGGATAGAAAGAAAATAAGAGAGAACAAGAACAACCAGGAAAAGAAAAATATAAGAGCTCAGGGAGAGAGAAAGTTAACTTAAAATCAATTCAATCTTGTCTTACATTTGAATTACATTGATAGGTGATGTGTCTATTTTATACCTACAAAATATCCATATTTGATATGATTTTTGTTGAAAATATTAAGTTTTGATGTCAAAATTTCATGATTCTATTTAAATTTAGATATATTTGCATTTCAAGAAAAATTGAAGGATAAATGATGATTTTAGAATGAAAGAAAAAGACAAGAAGACACAGGAAAATCCATACGGCTCCCATTCATCACCCTCACCGGGCCGCGGGTGAGGAGGCGTGGACAGCAACAAATTACGTGATGACCCGGCGCCGGGTGATGATCAGAGGAGGATAACTAAATAAACTCTATCCGGCGCCGGGTTCACTAAATAAACTCCATCCGGCGCCGGGTGAAAACATGTAGCAGCTGTTTGAATAATACTGCGGCATCGTGCGAGATATAGATATATATATATATATATATGGGTTTAGAAAAGAAAGAGGGGGATTACTATCACTATTTTGAGCCCTAGAAGACTAATTCCAAATTCTCTGGAGCTAAGGAAGAGCATTCTGAAAGCAAATCTGAGAGGATTGAAGGCGTAGTGAGGCTGAATCTTTCTATTCTTCCACTAGTTTTCTTTCTTTAGATTTTGTTTAGATGATTTGGGAGATTATGTTTATGTTGAATTTAAGAACCATGTTTATGCGTAGCTAATCTTCCCAGTTAGAGATAGGGATGTAGTCTAACTGTGATTAATTAGAGTTTACTTTGGATTTTGACTCTTGTTTATGATTGAATTTTTTCAATATATGTATGTTTGATTATATCTATCTCTTTTGTGCTCTATTGGTGATTTTGTGACTGGCCACCATAAAATTCATTCTGTGGGTAAACTTGATAGACTGAAAGGTGAAGAATAAGCCTAAACCTAGAGAGATAGACATAAACAATAATTCTAGAGATAGAATTAGAGGTTTATGGTGACTTCAGTTATAACTTCAAGATTTAATTAGGAATTTTAGTTGCACGAGAGTGAATTAAAACTTGATTAAATACAGACTAATTGACTGAAAGGTAATTAGGATAAATTAGAAATAACTGTCACCATAATTATAAAGAGTCAAGTTAAGAGTAACTTTAGTTGTTCAAGGAAGATGAAACTCAATTCCCTAACGCTCCCAGTGATTGATTTAAACTCAAACATTTGCTTTTATTGTTAATTTCTCTTAGTTTAGAATTTGATTAACGTTTCATAAATTGTTTGTTCTGACTGAAATTATTTAATTGAGTAAATCATAACCTCCCTTGGGTTCGACCTCTGGAATACTCCAGAGACTTTTTATTACTGCGATCGACCCTGTACACTTGCAGGATATTTCGATCAATAGGTATTTATAAACTGAATGGAACTGTCTAAACGATTGACGAAATCTAATAAAATAAAGAATTATTTAACCTAATGACTATATTTAGGGAGATTACAAGAATCTCATTTATTTTAGAAATTTTTAAAAGATTAAGTATCAGTTTGGTTTACCTTTTTGTAAAAGATCTTTTAGAATAATTACAGTTTATAAAAATGAAGTTTAGATAAAAGTAGAGAAGTTTACCATAAATTTGTTTGGATAACTTTGGAAAAAATGATAGTTAGAAACCATAGTTTGATTTATCAAAAGGTAAACCAAACAGGCTCTAAATTATTCTAGAATATTCTAACCTAAACTTAAAGAAAAATAATAATAAAATAAAAAATAAATAAAAATAAAAATAATAATATAAATCTTAATAATTCTAAAACATACGTTGAAATTTTATTAAATTTAAAAAAATATTTTAAATATTCTCATTTTTTCTACCACCTAACCTGCCACTCGCAGCCAACCCCTGTTGTTTCTTGCCTCCTTCGACTTCAATCATTCCTGCTCCCTCCTCTCTCACACACAAATATGATTATATATATATATATATCAATGTATAAATATTTAAATTTTTTTAAATATTAAAATTTAATGTATCTAAATATTTAAATGAATTAATGCCAAATTTTTTTGTTAGAACCAATATTTATATATGTGATATAAAAATTAAATCATTTAAAATTACTCTCTCTGTTTATTATTATAAGCCATATTTTAAAAAGTTTTTATGTTTCTAAATACAAGTTATTTTACATACTGGTTAAAGAATTTAATGTTTTTTTAATAAATACCTTTTATTTATTTACATTTAATTAAGATGGATTAGAAATAGCTACTACATTTAATTAAAGGTATTTTAGAAAAACAAAAGTAACTTTGACAAATTTAATAATAAAATCTACTTTTAACTAATTTTATTAATCCAAGTAAAATAGTTAAAAGGTGACTTATAACAAGGAATAGATGGAATATTTAAATATATACATATATAAATATAATATGTATAACAATAAATACATATAAAAACATTTATATATAATTGTTGGCTCTCTTTTTTTCTTGCTAAAGACAAAAAAAATAATAATATTAGGCATGTCAGAGGTGAGAACCTCAAATTAAAGACTCCCTTAATGTTGGTTCACAATTTTTAAAAGATTTGTATACTTTCTTAATGACTAAATAAAAGGTTATATATTTAGGATTAGAGAAAGTATTTCTAATATATTTTAATTAAATGCAAACAAGCAAAGGGTATTTTTGGAAAAAAAAAGTATCAAATACTCTAATCACTCTATAAAATGACTCATATTTAACAACATGAAAATTTTTTAAAATATAACTTATGATAAGAAATAGAGTAAGTAATTTTATATAATTCAATTTTTACATGACACATAGTAGTATTGGCTCCAACAAAAAAAATTTAATATAGGGTATTTGTGGAAAAAAGCATTAAATGCTTTAATCAATATGCAAAGTAACTTGTATTTAGAAATATAAAAAATGTTTAGAATGTGACTTATAATAATAAACAGAGGGAGTAATTTTAAATGATTCAGTTTTCATATCACATATATTAGTATTGGTTTTGGAAAAAAAATATTGGCATTAATTTATTTAAATATTTATTTATCTAAATACGTAAATTCATTAAAATTAAATTTTTATATTTAAAGAAATTTAAATATTTATACAATTATATATATAATCATATTTGTGTTTGTGTGAGAGGGGAGTGGGGAATGATCAAAGGATGAAGGAGGGAAGAAACAATAGGCACTTGGTGTAGGGTAGCAGGCTAGGTGTGAGATTAGATGTGTCTGAGTGTCATTTTGGGAGAAGAAAGAAGTTGTAATTGTTAACCCCGATTTATCTATTTTATAGCATTATGGTTAATACTTTTAATAATGTAGCATTTGCATAAATACTTTTTTTATAGCATAGTAATCGGCTCATTGATCAAAATATAATAATAAAAAAAATTACTAATATATAACAATCTCAAAAACATTTACCAATATACAATATTTTCAGAAAATCATAATATGGAGTTCCATTTTGGGTTGGAGCAATTGAAAAAGAAAGCATAATTGAGGAATACGATTTGCTAAAAACATAACCTATATTTACGATTTGTAAATCTTTAAAAAAATATATATATAATCATGAAAAAACACTGTCCAAGACTTAAATCAAGTCTATCATGGATAGACTTTACTTTATTAAAAGGCTGCAGTGCCAGTCAAAGCCTTTGACCCTTTGACTGACATTGTAGCATTAAACTATCATGGAGCAATATAACGCTACTCCGTGGCAGCATTAGTTTATTAAAAAAAAATATTTGCTACACATAGTAACGTTTGATCATTAACAATGCTGCATGCAACATTGATTGATGCAATGCTGTGTCTGTCACGTTACATTAATCAGTGTAGATAACTGTAAAAATTAGGGAGGTCTCAGTTTAGACAGATCACGAATTTTTCTTCACTTTAATCTGAATTTTTCTTCACTTTTATATCTCCATATTTCAGTTACTTCTTCACTTGCCAAAACATTTTTCCTTTATTTGAAGCACACAAAGGCAAATAATTGATTCGGGCGTAATGATTATTGAATTAGGAAGGAGAAATGAAAATTTTTTCCTTACGAAAATAATTGATTCTGGGTATTGATTATGGGATTAGGATGAGGTATTTGGCAATACCAATAAACACTTGTGACAAAAAATAAGTGCTTATGAAACTTATAAACTGAATCAGGGACTTACACCCAACAATACACATTATTTTTAGTTTTTAAGCGTCTTTTTCCCTTTTTCTTTTTAACCCTTGTTTCACTCCTCAATCCCTATTTCAACCATGTCAAACAGAATTTTCAGTTTCGTAATAATTTAACTTCCTGGAAGAAAAGCATGGGAACGGATATTAGAAGCTTCAAACAAAAAGGCCATGCCCTGAGTAGTGACTTTGTTTTTTTGGGTACAACCCCCAAGTAGTGACTGCCTTTACAAACTAAAATGGATTCCAACACGAAGAAGCCCAATAAGCTTCAGAACAAGTCTGACCAATCCACAAATTCGTTACCACACCATTACCATTACGAATTTATCCTAAAAAATTTAAATATTAAAAAATTTTATTCCGAGGCCAAATATCGCCGAATGAATGCCACTACTCGTTAAGTTTGAGGTGCGCAGCTGCTAAAATTCAATCGAACCAAAAAAAAGCCACAACAAAACGCTTTCATCCAAAAAAGCTAGAATGCGATTAAATTCAAAGCAGATGAACACGGATCCCACCATTCAGATAAGGAAAATTACACAAAATATCGCACTGCAAACAGACCTAAAGATCACATTTCCCCATGTCACCGTAATAAGAGGGAATAGGATGACATAAAATCAACCAAAACATTTACAGCCACAATCCCTAAACAAGAAACCCTAAGCTGAACCTTAAAATTTGGCCCCAAAATCAACCACCAAAACCATACAATGTCCTACCCTGCCTCTTCAGGGCGTAGACAACATCCATGGCGGTCACCGTCTTCCTCCTGGCATGCTCAGTGTAGGTCACAGCATCGCGAATCACGTTCTCAAGGAAAATCTTCAACACACCGCGAGTCTCCTCGTAGATGAGACCACTAATCCTCTTAACTCCACCTCTTCGAGCCAATCGGCGAATCGCAGGCTTAGTAATGCCCTGAATATTATCACGAAGCACCTTCCTGTGCCTCTTCGCTCCTCCCTTACCCAAACCCTTGCCTCCTTTCCCACGACCCGACATTTTCACCGAAAGAGTGACAGAAATCCCGAGAGCGATGCACTGGAGGACGCGGCCTTTGACAATCCGAAAATATCCAGCGGAGGTTGGGTTTATATTGAGATGGGTCGGCAGGTGGGGTTTGTGCTTTTTACTAATACCAAATGGAAATAACTATTTAGGACCGTTGGATTGGATATTCATTGATGGCTAAGAATAGGTATCCGCGTAATGTGGGTTGAGTTAGGCGAGGACCGTCGATTGCGTTAAATCGACAATGCCGTATCGTGTAACTCTATTTTTTGGGTAAACACGGATCAATGACGTGGCAATCTTTGGAAACGCCTCTGTGCATGGATGGGACTCCAAGTTTAATTGTAGGACAAAACTTATGTCATGACTTACGTACTTACTGGCCGGTTTTCAATGAATTAATTAATGAGATATGTGTGCTTTTTAACAAATGTTAACACTGTTGAATTACTTCAGTCTCCAAATGTCATGCCAAAATTGGATCCGGTTTCTCTGCACCGGTCAAAACACAACAATTAAAGTGGCATTCTCCTTTAATTTCAATTGAAAAATTCTTAATTATATACTAGAAATTAGTATATTAGTACAGTTGATTCAACGAGAGAGGTCATGCCTGCTGTTTAAATCTGGATCGTCCATACAAAATATGGACGATCCAGATTTTACCTTATATTTTTTTTTAATTTTTATTATTAAATTTTTTTTTAAATGTTACTTTTAATAAATTATTTTTATTTTATGTTTTATATTTTTTAAAATTAAAAAAATTTTAAAATTTTAAAAAAATTTATAAAAAAATCTGGACCGTCCAGATTCTCTGCTGCTGCATCCATTTCCAAATTGTCTCTTTTCTCCCACCACCAACGCACGCTTCCCCAACCAATTTTTCTTTTCACCCAGTTTTTTCATTATTGGTTTGTCCATGCCGCCATGGACGCTCCTTCTTCAGCGGCTAGAACAGGTGGAAACCATCCTTTAAAAACAGTCCAAAAGCAAAAATGCTAAAGTAATGATTATACACACTTGTAAATTAATGGATTCTAAGAAATAAAAAATAAACAACATAAAAAACCCCATTTTCAAATTGAGTAAAATGTTCTACAAAAACCATATAAATATATATATATCTAAAAAATAAAAAAATAATAATTAATGACCCAAAAATGAAAAACAACAAGCTAGATATAACAGAACTGACACCCAAGATTTAAAAACTTAAAAAATAAATTTTTTTATTAAAAAATAATTAAAAGCAGAGAAATTGCAATCTCTCAAATAAAGATAAATAGATAAAGAATCTAAAATCTAAAGTTGAAAATAATAGTTGCAGTTAGTATTTAGAAAAATCTAACCATCATTTTTAATTATTATTTTTTTATTTAAACAGATTTATGATAAATATTTTTATTTTTATCTAAATTTTATTTGTATAAACTGTGATTATTCTAACAGATTTTTTTATAAAAAAAATGACTTATATGAAAACTTAGTAGGCATAAGATTTATGGTGTTAGAAGAAAACAAAGAGAGGAGGGGTAGACAAAATTTTTTTAACTGTATATACTGGGGGGAGAGAGAGAGAGAGTTAGAGAGACTATATTGAAGGGATAGGTGAGGCGTAATATGTATTTGAAGAGGTCTACACATGTCATCAATTCATTGAAACACTGGACATTTAAGGGTACAAGCTAGTGGATCTAAGTTTTGTCCTTAATTTTAACTATTACTTGAGTTTATTTTAAATATTAAACTTACTTGTTTCATTTCTTTTTTCCCCAATTATACTCTAAGGTTGTTCCTCACATATAAAAAAAATTATTGATTACATTAATTTTTTAAAATAATTTAATTATAATACCTTCATTTATTAACCTATATTGAATTAAATGAGACGAGAATATAATTGGAGAAAAAAATATTAACCTACATTGAGTTTAAAATAATAATAGATTTGAAATAAAATTAAAATTCTAAAACTACACAAAAAATTAGAGGAGGGACTAATAAACTCAATCTAGAGTATATTCTTCATACGAAATCTAAGATACCTAGCATTATTTATTTATAACTTACGAATAATGTGAATTTTTTAAATTTTACAGAAATATAAAATAAAAAAATTTATAGGTCCATAGAATAGATGTGTATATATATATATTCTCTTTTCAATTATCATAATCAATATTAATTAATATATATAATAAAATATAACAAGTCATATTATTTACACTATGGGAATAATATGATTCTTTTTTCAAATTTTGTAAATTATATGAAAATATGTCTCATAATAAAATTTATTGTATGATAAATCATACTTTTTAAAAATCATAAATAATATGATTCTTTTTTTAAACACTATTCAAATACACCAAAAACATGTGTAATTTAAAGCGTGTGGGGTTTAACATAGGCAGGTCAAAACGGACAAATTGACTCGACTCAGCTGTAGTATGGTTCCTAATCAATAATAAGCAAAGATTGTGTTAGAAACTTTCACAAAAACATAATAATTCTAAATGGTAATTTTAAGTTTCCCCAAATTATTCCAATCTCAAACTAACAACCAAAGAATGCAATAATCCTTAGCTAAAATTTTACATCCATCTGCAACTTTATATTCAAATAAGTTTATCCTCTTCTCCAACTATGAAGAAAGAGCATCTACAAATATGCTTTATTATTTCCTCAGGATATAGCATGTCAACAGTTCAAATATTTCTATGTCGCTTGTTTATCGTGGAAAATAAGGTCATAAACACTGTTCACGTGTATATCAACACCTCTGCCATCATAGGCGGTCTTGAGAAAATTAAATCATCGGACTTTTTTTTTTTTTTGTGGAGGTGGTTGGCAACATGATGCTAGCCACCAGTATCAACATCCAAAAACTCTCTGCATCTTATAGGAGGGATATCAAAACAATCCATTTCCACATCAAAAAGTGTCTGATTCCGTCACCGGCATCAATCATAGGATGAGATTTTACAAATATCTTTCCTCATGCAAGCAATATTGATTCACTAGCCACCTTAACTTTTGCTTGGACGGAGGAGCTGGAGGGTATTCAATAAGCCTCTACAAAGGTACGAGTGTTTCTAAAAACTCAGAACGCTTGCCACATAATCGCAACTGAATTTTGGTCTCGTCATTATTGAATCCCTAATGCCTTGCTTGGTTTTATAGAAGTGTTTTTCAAGAAAGTGGAAGTGAAAATAGAGTGAAAATAAAAATGGAGATAAAAGTAAAATTTAAAAGTATATTTGGCATGGCAGTGAAAGTGTTGTATAATTTTTATTTGATAATTATATTTATATTGTGAAAAGACCAAAATGTTCTTACTATATTAAAAAACACAACCTCTCCACCACCAAACAACCTGTGTCCTCCATTTTTCCAGAGCAGCATTCAACACAGAAAACTACAACATTGAAGAGATCCGTTGAACCCCGAACATTTTCATCATCAAACACACGGAACCCATAAACAATCAAATTCAAATTTAACAAATTTGTTGAACATCACCAAGAAATTTTGGACCCAGATTTGTGAACTTAGATCTCAACCTTCAAACTTAATCGCTGTTGATGGTGTCAACATTGCTAAGGGGAAGAGGAAAACAAATCAAAGGTCGCTGTCATCGTGAGAAGGAAGAACCTTCACCATCATTGGGGGAGAGCCATCACCATTGCTACACTTGCGTTGCTGTCACTAGTGGAGGAAGGCTTCAGGTGGCGTCGACATCATTGAGGGGAAGAGGAAAGCAAATGGAAGGCTTCAAGATCTATGACAGATTTGAACCAATATTCGCGTGCGAATAGTCACTGACGAGAGGAACACCATCACCATTGTTAGAGTGGAATGCCATCATTGTCACGGCCGTTGGAGAGGAACGCCATTGCTATCATTGTCGTGGGATTACGCCATTTGACAACTGAAGGGAAAAACATCAGACATAAGGGACACAATTGTGAAGGTATAATGGACAAAAAAAACACTTCCCTGAAATTGATCAGACTTCTATTATGGGTATGATGAAACAAGTAGACTTCCATAGAAGTCAAGTTCTTACACACCAAACAAGCTCCTCCAAGGATTTCAGCTCCAATTCCATTTCCGTGTTCCCCACTTCCAACGAACCAAATGGGGCATAAAAGAAATTTGCTACCATGTTGTCAATTTGATTTGACCAATTCAAACCAAGACAATGAATCAACAATATCCGAGCTTTTTCGGGCCAACATTAATTTCGAACTTATGCCAATTTGATTTGCAAGATTGCATTTTTTGCAGCAACCTTGGAAATAAGGTCCTCAATCTCATTTTTATTTATTTTCATCTATCATTGCTTCAAGGTATTTTTTTCAATCCAGACCTGAATTTAACATCTAAATGCCACATCAAAATCTTTTAAACTTGTGCGCAACATTCGCAATGCGCTATATCTCATTGTAATGTGTTCAACAGTTATCAATAAAGTTGCAATTCAGAACGTATATAAACAGAAATTTGCCTTGAAGAAGAGTCCTTAGTTTTGAGTATCAACTAAAGTTACAAGTTGGTCCCCCAAAAAAAAGAAAAAAACTAAACTTACAAGTAATAACCTAAGCCCCAACAATAGTGGATCACAAAGTATAGAGACAAATTTGCGCCACATGAAAACAAAATACGTACAGAAATAGAAATACATATACATAACCTACCCTACCATAACTACAGCATGAGTAAGGCATGATGCTTGCGGATTCATAAAGCCATCCAATAGCCGCTCTAGTCACCCTAATATCATGAGAGAAAGGAGTAAACGTTAAATGAAGCCGTTTATTAACATGTGATATGATCATGCAATTTGTACTCTTGCATCACTCAAATTTAGGACTAAATTACATTGACCTCTATGAGTTTTGTTGAAATTAGGAAGACATCTTTCATATTTTCAAAATATCTATATTTTAGTCCAATTTTAAAACTTTTTACTGAAATACCATTGATCAGTCTAAATACATATTAAAGTTTCTTTTTTAGCAAGAATTAGAGATCAAAATATTTGGTGACACAAATACCCTCATCTTCATCATCCCAATATGCAAAAATAAAAATAAAAGAGTAAAATTTTGTCTTGCTTCAAAATATAAATGCTTAGGTTAAATGGAAGATATTAAAAAAAAAAAAGATTTGACTAAATTGTATTGCAATTTTTTCTTTCAAGTTGGTCAAAGAATATTTTGAAGATAAAGAAAAGGTCTCTGTAAATTCAACAAAAACTCAGTAGAGAAATTTAAAATGTATACCAATCAGGCACTGAAAAGTATCCAAGGCTAAACTACAGAACTGCAGCTATTTTCAAAAACACCATTTTCTTCTAATATTATCCAATCCCTCCAGGGAATACTCAAATTTTTCCAGGCAGATTAGTGCCATTTTGTGTCATATTTTTAAGATTTACCTTATAATCTGTGTTGACTCAATTCAACCAGTTACTTCCTTTGCTTTCTCTGGGATTGTGCTCCACTTCCTATAAATATCATGAGCAAAGGTGCAAAACCAATGTATATAGATCAGGCAACATTATAGAACTACTAGAATGAATCCATTGAGTGCACATTGATGCTGAAACCTAAGAATATGCCAGCCACACAGAACATAATAATCTGATTTGAATGGAAATTATATAAAGCATTGGAATCAATCTTGCTTCACACAAGGAGATACAAAAGATGGTAAAAAACCTCTACGAGGAGATACAAAAGATGCACCATCCAGGATTTCTGTTAGGCTGTGGTCCTGAAATATATCATTAAAAAATAATGTCAACGCATTCAAGTAAAATTTTGACAGTTGGAACGCAGTAGAAACAATCAGAAACTATTAAAGGGAATTAATAAGAATGATATTGCAAATGAACCATGATCAACTAAGAGATGATGAAATTTGGAGGTGAAAAAAATCAGACACATTCAGCATACATGAGATATACAAACCGTGCAGGATGTGTCCTAACAAAAGCTAGCCAAAAGTTTACATAATCATGTAGATAAATCACATACCGCATCATAAACAGGCATCTGATTGCGCCAGAACTCCAAAGGAGGAAGAAGCAGCCTACCTACAACATATAAAGCAATTAACAATAACAAAAGAACAATCTAAAACTGGTACTCTTTTATCTTATGCATACATCCTGAAGACTTAATGGTTGACAAATTCTTCATTTCCCATAAATGTGGCACCAAGCCCAAACATATAGACTGATAAACTTAACATAATTCAAAATTGACTGGAAAAATAAAATGCCCTCGCCCATCCCCAATGATAAAGTAGTGCTAACAGAAAGAGTCCAGGTAATGCTCACCTGATCTGGATCTCCTGAAATTAGATAATTCTGGAGAAACTGCAGATAATTTCTCCTTCACAAACAAAACACATGGAAACAGCCCTTTAATCAATTGATGTATTAAAAATAAAGCTGTTGGAGCCAGATGATAGCCATATGCCAATACAACTGACAAAAAAGAAAGATATAAACATATATTCGCACATGACAACATTACTTACCTGTGTATCAAAATTTATTCTCTTGTTACTCCTCTTAACAGGTAAGCTTCCCTCTGTAGAGTCAGCTGAAATGGACTTCATTTTTCTTTTAGGATCAGCTGATTTAGACTTAGTAGATAAGCTTCCCCCAGTAGAGTCAGCTGAAATGGACTTCATTTTTCTTTTAGGATCAGCTGATTTAGACATGGTCATTTTTTGTCTAGTGAGCCCACGGACCACTTTCCCTGCATTACATTGGCTTTCAGTATTTCCTGACAGAGTTCTAGATTTTCTGGATGCAGATCCTCCAACAAGATGTTCTGACAACTCATTTATTTCCCCCTGTGATTGAATGGGTGTAACTGGGCTTTTTGGTACCTCATCACCAGAAGTAATGATATTTCCTGAATCAATGCCAGTAGCAACTTCTTTGAAGACGTTAACAACATAGCATTCCCAGTCAGGTGGAAAGCCAAATAGAAAATGGTGGTAAACCTGGCCAGGAAGTAAATAGCAACCAAATAAATACATAAATTTATATCACGTTCAACCCTCACAGTTGCGGTCCATTAAGAAAATAACAAAATACAAAATGTTCACTTGCATCAAGGAACACCAACATATGGTCTAAATTGCCCTATGCCTCTGTGGCTCTACCGGGTCACATTCTCAAATTTATAGGAAACAAACAAGGGTACACCCAGATAAGGAAACCTTGGATAGCAAATATAAGAATTAAGGATTAAGGAACACTGGATTCACTAAGTTAAATGCATGTAGAGCACTGGAGTACTCCAGACCAAGGTTTGTTGATGTATTTCTCTGTTTTAAACATATCCAGATCAGCACTAATGTGATCATTCCTGATGGTTTATGAAAAATATGATTTGATTAAGATTAATACTCCACAAGGCACTGACAACTACGCAATGAAGCCATGTAAAGTTGTAAAAAGTATTTATAAGGAAAGAGAATATTTTAATATGCACAAACCTCATATGGAAAGCCATTTTCCTTAGTATGCAGCTCATTGATGAAACCTATAATAATAAGATATATCCCATCTGCTGTCTCCAAGGTAGATAGATCATGTCTTCTGATTATTGGAGCAGACATAAACACCCGCTTTGCATCTTGCCTGAGTCACCAAATTATTTTTTTAAAACAGAAAGTAAATAGTTATATCTTCAATATGATCCTGCTACAGTCAAACTTCGTCAGAAAATATCATTTCATCCCACAATTTTCTTGAATAATAGAAACATTATGACATTGATGTCAACTTAGCCTCATACAACTATGATTTAAGTCATCTTAAGACCACAATGCAAGTGAAAGGCAGTATTGACAAAGCCCGGTAAAGATAAAAAGCATTAAATGAAGGTGGGTCTGACATCCACAAAAATGAAATGGGGTCTTACTCTCTGGAGGTGTAGCCTGCAACAGCTAATAGTTTTCCATGGAAGTCCTTTTCAGTTTTAACCAACCACCAATTGTGCAAGCATACCTTTAAGAAAAAAGACAGAGGAAATCAGAAACTGAAGATAGTGGAGAAGGAAGGATAATACTCTGGAAATGATATGGTAAGAAGGAAAACTAATAGATAACTGTAGGCAAGAAAACAGAAGATGAGGTGTTGGATGGTGTAGGAGTCGATTCAATTTCCAAAGCCATGAATGAAGCTTAGTCCCCACACTTCTTCCCAGGTTTTGAGTTTTTTTTTTTTTTGGGGCAGACAGGATTAGGCTTTAGCATGGGAATACCAGCAACAATTTGAATTTTAATGAGTAGCTAATCAAAATATAGAACAACAATACTCCTCCTAAGATCCCACTACTCTTTCATCTTTAAGCCAGCATCCAAGTAAAAAGTCTTTGAGAGCTGATCAAATAGTAGAAATCGTCTGTCTCTCGCTCTTTGCTTGAGAACTAGCCTGCAAAATAGACAAATTTATATTAACCATGTATAGGAATATATTATACATACTTTTAAACTGAAAAGTTGCCAGCAAATCACAGAAATTATAATTTATATCTACAAAGTAACATTGCTAGGCCTCATAGTTATTCAAGTGAATTGCTTATAGTGACAGAGGATAGGAAATAACCATCTTTGGCCCTGCATGACTATATATTTTTATATGTATACAAATATAAAAACATCATGACAAGACATGTGCCATCAACAATTGAATTTGTTATTAATATGATCTAAGCATAATAATCCATTGCTTACTTTCAATAAGATATTCTAATTAATCATGTGGGTGATGTTATTATATTACTTTAATACTCTTAAGCTAGAGCTCCAGTAAGACAGTTTCATTCCTTCCTGCAGAACCAGATTGATAATGTCTATTAACTGTACTTCAACAAATCTGGACATTCCTTAAGATTGCAAACATGTTGTGATGATAAAACGCAGCCCTGTCCCACTACAAAATGTGGACTTGCATCATCCAATATAAGCCAGAAGAATGTGCCCTTCTATGAGAATTGCATCCATATCTGGCATTTAAATCATGGGCAGACCTTATAATAAAATTAAGATGCTGACCTTAATCGATGTCATTACATTATTCTCTCACAAGCATTGAAGCTAATAGTTAAGAGGCACAAACCCACGACATGAATGAAACAACACCAGGATATTTGAAACAGTCCCTAAGAAATTCTCCTTTAAATTACATAATCGTTTGATTAATGCACAATGATAGACAAGCAATGATCACGTCCACCGATTCAATTTCAGATGTAAACAGCATAATAGATCATAACATTGAAAATAACAGTGAATTTCCATCCTGCGATATCGGGGAGACGCACCAGTCTCTATTACCCTTTTCGTTAAAGCTAACTCACAACAGTATAAAACTGGTTTTTTTAAGTTTTAGAGTCACAACCAATCCATCATAATTTTATTTCTCTTACTTCGATAAGGCGCCCTGGCGAGGAGAGAACCTGGCTCCGCCGGAGCGGAGGAAGACGATGTCGTCCAAGAAGCAACCGCGAGATGCCGACGGAGCTCTTGGTGATGCTGGAGCCAGACGTAAGCGAAGACGGCGACGGACAAAACTGCCGTAGCAGAAGAATAGCACGCGGTCGATCCCTAACGTGCTCGTCTTGTGAAGTGTTCGTTTCCCGCTTGAATTTATTTTATTTTATTTTATTTATTTATTTATTTTTCGTAAACCTGCCAAAGCGGTACCGTTTATACCAAGCAGAATCGCAGCCGTCCATCAGCCTAAACGCTGCGTTTGCTGTGGCAGATACTTGTACGTGGGCACCCTTTTCTTGCCAAATTGTCAGACACTCGCAGGACTGAAGATTGTTCCTTTTTTGTTTTTCTTTTTTTTTTGTCATGAAGATTGTTAATAGTTTATAGTCTTTGTTTTTTCATTTGAAAGTCATTATTATGATATTTTTTGAGGTTATATATAAAATAAAATGTGATTTTTTATTATTAAAAAATATAAAATCCGAGAAACAAGTAAATTATCACAAGAATGATGGTACAATTCCAAATATCATATTTTAATTTTTGGTACATAGTTTTTTTGTTTAGTTAGTAGAAGTCATCGACCGTAGGTATTGTTGCATTTTTTTTTTCGAATAAATGGGTCATATATTGAAAAGGAATGATGTACAAACTAGAGGCCTAACAATTTTATCAAAAAAAAAAATGGAGGCCTAACAACAGCTTCAAGCGGCCATCAAAGAGGTATTGTCGCAGTTAACCGAAGGATAAGTTTGAAAGTCAGTAGAATGTAATGGCATCGGTCCCAAAAAAAAATGTAATGATAATTAATCAAATGAGGTGAAATTAAAATGAATTGAATAGTAAGTTATGTTCTGTTTCGTTAGCATTTGAAATTTTCATTGGGAAGGGATGATTTGATTTAATTATTAGATGAGATGAAATGAATTATAATTTTTCAATATTATTTTTATGAACTAATATAAAATTAATTATCTAACTCTTTTTTTAATATGCGTAAAATTGTTAAAAATATATTATATTTAGATTTTGGGGAGCATTTATTAAGAGGGAGAACATTATTATATTTAAGAACACAAATATTGCAATAATTCATCAAAAGGGTAAGAAGTTTTTTTTTAAATAAAATACTCCCTTCAATATTTTTATAAGAGTATTTTAACTAAATCACTATGTAGATTAAAGCAAGTAATTAAAAGTGGTTAGAAATTTTGATTTTGAAAAAAATTACTATAATATTCTTAAAATACCTTTAATAAGTGCTATTAACATCTATTCTATATTAATACTTAGAAAAAGAGAGATAAATAAAATTATCAAGGATATTCATGGAAAGTATGCATTAATATTTTACTAAATTTTATAAATACCCTTATATTAAATATCACGAATATATGCGAGAAAAACCTTTAAGAACCGATACAAGTAAATGATCTGAATAGTGGAATATTCTACCCAATTCATACTACCGCATGCATACTTGTTACTTATATGTGTAAGACACTCGTTTTGCTATTGAGCAAGTCAGCAAACATTCATTACATCCTTCATTCCACTCTTATACTATCTTTTGTCTTTTTTGCTTATATTATATCTCTTCCCACTTAAATTTTTAAATTGATTGTATAACTTAGTATTTTAATGTTGCGCAAATAATCATTGAGTATTAATAATTTTGAAGAATGCTATTTTTTATCTTTGAGTTGTCACATTATTTTATTTTTTAATGTGGTTTGGACATATATAAAGATTATTAGAAAAGCGAATGAGAAACGTTGATAAGATAATTTTTAACTCTATAAAAATACATAAATGGAAACAAAAAAAGAAACTAAGAAAGATTGTAAAGTGAAATTTTTTAGTAAATAATTTATTTGAAGAGATATTTTTTCACAAAGCCTAATGACTTCGTGTGATTTATGCAATTGACTTTAGATATTGATATAGAACTAATGCTATTATTGTGTTCCTTATATTATTTTCCAATATAATATAATTTAAACAACGTAAACCATACTTTTAAAATAGTATTAATATATGATAGAGTTAGTGGCTTTTATTAAGAGTATTTTTTTATTGTTATATTATTTTTTGACAAAATCGATCTTTCTAACCAATTTTAATTATTTGGTTTAATTTGCATGATTTGATTAAAAATCCCATATAAAAATGATCAGAGGAAATATATATTAATTAATTAGATGAAAATAGATGCTTTGACAATACAAAATTTTTTAAATATTTTAGTCTTGCCTTTTAACTAACTAGACAGGGAAACTTATGCATTGCAAAATAGCTCCATATAACAAGTTATGGTTTGTTTGGTTTGCAATCAAGAACCAAGTTTTAGCCCATAAACCTAGCTTGCTATTTTTTTATCTGTTTGGCTGCTAAATTGAATCACATTGCAAACTCAGTTATACAACAAAACTCCGTTGAAGCAGAAGGAGCTCGTGGGCTACTTCTCCGTTGCCCTCAACCATATTTCAATTATTTACTACATGTTAGGATACTTTATTCCACAATAAAAAAACTCAACAACCTCTACTAGTACTAACGTAGGGTAAATGGATGGTGAGTGAGAGATGACGAACAGGATGGTGAAGTCAAGGTGGAGGAGGGTGAGTGGATGGTGATATGATTGGACGACAATGAAGATAGGGAGAGGATGATGAAGAAGACAGTGAACAATTGCTATTCAAAAAAAAGAAAGAAAGAGAGAAAGGTAAAACTTGTTTGGTTGGGAGAAATTAGGTAAAAAGAAGGTGAATTGAATCAATTAAAATAAATTCAGATAAAAATGAACTAATAAAAATAAGAAAAAATTGGAAAACTGGAAAATAAAATGTTCATAAAATTTGTCCTATCTAAAGATCAAAGCACCCTGTGAACACCGTATTTTGTCCGGGCTTTCTAAAAAATTGAAAAAATTGGAAAATAAGAAAATGACACAAATTTCCTTTTAATTCCAATTTGAATGCATATTTTCTAAAATAAAAGAAAAATACAAAAAAAAATATTCTCCAAATCTAATCCCTTTTCTTTATGATCCAAAATAAAATAAAATAAAATAAATATATAATAAAACAATAATATAACTAAAAGTATATAAAAAAAAGGAAGGAAAAAAGTAAACAAAAATAAAAATAAAAATAAAAATAAAAATAAAAATAATTAAATAAGTTTGGGCTGGAATGCTAATTAGCATTGCAGCCCAAACCTCCATGAGCCCAATTTAGAAGGGCTCATGGACAGGGCTCGGAGAGGAGCCTTTAGGGCTCCGAGAGAAAGGATAAAGGAGGACGCTGAGGCCAAGAGGAGAAGACGGAAGAGAAAGAGACCGGGAGGCAGAAGACGGAGAAGTTACGGGAGCAGAGAAGGAAAGGAGAGGCAGCCGCGGAAGAAAAAAACCGAAGAGAGGAGGCCGCGAGAGACCGTGAGAGCAGAGGACCGCGAGCAGAGGAGAAAACCGCAGGAGACTGAGAGCAGAGGACCGCGTATAGAGGAGAGAGCCGCAGGGGAAGAAATCCTAAATTGCAGAGGCAAAGAGAGAGCAGAGGATCCCGAGAGTCCCACTTGGAATTCAGCCGTCCGCATCTGAGTCACCTTCCCTTCGACATCTCCAAATTCGTTTCTCTTCCTTTGTCTCTCTCTTCTGATTTTTTTTATACAACTCTCTCTTTCGACTTTTGATTCCAAGTTCCCTCCTACCTAGCCTGCCTATCCACTGTTCACATCGCATTTGCATCATCTGGTCTAGCTGTACCCCATCGTCATCGGTGTCCCAATCCCACACGGTCAGCCAGACTCTATTTACCCAATCAGCAATGGCCCTCGTCCCCTCACCCATCCAGTCCAATCGGTCCCTCATAGTCATAGCCTCACTCTCCTTCACTATCGGCAACCTGCAAGTCAGCAAGTGCAACCAAGCACGAACTCGAGAATGAAGGACGTGAATGAAGCTTTAAACAAGAGAGCAGAACGGTGAAGAAGGAAAGAAGCTTGGGTCTTCAATTGGTAATTTTTGTTCTAAAGCTTAGCTTTCTAGCAATAGGTTGAGAAATTTTCGTTCAAAACTGATTTTGAACTTTATTTTTGAAAGTTAGTTGCCATAGCCACATAGTTTGGTACGCTGTTTTTTTTATTTATCTGGGATTTTGTATTGGCAGTGCTATATTATTGAAATTTTCACCTCGCGGGAATTGTGAGTTTGGTTTTATGATGACACGGGAATCCTCTTTTCCATTGTTATTTTCTGTCTAAAGCTCATTTTTGTGGTGTTTAGAAATGTGGTCAATGTTGTTCCAGAAAATCATAAGTAGAAATGGTGGACGTGGCCTAGTTTGTATGCACCATTATGTGCTACGTGTAGATTAAAACCAGACACTTAGTTTGTCTTTGGATATTGTATACTCTGCCTGAAGCCTTTTCTTTGAATCTATGTGTACGACCTCGTTGTAACATTTTTTTTCCGCTCTTATTTGCCTCACTCTTGCCAAAGATTGAATGTTTCAAAATGACATTGAACTACTTAAAGTTGGGTGCTTTAGGTGAGAAATGTGTTTTGTGGGAAAGCTGGATAACCTTTAGTCTGATTTGCTATTCGTGTACCAAAATATTATGCAGTGTTGATTTAGCTTTCTGGTTAGTGTCTAGCATTCAGGATAGGAAAATTACAATGTTCAGTGCTTGCTTTTGAGTGCGTCTATCAAGTGTTCAAAAATGCTCGATAGAGGGTTATTTTGTTTTGTGTAAACATTTCTCGAAGATCTTGTGGATTATCAAGAGAGTGCTAGAATGAGTCATGAGAATGCATTATACCCTTGTGTGTGAATAGTATTAGGATTGGCTTGCCTAAGCGTAAAGATAGGTCCTATTGGTTTCTCTTACGCGTAAGAAGCTTGCTGTAATTACTTATTACTGCTACTTTAGTGCATAGGACTAACTTCAAGCTTTGGAAAGTGATCATTTGGCTTTAATTTGAGCTTGATAAATTCTGTTGCTGCATAAATTATGCTTGAGCTTAGTGAAATTATCATTTAACTTTGGTTTGCATGAGGAGGTTTGTTTTAAGTGTTGGTTTTGTTTATAGCTCCAAGTCACACTAATTACACCTCACTTTGATATTCTAAATCTGTCTTCACTGTTACAAACTCGTTGGTTCTGCTTCATGTGCCAAAAAGATGATCACAGGCCATGTTCCTTTCAGTCGATGATTGGACTAGCTATGGCACCTACCCATTTGGTTTTAAGCTTCTCAAGTGGTCATATGACCTTGTGTTTCTATACTTGAGCATTGATTTGGCTGGTGCACGATTTTATGTAGTTATAGTAATGAGAAAGGATCATATCTCTCTGATTCTCTTTGCCCAAAAAAAAACCTATTTAGTGTGCTGCGTGTTCATGTGCTGTTTTATGCCTATAAGTGAACTATTTTCCCATGTTCTTTCCATTTAAAGGTTGGGTGTATTTGCTGCATATATGAAACATTTATTTGAATATGATTGTGGGACTTGTATCAAGTCGCTGTGCAAGTGAGGTTGGCCTATTTGAGTCCAAATAACAAGGGTAACCTTAATTAGATTGCATGACTCCTAGGCATCATGGCTACAGTTTTTTTTTTCTTCCATCATATTTGAACAAAGATTTGGGGTATTTATGATAGCTTATTGATGAAAGTTTTAAGTTGGAAATTAATTCCTGTCTTCTTATCTTCTTTTGAGCAATATGGGAGAGTGAGATCAAGGTTGGAAAGAGTGAAGTTTCTTCATCAAGGCAAAAGATGAGCATCAAAGCAAGAGATGAGAAGAGAGCAAAAGAGTTTGGTCTTCTTTCTTATCTTCATGTAGTTCTCATTGTAGTGGAATAAAATTATTACCTGAATTTGTACACTAACACACACACACATTGATAAATTATGCTTGGTTTTTGTTTGTGATTTTGGTTTTTATTTGATCTTGGATTTTTATTCTTTTCGCTTTTAGAGTTTGCCACGAAGGACCAATTCTCCGTGTGCCTATAGAGTGTCAGTCAATTGTACCATGAGTGAGGAGTTGCCATGGTATAAAGGTTGGTTAAATCTTATTTTTTTAATATATTTACGAGTACGAATGGTTTTCTTTTATTTATTGAAAGTAAAAATAAATGTCTCAATGAGAGACCTTTATTTCAAATTTTTTTTTTTGCCTTCATGTTCCGAGTGGTAACACCGTGAGCATTTAGGTGTCAATTAGTGAGTTGTGAGTGATAAAGTCACCACAAGTCCTGATTGATTTTTTTTTCTAAAAAATAGATAACACAAATAAATAATATATCAATATGTACATAAAAGTCATATTTTTAAATTCCTTTTACCGCTTTTCTTTTTATAAAACAATCATAATCATATTTATTTTTATAATTTAATACCCAAATGATTTCTTTTTTTTTAATTTTATCCTTTAAGTCTCTTTTGCCTTTTTGTCACGAGTGACACCACCGTGAGCACACAAGTGTAAATCAGCAAATTATGATTGATCAAGTCACCATATGCTAAATTATGAGTAAATCAACGAATTTAATTTTGTTGTGAAATTAATTTTGGAAAAAGTATAAGTAGCAGTTCTATCTTAAACTCTTTTTGAATTATTTCAAGTTAAAAAAAAAGAATTTAATTGGATTTTCTTATTTTTTCAATAAAAAAAATAATAAATACAAATAATTTGTAAATAAAAGAAAAAAGAAGAATGATATGGAAGTAGCAATTTTATCTTTAAGTTTCTTTTTGAATAAAAATAATAAAAAAGGAGGTTTTGTGACCGCATTTCATAATTTGAAATGAGGAAATAAAATAATATAAATAAAAATTACTCCTTTAAAAGGGGTACTCTATAATTGCATTTTTTTAAGTAAATAAATAAAACTTATTTAAATGCAAATTATTCATTTCATTCAAATTTTTATACATTTCACTTATATGCCTCGAGTGGTAACACCGTGAGTATTTGAACACTGATCAATAACTTGTGAGTGATAAAGTCACCACATATGCTGATTATTTTTCTTCAAAATATATATATAATGATCACATTTTGAATGCTTCTTAATGTTTTCATTTTAAATAAATAGATATGCTTTAAAAGGATCACATGCATTTTTATAATAAAAATAAATAAATAATAAAAATAAAACAAAAAATCATTTGTATAAAAAAAAATTTGTTTTCTTTTGAACTTTTTGTGCCTTTTTATCTCGAGTAACACTACCGTGGACACTGAGGTATCAATGGATAAATGTGAGTGATAAAGTCACCACATGAGTCAATTGGTTTTGTTTTTTTAAAATAAAATTGTTTTCAAATGTTTCCTTTTCAAATCAAGTAAAATGTTCAAAATCACAAATAATTTTAATCTTATTTTTTTTTAAATTGAGGAAAAATATATTTTCTATTTTAGAAATTGATTAAACAAAAATAATAATAAATGAAAAGAGTAAATAATGGGAATTAATTTATCTTTTACAAATTAAAACACCCAAACCAATTTTAAAGATTGTTTTCTTTGTGGAAAGATAGATTAGTTTCTATAAACCTCTCTTTTCAAAGAGTATATATAATAAAAAATATCAACCCAATGACACGCATTTTTAGTCCGAACTACGTCGACTTTAATCCCTATCGCAGGGTACGTAGGCCCCAAACTCTCATTCTGGATTAAGTCCACCTTTGTAAATAAATAAATATCTTCTGATTTATTTGTTATTTTTCTCTCAATTTAATGAATATTTACCAATTTATTTCAAGTCCACTTTTTGTAAATAAATAATATTTTCCTCTTAATTTATTTTTTCACCTTTTCATACTTTCATTTTATTCTTTATTTTCATTTTTACATTTTTCTTTTATTTATTTTTGCATATGAACGGTAAAAGGGCAATCAAAATAATTTTCAAAAGCCATAAAAATTACATAATCAATGTAAGGTAACCGTTCCTTGGAACAGGTGTTGTGGGGGTGCCTAACACCTTCCCCACTCACAATCGTACTCCCGAACCCAACTCTGATTCGCAGACCATCCTTGTCCTTTTTGTTTTTTTTTATTCCGGTTTTCCAAAATTTCCCTCAAAATTTTGGTGGCGACTCCCTCCGAAACTGGCCTTCCGCCGCGCAGGCCGGTTTCACCCCTTTTTCTTTTTTTATTCCGTTTCCCACGCCATCCGCGTCGCATTTTCGGGTGTGACACACCCTTTCAAATTTTAGTCTCTATAAATCATGATCCACAAGCAAATATTATATCAAATAGACTATGTTCACAATTAAATAAATGCAGATTAAATTTTAGTTTAAAGAAATAAAATTAATCATGAGATAGAATTTAAGTTAATTTTGGAGGAAAATTATAAGTCAAAATAATAAAAACAAAGAAAATAAAATACTAGAAAATAATTTTAAACTTTTATTTTTTAGATAAACATATATATACACACATATATATTTAGTAAATAGATATTGGAAAAAGAAAATTTATTTATTAAAAGTTGGGAAAAAATTATTACACTAAAAGTACTTTTAATTAAAATAGTCCAAATATAATCACTTTTATCAAATCTAATTTTCAAATAAATTATTCAAATATAAACACGTTAGTCAAAAACTAATTTTTACCATAATCATGTTACAAAATCAATTTTATTAAAACTCTATTTTAACTAATTGAAAACCAAACAGGTACTTATATGAACATGTGGATAATGCCAATTTTCTATAAATTTATTAGATATATAGAAATATAAATGACTTTTTTACCTGAAAATTGCTTATTATTATAGTTATACTTTTTTAACAAATACAAAAGTCAACTCAAATCTATTAACAATTATCATTTAATAAATACTTACTATTTAAGCAAGTTAAGTAGCTAACATGAAATTATGGATAAAACAATATTTTGTAATTATTTTGTCTCTAGTACATTTTATGATAGATCAAACTTTGATTGTGTCAAATCTTCTCCCAATATTCTAGTGAAAGTAAATAAGGGAAGAGAATTTGAACCCTCCCTTTGTTTTTTTTTTAAGGCCCCTCATTTGGTTCAAGAGGAAAAAATGAGTAAATAAAGAAAGGATATTTTGGTTCAAAAAAGAGAGAATTCACTCCCCTCTTCCTTTATATTTTAGTTGAATTATTTTTTTATTATGTAAAAAATAAATAAGGGAAGGGCAATCCCCTGGTTTAAGAGGGGAGGAGAATAAACCCCTTCCCATCCTTCTAAAATCCTCAAATTCTTATCTTCTAGATTAAATTTTCTATTTTTAGAGAAAGTCTCTTTCTTCCAATTCCCTTTCCTTCCTAAAATCCCTCCTTCCCTCTTCAATCTGTTTCCTTCTTTTTCCCCTTTATTAATCCCCTTGGATTAAAATGCTTTTCCTCCCCTCCACCCCTCCCCTCTAATCATAACGGAAGAACATCACTCTCATCTATTCAAATCAATTTGAGTTTTAGATGCCTTGACAAGCCATATTTCCATTCCATTCCATCTTTTATAAATTTTCCCAAACATGGTATGATTTTGGTGCTTAAACCATGTCACTCCAAACATTGCCTAATTCGTACCACATATTAGAGGTGGTAAACGGGCCTGCTTTTTGGCGGGACGGGACGGGCTGAAGCACCCATAAGGGCTAACCTAGAAATCCCTAGCCCGTCCCGCCATACACAGGTGGGCGGGCCAAACGGGTCAGCCCATTTTTTTTTATATTTTTTTGTTAAATCATAAAATTTCTCCTATTTTTTTTACTTTTTTGGTTTGGCTAGCCTCTTTTTTCCTCTACTTGATTAAATTATTAATTTCTTATTCAATATTATGAACTAAATAACTACATTCATAAAATCTTTTATCAGTTTGGTATATAAAGTCTTAAAGTATGATATATTAATACATTAATATGGTAATACCACAAGTAACATTTAGTTCAACAAAATAAAATACAACTAAAATTACAATACAAGAAAGATTGAGAAAGACAATAATGCGTAAGGCCTTTTTTTTAATTTTTATTTTTTTTAGATATAATTATATATAGTAAAAAATATATAAAAAAAGACCAACCTAAAGCCTAGGCGGGCTGGCGGGGTGAGGCAAGTTTTTTACCCCCATTATAAAGTATCCCAATTTTTTAGCTCGTCCCACCATTTTTGGCTGGTTAAGCAAGCCGGCTCGCGGGCTTCGATCTATTTTACGGCTCTACCACTTATAAAAGTGTTGTCATTCCGGAAGCTCCTAATTCGTACCACGTATAAAAGCGATGTCATTCCGGAAGCTCCAGTGTATCGGTGCCCTTGAGAGTTTAGTTTCAGACCTCGCAAAGAAAGAAAAAAACAAGGCCTCAACTCTTCAGGCACTTCTTATCATCTTCTCTCTTCTCTTCTCAATCTCTGGCTTCCACTGCACCTACTTCTACCTTCTCTCCCGATACCTCTGCTAATGATAAGCCTGTCGTTGTTCCTTCAACCACACTTTGTGTCTTTGGTAACAACTGTTTAATTTCAATGCTTTCTCATTTCATCACTGTTTGTTTTAAGCTCTCCATTCTGAAAGTTGATTCTGCTATGTTGGAAGTTTGTCACCATTTCCTTGTTTTTAATCCTCGGACTTTTATGCTTATTACAATGTAAATTCGAGTTTTGCTTAAGGCTTAGATTTCTGGAATGCAAAATTTCCTAATAAGATTTTGCATTTTTACGATAATAGAAATTTCACCATTTTAGGTTAGAGGGAGAGACATGAGTTTGTACCCTAACATGTCGGATTAACTTGTGAAGACGGAATAATATATCCAAGTTTCTTGTAAAAACTCAGAATTTTTGTTGCCTTCAAGGGCAAAAAAGAGTAGCTAACATCACCTAGAAACCCAAAATGAAAGGGTCATCTAAGCAAATAATTAGTTGTTGACTAGCAAATGTTAGATATATTTAATTAATAATAATATATATTTAAATTTATTTAAATTATATTTATCTTATTTACTTAATTAAATATATCTTATCTAAATGTGGTCCTTATTTTTAATAAAGATAATATCAGTTGAGTGATTTTAAGAGATAAGGGATAACTCAGTTGATATTGTGTTATCTTTATTTGAATTTGAGATTTAAATTAAAAGATAGAATAACTATTAGATAACCTATTATGGTTAAGCTATTTAATAGGAGATTGATTAGAGCGTCAAAGACACCAATAATTCATTCTACGCTCATATAGAGGTTCCCTGACTAGTGACGGCTAATTCCCAGCTATCATCATTGAGCGCAAACACTAGTTAGAAGAGCATCTTCTCATCTAATTCTTTTGACTAATTTTTGTGTTTGCATATTTTTTTGATTTATTTCTAATTCGAGTAGAATTACTCAATCAGATCTTCTATAGTTATGGCAAGAGGTATATATGATTATTATTTATTCCACTACGAGTTTGTGGGGATTTATTTATATTTATAGATTCGTATTTATAAATCTGTTTCTACATGTGGCATCAGAGTCAATGGTTTATTTTGCCTCCACCTGGTTATAATTTGAGTTTTCATGTTTTATATATGTCCACGCCGATGGGTTTTTCACCTTCGATTTTCTGTTTTGTGCATGTTCTGGAATTTTGTTTATGCTCATGCATCTGGTTTGATATGGGAAACTGTTCATGTTCTAAGATAAGAAGGTTAATTAATCTTGTTGACACTGTTTACTCCAACAAGTGAAATGAACCGTTTCACTTATCTGGATGGATTTGGGGCCTAAATCCTTTATTTTGTTTTAGTTTTATTTCTATTTTGGACTTCTGTTTTCTGGGCCATATGAATTTCTGGGTTTATTTTATTTTTTGGTTTTTGTTCTTTGTTAAAGTATTCTGGGCTGACTTTATTTTCTGCACGTTATTAGGCTTGTTTTCTGGGCTTGCGTTTTGCGCCATTCTCCTTTTATTTTTCTAGAAATAATTTTAGCTTGCATTATTTATTTTCTATGCTATTTTTTTATTGTTTAAAATCTGGAAAATTAGTTTTGGGTTATTAAAAATATTCTTGCAAAATGTTATTAGAGTTATTTAATTGCCTAATATTTGGAAAATTTTATTTAGACATTATAACACTAATTGTTGGCTTTTGCAAAATAATTTAGTTATTTATCAACCCAAAATTAATTTTAAACAATGTTTGGCATTTAAAATAAATAAAATAGTGAGAGAATTTATTTAATTATTTAATCACATGATCATTTTGTTGATTAAATTAATTATTTAAATACTCATAATGTAGTGCATATACATAATTTTAATTGCACATATGATATTTGTGATTAGTATGGTTTTGTTTTAAGGAGTAGTCACAGTATCCTTATAAAGTTACATGTATAATATAAATTACATATGGATATAGAATATAAAATTCTAATAAAATATGTGATTTTAATTTATCTTTGTCCACAGGTAGATAATTATAATTGCATATTTTGTTAGGATGAAATAGATATGACCTTGTGTTTTCTAAGTAGCCCACAGGTATTAGGAAGCATAAATGTATTATAGTTTCATCATTTATTAGACATAAACATATGCTATGCTAATGTCTTTGCCCACAGGTAGATATTAGTGATATGATATTTATGTAAGTATATGTTACATTGATAAACATTCATAATTGTTAAGGTGCTGATTGATTGTCTAAAAAAAAATTATTATTGTAAGTGTGCTTAATAATTATTTCCCTTGCCGCTCCTTCATCTCACATTCTATCTGAAGTTGGCGATAAGATCACTCTTGATGGCACAAATCATGCCGAGTGGAAGGAAGATATTCTCATTCATCTTAGTTGTACGGAACTTGATTATGCCTTAAGGATTAAAGAACCTCCCGTGCCCAAAGAAGGTGATAAGGATGCGCAAATCGCGTACGATCATTAGGATCGATCCAATCACCTTACCTTAATATTGATTAAGGTTCGTATTAAGAGAAGCATTCGAGGATTTATTCCAAATTTCCGAACAGCCAAAGAATACTTAGAGGCTATTGATAAGCAGTATACCCCTGCAGATAAACAACTAGGAGGGGTTATTATGAGAGAACTTGTTGATATGAAACTTGCAGGTGTGGGTGGTGTATGAGAACACATTATGAAAATGAGAGACTTGGCATCACAGCTGAGACGTTTTAAATGGAGCCTCCTGAGCAATTCCTTGTACAACTTATTCTGAGTTCCCTTCCTCATTAGTATGAAGCTTTTTTTGTCTCTTACAACACACATAAGAAACAATGGTCAGTAGATGAATTGTTGGCCATGTGTGTTCAAGAAGAGGCTAGACTGATAAGAAGTGGAAGAGATGCACCTAAGGAAGTGTATTTGGCAGAAAGCTCCAATTCTAGGAGGAAGAACAAGAAAGACAAAAAGAATAAGTCTATTTCTCCGGCTTCTGCTGAGAATAAAGATAAGGCCACTTGCTTCTTCTATAGGAAGAAATGACATATGCGGAATGAATGTCCTAAGAGGAAGGCATGGCTCGCCAAGAAGGGTATAGGTAATGACATTTACATTTTTTATGTGGCTTATGAATCTCATTTAGTTAGTATTAATTATGATATTTGGTGGATTGATTGTGGAACTACAATTCACGTTGCTAATACCATGCAGGGGTTTCTCAACAGCAGGCGCCCACATCCCAATGAGGAAAATGTTTATTGGGGCAGTGGGATGAGGCCCCATGTGGAAGCAGTTAGAACATGCAGGATCATTTTATCAAATAAATCAATTTTAGATTTAGAAAATTGCTTTTATATTCCAGATTTTTCTAAAAATTTAGTTTTAATTTACAAATTAGTTCCTTTGGGATTTGAATTGTTTCTTTCTTCAAATTTGATGAGATTGAATAAAGACTCTTTACCTTTTGGTGATATTTCTTTATGTAATGGTTTATTCAAATTACATATTAATTTACCTCAATCTCATATTGTTACGCATGGTATTAAGCAAAGTGTCATGAATGAGAATTCTCTTAGCTTGTAGCATAGGAGATTAGGACATATATCCACAGAGAGGATCAAAAGGTTAACTAAAGATCAGATCCTCCCATCTTTAGACCATATAGAAATTAATCCATGTGTAGACTGCATTAAGGGTAAGCAGATCAACAAGTCACATAAAGGGGCTAACAGAAGTTCTGAAATTTTAGAGATTATTCACACAGATATTTGTTGCCCTGATTTATCTTCTCATGGTCAAAAATATTTTATCTCCTTTATAGATGATTATTCACAGTATATGTATATCTACTTGCTTTATAATAAAAGTGAGGTATTAAATGCTTTTAAGGAATATAAGGCGGAAGTAGAGAAACAAACTGGTAAGCAAATTAAAATTGTTAGATCTAATAGAGGAGGTGAATATTATGGAAGGTACACTGATGAGGGACAAGCACCTGGTCCATTTGCTGAGTTTCTCTAAGAGCATGGTATAATAGCTCAATACACCATGCCTGGCTCACCTGATATGAATGGTGTAGCTGAAAGAAGGAACATGACGCTACTAGACATGGTAAGGAGTAGGATAAGCAACTCCAAGCTTCTAGTTTCATTATGGAGAGATGCACTTAAGACAGCAATATATATTTTAAACAAGGTTCCATCACAAGTAGTTCCTAAAACTCCCTTTGAAATCTGGAAAGGTTGGAAACCCAGTTTGAATCATATGCGTGTATGGGGCTATCTTGCGGAAGTAAGAGTATATAACCCTCAAGAAAGGAAACTGGATCCTATGACCATTAATGCCTATTTCATAGGCTTTGCGGAAAGGTCCAAGGGCTATAGATTTTATTGTCCTTCATATTCAATGAGATTTGTAGAATCTAGGAATGCTAAGTTTATTGAGAATGATGTGATCAGTAGGAGTGATCAAGTACGTGACTTAGTCACTGAAGGGGAACACATTCAAAAAACCACTAATCATAAAGGAACATCATTGATATATAACACCCATCCTATTGGAGTGAATATGGAATGTGATGCAGTTCCTGAAACTCAAGTTGATAATGTTGGAAATCAGGAACAAACTAATGAACTTATCACTCATGAAGAACAACCACTAGAAGTGATAGAGAATGTTTCTGAAGAACAACCTCAACCCACTCAACAAGTGGAGGTGAGGAAATCAACTAGAGAAAGAAAGTCATCACTTCCTAGTAACTATGTGGTATACCTTACTGAATCCGACTATGATATAAGTGTTGAAGATGATCCACTCACATTTACTCAGGCTATGTTGGATGCAAACTCTAAATTATGGTATGATACTATGACTGATGAAATGCAATCTGTGGCAAACAATAAAGTTTGGGAACTTGTAGAGTTACCTAGTGAGGCTAAGGCCATTGGTTGTAAATGAGTCTTTAAGACTAAAAGGGACTCACAAGGTAACATAGAGCGCTACAAGGCAATGTTGGTTGCCAAGGGATTCACTCAAAATGAGGGAATTGATTACAGGGAGACTTTCTCACCTGTGTCCAAGAAAGATTCTTTTTGTATCATCATGGCATTGGTAGCTCACTTTGATTTAGGGTTACATCAGATGGATGTTAAGACTGCATTCCTCAATGGGGATCTTGAGAAAGAAGTCTATATGAAATAGCCTGAGGGATTCATTTATGAAGGAAATGAACATAAAGTTTGCAGGTTGAAAAAGTCAATATATGTTCTCAAACAGGCTTCACGATAGTGGTATTTAAAATTCCATGAGGTAATCACATCTTTTGGTTTTGTTGAGAACATCATGGATCAATGTATATATCACAAGGTCAGTGGGAGTAAGATCATATTCTTGATCTTATATGTGGATGACATACTACTTGCCATTAAAGATTTGAGGTTGCTGTATGAGGTGAAACAATTTATGTCCAAGAATTTTGAAATGAAGGATATAGGTGAGGCATCCTATGTCATTGGCATTAGGATACATAGAGATAGATCTCAAGGTATCTTGGGATTATTTCAGGAAACTTATATCAATAAAATTCTTAAACGATTCAAGATGAAGGATTGTTCATCTACTCCAGCACCTATTGTGAAAGGAAACAAATTTAGCCAGTTACAGTGTCCCAATAATGATTTTGAAAAGAATGAGATGGAGAATATTCATTATGCTTCAATGGTTGGAAGCTTGATGTATGCACAGGTTTGCACAAGGTCTGATATAGCTTTTGCAGTGGGCATGTTAGGAAGATACCAGAGTAATCCAGGAATGGATCATTGAAAAGCTGCAAAGAAAGTTTTGAGGTACCTAAAGGGTACTAAACAATACATGATTACATACAGGAGATTCGACAACCTAGAAGTTGTTAGGTATTTAGACTCAGACTTAGCAGGATGCATTGACACAAGAAAATCAACATCCGACTATATCTTTTTGTTAGTAGAGGGAGCTATATCCTGGAAAAGTACCATACAAACACTAATAGCCACCTCTACTATGGAAGCTGGGTTTATATCGTGTTTTGAGGCAAGCTTATAGGGAATATGGATTAGAAATTTTATTGCTGGGTTTAAGATTGTAGACTCAATCTCTAGACCAATTAAAGTGTTCTGTGATAATACGGCTGTTGTGTTCATGGCTAAGAATAATAAAAGTGGAAGTCGAAGTAAGTTCATCGACATCAAGTACTTAACCTTGAAAGATATAACTAAAGAAGGTCAAATAATTGTTGAGCACATTCAGACGAAAAAAATATTAGCTGATCCATTTACTAAAGGGATGCATCCAAAGGAGTTTAATGATCATATGCCTCATATGGGTATTAGACTTTTATTAGTCTAATTGAGGTATATAAAGTAATGAAATTTCAATTTATGGTTTATTATCTCATATTTATGTAGTATACATTCTTGTTAGGATAAATAAACATTGATTTAGGAACCGAATAAATATTCTAATTTATTCATAAAGTTGATATCCCATAAAGTAAAGATACTACTTGTAATGCATAGAAGGTAATACTCACATTTAGAGGACTTACCGCTATGATTCATGTAGTATTGCTTAAATATCTCTTGATATATCAACTGACATATTATGATTGGACCAAGTGATAGAATGTCTAATATATTTAATTAATAATAATATATATTTGAATTTATTTAAATTATATTTATCTTGTTTACTTAATTAAATATATCTTATTTAAGTGTGATTCTTATCTTTAATAAATATAATGTCAGTTGAGTAATTTTAGGAGATAAGGGATAATTCAGTTGATATTGTGTTATCTTTGTTTGAATTTGAGATTCAAATTAAAAGATAGAATAATTATTAGATAACCTATGATGATTAGGCTATTTAATAGAAGGCTGAGTAGAGCGTAAGAGACACCAATCATTCATTCTACGCTCATATAGAGGTTCTCTGATTAGTGAAGGTTAATTCTCAACTACCATCACTGAGCACAAACACTAATTAGAAGAGCCTCTTCTCATCTAATTCTTTTGACTAATTTCTGTATTTGCAGATATTTTTATTTATTTTTAATTTGAGTAGAATTGCTCAATCAAATCTTCTATAACTATAACAAGAGATATTTATAATTATTATTTATTTTACTGTGAGTTTATGAAAAGTTTATGAAAAATTTATTTATACTTATAAATTATAAATTCGTACTTATAAATGTGTTTAGAGCAAATAGCCAGGAGGCGTTTGCCTATGTCATTTACATTTATCAATAATGGTAATTATGCCTGCTCTGAAATTTACGTGGACTTTATTCTTCAATTATGGAATGAGTTGACATAATTTCTCTTTCCAGGGCTTAGCAAGAGAACCGCCTCGGAGAAACTTCTTGAAGCATTCTCTAAATTTCGTGAAGTTGAGAATGGTATAACTATGTTTCTTCACCGATCACTCTCCCAACAAACTCTCTGCTTCTTACCTTAAGACTAAAAGAAGTTGAAGTTTTTGAATGTTCCCTTCCCTCTCACTGCCGCACACACTGACACTGTCACAGTGCACCGCGTGGTGTTTCCGATATAATCAATTTAGAACTCCCCCTCCCCCCTCTTTTTTTTTTTGTTCAACGTCAATTTGGAACTTCTTTGTTGTCAACCTTGGCACTTGGCCTTTCATAGGAAAAAATATACAGCTTCTAAGTTCTACTAACTAGCTTTGCCTTTGTCTCCGTTAAGGTGGTGACAGACCGTGTCACTGGATACTCACAGGGCTTTGAGTTGTGAGATATTCCACATTGGAGGATGCGGAGAAAGGAATAAAAGGAATGGATGGACAGATCTGTGACCTTCGTAATTGTATTTGTCCTGTTCTAATATTTAATCCATCACCTTCACACTTTGATTCTCTTGAATCACCTTTTGTGATCTTAAAAAGCCTTCTACCAAGACAGATGACAGTAAATGCCAATTGTTGATTAATCAATTGTCTTTGATCTTTAGTCATTTGATATTCTTTACACCCCTTTAATTGCCTAGTGTATGGGGATTTGCAAATAAACTATACCTACTAGTTGTAAACAATCTTTACGGTTGAAGCTTGGCTGGTTGCTATGGTATTTAGCCTGATTTTAAATCTTTCTAAGATTTTTTTTTACTGCATGATAAGCATAAGCCACATTATAAATTATTCCTACTTTGCTGTTACAAACTTAGTAAAAGCTAATATGTTGGGGCTGGGGATCTATCTTCTTTGTCACAAACCATTTGCTTGCCACCAACTTGAGATCGAGCTTTAAAAGAGATTGGCTCTCTCTCCCTGTGTGTTAGGGAGTTTTTGTTTTTCTTTTTGGGGGTGGGATTCTGAATTCATCCTGGATTTGGATTCTCTTGTGCTGCAGTGTTCATGTATCATAAATGTGCACGAAGCTTGCATTAGAAATTCTAAGTAGAATAAACTTCATTTTATTTTTCTCTCTTTCCATTTTTTTCTGGTTGCAGCTTCATCAAACACTTTCATCATATGATTATCTGTGCTTATGCAGTTTCTGGACGGGTGGGTAGTCTTCGCTGAATATGCTAGACCTAGAGCTCCCCCAGGACAGTGAGTTTCTCATGAATCATACTCGTCCACTCGCTGACAATCAAATAAATCAGCAAAATGATTAATTTCTGGCTTGATTAGAAAATTCCGAGGTGACATCTTCTAGCAAAAGGTTAAATGTCGTGGATCTTTCCACAATTATATCGCTTAATGAATGACCTGCACTTAGAGAAGTTGATTTGGGCCATGCTGAAGCACCTAACTTTGGACTCCAACGCCATTCCCTCCTGCAGAGAGGGAGGTTGATGCTGACGCAATTTCCATTTTTTCCTTAAAAAAAAAAGAATTATATATATTGTTCAGTGTCGTATTTCTGAGTTTTATGTACTTTTTGTCTTTACGTCACTAAGAGTGTTTTTACTTACTTCGTATCTGGTATCTATCGTCAGTCCTTAAGAATATTTTATTGATAAGTAATTATTGTTTTAGCAGCCCCTCCAGCATACAAATTGTCTGCCGCCAAAGATCACAACTAGCTATTGTTAATGCAGAACTTCCTGCAACCAATCTGATATGATCCTTTCATGTAACAAATTCGCTGTTAAATATTAGCTCCTGTTGTAGAGGTGTTGTTCTTGGGCAACAAAGAGAACCCCTGGGGGTTATAAAGTTAATATCTATTCAAGCATTCATTAATTCTAAAATGCATTGCATGTTATCTTGGCTCTCAAGTTTTAATCAAAACTTCCTAACACATGGTTTTAAAATTTTGATTTCCCAACCAGCGAACGCCAGTACATTAGGGAAATATAACATGTTAGTAACCGATTGGATGTAACTAATCTGCATTACTTCCAGTCTTAGCGTTAAACAGTCACATTAATCCAAATCTCCATCCACACCGCCGCTGAAGATAGCCTCTATAATATTGTCATTCTAATTCTGTACATATTTAGTCATTATTCTACACGTATTCATTACAAACCACGAATATTGGAAACGAGCATATAAGGTGCTTAAAAAATATAATACAAGTGAGGGCAAATATTCTTGTTAATCATTACCTACATCCTATGATATATCAAACAACAATGCATACCAGCTAGCTATCTTACAAAGAAGACATAAGAAAGAGCACATCATATTCGCATTCAATAATCCAACAAATAGGGGATGAAGAAAACTAGAAACTAAAATATGTCGGGGAAAAATTGTCCAGAAATAGAGCTACTTTCTCGAGCCCTCTGCAGATGGACCTTCAATGCGTAATTGTTCATCTGCATCAAGAAATAGAAAACATTAGAAAGCCCATACGACTAATATCGTATTGATCAAATGTCATTCAACATTTCTTCCCATCACAACCCCCTAAATCTTTTTTTTTTTCGGGGGAATAAAAGGCTATGGAACAAACCATACAAAAAGAAAACCAAAAAACAAAACAGAGGGCCCTAAACCCTCTATCTATGCAACTCCATCAATCCACTGCAGTCTACGGGAGGATCAACGAAGGAAAAAAACAGTACATTCATATCATGAGCCAATCAGCACATTTATTGGCTTCCCTAAATCACTTCTTTAGAATAGTTTATTACACACTTTCATCTGGAGGATAAAAACTTAGTCACAAGGAGAAAAAAAATCTACTAAATTGCTCATGGCTTGACACAATAAAGGTGAATCAAACAGTCACCAAAAAAACGTGAATCAAACAAGGGTAACACCACTTAAACAATTATCTTACTTTGTGTACACTACATCCTAGTTCCATTTGAGTTTAACTGGCTCCACTCAAAAAAATTTTCCTCCATTGTACTCAAATCAAATTGTGTATATCAAATTCCGCCCAGTTGCAACCCAGAGGAGTAACGAGGGTAGCATCACTGGAAAATAGATTATGCTTAAGTAAAGAAATTACCTGTAGGTTATGTACCTTTTCTTGGTACTGATTTAAGACATCCTTCAATTGCTGCACCCCCTTTGTCTTCTCCTCTTGCTCTAAATTGCGTTCATGCTGGATTGCAACTGCTCTCTTCAAAATTTGGTTGTCGTTTAACAAGCTCTTTACATGTTCCCTCAATGAAGCATGCTCCTGCTGCTACATGCACACAGAAAGCAATGACAGTGATTGTCCAGAAACAAAAACCAATATCAAAGTCACTCTTGTTTAGAGCCAAAGGGCTTGTATATTTCCAATTTAGTAATCAACAACAACATTAGACTTATCTCACTAATGTGAGGCCAGCTACATGGATCATACGATTCCAATTTCGCAATCCCACAAGGAAAAATCTTGCGTTCAGTTTTTAAGGGCATTTATGAAAGAATCTCAGAATAAACACTTCAAATATTTTTAACAATGTCTATCCAAAAAGAAAGGAAGAGTAGATTATTTTTTGTTCCTCTAAAAATACATATATCTTAATTTAGTCTCCCAAAGATCAAATGTTTCATTTTAGCACTTGAAATATTGCTTCTAGTTTACACGTTAAACCTAGATAATTAATGAGACATGTGAAGTGGCTTCTAACTGGCTATGTTGCCACCAAAATGATGTAGAAGCACTCACTAACGTTTGTGTTTTGTATTTTCCAAGAATTTTTGTGCAGTACTTTGATGAACACACAAATAATTAACAACTAAATTACCCACCATGTGACCTTTCTGGTTAACTATTTAGTGTCATGCTTAGCATGAGACCATTTTAAAACAGTGAAATATCTGGATGAATAAAATGGCATGCATCAAACAATGCAGTAAGTAGTTGGCAGGGTACCTCCTCGGATGCTCTTGTTTGGGCGCTAATACACTGTTCAAAAGCCTGCAAAATTCTAGCAGCACGTCCTTTGGCATCATCAATGTCTGTTGAATTCATCATCTCTTGCACAAATAAATCCACCCACTTCATTTCATGCCCACGACTAGTTGTTGATCTGACATGCTTTTCCTCTTCAATTGTCTCCTCCCACATTTTACTGCCTGGTCAATTCAGGTAAGGCACACCAGCAATCTAAGCCAATGAACATTTGTAAAAGCTAACAGAACAAGCAGAAATGAAGAGAAACATGGTGCATATCTTACATGACGTAGCTTGATTCTGATCAACAATGGAATTGTCATTTTCAATCACTGCAGAATCAATGGATTTTGATTTATCTCTTCCATGATTGTGTGCAGCTGAAAATGTACCCAAGCACTCGATAGTATCTTCAACATCACAATTGTTATTTCTAAACACTCTTTCCACCACCTAATAGGGGGCAAAAAAAAAAAAAACCAAACGGTCAACCTAATCTTTCAATCCACCCTTACTCCAAATTGCGAACAACTGGTAAATCCTTTTATCCACGCCTTACAAGCAAAGAAAGCAAAACTGAAAAACTATAAACAAGTGATGATTATACAAGTTTCTAACAGTTTAAGTTGATGATAAGTAGATAAAACACTATTGAAACAAATAAGGAAAATCAGTCATTCCAATAGAGGTTTATACTGAAACTCTAAAACGCACCTCAGAATCCAAAGAGGGGAACATTTGAAGCAAAGCTGAAATAGCGCCATCGGGGTCGAATCGGTTTGGAGATCCAAAAGTGGACCTTCGGGGTTTCTTAGCGGAAGAGCACGGCGGCGGAGAAGATGATCCGAAGATCTCTTCATAGCCTACCCTCTTCCCGCAAATTCCCAGAGACATCGCCACCTTTAACAAAAATTTTGCAAAGAAAGTTGTCGTTTTGGTCTGAAACTATGGAGAATAATTGATAAGACCAGACCCACCGGTTCTGCAATTTGATAACTACAAGGTTCTGTTTCTTTTTCTTTTTCTTTTAGTTTTTGGGTAAATGCAATTACTCCCTGGCGAGTTATTGAAACATAAACAAATTAAAATTATTTAAAAAAAAAAAAAAACTAGAGTTTGACACAAGTTGTGAACGGTAGTGGGGTAGAGCAATGATGATGAGATACAAAGCTTGCCTTTTCTAACTTTCCAGTTACCATCGGTGCAAGAAAAGTAATGTACCATTGGAGGCGAAGGTGCAGTTTTGAACTTTGATATCTTTTGTGTGCATTGGGCCATATTTTGGGTCATCCATTTTAAATTGGGCCAATAGCTGGGCTTTGAGCAATGGGGTTAAAGGTCCGAATGCACAACTCTGAATTACTATTTTCTTCTCAACTATTTGGATATTTTCACACCAAAAGAAAAGCCATTTATGATGTTGAGACTGGGCAGAGGGGGACTTTGAGGATTGTAGAAAGTAGATACGCGATTGCACGGAGAGAAAGCGAAACAGATTCACAACAAGAGGTAAGATCAGTCTCAGTCTTTGCTTTTATTGAATTCTTATTATTCAATTTGCCTTTTGTTGAGAATTCTGAATCTGATGCATTCATTGCTTTTTTTTTCCCCTAGATGCGGCTTTCGCAATTTTTCGTTTTTTGTTACGTTTTATGATCCAATCTATTTAACGTCAGTGATTTTCGGTCCTGATACTCATTCTGAGTTTTGATTGATGTTGCATTCGTTTTCTGGTTTTAGAGTCTCTCAATTTTTAGGGTTCGGAAGGATATTTTCAGAGTTCGTACTGTGCGGGTTTGAGATGTGAAGTGTGCCGGATTTAATTGGTTTTTCATGAAATACTATTTTTTTGTTATGGCTTCATTGAAATGCTATTGATTTGGAATTCCTCTATTTCATGGGTTGCCCAAAGTTGTAAGAAACTAGCATATGGTTAAGGGTTGATGCTTGGCGGGGCTATGTGAGGATAGAGGATTTACTTCATGAACCCTCCTGATTTTGGTGTAACGGAGCGGTAGGGGCAATGAGTTTATCTGTTTTTTCTCATTGGAAACTATTCTATTTAGATTAGTTTGTGTAAAAGGCTCTTTATGAATATGATTGATGAATAATTTTTATATCCTTGGTTTTCGAGCATTTGAGTTATTGGGTGCAAAGTTATGTTCAACAAATCATGTATTGTGGTCTACATTTTAGAAGTACATGGATTTTGCTTCCACTGAACAAACAATAAGAAATCCATTTGTGATCTTAAACATTGGGTACTGACATATTATGCTTGTTGCATGTGATGGCAGATGATGGATGATCAAGATCTGGGTTTCTTTGCCAATTTTCTTGGCATTTTTATTTTTGTTCTGGTAATAGCATACCACTATGTCATGGCTGACCCAAAGTATGAAGGAAACTAGGACCCTTTCGAAGATGTAATATTTATGCTATAGATTTTGTGAGTTGTTTTGGAGGTAGAATTTGAGTTGATATTATTTAAAGAACTAAGTTTGGGAATGTGAACGCTATCTTATTGCTGTAACTTTTATAAACTCTACAGGTTCATTCGCTCCAATTCTTGCTATATATTTGTGTGCTTCCAACACCATGGTTTGGTTAAATTTAAATAACTATGTTCGGCTTATTATAAGTTAGAGGATTTTGTTAGATTAGTTAGTACCTTATTCTGGTGCAGGCAATATAAGTGCAATATATAATTGATATCTTTTTTTGTCTGAAGTTCCACATTTTATCCATCCCACGCTGCCTAAGGGACTATAGCTATTCATTCCATTTTCTGGATCCAAACATCCACTATTGGAGCTTCACGTCGAGTGATTTCGAATGTGTCTTCTACATCTAATAGGTTAGTTAGTATGGCCTAGAGCCCTAGACGTTATGGGGCTAAGTTTATTTCGAACGTAGAGCATTGATCGTACAATAGATTTCACTGAGGCTTGAATCACTTGAGGGATTCTCCCACATAAGTAGTTCTTTTACTTCATTCTCAATCTTAATTGTTTCTCTCATCAAGCCACTGATGCAGAATCCCAAGCAACTGTAATGAACAATTATTTCGTCTCGAACGCCCTCCTCATCTGTGTTAGAATGAACTCCATCAGCCATCTCCTCCAAATGTTGTAGGAAAGAGCAAGTAATACTTTCGGCCTCTTCATTACCACACAGGACTCTAATTATATCTGCATTGGAATGTTCACCTAATTCGATGTCGCAAGTGCGATTTCTAGTCTTCCATTGCTGTTCAAGTTTCCTGAGAGACTTGATCCTGGTTATCTCTTCAAGGCATTTCAGAGTGGGGCCAACTTTGGTCTTGAAAAGCTCTATGATCTCGTTCACTCTTTCTTCTTGTTCCACTGACGTTGCTCCTTCTTTCAGTGACAATCTTGAGATATTTTCCATTGAGTATGCCACAAAAAGTAAGAGATCTATCATCGTTGATGAGGATTCCATTATCTTCCTGTAGCAAGCACCGTGGAAAGGAAGGAACCAGAAATTTGGCTCCAACTCAGCCTCCTTTATGAACTCTTCCAATTGACACACAATAGACTTGAGCTTTTTTTGCCTCTCTCGCAATTCTTGAGAATTATTCCAAGATGGCGTTTGCTTATCGTTGGCAATACTGTCAATGCAATCCCCAAGTGCCCTTAAGCTGTGGGAAAGTTCAGATTTTGCTAGACTTGCCCCTCTTGAGGGGTTAAAAAGGATCTCCACAACTATGAAACAAGTGAGTCCAATTGTAGCCTCGTTAATTCGAGCAATTGCAAACTGTTCAGGAGGGCCATAATTCTTCCTTCCGAGAATTAGGAGTGCCCCTATAATTGCCGAAATCCCACCAGCTTGGCCATACATCTTACTATGCATTAAAAAAGAAGAGAAAATGACCCACGGCAGAAGAGGTATGAACCTGAAACCCCCAAATTTTTTAAACAGAGAGCTACAAATGATCCCGTAGATTGATCCCATTGCTGTTCCTTGTCCTCGAGCATTAGCAACTGAGAATGTTGGCTGTCTTCTCGTGACAAAACTGATTGCAATTGTAAGTCCCGACCAATATGCATTCTCTTTGTCATATATCAAACCAAATAACACAGCCAGGCCCAAAGAAACAGAGCACTTGGATGCAAAAGCCAAATTCTGGAAGCTGGGTAGCATGTTGATAATAACCTCTTTGATCCTCTTGGAGCTCCTGTGCTGATCAGCGTCAGTTTTCTGGGTTTTCTCTTCCATATTATTGGTGTTCAAAACGATAGGAGCGTCCTCTAGGAGAAGTTGAACACAATAGAGAAAAAATGAAGTTGGGAGGTGTTTATAGGCTACGGATAAATTCTTGAGAGACAATGGGAGGCTATTCAAGTTTTCTTTGTTCTTGCTTTCTGGGGCTGTGGCTGTGGTTGTATCAAAAGAAGCAAAGCACAAAGTTTGTTTATTTAATTTGAGGCTCATTCGTCCTCTGCAATCGAGCAAAACACTCCTGAGCTCCTCATCAATGACACCGACAGGAAATGAAGTGCAGCTTGAGAGAGCAATGTCCATTCCTCGTATTGGTATCTCCTTCTCTTGCAATTTGTCATTGAAGGCCCTCATTAGAGGCCTTTCCCAACGCACACCATCCTGTGATGAACAAACGAAACACTTAATTGCCTATGGGTAAATTATGTGCCTTTATTTTATTACGATGTTAATTAGCTTACCAGGTTACTCTTAATTCTCTCAAGAAGCTTGGCTCCTGCTTTAGCTAGTGACTTAGATTGAGTGAATAAGTGATGACCCGTTGAGTTGTCTGATGCACAGATAGCCTCTAGATTGTGATCAAACCTCGCAGAAGCATTCTCAGCGTATAATTCGGCTGCCTTTTTTACCTGAAAGCAAGAAAATTGATATCTTAATGAAACCTAGGATTGTTACAATGTGCAGTAGATAATTCATACATAGTGGAGGTCCTAGCATCATAGGACAGAGGACCCGACTCTTTGAAGGAGATATACGTGGGGAGGAAATGGAGAAAATTGGGCAGCTTTTGAAAGGCAATGAAGCATCGAAAAAAGGTTAGATTATGGTGGGTCCTCATTTTTTTTTCATTCGTTGATTGAAATCATTATCTTTTGAACAGGTCCTTTTTGTTCCCATTATCACCTAACAGAGATCCCATCATTTAATTTTGTTCCTCAAAATGATAGGCCTAATGCTGGCCATTCAGACAGACTTAATCCAAACTCATATGCTAACATGCATACGTTGTTGTAATATATATATATATATATATATTATTTATACATCTTTAGAATCCCATAAAAATAGTTTGATGTTAGGCAGTTTGATGTTAGGTAAACATATCCAAAGCTGCCAAGGATGTTTGAAAAGATTACTAAATTTTCTCGTAATGCTTGCCGTTATTCTCAGTACAATCACCTTTGCTACTATAATAATAATATTTCGAAAGTGTCAAATACAATTTCTTTTTCTTTCAAAACAAAAACAAAAGTTATCAAAAGCCTCACTCACACAAGCACATGTAGATTAGAACATGCACATGGAGACAAGACAATGCTTCCAGATTGCACATTTGTGGGAATTAAATTACTTTCAGGATTAGTTAAAGGGTTGTCTTAAGACAAACTAATCTACGTAAGTTACATTTAGAAATGGTTTGATGTTGGATTAAAAATTAGTAAAACTGCTGACAGTGTCTGACGGTGATTAACAATTGCTATTATTCTTCTAAGTAGAAAGATTTAATGATCAAAACATTATTATAATATTGAGAATGATTTAAGGGTAGAAAAGTAGGGGCTAAAATAGAAAATTCCATCCAAATGCGGATATGGAAAGCAAGCAAGAAACATGGTTTAGTTTGTAGTCCGTTTATTTCGTGCTTCATGATCATGCTAAATGATGGGTATGTACATCAAACGCTACCGAAATATCTCTCTCTTTTTTTGCACATGGACACAAAACACTTCGAGACAAATAAGGTGGCTCTTGTATTGCTGCTTTATTGGTGAAAACTCGTTTTGCCAAAATTTCCTTTCTAGGCAGTTCTAACAAACTTTTTCATAACTTTGTTTCAGGAGTTACCTACAAACGAGGTTAGATAATTTTCGTGAAAAAATTGTTAGATCTCCGGAGACTGCATTGAAAAAGAAAACTGTAATTTTATTATGTATATGTATCAAGATTTTTCTTGAGGCCTATAAAACATCAATATATCATATATATTAATATAATTTATACCAAGTCATACTATTTCTAAATCATGCGACTCACTTTTTAGACCCAGTGTAATATAGGAAAAAAAGTGTGTAATTGATAAACATTGGAAGCACGTCCGAGGATACATTTAAAAGAACTTAAACTGAAATGATCATCAGAGCAGTTCTCGCTCTAAATACCGATCATGGCTACAAAACTTCTAAATTGGATCCCCTTCTAAAACTTCTCGTTCTCTCTATACCAATAAAATAAATCCAGTTTTTTTTTTCTTCCGGTAGTAACTATAAGATCATGCCATTATAACTTGCAAAATTTAAACAACAAAAGAGAGTGATGTACCTGAAAATGAGCAAGTCGAGGATAAGGAAAGAGCAAGGCCAAGACGGAAGCTAACGCTCCAAGGGCAGTACTAGAAGCCACGTGAATTGGATGCTTCAGAACTCCACCTTCTGCACCATGGATCACTGTGCTCACGTACACAATCACTAGCTGCCCAAATGCAATCCTCTTAGTCATCAAGTGTGTCGACTCTGGCACCGCCACCACAAATGCACTCACAGCCATGGCGGTTGCTGCCACCCGGGTGGAAAAGTGGGCAGGTCCCACCACCTGCAGCCCAACAATGGACAGGATCATAGCCTGAAGGGTCGCACAAAAGACGTGCCAGCAACCTCTGATGGTGTCACCCAGGTTTGCATCAGACACTACGAGGATTGTTGTCACATAAGAGAAAGCCGGGAATTCGAGGTATTGGCGGAGCGGCGCTGGGCAGTGCAGGGTGGTGTAGCCTACTATGGTGCATGCCAAGGTGGTTCGTAGAGCCGAGCCAAGCCGAGCTCGCCATAGCTCAGCCCTTGTGTCGCCAATGGTGGTTGCTTTTGACATGTTCATGAGAACAAAGATCAGAATCAACTGAGAGAATTGAAAGCAGAAGAGGGCTGGAGGAGCCTAACTAAGTTGGGCTTTCTAATAAATGGCAAGAGGCTTGAGAAATAGACCTCCAAACACTCTAGTTTTAGTTTTCTTTTGGTATAGTAAATTGGTGCTTAATTTATTAGTTGAATATATACCAACAAGTAAGAAGAAGTGATTCCATTAGATAAAAGAACAAATAAATAAATAAACACATGAGGGGAAGAGTAGTTCAAATTAGTGGGATCCTTGCGATCGAGGAATATGATTCGTTATCTTTCTGCATCAGCAGCACAAGTCCAAAAACAAAATTTAATGGGACTGGACTGCCCTTTCTTTCCAACTTCAAATGAATATTTTAGATGAGTAGACCTGTGTGTGGGTGTGTGTGATTTTTTTTCTTTTTCTTTTTTTTTTTAATGTTTCCTTCATCCCAATTGTCATTATATTGTAACTTATTTGCTCATATCCATATTCTTTTTTGTTACATGTCCACCTTAAAATAGGGCAACCACAAACCCAATAAACCGTGAACATAATATAGACCAGAAGTTTGTGCAGTAGGACCTATATATAAGACACCAACAGCAGCTTGGTTGACTAGTGGCAACAAGAACATCACATCTCCATTTAGAATATCTGCGAACCGAAGTTTATATATATATGTATGTATCATGTGGGTGCAGCAGAGAGAGAAAGGATGGGTACAGAGGGAATTGGAAAGGAGTTAGAAGATGGAAACTGAAATTGAAGTAATTTTGGAGTGATGAAGACGGTATTGCGAAAAGGACAGAATGAGTTGATGAGGGAGCAGGACAAACCAGAAATTCAGGATCGTATAATGTTGTCATGCCTTCCCACCCCAAAATGAAACTCCGTGGGAATCTAAACTGAAACTCTTACATGTGTGGGACGACAGATTCATGTGGTTGAACCCATCGGCATTTCAGATGGTGTCGCTTCAAATATTTAAACGTAGCACAGCGCGTCAAGTCCGTCCATCATATCACACTTAATTTATGTGTCGCTAACCAATGGTGGATGAAGCTCCCTCTAACCCTGGGTATTGGGTTCCATATGGGCCATACATGCAAGTGAAGCACAAACCATACATAATATATAAATGTTCACTTCAAAATCCACCACAAGAAGATGATGTTAGATGAAATTAAATCAATTCATGTCTTCTCCCTCTTACTTATTATGGTCTTGGATTTTATTGCTGCGTATCTTTATGTCCACTGTGTGCGTATGAGAGACTCAATAAAGCATTTAAGTACGTACGTGTTGTGTGTGTGTGTGTGTGTATATAATACATCTTTTCCTTCCTATTTCTTGGGTTTTTCTTTTTGAATGTTCTGGAGGACATTATCCTTATAGCGTTGATCCTTTGTTTAAGAACTCCGTACGTGACACACACACACACATAACACATGTGTGGGGTGATTTACATGAGTGATATATGATAGGGTATATCCATTAACCCTTTACTTGATTCAAGAGATTTGGAAGGAGAGAAGAGGTAAAATTTTCCATTCTATTTCTCATAGCCCCCTTCTCTCCCTTTCATTTAAATGTGAGAGGAAAAATATTCTTTCTACTTATTTGATTAAAAAAGAAAAATAGAATTAAAAATTTTCTCTCCCCTCCCCTTCCTTTCCTTCCAAATTTCTCAAACCACATTAAAGGTAAGAGTCTTAGTTACAAGTCCTTATTAGAACAAGTGGAAAATACACCATGAAAATACGAATTCCCAAAGCAATGACTAGCTAAGAGCTGCTTCCCTACATGCATATTATATATTTGCCACGTATATGATATAATATGCATATTAATTATACGATGAGTGTTACATGTTTTAATATTATATATTAATTATCATTAGGCTAGGATTAGAAGTTTAAAATGAAATGATCATTAATAGAATGATATGAAATGAAATGGAGTGACGTGGAACGCAACATAATATTCCGTAATTTAAAAGTTTCATATAGAAAAGTAATAGTTTTGTTTGACCACTATTTGAAAATTAATAAAAAATAAACGGAACAGAATGAATTATAATTTTTTGTTTCAATATTACCCTTATGAATTAATTTAGAAAAAGAACTAGTGGCTATTAGTTTAAGAAAAAATAAATGTGTTTAAGTTATAATTAAATATTTATAAAAAAAATCAGCTATCAACTAAATTTGTAAATATACATTAATTAAAAGATGAAACAACTTGGATTGAAATGAAAAACAAGATTACACATAAAATAAATATAAAAAAAATTAATATAGTATAGAGAATAGGAAGTAAGTATGATGTAATAGAAAGAGGGAGACGGGAGAGGTTAATGTGAGAATAAGAGTAGAGTGAGAGGTGCAATACATATTTATATAAGGATATGGATAATTTTATAATTATAATATTAACATTAATCCATTTCCTCATTGACCCCCCAATTTGGGAAAATAGAAAAAATTAAGTTAAAGATGACTAAGAATAGATTGGAAGATCATCACTTGTCAATCCTATTTTTTTTATAAAAAGTTCTTCCAAAATAATGGTCAAGATTCATTAATCATCCCGCTTTATTCTATTTCATCCAAAATAAAACTCCGACTAAGAAATACTCTAAAATGATTCAATAAATTACTCAAAATCTTATATAAATAAAACTCTATTTTTTGCTTAAAATGCTTCATAAAACACTGTTCTTTTATATTGTTCATTTTCATTGTATACTTTTATACTTGTATTATAAAATTTTAAAATTTATCATATTTAATATCATGTATTGTATCATACATGATATATATGTTATTTTCATATTTATGCAACATAAATAGACTTCCATAACTACATGTAGTCAACAAAAAAAAAAAGTTATCGCTAATGTAAATTTAACGAGAAACTTGGTAAATATAAGTTTTCTCACTCACTAGATAGTAAAAAGTATGAGAGAAAAATATAAATTTCTTGTTAAATACAAAAATCTAAAAAACAATAAGTTAATAGTTAATACTCATGCGAAAGACTACTTAGTAAGAAAATATAAGGAAGATTTCTTTCTTGCATTTAGCAATAGAATATTTTGTTGCTAAAAAAATGTGGCGAGAAAATCACGAAAAAAAAAAGAAAGAAAAAAAATCTTGCTAATTAAACTTGTTAAGCGATTGAGAAGTTGTGAGAAAACTTCTCCTCACTCTTCCCTTACTATTTGTGTTAGCAAGGAATGAAGGAATATATGGGGAAAAAAACACGATTCTCTCGCTCTTTTTCTATTTTTTTGTTTGGGCAGTCAATTAAATTTGCCTAACTACTTCTATACTGAGGATGAATTGGATCAATATATTCATATTGCTCATGAAGTTTTGTTTTGACTTTTGAGTAGTAATGCTTCTCTCCGCACAGCTCATTGAAGTCCTCCCACTTTCTAAGCTACACTTTTCAATTCGCTGCGATTTCTATTACTTCTTGAACTCTTCGTTCAGTTTCTCTATATATGCTTTTTCCTTCAAGAGACATGAGTGTTTTTGTATTCCCTATTGTTCATCATCTTGTTATAGACTATACACTAAACAACTTTTAGCCAAACGACTAATAATGTTAAACTCGTTATAAAAATACTTCTTCCGCTCGATATTATAAGGTATATTGTATGACAAGTTTTTGGTCCAAAATATAAGGCATCAGATATTTTTTTCCCATTTTACCCATGTCTTTAATGCTTTATCTCTCTTCATGTATAACTCTCAAATGATAATAGAATGGAGTATTTAATAATGGTAAAACAGGAAATGTAAGTATTTTTTACATTGATTTGAATTGAAAAGTGATTTTCTTAATATGCGTGTAATTAATACAAAATGCCTTATAATGTGGACCGGAGAAAGTATATAGTTAATCGTAACAAACAATAATGACAATTAATGATTAAGAATTAATGCTATATATATATATATATATATGTATATAAAACCAAGCTTGGTGGAAGTTCACATCACAAGAAATTGACTTTTATTTAGAGCATATCAGAATGCGTGAGAGGATATGCAGGTGATAATGTTTGTAGAAGCGCAGGTAAAATTTCGTTAAGCTTGGCATGACATGGTTCCTCAATCGGCTAAGAATGAACAAGTGTCAAAATTGCCCCAAATAATATACGAACACTCCCCAATTAATTGGATTAAGAGTCAGATATCCATCAAAATATGCAGACACGCACACACACACACACATATTTGTGCTATATATCCACTTTCACTCTGATAACTCGAAAAAAGAGTTTTCTTTTAGCCAAATTTTCATCATATATCATATTATATGTACTTGTGACCCCCTCACATTGTACGGGCTGCCTTTTCTTTTTAATTATGATATACGTTGTGAAGTTGTTGTCAAGTGAAAATATGGACAATTTATGATCAATATTATTGGCTACTTTGTGTACAGAGATGGTCTACTGAGCTAACCACGTTTACAATACGCTTGATTACAATGTGAGAAATACAATTATAACTAATGACATAATCTTAATGTGAATGGAATTTGTAATACGATGATAAATTGATCTTTTTGGCCACCAAGTTCAGAATATATTGATGAGGAACAAATTTATTGTCAGTTTATAAGTAAAATCATTTTAGTGTATATCACGTCTTTATGATTATTATAGTTAATTTTGTTACATTTTGAGTATCAAACAGATAGAGCTTGAAATATCAACAAAAAACACACACAAGTTTTATTGTTTAACAAATACATATATATGACGACAAATAATATTGGTCTAAAAGTTGAAAATCTATAGTAGATCTACTACAAATCGCAATGTTGAAAAATGATTTCAAGGTAGTGTATAGGGTTATATATATGTATGTATACGACGTTGAGTTCAATAACAAAACCCCACCGGCTATAGTTATTATTAGTTTGTTACACAATTGTTGAGCCTGTGTTTGATCATGTAAACTGAAAGGCAGAGTTCATAAACTAGTGGGAAGCAACTTATGACCAAAGTGATCCATCCATTCGTGTTTACATATATTTTCTCTGTTTCATATTATAAAATAATAAATATATTTTTTAGTCCTATAATATAAGACAACATGATTTTATTTGTCATTTTTACCTTTTATTAATGAAATGTATAGTATTGTAAATTGTGTTGAAATTATAAAAAGATGAGTATTTAATAGAGATAAAATAGAAATATTTTTATTTTTTTATTTAAGGATGTTATTTATATTTCTTAATATGTATGAATCATAAATAATGTCTTATAATATGAGACAAAAGGAGTATATATATATATATATATATATAGCTTTGCATGTAAATTGTGAAAGGGGTTAAATGTCAATAAATTGAAAAGCAACTTTTGCCCTTTCACAAAAATCTTGAAAAGAAATAATGGAAATGGGACCGGAGGAAAAAGAAAATTGATGGTGCTTAATTGCCACGTCGAAACCCAAAATATTAGAAAGTGGCTAAAAATCATTCGTTCACTGATTAAGGCAAAACACACAAGTCAATGTGGTTTCCTTACTTCTCCGACCCATTATTATTCCTTTCCTTCAAGGCATAGCCACGATATCACCCTGGTGTGGTGCCACTTCATTTACCCTTATCTTCATTTTTTATATCAACCAAGCATGCATTCAAAATATATCCTCAATTATTTTGAATGATAATATTTACAGCCTCTTTGGTTTGCTCATTACAAGTGTGTGAAGATGATCTTGCTCACATCACCTGAGTGCACGCGTTTGGTTGTGCTATATATCAAGTGATGAAGCTCATGTGGGTAATAAGGATTCCCAAATTAAAGTGCTAGAACGCACTTATTTTGTAATGTGAAGGAATTCACAATGAGATGAATAGTATCAAAATGACGCTTATACCCTTCTAACTCTCTGAACAAATAAAATTGCCTCTTCCAATCTAACTCTCTCTGACTAACCAAAGCGACAATGACGAGAGGGGAATGTGCACAATGGTCGACAAAGGTTAGAGAAGTCATCATTGAAGGCAAGGGAAGTCATTGTTCCTTCGTCAAAGATTAGAGAAGTCGATGATCGTTCTTCACAGCAAGGGAGATCTCTTTGCAAGTTCACAAATCTAGAAGCTTACCTCTAGATCTTGCCAATCCTCATCTCACTGTCCTTGTCCTCTATCTTCGGCATCTTTCCTCTTCTTCTTCACGGCATCTCTTTCCTCCCCTTCTTGGCAGCCTCTCTTCGACACTAGGAAGATCTCTCTTATTCCTTTTCTTTGATTTTGAGCATTTCAAAATTGTGTTAGAGATGTGGAAGAAGTTTTTCGACAATGGTTGTGGTGGGAGGTCAAGTGTTGCCAGTGGTGGGAAGGTGGAACTCAGTGAGTATGGAAAAAGAAAGGGGGAGATTTTTTTTTTTAATGCAAGGACATTTTAGTCATTTCTCATTTATTTGTGTTTAATTAAATATAAAAAATAAATTTATTTCTCCTATCCCAATACTAAACCAAACAAACTTATTTAAAATTTATATGTAATTATCATTCCATCACTTCTCCTCACACATTTCTCATTCCATCACCTAAATTCTTGGTAATTGAACCAATTGGATTGTTCGAGACTGCAATTTGGTGTTTTTCCTAAAAGGAAAAGTGTCTCATGCTTCCTCTCTAATTTGCAATCTTAATTGTTTTTTCAATAATGATCATATAATCCCAGATTTCCCTCCTAAAATAAGTATACATATACTTTCCTTCATATATATATTGAGATTTGAATTTGTTATATTTTTCATCAATCTTTGTAGACATGTATAATTTGTTTTGTAAAAAATGCTTAAATAAATTCTTGTCCCTTCCATTTAATTTTTTTCCTGGGAAATTTATATCTCCTAATCATTGATTTTTGGATCCATGACTGCTCCCAAAGGATACTTACTAACATGACTGCATAATCAACTGAAACCTCCATTAAAAAAAACCAAAAAAAAAAATCCAATGAGGACAATACCCTGTTACTCACTCACCCATAACATCAGGGTTACAATTGATAAAGATTGACGAAACTGGGCTGAAACAGAATTTTCAGCTTGATTCTTTTTGAAAGTTGAACCTATTTCAAGCCCCACCAACACATGACTTAAAGGCCCAAACAAAACGGGATATTATTCATTAAATTAATTTAATTTACAATTTTAATAAAATAATAATGATATTTAAATATTCACGTTAAATAACGACAACCAAAAAATATTCAAATAAATAATGAAATATTATTTATTTTTATACTAATATCACGTCAATAATTAAAATTAATAAATAAAATAGTAATGAATATCTTATGATTTTATATAATTTATTAAATATTAATAAATTATTATAAAATTAAAATTTTAGAATGACTAAAATTAGTAATTTTATTTTTTAAATTACAATTAGTTCATTTTAAAATTATAAATTTAATTTTTGGATATTAAAAAAATATTTTTGAAACGTAAATACGATTTTAATTTTATTTTTATTTGAGCTAAATTTTAAGCAGATTTTAAATATTTGACGTGATTTTTTGGGTCAAAATAGATTTTAAATATATAGTTATAAATGCTTCAATTTTCTACAATTTTATATCTTATATCAATAATTAAATAATGGGGCCCTTACATTTTTGCTTGGATGAGAAAAAAAAATGGGAGGAAGAAAAAAATAGGGGAGAGAAAAAAAGAAGAAGAAGAAGATATTTCTCTTTTTTTTTTTGGAGATATTTTATCTCTTTATACTTAGATGAGGGAAAAAAATGACTAATTACACAATGATAATAATACCTCTACTATTTTTAGGAAAATATTTGTATGTAATAAAAATTATTATTCTATCATATTATTTATATAATTTTTATAATATATCACTAAATGAAATTAAGACATAATTTTAATTTTAATCTTAATTTTTAATTATTTTGTCCAGTTTTAATTTTTTATTTCAAAAATTATAAAATAATTTTAAAATCCAAAATATATAGCATATCAATATTTTGGAGAAAAAAATAACATTAGCATAATAGAACCAAGAAGACGAGGGGAAGAAAAAGTGGGAAAGAAAAAGAGGCAAAAAAAGAAGGGGGAAAAAAATAATAGCAGGACCGTAAAGGAAACGGGAAGAATTAAGGGTAAAAAATTTGGAAAATTTTGAAAAGAAAATTTTTTTTAATTTTTTTTTAGAGAAAAGTTGGGGAAAAATATATGAGACTAACATGTCAATTTCCTCTTAGTTTTCTCTCTTCTTACTTTTTCCTTAGTATCCAAGAAGGGAAAATATGGGTTTATTTGAATATATTATCTATTTTAATATTTTAAAAATAATTTTGTAAAAGCATCTCTTAGAACAAATTTTGAGAATAAGAAAATAAAAATATTTGTTTAAATAATTATTCTAAAAATCATAATTAACAAGTAGTAAATGAATTGTTTAAAATTTACAATTTTATCATTAATAAGGTAGGTGTTCTCTACCTTTTATTGTGTTTTCTAAAATAAAACATATAAAACACTTTAAAAATGTTTTGGATTTTCTATTCTTATATTCTTTTTTTTGTTTTATAGAACTCTTTATAAAAATCAGATTTATTAAATAAATTTTTTATTTAAAAAACAGAAAATTGTTTTGAAAAACACCATTCAACAAGCCCAATATTTTTTCTTCTCTATTTTTCTCTTGTACCCACTTTTTCCCGATTTGGTAAATGTCTATCTTTCTCAATAAAAATGTGCTTATCACTATACTAGACATTGATTTTAAGGAAAGAGGCTTTCGCTTAAATATGATATTTTAAGTTCAAAATTATGTAGATATAGAAGATGTCTTTAGGAAAAGTGTCCTTATTTGTGCCCAACCCCATTTAAATTCAAATTAGTGCCCATTTGATTTTCAGTTGGCGAAAATGGAATTTAGATAAAATTGGTTTTGTAACATAGTTGTGATGTAAATTAGTTTTAGATTAATGTGTTTTGTATTTGGGTAATTTATTTGAAAATTGATTTTGATAAAAGTTATTATATTTGGATGATTTTAAACAAAAGTAGTTATAGTTGAATAATTTTTCCTAATTTTTAATATATAAAATTTCTTTTTCCAATACCTATTTAATAAATCAATATGTGTGTGTGTTTGTATAAAAAAAGTAAAAGTTCCAAAATTAAAATATTATAAATAATATTGATAGTATTACATGACTAATTATGTTGTATATATTGTATAATTTTATTTCTAATTGCATCATGAATATGATCCATTTCCCTCGAAAAAATCACGGTTGAATTAGAATAAATGAAATTTTGGGATAATTTTTTAAAATTAAGTTTTAATTTTGATTAATGTTACTTTTCAAATTATTCCAATAGTTTAATTCTTCCATTTATTTATTTAATAATTCTCTATGTGTTTATAGGTCATTTGTTGTTTAATAGTGATTAAAGAAATAATTTAGAATTAATCGATTTAATGACAAAATTGTCAAAGAGCTTTTAAAATTTCTTTTTAACATTCTATTTCTTTTAACCCTTTATTTGATTAAAACCCAACTTGAAGGACATGCTTGCTAATTTGTATAATAATTATATATATATTATTATATAAATTCAATGACTTATCAATGTTCTTCATAAAAGTTACATGTGTTCTAACTTTTAATCTTATTTTATGATGAGGAATACCGGATATAAAAATAGAATTCATAAATTTAGTGAAATGAAAATTATTAGCAAAATTTACATTACCATTTGCCTTCAATATACTACCAAAACTATCATATATCACTTATTCACCTGATAATAAAGATAGCATATATAAACTAATAGTGTAAATAATAAATAAAGTAGGGGTAATATATCTCTATCTTTGAAATAAGATGAGATATTTAATTTCTCATTAAAATTATAATATGTGAACTCTACAGTTGACTTTATTGGATTATCATAAATATTCAAGAACAAATCATGAGAAATTTTAATATCAATATTCTAGTCTCGGTAATTGTTCTATCACTTGTATAAAGTATCATATTAGTAAACTCTTAAAATTCCCTATTAAAATCAAATGAATAGATGGGCAGAGTCTCATATTTCTAGTATGTAACGCATGCAATGCACGCATGGTTTAGAAAATTAAAGTAGTCATACATAATAGATAATAACATCAATTATCATATTATATATTGGCAAAAACATTTATTATATTATATGAATCTTTCAGATTGAAAATAGATATACATAAAGTTAATAAGACTAACCATCATGTTATCTTATTGTGATACATGAAAATTTCAACAAGTTTTCATTGTTAAAATAAATTACTTAAATCTAAATTAAACAAATAAGAATGACTATCAAATTGAACAAAATACAGAGAGCACACAATAAAACTAAATTGATATACATAATATTAGAGATTGTATCTTTTATTTGACACTTTTCATCAAGAATTAATATTTTTAAACCTTCTTTATTACATATATGAGATACTACAATATACAATTGACCATGTATAAATGTAAGTATTGGGATTACCATATCACTCTTCCTTTTATGAGTAATGAGGAAATTAGGTGACTAAACATAACTTTTACAACAATTTAATATTAATAAAAAGATAATAAAAATATTTCAAATTTATCTTTATCATCAAATATCAAATTATTGCCCCTAATAACTCATGACCCATGATGATTTAACTTATTTAACTTGTTCAACTTTTAAACGATAATATATTAATCCATTTAACTTGTAACTCGTAACCCATTGCTAAATGTTACTATTAATCCTTAATTGGTTATAAACAATTTTTAATGCTTAATATTCAAAGAAAATGTTTAAATTGTATGATTTGATTGTTGATAATGACACAAATTCTAATTCAAAATGGAACAAAAATAAAATAAAAATGGCATTTCATGGGCATAATAAAACTGAAATTTGAATTATCTTTTAACTTAATAAAAGACATCTATTGCAATATAACATAATTCATTTGATTAGTCATTTTGTTTTATCATGAATTATTAACTAAAACACAATAATCAAAATTTGGGCTAGCTTGGCAAGTATATTTTGCTTGAAACAATAAAACCACATAAACAACTCCAATTTATTTTCTCCATGCCAAACTGAGCCAACTTTAAGGTGAATTCAATGATTTGGGAGGGCTAAAATTGAAATTAATGAACCCATAAAAAAATAATTTGAGAAATAAAAAAAGAAATTGAGAAGAAAAAATAGATAAAAGATAAAATAAAGATAATTATATTTATGAATCAAAAGTATAATTTATTTCACCCAACCTATACATATTTCCTTTAAAAATAATATTAGGATCAAAAGTAACAGCTTTTAAAATTTCTTGCAAACTACAAAGGGTTGTAACCCACAAGCCTTGAAAGATTATATATCCATAAATAAAAATACTTTATTTTTCCAAAAAAAACACATTCTTATTCATTTATGGGTAGTTCAAATAATGTTATATGAAAAAAAGTTAAAAATTATTTTGATTTGTTAATTAATTATTATATTAATCATATCAACTTTATTTTTTTATTTTTGAATTATAATATACCATATATTTTATAATTTTTATTGAAAATCAAAGTATAAATTTACTAAATCACTATTTTCTTAATTGACTTTTTAATTCATGATTCATGATGAATTTTCTGGAATTTTGACCGTGATGCCATAAAAAAATACAAAATTTTTAATATATTATAAATTAAAAAATATTTTTCAGGATGCGACAAAAATTGCATCTTGGTGTCTTAAGCACCGAGATGTACTATTTTAATTTTTTTTAATTCCATGGAAAGATCTCGGACCGAGATCTTCCTATAGGCTGCACTATACCGCCCTCCCAATCTTTTTTTTTCTTTTTTAGTTCTTTTTAATTTTAATTTTTCAAATTTTTGTTAATATTCTTCCTCCCTTTTCAAACAACACTAAAATAAATAAACAAATATAAATTATATAAATAGTATATACTAAATAATATAAATTAATTATTCAATAAAGTATATTTTTTAATATTTTTAAAATCAAATAAATTTATCTATATTGTTAAAATATAAATTTTAGTCAAACTTTTAATACAGAAAATACATTTTTTATTAACTAAAATTTATATTAATATACTGAATAACTATAAAAGAATAATATATTAACATTTTCTCAATATTGCTAAAATTATAGGAGAGACAGAAATATCACTTAAAAATCTCTTATTTATAGAGTTCAAATCTTAGTACAACTAGAGTTTTAAAATAAGAATTTTTTTTAAATTATCTTAGATTTAAAATATTAATCTTATTTTCTCCTTCTTATTCTTTTTATCTCTCTTTTATTCTTCCTTTTTACATCATTAACAGAATTAAAAATTTGACAAAAATATATGTTTTGAAAATTGAGAGAGATTTATGTAATTTTAACAATATTGAAGGAATGATAATATATTCTATTCTTATAGTTATTTAGTATATTAATATAAATTTTAGTTAATAAAAAATATATTTTTTGTATTAAAAATTTAACTAAAATTTATATTTTGAAAATATAGATAAATTTATATGATTTTAGAAATATTAAAAAATCTACTATATTGAATAATTAATTTATATTATTTAGTATATATTATTTATATAATTTATATTTATTTATTTATTTTGGTATTGTTTGATAAAGGGGGAAGAATATTAACAAAAATTTAAAGAGTACAAATTTAAAAAAAAAATTGAAGAAGAAAAAAAAAGTTGAGTGGTTAGTGTAAGGGTCAGGATAGCCTGACCCTTAATGGGAAGCACTGAGATCTTTTTAGTATTCAAAAAATTGGATTGGACCGGCCGGTTCGACCGGTTCCTAGTGCCAAGTTCGATCCAGTCATATGTTTCAACCTTCTCTTTCCAGAACTGGTGAGAACTGTTGAAAAACTGGTCAAACTGGCCTCGAATCAGTGCTAAACCGGTCAAATCGGTTTATTTTGTAATTATTTTTAAATTTTTTTAAATAACATTATTTTTATATAAATTTTTTTTCTTTCTATATTATAATATTGTATAAGCATTATTATGATACATAATTATTAATAATGATAAATTTACTTAACAAATAATATGAAAAAAATATTAATTAACTATTTTGAATTTAAAATATGTTTATAAATGAATATTAACTTATTTAGATTTTAATATTAGGTTGTGAAACTTATTAATAATATTTTTTTATTTTATATATTGTGTATAAAATTAAAAAAATTATTAAATTTATTAGCACCGGTTTAATTTCAGTTGAACCACAGTTAAACTATTGAAACTTAAATCAGTGTCTTGACCGGTTCAATGTCCAGTCTGATTTTTTTAACCTTGGATTTTTTCATAAAATTAAAAAAAATTTGAAAATAGTATATCTCAGTGCTTAGAGATACAATTTTGGTTGCATCTTGAAAAATATTTTTCAACATATAGTATATTGGGAATTTTGTATTTTTTTATAGCATCACGGTCAAAATCCCAAATTCTATTATAATAGGTTGATCCATTTAATACATGACTCGTGCCAAATTGACTCGTAAAATTTATTCGACCTATAATCCATAATTGAATGACCATTTCAACTCATATTTTGTAATGAGTTAATCTGTTCAACCAATTATGATAACTCCACTATTAATCCTTTAATAAGTTATAAACAATTGTTAATGCTTGTTATTTGAATAAAATATTTAAAGTGCATGATTTGATTGTCAATGATGGTTCGAATTCTAATTGAAAATGGAATAAATATAAAATATAAATAACATTTTATGGGTGTACTCAAACTGAAATTTGAATTACATTTTTCAATTTAACAAAATATATCTATTGCAATATAGCATAATCCATGTGGCTAGTTGTTTCAGAGTAATTGTACATGGTAAATTGATTTACTACTTAAAAACATAATACATCTCAACTTATGCTAATTTGGCAAGTATATTTTACTTGAAACAGTTAAACCACAATAAGCCAATAATACTTTAATTTCAATTTAATTAAAAAATTAAAAGGTGGTGAACTTTTAATGCATAATTTGAAAAATATTTCCAATTGAAAAAAATTAAATACCTTCACTAAAACTGTAAATGTTAGATGATATACTGCTATTTATTGGGAAAGAAAAAGATGATATCTTGATATTTTTAATATTAATTTTTTGTAAGTTAGACACTAAATGAGTTGATATAGTAAATCATTACTTGCATGTTTGCATTTATTTACAATACAATATTTAAATAGGATAACTATAATATGTTAACATCAACAATACCTAGTCTGTACATTGGAAATCTTATTATAGTAAGTTACTAAAAACTTATATATCTACACACACATTAAACTGCTGAATGCGTTTTCTTCATCACAAATATAAATACGGTGCCGATCCAACTTTTTAAATATTCATATTTTGAACATAATTACTGATGTTCAAAATATTTTTAAATTTTTATTTAAAAACCCTAATTATTCATTCTTTATCAATTACATAAATAATAAATTTGATTAATCACTAATACATATTAATAGAAAATAAATTGAGTGGTTTATCAAAAATAAACAAATAAAAGAAATTGAATGTAAATGATGTGTACATTTTACCATATAGATATCAAAAAGTGGGTTAAATTCATTAAATAATAATTTCAAATATTTTCACCCAGAAAATAGTTTTAAATCATTGACAAAAAAGTATTTTTATTTGATCACACGTAATTGTGGTCCACATTGAACTACCGTATCTACAGGCTAATATGGCGGCATATAATTTCAATCCATCATCATATGCTTTTCATATCTAATTTTATTTTTTTATATGCACAGTATCTAATTTTATTTATTTATATTTAGATATACATATTAGGCACTTCATTAATTGGTTGCAGAATGCCAATTTTTTTTAAGATAATTGAAAAATTATTTATTTCATTTGCAATTTTTAATTGCCTACATTTTTAATTAAATATAATCATAAATTTGATTTTGTTTGATGAAATTTTATTATTAATTTAACTACCTTAAATATGATTACAATATCTATCACAATTTGAAATTTAAAATAAATATTAAATTTAACTATGTAATAACTCAAACATATAATAAATTTGTAGTTAATGTGTGATAATCAAAATAAGTTTGAATGAGTTGAAATCAAAATAAAAATGACATCTTAGATTAGAGATGATTAAGAGACTCTAGCCATCAATACATGGAGAGTCGAATTTTCAAACCAAATTTTGGAATTAATTACGTATTTTGTTATGAATTTAAAATGTAGTTCCCAAATTCATAATTAATATTTAATCTGAAATAAATATATGTATTATTAGGTTTGAACCAATATTATTTTGGTTGCTTGAGAGGATCTTCATATTCACGTACAACACACACACACACACACACACACACTTGATTCTTCCTAATATTAGTTTTAGTTTACTAAATATTTATGCAAATTTAATGTAAAAGAAACCAGAATATAATTTTAAATAAATTAAAAGATTAAAATCATAAAATGCCTTTATAATAATCATAAAATTGATTTTTTTACCAACCATAAAATTAACTTATTAATTGAGATATATCAATAAAACAATCATATCAAATTAATCAATACCTATAAAATGCATAAAAAATAAAAAAAAATAAATATAAATATACCAAGTCAAGGATTGGTAAATGAACTAGCTCGATCTGTTATGATTTGTCTATGATCAATAGGGTGCATACACAAAAATTTTGAAATTATTATTTAGTTATATTCATGTTGCAGGGAAATTATTAATTAGTTATATTCAAATTGTTTTCAAATTTTTTTTAAAATCCTTGATTAACGCAAGGGGGAACTAAAATAAATTAATTGAATTTTAAAACATTAACGTGCAATACCCTCTTAATTGATTATAGTAATTTACTGAATTTTAATTTTTTTGGCCAAATAATTTGCAGAATTTTAAACTAAATGAAAATACACAAATTGGCTACATTATTATTATTATTATTATTATTATTATTATTAAATTAAAATTACTTCATGAAATCAAAGGATTCAAATCTGTATTACTTGGAAATGCCAAATTAAATAAATATGAAAATAAATTATTAACAAATTAAAATTATTTGGTGAGTTCGAAAATGAAGGAACAAATCACAGTAGGATTTCTTTTAAAAAATCAACAAATATTTGATGAGTTTAGAGAATTTGCTGGCATGTATATATCTTGCTTTAAAAAGAATCTGAAGCTTCCTTTTTCTTTAAAAAGAAAAATAAAAAATCTAGAGCAAAACACAAAAAAAAAAAACCTAAGAAAAAAGAAATGGAGAAAGATTATTACAGAGAAAACACACCATTCACAAAGTAGAGAAACAATGCTGATATGCATGAAAGCTTGATAATTACCCATAGGCATCCGTTATATTAGTATCTGAGGAGACATAGGATTGGGAGTCAGAGGCGATAGAAAGGAGGTTGGCGATGGGCAACATATTATCATATATATTTTATGATGCACCTACAAATGATGGATTTAAAGACAAAAATTTATGATTCAATTAATAAAAATAATTTAAAATTGATTACAATCATCTACTATCATAACAACCTCCTTCAAATAGTACTTTCATATATTTTAATTGCTTTTAACAGATAAAAATAAATCACTTACAACTAATTTAACAATTACAAATTTAATATATAATCATGTAAAACATATAAAAATAAAAAAAATATAGTTAGAATTTATCTTCTCACAGTTCAATTAGAGATACATTTGTTTTATTGTTAGTTACAATGATAATATTCATTAAAGTTACTTTTTCAAATTATAAATTCACATATCTTAATTCCCTATTAAGAGATAATAGTAAATGACAAACAAATAATATAACAATATGCGATCCTCAATTAGTACAAAGCTAATAAATTAGTTGGAACTCTCAATCAATATTGAGAGTGGTTAAAATATTAAATGCTAATATTGGAACACCATGTTCAAAATGACAATTCGGTCAACTTTAATGTCACTTACTAATTAAGAAATAAAAATAATCAGATGACAACTAATTTTACATTTATAAATTAAACATGTCATATTAAAAATATAATATTTGAAACATATAAGCAAAAAAAGTACATAAATATTTTAATTGAGATATAATCACAAATTCAGATTTAACATTATGGAAATTACCTACATATAAGAATAATAAAATTATATCCATATTTAATTCCTGATCATCAAAATCTGGAAAGAGAGGGGATGCTAAGAGTTTAAATATATTTATAGCTATAAATTACCAATTAATTACCCGATAATAAAATTAAGACATTTTAATATCTATATTTCAATATGAAGAACAAAATTAACACATATAAAAAGCACAAAATTCTATCCATAACACCTCATCACAAAAATCGCGAAAGTTAGACAATGCCGAGATTTCAAATAGATATATTGAAAAATGATAAATAATTCCAAAGTAATTATGCGATTTTAGATATAACTTATTTTAATTGCTGGATAAATAATTTAGAATTTCCTTATTCTTCATAATGCTGATGTGGCCACCAAGAATTTAGGTTTTGTCTCCACTATTTCACACACACACACACACACACACACATATATATATATACATAGATAGATATAGATATACTTATTTTTAAGGTGAATAAATTAAAATTAAAAAAAATTAGTTAAAATTTGATAACTTTTAATATTAAAAACTAATGCTTTTAGAAATTAAAACATTCTTCAATAATTATATAAACAAATTACTATGTTAATTTCTTAAAATTCTTATCTAAACTATATAAAATTAAAATTATAATACAATAAAATATTTTATGAAATATAAAAAATAAATCATAATTAAAAATATAAATAATAATTGAAAAATAAATATTTATTTTTATATTTTCAAAAAAATAAACTTTAATTTTAATGATTAATTTGTTATTATGTTTTTTTGACAAAAATATTTCTTCAAATAATTAAATTAAATTAAATGTGAATTATTTAAATATTGAACGAGGGTAGAAATGCAATCTAGGCAAGCCCGCCACGATGCGGAAGAATTAAATTATTAAATCATTAATGAATTAATTAAATATGTTAAATATCTGTACGAAGATCCAACGGCTCTCAATAGGTTCGAACATTCTGGAAGAAACTGAAACCCTAATTATATAACCCTGCTCCTCCGCTTCTTCTCTATTTCCGCTTTCAAATTTGAAATCAAGTGGAAGTTGTGTTTTGATCCCATTCTTTTCTCGCCGACACAACCAACAAGAAGCAGCAATGGCCGGTAAAGGAGAGGGTCCTGCTATTGGGATCGATCTCGGAACGACGTACTCGTGCGTCGGAGTCTGGCAACATGACCGCGTTGAGATTATTGCCAACGACCAAGGTAACCGAACTACGCCATCTTACGTCGCATTCACCGACTCAGAGCGTTTGATCGGTGATGCCGCTAAGAACCAGGTCGCCATGAACCCCACGAACACCGTCTTTGGTAAGATCTGCTACCCAACATTCCTTTCGTTGAGCTTTATATTCTTGACCTATTTTCTCTTTCAGATCCGAGTTATGTTGTTAGATTCATGATAATTACAGATGCCGGATATCAGTTTAGGGGTAATGGTAGTTAGATCAAGCATTTTGAAACTACCAGCATTTGGTTAGTTATTCGCTGTCTTTGTTGTTTAATTTCAGGTATTTGCCTTTGTTGTTACTTGTCTCATAGAACGGATCTAAGTTTGCCGCGTTTTTTTATCTAAGATCTCTGTTTTCACCATATAGTCTTAATTTATGATTATGTTTATCTATGTGTTCCGTGACTCCTAAAGCATGTTTACATGTCACGCAGTTATCTGTTACGACTTTTCACATTCAATATTATCTAGCGAAGTGACATATCCGTAAGTATTTTATGGAATTATGAGTCCTGCGTGAAATGAATCGTTTTTAATGCCCACCTATACAATTTTGGAATTGCGCAGACTGAATCTATCATGAGGCTGAATGGTTTACGTTTACCACATATTGTTACGAGGTTTTTATTGTCCATGATAAAGTTGTTAGGCTCATGTTGGATCCCTTCGACCTAGTACATTTCCACTATGTTGGTTATACTAGTATTAAGTGGTCATTGATCGATATAGTGCTTTGCAGTGGCCAAAAAAGATAAATATAATGCTTTAAGTCTGATCATCTTGTTAGTGGATTGGAAGTATTCTTTTACTCGCATTAGAGTTTGCTTAATGCTTTGTATTGCTCAATTTCTCTTGTAATGAATTCATGGTTTTAAAAAAATTACCATGAAATAGAAGATTGACCTTGTGTTGTTGATTTTACAATTTCAGATGCCAAGAGGTTGATTGGTCGTAGATTCAGCGATGCTTGTGTTCAAAGTGACATTAAGTTGTGGCCTTTTACGGTCATCTCCGGCCCTGGTGACAAGCCAATGATTTCAGTCAACTACAAGGGTGAAGAGAAGCAGTTTGCTGCGGAAGAAATTTCATCAATGGTTCTGATGAAGATGCGTGAGATTGCTGAGGCCTACCTTGGCTCCACAATCAAGAACGCTGTTGTTACTGTCCCTGCTTACTTTAATGACTCCCAGCGTCAAGCTACTAAGGATGCTGGTGTTATTGCTGGTCTTAATGTCATGCGAATTATCAATGAGCCTACTGCTGCTGCCATTGCTTATGGGCTTGACAAGAAGGCATCAAGTGTTGGCGAGAAGAATGTCTTGATTTTTGATCTGGGTGGTGGTACTTTTGATGTTTCCTTACTAACTATTGAGGAGGGTATCTTTGAGGTTAAAGCCACAGCCGGGGACACTCATCTTGGAGGTGAGGATTTTGATAACCGGATGGTGAACCACTTTGCGCAGGAATTCAAGAGAAAACACAAGAAGGACATCAGTGGCAACCCCAGAGCACTTAGGAGGTTGAGAACTGCCTGTGAGAGGGCTAAAAGAACATTATCTTCTACTGCTCAGACTACCATTGAAATTGATTCCCTGTACGAGGGAATTGATTTCTATTCCCCCATCACCCGAGCCAGATTTGAGGAGCTCAACATGGATCTCTTTAGAAAGTGTATGGAACCAGTTGAGAAATGTTTAAGAGACGCTAAGATGGACAAGAGGAGTGTTCACGATGTTGTGCTTGTTGGTGGATCCACTAGAATTCCCAAAGTTCAGCAACTTCTCCAAGATTTCTTTAATGGGAAGGAGCTGTGCAAGAGCATCAATCCTGATGAGGCTGTTGCATACGGTGCTGCTGTCCAGGCTGCCATTTTAAGTGGTGAAGGCAATGAGAAGGTCCAGGATCTTCTGCTTTTGGACGTAACCCCACTCTCTCTTGGTTTGGAGACTGCTGGTGGGGTGATGACTGTGTTGATCCCCCGGAACACTACTATCCCAACGAAGAAAGAGCAGGTTTTCTCAACCTATTCTGACAACCAGCCGGGTGTGTTGATCCAAGTATATGAAGGTGAGAGAACACGAACTCGAGATAACAACTTGCTGGGTAAGTTTGAGCTCTCTGGTATTCCTCCTGCTCCCAGAGGTGTCCCACAAATTACGGTGTGCTTTGACATTGATGCCAATGGTATATTGAATGTCTCTGCCGAGGATAAAACTACGGGCCAGAAGAACAAGATCACCATTACAAATGATAAGGGTAGATTATCAAAGGAGGAGATAGAGAAGATGGTTCAAGAGGCTGAGAAGTACAAATCTGAGGATGAAGAGCACAAGAAAAAGGTTGAAGCAAAGAATGCATTGGAGAACTATGCATACAACATGAGGAACACCGTGAGGGATGAGAAAATTGGAGGAAAACTTGCTCCAGCTGACAAGAAGAAGATCGAAGATGCCATTGAGCAAGCTGTCCAGTGGCTAGACGGCAACCAGCTCGCGGAGGCGGATGAGTTTGAAGATAAGATGAAGGAATTGGAAAGCATCTGCAACCCTATCATCGCCAAGATGTACCAGGGTGGTGCTGGTCCGGACATGGGTGCTGCCATGGATGACGATGTTCCTTCGGCCCCAAGTGGTGCTGGCCCCAAGATTGAGGAAGTGGACTAGATATTGTTGGTCTTGGTTTTGCATCTGGTTTATTTGGAGGTTCTTATCTTGTGTCCCAAAGACTGATTTTCTTCTGACCTTTGGCTTTGCTGCGTAAGCCACTTTTAGTTCGAGTTTTGTTTTTGTTGGTTTTCATTGGATAGGCCGCAGGATTATTATTTACTACTATTTTGCTTTGGAGATACTCTCCTTAATTGGGTTGTTGGAAATTTTTTATTTTGAAAAGAATTTAGAATTATCAATTGATTGATAATTTGCATTTTTTGTTTTTGACTTTTGAATTATCATTAACATATTTTATATGAATTCGAACGTGGTTTTTTAACAGAATCAGAGCACCCGTTTCAAGATGTTATTGACGAGACATCTAGAATCTTATGTAGGAATTGGAATGTATCCCTAAAATTAATGTATTGGGAGGTTAACCAATGTGCTCATAATTTAGCTAGATAAGCTCAAGATATATCTAATGCTTTTTGCACCTTTGATCATTTACCATCCTATTGTTTGAAGGTGGTGAATGAAGAATGGATGATATAAATATTTTGTCTCCATATAGGTGGTGAATGATGAAAAGATGTTATAAATGTGGTGTCCTTGTAAATTTTTTCTTGAGTTTTTTTGGTTAGGATCCATTCATCCAAAAAAAAAAAGGTGGAAGATAATGATTGTCTTTTAAGTGTTTTTGTGAAAAATTATTTTTATTTTCACTTCGTTTTTCAAAATAAGAGGGGTTAAAAACGAAAAAAAAAAATTTCAATGAGAGGAGGATCCATGAAAGTTAACGTCAAAAGATCCCAGTTGTGAAATGAAAGGGACATCCCCGAGGAAGAAGCGCTAGTGGGGCCCGACTTTACATTGTCATGACGGCCAATAGGGAAAAAAAGAAAAAGGAAAAATGAAAAATACCAAAAAAAACAGGACAGGTTGTTGTGGTAAATATTCCAAACACGGAAACGAAAGGAGTTAGGCAGGTTATAGCAAAATACTCCATACACGGAGACGAGAGTGGTTTCGTTGACAGCAGGCTTTGCATCTCGGAATATTCTGTACCCTTGGATTCCTGGGCATCAGCATCTTTTATAATTATATAATCCGTGTAATTTGATTTTTATCAATTTAAATATATTATTAATGTTATTAAGTTCAATATTTTTAAAATTTTCAAAGAATGATACAGAAATAACAGCAATAATCTAAATTTAAATTTTTTAAGAGATGATGAATCAAATTAAACATTTTTTAAAAAAACAATAAAATTTATACCATCAAAAGAAAACTTTAAGCTGAATTTGAAGGTGTAAACCATAAAAATTGAAGGTGTACTGAAACCAACTTTCTTTGAAAAAAATTAACCAAATATGCAGCTAAGCTGAATTTTTATTTTAATTTTAAGAAATATGAACTATTTAAATATAATATGAACAGTGTTTTTTTAAAAAAATAATGTCAACATAACATAAACAGTTGATAATGATATAATCGAATATGCCATTAGGAGGTCAAGGTCCCAGTGCTTAAGAGGCCCATCATCTGTGTTCTACACCTGCAACCGAACATTGACATGTCGGAGTATTTTCCTGTGTTTCTCAGCCTACACCAACAGCATCGACTTCAAGCTTTGCCTCCCAAAATAATTATCATCCCATTGTACTCATTATTTTTTTATTATACATATTTAAATTATATCATTCATTCTTCATATGCATAATATTACACGAAATAAAAAATTGTTGAGCCCGTCACATTCATTTTACTAAGCCGGTGTTGACTTTTTAGTCTTCACATTCGTTTTGGTGTGATATTTAAAGTACCCCATTGCCTAGTCTCAACTCTTCTATTCGTTTGAAAAACAAAAGTTCTTTTTAGATTAGATTATCCATAATTGGTTATGAGATAAATAATTATATAAAAAATAATTTATATTTAAATATATTTAGCTTATAAATGATTTTAAAAAAAAAGAAGCATGTTTAAATTTTTAGTATTTAAAAAATAAAATAAATAATTATAGATGGATAAATAATTATTATAAACAAAAAAACCAACTTATTCCATAATCACTTATTTGGGACATAAATACTAATTAAAAAATTGGTATATCTAGTAACTTTGCAAAATAAACATTTATATTCTCCCATAAGTGGTTATTTTGTGTGTCCAAACAGTCTGTGAGTGGGTAAACAGGCGTCAGAATGTGGGAATTGACGATGTATGTGTGACTGCTTATTCAACAAATGCCACTCTTAGCATTTCATAAAATGCCCGATCCTCAATCTCATTGACCGAGACCACACATGCGAGCACCACATTGCATTATAGATTTCACAGAATATAAGTTATTAGAACAATGATGAAACAAGGACCATCCTAGCAGGTGACAATCCTAACAAATTTTCTCAAGTCAACTTCAGATCATTCCCACCTAGATGAGGACGAAGACAAACACGCACTTCGTGCTCTTGAGGTTCTGCGCTAAGTTTTGGCACCATAATCTCAAGCACCGATCCTGGCCCGTCATAGTATGCTTCTATGTTAGCATCTTCGGGAATTCTTGTCGACAGTGCAACTTCTCTTACAAACTCTCCGGGAGGGCAGTGCTCGCAGGATGGATCAGAAAGCTTGAACGTTCTGTCATGTCTCTTGATAAATTGCTTTCCAGATGTGCTCACGCAGGACACCTTTATGATCCCTCGAGTGAGAGTGTTCCTCCAAGAGACTTTCACGCTCCCAAGATCCACAAAGGGCAAGCTGATAATTATCAGGTAGCTTTCTTCGTCCTCGTAGATTGTTTTTGCAGCTGTAACTGGTCCATAAACATTCTTCATCACCCCACTAAAGTCATTCAACCAGTGTGGCTCACTAGGATGCATTTCTATGTCTGGAATCCGATCTGATGGAGGATTCACAGCCAAGTAGCATTCCTCTTCGTTCCCATGGGGGAAAAAGTCCTTCCTCCTCTTGCTGCCCACGGAAGATAGGTCCATACCATCACCATTACTGTGGTTAGATGGATGAGTGGATAAATTCAGCCCAGATCCATTCAGCAGTTTCTTTGAGTGTGGATTTGGAGCATTCTTGATTGAGGGGGGCGGTCTCTCGAGCTCAAAATCCGTGTTGGGGAGATTTCTCCAGGAACTGAAATCACTTGCTTCACGAGGGATGGTGAAATTCAAGTCTCTGCCTGTGAGTTCCATCCACCTTTTCCGATCATCCTCATCAAGACCCATGAGATTGGGTGATGGAACAACTTCAATGCCATGCAGACACTGGGGGTTTGAGAGTCCCCTGTAATGTTTTCGTTGCATCCGGTGGGATCGAACAAAACCCTTGTCCACGCTAAATGGAAACGGACGCTCTCCTTGGCGAGAATGACCGTTCATGTAGCTCCTCAGCTGCATCTTACCCAGTGCATTCTCTGGCCTCTCCTTGAAAACCCACATGTACATGTTTTCCATGTCATGTTGAACCATGAAAACATCCAGCTTGAGATCTGATTTGTCAAACCCTGAAACACCATTGCTGTCCCTGATAATCTTGGCCTTAGACTTGTCATTTAGTGCAGGCTTGAAGTAAAAACTGAAGAAGAACCATGCACCCCAAATGCTATCAACCCGCTTGGCAAATTTCCTTCCACTTTTGGGGATGTTGAGGAAACTCTCCGTCTCATAACCTTGAGTGCCAAGACCAACATCTAAAATATCACAAGGATCAGAATTCCATGGCTGTGGTGGAGGACTGCGCTCAGCTGAAAGGGGCAAATTGATATCTGGTGGACCTGAAAGTATGATCTGACGATTCATCTCCAAATCGAGTTCCTCGTGGGAAGAAGCACTTGAATCCATGGATAATGATGATTCTCCATAGACAAAGATGTGAGACGAGAATCGCCCATACTAGCTCATCTCGATGATGAGTTCTATTGCTGGTCGGTTCAATGATGCCATCGCAAAAACAATTCAAGGAAACAACCTCATGAAAACCTTCATATTAATCCCCACTATATCTCCCCTCCATCAAAGCCCTAGATTTATCAGTCAGATAAGAAAAGAAAAAAGAAAAACCTCACACACCCACATAAAATGAAAAAAAAAAAGGAAACAGAAAAGAAATTATAGAATCCAACAAGATAATTCTGTCGAATAACCTATCAGATAAAGCAGAAGAACGTCTGCACACACTCAAATACTTTCTTTTTCTTTTTAAATTACGGTTCTATAGAGGAAGAAAGGGCAAGATAAGGAACAAACACAGAAAGGGCGTAATATATATATATATATCTTCAATCTCTGCCCAGGGGGAGAGAGAGGAAGAGGTTTTGAAAAACGCTACAGGAAAACTACATCTGAACCAGGGCCAAGGATTTCCATGAATCCTCCAAAATCAGGTGAGAAACACAGAATCAAGACCATCAGATCCATAAAGAAGAAATCCGAATACTATATCTTTTCGCACGAAATATTCTTTGAAAACTGGAAAAAAAGACTACTAAAAATACAAACACCTAATAAGAAAAATCAAAGGGGATCTTCAAAAATTACCTTTTAGGATAAGCATCGGAGAAGCGCGAAGAAGAGGAACATCCACAGCCGACGATGATGATTTTATCCATCAAGTCATCGACAACCATATTTTCCACTAAAGACCCTTCACTCTATATTTAATTTTCAAGGAAAACAAAAAACCTAGTTTTCTTCTCGTTTCTTCTTCTTCTTCTTCGATCGGTCAAAAGAAACAGAGAAGAGCGTCAAAGGGGTGAATGGAAGGAGAAAACTAAAGAGGAGGGTTCCGTCTCAATATAACGACAGGTTTCCCAGGATAAAGCCTCCACTAGATAGCACAACAACATACCACCACCATCTGGTACCCTCGTTTATTGACGGTGACGGTGCACTCTTGAGTTGCTCATTTCCAGTATATTAGAAAAACAAAGTTTCTTTCTTTAATTTAGACTTGTTCAAGTGGTCGGGAAAGAGACAAGCAGTTCATAATATATCAAACGAAGTTATTAAATGAAATAGAAAGTAGCCACTAATATTTGATATTCAGAGTGTTATTATGATTCTGTGTTCTTCTCAATAATGAGCATTGTGTATTTATTTCTAAAATGAAAGTTAATTTGGACCATTCATTCCGACTTTCGACAGTTTAATTTTAAATTCTTTTATTATTAATTTTTTAGTTGGTATTTTATTTTTTTATAATAACAATTAAAAAATATTTTTATTTGATATTTTGCTCAAGTTAAAATTAAAAATATTTAAGAAATTTTGAATAAAATAAAATAAAATTTGGATGAAGGGTTGGAATTTGAGATGGGAAGAAAACTAGAAAAAAAAAAAGAAAGAGAGAAAGTGTTCGGGAGGGAGGATGGCCACCAATGAGTGATAATGTGGTTTTCATTGGTGGGATGTGGCTATCAGATGGATGATAAGGGAAAGTGGGATTACTTTAGCAGTGTGAGTGTTGTGTTGGTTTCTTTTAAGATTTCTTTTTTTTTTTTTGGGCTTTCATTTCCATTTCTTTGTATTTCCCAGTTTGAGAAAGGTAAGGCCCATTATCTTGTTTTTAATTTGCATAATTGCTGCCTTTTCCTTTTCTTCCCCAGAACACTACTACGTTATTATAGTTTAATATATGGGTGTGTGTGTGTGTGTGTGTCTATAACCCACAATGTTCAGTGCCACCACAAATAATTGAGAATTAAAAAAAAAAAAAAGGCATTTGGGCTTCGGCTTTTAAGAATTTTTTTCCCTTTTCCATGTGAGGACAAATTGACAATGTCACCTAGTAAGTCACAAACAATTTTTGTAAATTAAATATCCATTAAACTTTGAATTCTCAAGTGTTTATGTGAACATACCATTTTTTTTTTAAAGGAGTGGCTTTATCAATGGGTGATGAAAGGACAACTCGAAAACGATGGGGGAAAGATCTAAGAAGAGAAAGGAAGAGTAATTAATGTAATGATTAAGGAAGAGAGGGGGGATGGACTTGGAACAAGGAAAACAACGAGGCCACTTAGGTGAAACGAAAATGGGAACGAGAAATAATATATTGTGAATATCATATTTCATATACAATATAATTTTTTTTTTGACAACTATAACAAATTATATCATCTACCAAACCCAGAATTTATATCTCATCTTTCATACACATAGGGTCTGACTCTGATATCTAATCAATATATGTATGATAAAATTTATTATGAATAGTACTATTTGTAAGTCACACATAAAATCATTAATTTTCAGATTTCATATAATACTAAGAAAAATATGTCTAATTATAAATATATTTGAAAAAAAAAGCAGAGAGAGTTAAAAGATGTGATAAAGAGTTGATGGTGGCTGGGATTACAGATCATGCTGATGCAACGGCTTCCCCTTTTTTAATTTTTCTTCAGAAAGCCGTAGAGGCACTCTCATCTTCCGTAACACTTATACGCACTTTCGTTATTCGTACTCCGTACGAGGTATCTCCCTGTTGGGCCTCAGCTTGCGTCGGCCCATTCTCACCCACGCTCTTCACGCTCTTATCATATATGAATACCAACATTACATTTCCCTATTTTAATTTCCACAAATTTCTAAACAACACCATCATGTTTTCTATTATAAAAACATACTATTAATACTTTTTTATATCCAAAGTTAAAATATATTCTACACTTATTTTTTATGAAAACATTAAATATTGTAATAAAAAATGAATCACTTAGAATTTTCATGAATTAAATTCAAATTATATAAATCCCTCATTTATTTTAAAAATATTTACAAAACTCACGCGAAATCATTTAAAAAAATTAAATATTTATTTTTATCCATCTAGTTATGTTATTTAAACATTAAATATTGAATATGTTAGTGAGGGAATAAAAATATATTAAAACATGAAATAGCTTTTTATTATATGAGATATTTATGTGTTTTAAAAATAAAAAAGAATTTTGTTATTTCAACGTCATTGACGGGAAAAATTATATACACCATTCTTATCGCAATATATATTTTAATATATATATATATATAAACAAAAAATATAGGCATATATAATCATGAGAAATATTAATCAAATTTCTTACCACTTAATGAGACGTCAATTAATATTATTTTCTACATATACTAAGGTTTCCAATATAAGAGAAACCCAACCGCTTACCAACTCCACTTGGTAGAATATCGATAAAAATGCCATACCCGCTTTGAAGCCAAGGGCGCGCATGCAGACTTACTGGACAATTGAATGTTTTCTACTCACATAGCGTGAGCAAAGTTAACTAACAAATTTGTGCTCCGATTTGTTTCCTAATAAATCATATATTTGATAAAATAGTAACTTTATCAAAAAAAAATTTATTCATATTTTAATATTGAAGAATCTATATTTATATAGTTTTTATATAATAAAAAAATGTATAACATTAAGCACTTTTTCTTTTTCTAAAAAGAATAGATGAGTGGGGTTCTTAAAATTAATCAGATCAGAATATGGACGGGCTGAATCGTAAACTTCTCCACCTACAGCTCACTTTTATACAACTAGTCTTAATGTTAAGTAACTAAATACTCTATTACTTTTATATATAAGATTTTTTATCCTAATTTTAAATATAGGATCATTTACAATATGTGAGAAAATATTTATTATTTATTTTTAAAGAATGTCCCTATTTAATGTATCTTAAAGAGAGAGATAAAGATTAAAGAAAGGTAGTTTTGGAAAAATATTATAATTTTTAGAGAAAACAATATGGTTAATTAATTTTATCTCCCCTCCTTAATCCACATGATTCGGTTAAAAGAGTCTTATATTAAGAACCGGATGGAGTAGTAAATACCCTAATACTAGATTTTACTACATGTCCTATAATACTCCCTTTGATTTTAATATAAGGTCCTTTTAACCGAATCACACGGATTAAGAATTGGAATTAAAACTAATTAATTATCTCAATTTCTTTAAAAATCTCAATATTTTTCTAAAACTATTATTATTTAATCTCTTTCTCTTTAAATATATTAAATAAAAATATTTTTTAAAAAATATATAATAAATATTATTTTATAGATTATAAATAATTTTATATTTAGATTCAGAATAAAAAATTATATATATATATATATATATGATTGGAGAGAGTAGTAATATTTTAATCCGCATACGGTAACACATTTCTAAAGTCGTCTCATTTTCATCTGTTGCGTAGCTGGGTATTCAACACGTGTTCTTCATTTATATTGTTTTTGATAAATCCAACGTTGTCGGAACCCATTTAACGTTGAACCGCATTCAACGCTCTCCAAGATTTAATAATTTAATTACCATACTCGCTTATTCATATTATCATGATTTGTAAAATCTTTTTAATTAAATTATATGAATTAAGAATTAGAATTAAAATTAATTAATTTTTTTAATTTTTTAAAAAATCTTAATATTTTTTTAAAATTATTCTTATTTAATATTTTTTTCTTTTTGAATACATTAAATAAGAATATTTTTTTAGAAATATATAATAAATATTAATTTGTATATTGTAAAAGGTTTTATTTTTAGGATCAGGGTAAAAAATCTTATATATAGGACCGGAGGTAGTATAAAATATTTTATATGATAAATTTTTAATCTAAAATATAAGACATTAGATATTTCTCTTTTTATTTTATCTCTATCTCTAATACTTCATCTCTCCTCATTTATAACCCTACAATGATGATAATAAAATAGGGTACTCCCTCTATTCCAATTTATAATACACTTTTAACTACCACATACAAACCAATACAATAATTAGTAACTAAAATTTTTTTTTATCTTTTCTCAAATTACCTTCATTAAATGCATTACAAGTGAAATATTTTAATAAAAAATAATTATTTAGATCTATTAAATAGGGGTAATCTTGAAAAGAAAAGAAAAAGTATACTATGTAATCCATAAGGTGCATTATATTTTGAAACATAAATTTCTAAAAAAAGTACACTATATAGCGGAACAGAGAGAGTATTGAATAAGGGTAAAATAAAAAGTGGATACTTTTTGTATTGATTTTAGGTGACAAGTGATTTTCTTAATATGTGTGTAATTAATATAAAATGTTTTATAATATAGATCAGAGGAAGTATCTATTGGGATTGTACAGGTAATAATTAAAATAATATATTTTAAATAAATAATATAAATTTAAATAAATAATATAAATTATTAATATATTATCCATCACAGATAAATTATTAATAGATTTCATAACTTAATATTTAAATATAAATAAGTTAATATTAATCTATAATCACATTTTGAGTTTAAATTAGTTAACTAATAATCTATTATTATATTATTTATTAAGTAAATTTATAATTTTTAATAATTATATATCATAATAATGTTTATATAATATTATGATATAAAAAGAACAAATATTTTATACTAAAAATTTTGTTATTCTGGCTATTAAAAAAGGTTTTAAAAAAATTTTAAAAAAATAAAATTATGATCAATTCAAACTAGTTCACAACTGATTCAGCTAGTTCCCACTAGTTCCAAAATTTGCCCATTGTAACATATAACCAAACTGAACCTGATTTTGATTCCGATCAAATTAGTCAATCCAATGCAATTCTGGCAACACCCGATAAATTCAATATATATATATATATATATGTATAGTACTCCTATTCTCTAAAATATATTGGGAAATAAGAACTATTACTATAATCCAATATATATATATATAAACAGATGGAGTTAATTCGCCTAATTAGTTAGGTAAATCGTGAGATATTTACAGTAAACAAATTAAATGTGAAATAGAAGTGATAAGTGACTGAGAACTCATTTCTCGGTATTTGTATGA